>JABTTQ020002389.1:35-638728 GCA_016081115.2 Rehmannia glutinosa | reverse complement strand
TTACGTATTGCTAGGTGTGTGAGAAAGAAAGGAATATATAAAATAATAATTTAGAGACATCATAAATTAAGCGCATAATTGTGAACGAAAGTTGAATTAGACATTTAAGCTTATAGTTGAAAATATAGAATTGATAGATAAAATTTTGTTTTTAATAACCTTATATAAATATTACTATTAAAATAAAGTAATAAATAAAGCTCATGCTAATAGATATTATAAAAACAATAATATTAAAATAAAATATACGTGCAATGCACTGGGTGAATTACTAATTGTAATAATAGTACATGGAATAACATAAAAAGATATATTTTTAGTAAAAATAGTACCTCGTTTAACGGAAGCACTTTCAGAAAAAAACTCGCACTGGAATGCCTTCACGCTGTGAAAAGCTTGCAGCCTAACTATGTCTTGATTTGGTTTAAGATGCAAATTCAAATTTTTGTCCATGTTTAACTAAACTAAGACTAATTCGTAAAATAAATCAATGTCTAAGATAATATTGAATCAAAAAAAGTTATAAGTACCGCTAATACAAACTACATGAAATAAAATATTAATTATAGAATTAGATGTGATAATATAAAACAACCTCGACAAAAAATTTAAATTTTGAAAACATAGCTGGTAACCCGCTTTCCTGCATATTCGCATCTTTTTGCGTAAAAATGAGTTACCAACTCGCTTCACCCATTCTTTTATTTTTTTCATTTTTTGGCAGTAATTTGTTTAATAGATTCTCAAATCGCTTTATTTTAATAAATTAGCCCAAATATATCGAACAAAAACGAGGCCTCAAGCCACATTATTCATTGAACTATATGCATTATAATTATAAAATAGAGCAAAATACAATGACATCCCATGAACTTGATCCTATTTAGCATATATCTCCATAAATTTGCCAATTTGACAATTACCCCTAAATTAAAATAGATTTTAAGCTTGGATAAAATTACCATTATTAAAAATGAATCTATATAATTTTTAGGCAAAATTATTTTTTAGTCCTTACCACTCGGAGATTTAGTCCTCACTTGTTTCGATTTTAACATTTAGTCCTTTAAGGAATTTTCTTCAAATATTTAGTACTGACCGCTATAGCAGAAAAAATTACTTGTTGTGCGGATGTGAATTTAAAACAAAAGAACTTATTGTTTAATTCATTTTTTGTCGACTAGCATCATTTGTGGCATTACAATTGTAAGGGGCAGAGTGAAGGAAAATATAAGTATTTAAAAATCATAATTAAATATAAAAAATATTTAACAAGTAAATAAAACAAAACAATTTACAATTTTAATAATTGGTACTTTAAAACATAATTATTTATAAAAGTTGAAACATAATGATAAAAATTATATTTATAACTAAATATAATTTACATTATTTTTAAAATAATAAATTATTTATAAACAAATTAGGTACTATTTTTTTAAAATCATAACAAAATTTTTTTCCGAAACAAATAACTTATATTATATTTTTCAAAAAATATAGTGTTATTAGTTTTTTGTTCAAACTATAGTTTTTTTTTCAAATTTTTATTTGCTCGTTTAGATTATTTTTAATTTATTTAGTTTTTTAATGTTAAATTTTAAATATAAAAATATATTTATGTTATTGAAATTGATTATAAATAAAATGTAATTTTTGAAAATTAAAGATATTTAAAATTTTAATATTCATGATAAATGGTTTTTCTATAAATAATTTATTATTTTCTAAAATAATTTTAGTTACATTTAGTAATAAATATTTTTAACATTATTTTTCATTTCTATAAATAATTATGTTTTTATGAAATTATCCACTTATTAAAATTGTAAACCTTTGTTTAAATACAAAAAAGTGTTAAACATGGAATTTGTTTAAATACAAAAGGTGTTAAACATGAAGATGAATGAAGAATTATTTAATTTAAATAAAATTTTAATCTTAGAAAAAAGATAAATAATATATGTTTCTAAACTTAAGTTTAGTATATATACTATATTCTCGTGAAGCCCCGATTTTTCCGAGCTATTAATTGATCCTTATTGTCGTCTATACTTTTGATCGACTATTTTATCGCATCATTTTTACTGTAATTATTAATAATATATACATTTTGTATTTTATTTCATTTTATTTAATTACTTGTGATCATGATCATCATTAATTCCATTCCTCATTTATGATCACTGATTGATCACTATTACTATTTTTGTATTTATTAGTCACCTTTAGAATTTTAAGAGACTATTTATTTTTGAGACTTTTACCTTATAGAATTAAGATTTTGATTTAGATTAAGATCACGAGACTTACAATGATCAAGGCAATCACTAAATATTTTGGAGATTGATATATTTCATCTATTATCATCAAATTTGGGACAAAAAATATGGAATTACCATATTGCCTCATAGCCGACTGCCATGGTGGTATTTTTGGGATAAAAATATCATCCAACTCTTGTACACCTACACCATATATTAGTCATCTTGTGTATAATTATATCATTAATTCAAACATTATACACATCATCTTATACACCAATTCTTTATTACTATTTTTCCCAACTTATTCCATTCTTCCCAACATTCTTCTTATTCCTCTCAACATTCCAATTTGACTCCATACTTTGACTTTGCATTTTGTCTCCATGCAAGAGACAAATTACAAGACACAATTTGAACAAAATCCTCTCCCTCTCTCCCATGAAGTGGACGGCCATATGGCCAAATTTTGTCAAACATTCATCTCATTTTCATCTAACACATTTACTCTCTAGCAAAAATCCTCCTCATTCTCTCTAAAAACTCCCAACTTCTCTCTATTCTTCCTTTCATTTTCTTCTTCTATACTTAGAAAAATTTTCAACATTTTCCTCCTATTCTTCACTAAAAATCGAACCATCATCATACTGCTGTAAGAAATTTTAGCTTCAATCCATTTTTTGATATCACATTGTTCATCTCTTCCACCTTCTTAACTTAAGTTTGAATTTGGTTTGGAGGTACATTTAGAAGAACTTGAAGGTTTGAACTTGACAACATTTTAAAGTAGGACCCTGTCAAGAAGAAAATAGTAGAGAAAATTGACACAAGGCAGTAATCAAGAAGACTGCACTCTTCTTTCCTACTCTTCCTATTTTTTTCAAATTTTAACACCCCTTTTTAATTTTTGAGAAATAGGGGCTGACCTTGAGATTTTGGAGTTGAGCCAAAATTTCCAATTTTGAGCTTCAACTAGCTCCAAACATCTACTATACATGAAAGCCAGTCCTTCCTTTTCATTTCCTTATTTCCTTCTTTTTCTCCTTAATTTTTCTCTCATTTTTCTAACTCCAAATTTTGATATTTTCTGACTTAGGCTGACCTAAGAAGTTTTGATCCAAAAAATTGTGAAATTATCCTTTATTTCACAATTTCCAAATTTAAGGTGGGTGGAAAATTATTTTTCCAACTTTTAGGTGTTTTGATTAAATGCATGTAGAAACTTTAATCATGAGCCTTGAGATATATATAATTATGTATTGCATGTCAATTTTTTATATCAAATCATGAAAATTCTCAAAGAGTTGCTCAAAATTATTATTTATTGAATTTTAGGTGCATGCATGTACACTTTAATGCTTTAATTGATGAATTCTTGTATGTATTGGACATGCATGTGTAAGATCTTTAAAATATATGTTTTGGATGACTTATAACCTGGAAAAGTCGAGCATATTTGATTAAATTTCAATTTTGGACTTAAAAATGCAAAAATGGAAAGTTGGTGGACTAAATTGCAAGAAAATAAAAGTTAAAGGACCCCTCTGCAAATTTCTGAAATTTGGGACTGTACTCAGGTTCAAAATGACTTTTGGACATTTTAATAAAGTTTTAAGAGTTTTAGGATAAATAAAACCAACTTTTAAAAGCCCAAGGACTAGATTGTAAAATTTTAAAAGTTTAAGGGCTACTTTGCAATTTTTAAAACTGCACCAGACCTAAACTTTAAAATTTGAAATTTTTACTCTTAAAGTACTGGGAATGACACATTTTAAATGTATTCCAAAATCCAAGTGTTTAGGGCTTGGAAAGTAATTTTACAAAAATTGAGGGACTAATGTAAAATACTAAACTTGAGGACCCAAATGAAATTTCCAGGACTTATGCAGCCCATGCACCTGGAAATACTAACTTAACTATAACTTAATTATATTCTGACCCAAGGTTCAAATTTCATAATAATTGACTCCCTAAAAGCCTTAAAGGCAATTATTTTAAAATGGGACAAAATGATATTTTCAAAAGTTGAAGGACCTACACATATTTATTTTAAAACTGCTTCTGTCCCAATATCCTACCAACCTTAGTGATATTTTCCAACTGGAATCACATTAAAAGCCCTTCCGGTTTGTGAGTTCCGAATTTTTAAAACTTAAGGTCCGAATTGGCAATTTTTACAAATTTGGAGCCAATGAGATTTTTATAAAAACTTGACCTCATAACTTTAAAAACTGAATCTCTGGACAATTTGGAGAATTTAGAACTGACCTCATAATTTTTCAAGGTCGGGATATTTAATTATTCAATTTTTAACCCCAAAAGTGTTAGTTTTTACAAAATCGGCTAAATTATAATTTTCCTTTATAAAAGACCTAACTCAAATTATTTTTCTTTTACTAAAATAGCCCTTGACCCTCTGACTTGGAGATTTAATTAAAGCATTTTATTTTCTCAAAACCCTTGACTTATCTGGATCAATTTGACCGACATACCCGATCGCGGGCTTCCTTTCGCCTTTGCGATTAATCTATAACGGGACTTATGTTCCACCTAATCTTTCAAGATATCGAAGATTTCTTATCCTTCCGATGATCATCTTCATCCAAATACTCCACCAACGCCATAATTGCCACTGCTTTTTTTCAAAAATGTTCAAAATCGCGCTTCTAATCAATAATACTGATCGCATCATTGATCGCCTGTCACATTGTAATTACTTTCTCGCTCGAAATAACTTGGTGTGTCGAGCTCACAAATGAATGGATACGCCGGGGATGGAACCGGGCAGCTTGCTATTCCACTCTTCCTCGCCCCATCGCCCTAATCCCGCAATCGAGGGACGGAGTTTGTCCAAGGAAATGCGGGTCGTAGTAATTTGAGGTATAATCATGATTATGACAGATCCGAGCTCGCCACCCACTCAGAGATTTTGTCTTTGCCTACGAGCGATAAGGTGCCGGTCTCGACCATATTGACGGGAGTTACAAGGAAGAACGAAGGAATCGCCCCATCCACACGATTCCGAGTTATCGTCCCGCTTTTTCATGGCGTTACATTTCCGCACGCAACCGCTACCTGCTTTTGCATTGGTTGGCGCTTACAAATCCGTACGCAACCATTATTTGCCTTGCGTAGATCGACGTTACACTTCCGCACGCAATCCTACCTGTCTTGACTCGATTCACATAGTGCCTGCCCGTGACCATGAACTATTTTCTTGAATCGTATAAATATACTATCAGTATTATTTTATCACGACGCTTTGAATCGCGGTGTGAAATCATGCATCATACTCACGCATTTTCATATAACAAGTTTTCTCACATTAACTATATTGCGCCACACCGCATTACCCATCACCCCATCCACCGAGATTTTGTCTCATCCCCACCGTTTTCTAAACTTAGATGGGAATTTCGTTGAGATGCCGAACCGCCTGATTGAGACCTTGTACTACGCTTGTTGGATTTACGCTTCTTGTTGTTGATTGACTCTTTTCTTATGTTGATTGTCGGACTTTTGTATTTCATTCCATTCGGTTTGTAATTGAGGGCGCGTATGACCCTTTGACTTTAAGTTGCTACTTTGTTGATTTTCGGTTGTAATTTGGATGATGGATTGTAGACTTTTAAGTGATAACTTGTATCTGTTATTTATTTCACGCTATTCAGATCATTTTATTGGTTCTCATTGATATTTGTCTGGATCTGTTGTTCATTTGTATTTAAGTTGTGGATCGTCGTCGTGTCCCGTTTGGGGCTTTCGATAGTAAGAGTGGTATCGAGCTCGGCTAGTAAGATGGAAACTTACACCGAGCCGACCCATGGATAGACCCTCCTGTGTGTTTGGGTAGTACCGACTTGACCAATTAAGTGTGAAATCAATTTCAAATTGGCATAGAACCATCTTATTGATATTTGAACTAAGTTAGAACGCATATTTTAAGATTTCATAGTCATACTTGTTTTGACTTAGTTGATTCTCGATCGATTTCCTTATTCATTCTTCCTTATCCTCTTCTTATCTTTCCTCTACCTTTGACTCGATCCGCCTTAGTTTTGTTTGATCAGATGGAGCCGACGCCGCCACATGGTGGGATGTATTCCATGCCCGTCGCGGCCGAGCGAATATTATCGGGCACTGGCGATCCATTGCACCGGGAAAGTGAACGCGCGACCACGAGCTAGCCCAGAGCGCCAACGGAATAGTGACTGACTTCAGCCGCTTTCTGCGATGAGCCAAGATGAGAAGAACGAATCGACCATCGCTACCAAGGACCGCAATAACACCATAAGAGCGCGGGAGACTAAATACAGAGTATCCAGAGCGCCCGATAACATGCGGGAGAAAATGAAGAGGACAAGCGACGGCCGCCAGAAATGGGAGATTGACGCCCGCCATCCTTGCAAAGACCGCGATCGCTGGAGGAGACCCTAATTAAGCAAATGACAAATCATAGAGGACCTCACACAGCCCTAGCTGTAGAGACGCCGCACTAGAGGCTCGCTTTTAGCAGCCAATGCTCACCATTGCCACCGCCGAGGCGAGCCTCACTGATGCCGAGGAGGATCCCGAGAAGGATCCCGAGGAGGATCCAACGACATCGAGAGCTCGGAGGTCGCTCCACTCGATGAGGCCTCGTGATTCGAGCAAAGGTTGACTTTGTGGATCGGCCCGAGGTCGAGGCGCCACCTCACCCGACCCACCCGATTATACATAGCACAGAGCGAACACGATGATGGCGATCTCACCGATTAGCCAGCAGAGTGTCGCTTGTACTTTTGTTGTTGTAAATTGCAGTATTCCAGTTGTTGTACCTTTACATTTATCAGTACTAGATTCGAGTGTATTTTGATTCCATGTATCCGACTTAGATTCCTCATTGTACTTTGGGTGTATTCAAATTTTTTTCATTAATGGATATACCTTTTGCTATTTATTCAGTGTCTTGTGTTTGTTGTTACCTTCCCTACGATATCTTCGCTTTTACGCGAATAATTATTGTATTCATTTACTCGCGAATCACAACTAACGCTTTCAAGATACATAATGGCGTAACATCAAGGAAGTGGGAGACTTGTCGCGTTCCACGAGGAGACGATGATATACCCAGGGATCGGGCCTTCTCCTGATTACCACCACCTCCTCCACCTATCGCAGAGACAATCTGACCGCATGCCCTTTACAACAAATAATCGGTGTTTATGAGACAACAGGCATAGCAACCAACCCCGTGCTCCCGAACCTCCCGAGAGGCTAACGATCGCACATTGAGCGATTCCTCGCGGTTCGACCCACCAACCTTCGGGGAGAGCCGGACGATGTGAAAGCGAAGAATGAATAGAGAAGTTCGAAAATATCTTCAATGCTCTTCAATACTCCGACAAGCAGAGTCACACTCACGTATTTCGGCCCTGGAATCTACCGCTGAGACCGGAGGGCAAAATTGAAAGGAGATGGGAACAGACCGAGTAATCGTAACATGGGGAAATTTCTGGCCGAGTTCAATGAATAAAGATATTCCCCAGTGTCGCGAAGACGCACGGGATGAATTCCATAGATTGAGGCAAGGGAACCCGAATCGTGGCTCAAGACGAGAATTGAAACTAGAACTTCGTAAACAGCTTGTTGATCGTTAAACCGCAACCTACTCACCGAGGTAAAGGCAACTCTCCGCATTGGAGCCTGGGATCAATCGTGATTGATGCATTCAGCAGAGTAGCCATCGAACATTCTTAAGAGGACAGTTAGGGACAACCATCTAAACCGCCTACTAAGTTTCCCGTGGGACCAGCTAATGTATCGCATGACAGCGAAAGAGACCAAAGGCAGGAAAGCCGGGTCAAGAGTGTGCGCATTGCCGTAACGACATACCGCCAACAATCGCTGGCGTAAACAAGGAAGGTGTTTGCGCTGGTAGTAATCAAGACTCACCGCAAGATTGCCCAAGCACGATGACCGAACCAAACAGACGCAACCATGAAGCCGAAACGGCTGTGAATCGGCGATGCCCGCCGAAAGCATTTGCACTAGCCGGACAGAGGCTCCGGAGGCAATGCATGGTGGAAGGTACGCTTCTAGTATCTAACCACTACGCTAAAATATTGTTCGACCCTGATCAACGTGATTCATTTGTTGCACCACATTTTGTACACAAATCGTATGCATGCATGGAACATATGCCAGATGCTTAGAAGTGTCAACTCCTATGGGTGCAAGTCGATAATGTATATTATCTATAATGCATGGGTTAAGATTCTTTGAGATAAACTTTCCTCGCCGATTTGATCTTATTACCTATATCCGAATACGACGTGATATTGGGAATGAATCAAGATCCCGACACCATGCACAAATGGACTGCCATAACAAGTCCATTAAGCTATGTGAACCCGAAAACCCGGTGGAGATTTCGGGAAGGGTATGAGTTAAGATTGCCCCAATCATTTCAAAGAATGAAAGCGAGAAGGGCGATCACTAGAGGCGCTGTGGGTACTTGGCGCTTGTAATTAACAAACCTAAGGTCGAGTCACAAATCAACCAAGTACCTATAGATCGATATACGATGTATTTCCACAAGAACTCACCACCGCCCTCCAAATAGGGAAGTCGAAGTTCACCATCGGGTGTTGCCAGGGACCGCCCCGATTGCCGTAACACCGTGATAGATAGCTCATCTTGAAAGTTACAAGAGTTGAAAACGCACTTACAAAAAATCGATGGAGGTGGGATTTATCCGACCGAGCACGCCTCCGGGGGAGCACTCGTGTTGTTCGTCAAAAAAGAAGGATGGCACATTAAGACTATGTATAGATTATCGACTTAATAGTGTGACCATCAAGAACAAATATCCCCTCCAGAGGATAGACAAACTATTTGATCAACTTCAAGGAGCAACGCAGTACTCAAGTTTGATTTACAACAAGGATATTACCAACCGAAAATCCGCTAAGGAGACATTTCAAAACGCATTTCAAACCCGATATGGACACTACGAGTTTGTAGTAATGCCTTTCGTCCCGATTTAATGCACCAGTGATTTACGGACCTGGATGCATCGAGTCTTCCAACCTTATTTGATCAATTCGTAGTGATATTCATTGATGACATACTAGTATACTCTAAGTCTAGAGAAGAGCACAAACGCTATCCAAAATCGCTTTTAGAGACACTACGAAAGATAGCCGATGCCAAATTCAAAGCAAGGCGAATTTCGCTTAGTGAAGTCGCTTCTGGGACACATAGATCCTCAAGACCGATTGCAGCTGATCCTTCAAGGTGCAGATAAAGGCTGAATGGAAACAACCTGAAATCAGAATTTTAAATCGAGAGTTTCAGACTAGCTGGATATTATCGAAGATTTATCCAAGACTTCTCCAAGATAGACGACCACTCACCGACTAACCCCATGTCAAGTTTGAGTGGAATGACAAGTGCGAGGCGAGTTTCAAGAGTCAAGAAACAACTTACTACAACTCAGCCTTAGCCCTTCCAAAAGGAACCGAAAACTTTGTCGCCTATAGTGATGCATCAAAAGAAGGACTAGAGCAATGCTAATGCAGAAGGAAAAGTTATCGCTTATGCATCACGAAAGCTCAAGCCGTATGAGGCCAATTATCCAACGCATGACTTGGAATCGGCAACGATAATGTTCGCGGAAGAAATGGAGACACTATCTCTACGAGCAACATTCACGGCCACGATCATAAGAGCTGAAGTATCTATTCTCCCGTAAATACCTCAACTGAGGCAACGGAGACGGATGGAGTTGATTGAGGACTATCACTTTGATATTCAATACCATCCTAAAAGCTAACGCCGTGAGCGCACGCCTGGTAGCGAGCTTAGCCGACACTTATGATTCGAGAGTGGGAATCATTAAAAGAGTCGAGCAATTGAACCTGACGAACCAATACTCGATTTCATGTGCTAACATTTCGCTTACACCCACCTACAATGAGATCAAAGAAGCACAAGAGAAAGATACATCTTCAAAAATCGGGAGAAGATACTTAAAGGAGAAAGATCGTAATTCTCGTGACCAAGATGGAGTTATCGTTTCCTAATCGAGTGTGTGTACCGAATGATGAGCAGATTAGAATAGAATCCTAGTAGAGGCACACCGCTGAAATACACTATACATCCTGGAGGAAACAAGATGTATAAGGAATTGAAACGGAGTTATTGGTGGGTAAACATGAAGAACCAGGTAGCAAGAGTTCGTAGATGTTTAACTTGTCAACGAGTAAAAGCAGAACACCAACGACTATCCGTTTACTACAACCGCTGATAATTCCTTTTGTGCGGAAATGGGAACATATAATGATGGACTTCGTGACGGATCTACCAAGGACGACCCGCGAGGCCATGATGCTATCTGGGTAGTTGTAGACCGACTCACTAAATCGCACACTTTTTTCCCATCAAGAAAACTCGATAGCTTTTAAAACTTGCAATGCACTTATATCCGAGAAGTCATTCGACCGCATGGAGTACCGGGGCGATATAGTATCCGACAAAGACCCGAGGTTTGTCTTCGATTTTGAAGTGCTTGCACGAGGAATCGGGTACCTCGCTAAGTTTCAAGACAAAGAAGACATCCACAAACCGATGGACAATCCTGAGCGAACAATTCAAACCTTGAAGATATGTCATGAGCCCGCACTGGATTTTCAAGGAGTTGGGATTCGCGACTTACCATTAGCCGAGTTTGCTACGATAACAGCTTATCGTGCCACGGTTGGGATGGCACCCCACGAGGCATTGTATGGGCGAAAATGTAGATCCCCGCTACACTCGGGAGATTGGTGACCAATGGACTCGAAAGAGAAACGAAAGTCGCCGATTCCAAAGGTCGACTTAGTTCAGAGGCCATGGAGAAGGTCAAGCTGATCAAGAGCGGATTCAAGATGACTGTAGCCGCCAAAAGAGTTATGCGACAAGAGAAGAAAGGATTTGGAATTTGAAGTCGGTGATGAAGTATTTCTGTAACTCTCACTACGGAAAGGATTGATCAATCCGAAGAAAGGAGACAAGTTGAGCCCGAGATATGTTGGACCTTACAAGATTTTTGCTTTGCAGGATTGGGAAGTTAGCCTACGTACTGAAAGTTACCAACACCCTACGCAGAATGCACGATGTATTCCACGGTCGAGATCAAGAAGTATCAACCGATCCCGAGCATATCATCACCGAGATACTCCTCCTCTAATGGAAAATCTATCCTACACCGAGAGGCCGATCCGGATCATTGATCGCCAGATACGACAAATAATGTAAGAGAGAAATTCGATGGTTAAAGTGGTGTGGCGTAACCACAACCGAGACGAAGACGCAACGTGGGAGATGGAAGAAGACATAAGAAATCAATATCCAACTATTTCAAGAGAATTTGGGGACCAAATTCTTTTAAGGAGGGAGGATGTGAAGCCCCGATTTTTTCGAGCTATTAATTGATCCTTATTGTCGTCTATACTTTTGATCGACTATTTTACCGCGTCATTTTGACGGGTAATTATTAATAATATATATATTTTGTATTTTATTTCATTTTATTTAATTACTTGTGATCATGATCATCATTAATTCCATTCCTCATTTATGATCACTTGATTGATCACTATTACTATTTTTGTATTTATTAGTCACCTTAGAATTTTAAGAGACTATTTATTTTAGAGACTTTTACCTTATAGAATTAAGATTTTGATTTAGATTAAGTGATCATGAGACTTACAAGTGATCAAGGCAATCACTAAATATTTTGGAGATTGATATATTTCATCTATTATCATCAAATTTGGGACAAAAAAATATATGGAATTACCATATTGCCTCATAGTGACGGCCATGGTGGTATTTTTTTTGGGATAAAAATATCATCCAACTCTTGTACACCTACACCATATATTAGTCATCTTGTGTATAATTATATCATTAATTCAAACATTATATACATCATCTTATACACCAATTCTTCATTACTATTTTTCCCAACTTATTCCATTCTTCCCAACATTCTTCTTATTCCTCTCAACATTCCACTTTGACCCATACTTTGACTTGCATTTTGTCTCCATGCAAGAGACAAATTACAAGACACAATTTGAACAAAATCCTCTCCCCTCTCTCCATGAAGTGACGGCCATATGGCCAAATTTTGTCAAAAATTCATCTCATTTTCATCTAACACATTTACTCTCTAGCAAAAATCCTCCTCCTTCTCTCTAAAACTCCCAATTTCTCTCTATTCTTCCTTTCATTTTCTTCTTCTATACTTAGAAACATTTTCAACATTTTCCTCCTATTCTTCACTAAAAATCGAACCATCATCATACAAGGTAAGAAATTTTAGCTTCAATCCATTTTTTGATATCACATTGTTCATCTCTTCCACCTTCTTAACTTAAGTTTGAATTTGGTTTGGAGGTACATTTAGAAGAACTTGAAGGTTTGAACTTGACAACATTTTGAAGAAGGACCTCAAGCTTGAAGAAAAAATAGTAGAGAAAATTAGACTACAAGGTAAGAATTGTGTACTAGACCCTTTCTTTCCTACTCTTCCTATTTTTTTCAAATTTTAACACCCCTTTTTCATTTTTGAGAAATAGGGGCTGATCTTAGAGATTTTGGAGTTGAGCCAAAATTTCCAATTTTTGAGCTTCAACTAGTCTCCAAACATCTACTACACAAGGTAAAGTGTAGTCCTTTTCATTTCCTTATTTCCTTCTTTTTTCTCTTAATTTTTCTCTCATTTTTCTAACTCCAAATTTTGATATTTTCTTGACTTAGGGGCTGACCTAAGAAGCCTCATCCAAAAATTGTGAAATTATCCTTTATTTCACAATTTCCAAATTTAAGGTGGGTGGAAAATTATTTTTCCAACTTTTAGGTGTTTTGATTAAATGCATGTAGAAACTTTAATCATGAGCCTTGAGATATATATAATTATGTATTGCATGTCAATTTTATATATCAAATCATGAAAATTCTCAAGAGTTGCTCAAAATTATTATTTATTGAATTTTAGGTGCATGCATGTACACTTTAATGCTTTAATTGATGAATTCTTGTATGTATTGGACATGCATGTGTATGATCTTTAAAATATATATTTTTGGATGACTTATAACCTGGAAAAGTCGAGCATAATTGATTAAATTTCACCTGACTTAAAAATGCAAAAATGGAAAGTTGGTGGACTAAATTGCAAGAAAATAAAAGTTAAAGGACCCTCTGCAAATTTCGAAATTTGGGACTGTACTCAGGTTTCAAAAATGACTTTTGGGCATTTTAATAAAGTTTTAAGAGTTTTAGGATAAATAAAACCAACTTTTAAAAGCCCAAGGACTAGATTGTAAAATTTTGAAAGTTTAAGGGCTACTTTGCAATTTTTAAAACTGCACCAGACCTAAACTTTAAAATTTGAAATTTTTACTCTTAAAGTACTGGGAATGACACATTTTAAATGTATTCCAAAAATCCAAGTGTTTAGGGCTTGGAAAGTAATTTTACAAAAATTGAGGGACTAATGTGTAAAATACTAAACTTGAGGACCCAAATGATATTTCCAGGACTTATGCAGCCCATGCACCTGGAAATACTAACTTAACTATAACTTAATTATATTCTGGACCCAAGGTTCAAATTTCATAATAATTGGACCCCTAAAAGCCTTAAAGGCAATTATTTTAAAATGGGACAAAAATGATATTTTCAAAAGTTGAAGGACCTACACATATTTCTTTTAAAAAATGCTTCTGTTCCAATATCCTACCAACCTTAGTGACATTTTCCAACTGGAATCACATTAAAAGCCCTTCCGGTTTGTGAGTTCCGAATTTTTAAAACTTAAGGTCCGAATTGACAATTTTTACAAATTTGGGGCCAATGTGAGATTTTTATAAAAACTTGACCTCAGAACTTTAAAAACCTGAATCTCTGGACAATTTGGAGAATTTAGGAACTGACCTCATAATTTTTCAAGGTCGGGATATTTAATTATTCAATTTTTAACCCCAAAAGTGTTAGTTTTTACAAAACGGGGCTAAATTACAATTTTCCTTTTATAAAGGACCTAACTCAAATTATTTTCTCTTTTACTAAAATAGCTCTGGACCCTCTGACTTGGAGATTTAATTAAAGTATTTTATTTTCAAAACCCTTGACTTATCGAATCAATTTGACCGACATACCCGATCGCGAGCGACTTCCTCGCCTTGCGATTTTGAATCTATAACGGGACTTATGTTCCACCTAATCTTTCAAGATATCGAAGATTGCTTATCCTTCCGATGATCATCTTCATCCAAATACTCCACCAACGCCATAATTGCCACTCACGTTTTTTTTTCAAAAATTTTCCTAAAACGCTTCCTCAATCAATAATACTGATCACTCGCTGTCGATCGTCAGAATTGTAATTACTTTCCCCGCCGAGTCAACTTGGTGTGTCGAGCTCACAATGAATGGATACGCTCGGGATGGAACCGGCAGCTCGGCTACTATTCCACTCTTCCCTCCGCCCCATTGTCCTAATCCCGCAATCGAGGGACGGAGTTTGTCCAAGGAAAGCGGGGTCGTAGTACGAGGTATAATCATGATTATGACAGATCCGAGCCTCGCCACTCCCACCGTGGATTTTGTCTTTGCCTACGAGCGATAAGGTGCCGGTCTTGGACCATACCGACAGGGGAGTTACAAGGAAGAACGGGAATCGCTCATCGATCCACACGATTCCGGAGTTATCGCCCGCTTTTGGTTGGCGTTACATTTCCGCACGCAACCGCCACCGCTTTTGCATTGGTTGGGTCTACAAACCGTGCGCAACCATTATTTGCCTTGCATAGATTGGCGTTACACTTCATTCACATAGTGCCTGTGTGACCATGAACTATTTTCTTGAATCGTATAAATATACTATTGTATTATTTTATCACGACTCTTGTGAATCGTGTGTGAAATCATGCATCATACTCACGTGTTTTCATATAAATCGTTTTCTCACATTAACTATATTGCGCCACACTCGCATTACCCATCACCCCATCCACGAGATTTTTGTCTCATCCCCACCTATTTTCTAACCTTAGATGAGGATTTCGTTGGAGATGCCGAACCCTCGGATTGAGACCTTGTACTACGCTTTTGGATTTCTATCGCTTCTTGTTGTTGATTAGACTCTTTTCTTATGTTGATTGTCGGACTTTTGTATTTCATTCCATTCGGTTTGTAATTGAGGGTCGTATGACCCTTTGACTTTAAGTTGCTACTTTGTTGATTTTCGGGTTGTAATTTGATGACGGATTGTGACTTTAAGTGGTAACTTGTATCTTATTTATTTCACGCTATTCGACTCTGCCTTATCGGGTTCTCATTGATATTTGTCTGACCGTTGTTCATTTGTATTTAAGTTGTGGATCGCCGTCGTGTCCCGCTTGGGGCTTGACATATTCGCTTATTATCAACACGATTCATGGTAAAAATGTATCATTAGTAAATCGCTTTCTTCAATAAATAATCAATATTATTATAAAATAAATCAAACTCTTTCAATTAGTTATATTAAAATATTTTAGGCACTAACTCTTGTTATTTTGAGCGAATATTGTTAAGCATATTTAAATATTTCTGAAAAAAATATTTATTATTATTTCTTTCTAACTTATATATATCATTATATCGCAAATATTAATTATCTAATTTAAAAAAGAATTTTTATAAATATTCTATATACAAAAATATATTTATTCATATTTATCTGAAAGATTTTTGAAATTTAGAATTTGTATTTTTAATTGAATACAAACTAATATGTTCACTATTTTTGTGTATTTGTTATACCCATATATTATCAAAGTATATTAAATTTAAATTACTTTAGTTTTATTGACTTTTTCTAAAAATATATAATTTAAAATAATTTTTTAATTCATACAGAACCTAAAATCAAAAATTGTGGTATAAATATTTGAACGTCATAAATTATTTTTATTAATGGCAATTTTCATATAAACAATAAACTCATATTTAATTCAAGGAGGAAAATGTTACATTGACAAGTTCTTAAGAATAATGAGACATAGAGCCAAGTTCAAGGGGTGTTATATTTATTCCTAAATTTAATTATCTATGTTGTAAATAATCTCTATTTTATATCAAATATTTATGATACATACATTTATATATATGATATGATATTTAATAAAATATAAAGTAAGCAAAATCAATTTATAAAGAAATAAAAGTAAGTAATGATTATATTTTGCTATGAAACCGTGTGTATGTTCATTCTATTCATATCTCATATTTATACAAAGATTCCTAACTAATACACAAACAAAATTAATGCACACTCATTAATTAAGTAAGTGTCTTTTCCTCAACCACATAGTGTATTTATTAAGTGTGCAAGTCCACTAATTCATAACACTCCATATCGACGCATCACCGTTGAATGAATATGTCTCATTAAAAATCTTAAGCCGGAAAATTCTGTGGGAAAAATTGACCGAAGGGAAAAGAGTACATAATTAAAATCCAAACTCAGGCATAAGTCGCCTCATTAATCGAAAACTCAATGGGATAAAAACCGGACATAAGGAAAAAGAGTACAACGCACAAAGATATGACTTTGCTCCCCTGAAATAAATAACATAATCCGTTGAAGTAGATTATCAACTTTTCTTGATCTTAAGTCTTCGCATGCCTATCCCATATACAAATTTCTCGATGTAGACGTCGGCAAAGATTTTGTGAACAAATCGGCAAGATTGTGTTATGAAGGAATTTGCTGAACGTTTATCTCTCCATTTTTCTGGAGTTCATGTGTATAGAAAAACTTTTGTGAAATATGCTTGGTCCTATCACATTTTATGTAACCACATTTTACTTGAGCTATACACGATGCATTATCCTCATAAATAATGGTGGCAGTGTCTGTAATTGACTTTAACTGACAAGAATTTCGTATATGAGTTATAATTGATATTAACCAAACACACTCTTTGCGAGCTTCATGAAGAGAAATAATCTAAGAGTGATTGGAAGAAGTAACTACTAATATTTGTTTGATCGATCATCATTATATAGTTGTACCGTTATAGCAAAATATTTAACCAGTTTATGATCGCGCTTTGTGTTGATCGGATCTATATCCCGCATTAGCATAATCTACTAACACAGAATTAGTGCATTCCTTGGAGTAGAATAACCCCAATGTGTTTAATGCCATTGCAATGTCTTCGTTTGGCTCAGAACTATATCACACAAGTAAATTTACAACCAAAATGATATCTGGTCTAGTGCATTGTGCTAAATACATTAATGCTCCAATAGCATTAAGGTAAAATATTTCAGGACCCAAAATATCTTCATCCATTCTTTTGGTTTGAATGGATTTTTCTTGGGATCTAAACTACGTACTACCATAGGGGTACTCAAGGGATGAGCTTTGTCCATATTGAATCTCTTGAGTAACCTTTTAGTATATGCAGATTGGTAGACAAGTATCCCGTTATCCTTATGCTCTAACTCAAGACCAAGACAAATTTTAGTTTTTCCAAGGTCTTTAACCTCAAAGTCTTTCTTTAGATATTCAACAACATTAGATAATTCTTCAAGGGTATCAATCAAATTCATGTCATCAACATATACATCAATGATAGCAAATATGGTATCGATCTTTTAATAAAAACACATGGTCAAATGATATCATTTTTGTAACCTTCCTTAGAAAGGTATTCGTTAAGTCTATGATGCCACATACGATCGGATTGCTTCAATCCATACAACGATCTTTGCAGTTTGATCAAGTATAATTCACAAGGAGTGTCGACTTTAGCATTTTATATCCATCGGGAATTTTCATATAAATATTAGAATCCAAAGAACCATATAGATATGTCGTTACTACGCTCATTAAACACATGCCCGCATTCTCGCGGACAACCATACTAATAAGGAAATGAAATGTGATTGTATCCATTACAGAATATGTCTCATCATAATCAATTCCGTCTCCTAAAGAATCCTTGAACCACGAGTAACTTTATATTTCATGACTTTGTTTTTTTCATTTCTCTTTCGAACAAATACCCACTTGTATCCAATGGATTTTACATTGTTTCGAGTTTGAGCAATTTGCCCAAATATATTTTATTTTTTTAGGAACCTAACTTAGATATTATTGCTTTCTCCCACATAGGCCAATCGTGCCTCCGACGACATTTCATTATCGAAAGTGGTTATTTATCATAATTATCATTTATAATTTCTTAAGCAACTGAGAATGCAAAATTATCATTAATAATTATTTCATTTCGATCCCATATTTCATTACAATAGCTCATGGGATTCTCGGTGTTATCAGAATTTTGTACATTTTCTGAGATATTAGGCTCTACTGATTCATTTGGAGCATGCTCATTAGTATTATCAATTCTCCCCTTTCTTTTTCGAAGAACAATATCTTTTGAGCAAATATGTCTAGCACGTTTTTCGTAGGTTAGCATCATTCTTTTTCTTTTGTTCATCTGGAACAATAAACTTAAATGGAGTATTTGCAGCCAGAATATGAGTCTTTGTAACTTTACTAGCATTGCTAAATGCATCAGAAAGTCTATTCACAATATTCTGTAAATGAATGAAACCTCACTTTCACATTCAAAAGTACGTGGATCTGAATGGGATAAACTTTGTTTATTTTAGGAGATACTCTCAACTGGTTTTTGTTTATCTAAAATAACTTTATCCTTTCCCATTGATGGGAATGTTTTCTCATCAAAATGACAATCCACAAATCTAGCGGTAAATAAATCTCTCGTCATTGGTTCTCAATACCGAATAATTAATAGAGAATCAATCCAAGTCTACATTGTGGACCTATTTTTGTCCCCTAAGGAGGTGGAATCGACACCTGAACAACACACCCAATAGTGCGCAGGTGCGAAATATTTTTCTCAAAACCAAGAGTTAATTGCATTGGGGAGTGCACCTGATAAGCAGTGGGGCATAATCTAATAAGTGTTTATGCATGAAATACTGTGTGACCCTATGCTACACTAGCGAGCTTTGATCTCATTACTAATGTACGAGCAATGATTTGAACCTGTTTAATCAGGGATTCTGCCAATCCATTTTGAGTATGAACATGTGCTAATGGGTGTTCAACATTAATTCCCAGTGCCGTGCAAAACTTTTTTATGTACATTCTCCAGCATTATCCATTCTTATATTCTTGATGGGATAATCAGAAAAATGTGCTCGTAGTTTAATAATTTGTGCTAATAATTGAGTAAATGCAACATTTCTAGTAGATAATAGATATACGTGTGACCATCTACATGATGCATCTATTAGGACCATGAAATATTGAAATGGTCCACCAATATCACCATGAATATATTGTAAAAATGATGGTGATTCATAACCAACGTTTTCCATGGAAGGTTTAATAATAAGTTTTCCTTGTGAACACGATTCACATAAATAATCTTTGGACATTAGCATCTTCATGCCTTTTAATGGATGTCCATTAGTGTGTTCAACATTCCTACGCATCATATTTTTTCTCGGGTGTCCTAGGCGATCATGCTATAACTCAAATATACCAGGATTCATCAGCTTCCAAGGCATGTTGGAGTATGATTAAAAAACTTTAATTTGGACACAATACAATCCAGAAGTTGTTGCTTCAAATTTCTCATGGAAAATCTTTTCTTCTTATTTTATAGGATGTAATACACGAACACTCTTTATTATGTTCATTTAGTGGCTCCAAGTGATCGCCATTATTACATACATCCATAAAACTCATTAGATTCCTTTTTGATCTACTAGATAATAATGCATTTTCAATATGTATGCACGATTGTACCATTAGGCAACACCATTGTTGCATTCCCGGAGCCATCAATAATCTCAATGGCACCATATATAGTTGTAACTTGCACAATTTCACACTCGAGAAATATACTGTATTTATTAATATTGAGTGCATTGTTGCACTATCAAGTAGACAATTATCTCTTTTCTCGATGTTTTCCATGTGTACCTGGTATAATTATTATTAAATTGGTATTATATGATTATCAAAAAATTCTTTTATTGAAATGTAAAACAACTAAATAACAACATCAATGCACAGTAAAAGTTTAAATATAAAAGATTTTATTCGACAACATAGATGTACATAATCATTTGATTATTATAATATGCTAAAATAAATTGTTACAACTAACAGAGAAAGAATGGTGAAGATAAGAAGCTCAATCATGAACCAAAAGTGTTCCGAATGATATTCTCCAACAAAAAGTAAGAGAGTGTACATGAGAACTATTGTAATGAGAAACACCACAGTTAAGTTAACCATTTTTGGAATGAAGAAATGAGAATTTTTTCTTAAGAAGATGAGAGGATGTGTGTGAATTTGTTGAATGAAATGTTGGTATTTATAGATAAAAGTTACTGCTCATAGCCGTTAATATAGCCGTTGGAGGAGAAAATTAATTTGAAAATTTTCAATGTAAAATTTGTGAATGATTTGGTAGATTGAAATATTCACAAACCAATTTATTATTTCACATTAAAAGATTGAAACCAGAACATATAATTCGAAATAGTACAAATATGGGAACAATAAACTTAATTCTCGGGAATATACCATTCGAGAGAAATAACATAGAAATATTGAATCTGGTTTTATTTTATCCGTTCGACACCTTATGCCTCAGTATCCTTAAGAAAATCTGATATATCGAGTAATCTTCGGTCTTGGGCAGGATTTTGACTGTGGATAATTTCGGATGTGTAGGCCTCAATAGTATTAAGTGGCTCACTTACTCAGGTGGGCATGTGTTTGAACACTATTGCCTTTGTTTTTCTTTGATTCCAGTTATAAATTTACCAGATGTTGGGCAGTTCGACATGTTTTGGCTCAATGTCCTGTCATACCACATCTGTTATAAAGATCATCACCAGTTCTTTCTATATGTATTTCTTCTTTATCACAATTTGACTGATTTGGATGCTTTTGTTTGACCGTATAATCATTTTTGCAGGAATAATGATAATTATCTCGATTATAATAATTACGATCGCCACAGTCATATCTGTGAGTATTTTTATATGGACCACCACGACCACGACCACTGCGGCCACCATCCCATGTTTATACTCATAACCTCTAAATTGGCCCCTTCCTCTACCGGAGTTAGCATGTGCTTCAGGCACTACATTAGACCTAGAAGGTCACAAATCGTGATTTTTCAACATCAATTCATTGGTTTTCTCTGCCTTGAGAAGAACCAAAATTAATTCATAATATATCTTGAATCGTCATTGTCTATATTGTTGTTGGGTCACAATAGTTAATTTATGCATGGTGGAGAATGTTTTTTCCGATTTATCATACTCCGACAATTTTGTCCCACAAAGAGTTAATTAGGACTCAATTTTAAATACAAACGAATTATAGTCGGCAACGGACTTGAAGTCCTGCAACTCAGTATTTGCCAGCCATATTGTGCCGGGGGAGTATCGCAGCTCTGGTGTGATCTTATCTATCTTCCAGATTTTGCTAGAGCTTAGAAGACCTTTCAATTTGTATATATTCATTTTAAATCATCAGACATATGATGACGTATAAATATCATTGCATTTGACTCATCTTTTTACTGGCCTCTTCGATCTTCACAGGTTTTAGTGTTTTGGCCAAATCTTGACCCTGAAGGTGCAATTTAAGATCTAGGCATCATGGTAAATAATTATAGCCAGTTGTATCGAGGATTTGGAATTTTTGCTTTTCGATACCGCCATTTTTCTATAAAGAAAATAAAAAATTAATTAGTACAAAGAAATTCAAACTTGAAATACACAAATCTTTTCTCGAGCAATAACTCGTGTTGATAACGTGTTGTAAATAATCACTATTTTATATCTATGATACATATAATTATTAATATACATATATATGATATTTAATAAAATATAAAGTAAGCAAAAGCAATTTATAGATAAAGCAAAGTAAGCAATGATTATGTTTTGCTATGAAACCGTGTGTCTGTTCATTCTATTCATGTCTCATATTTATATACAAAGATTCCCAACTAATACACAAACACAATAATGCACACTCATCAATTAAATGTGCTTTCCTCAACCACCAAGTGTATTTATTAAGTGTGCAAGTCCACTAATTCATAACAATCTCTTTATTAAAATGATGTTGCGTAAGGATCGAGCTAAAAAACAAAACCAAGCTACTCGATACTCGATTCGAGATCGATCGTTAAAAGCTCGTTTGATCTCGATTCGTTAACATAACGAACCAAACTTGAACACATTTTTCTACTTGATAAGATGTAAAGCTCGGCTCGAGCTTATCTTGATTAATAGAAAATGAATAAAACATGTGTAAAAATATCAAGCTACTCGAGCTCGATTCTTGTTCGACTCACAAAAGCTTGTTCAAGCTCGATTTGATTAATAATCAAATCAAACTAAAATACAATTTTGAAGCTCGATTAAAATTCAAACAAGCTTAAACAAAGATATGTTCGGTCGACTCGACTTTCGACTCATCACACCCCCTAGAAGGATGAGATCTAAATGCATAATATTAACAAAAATAAATGCATTTCTTTGAAAAGATTATTAAATTTTCCTTCCATATTGTGCTACCATGTACGTTTATAAGATGCCTTACAGTCCCTAGGTTTAGACACAATGATTTTCATTTGTCTTCTATTTTTTCATTTTTCTTCTTCTTTTTCTTAAATAGGATCGAGATGTAACACAAAGATTGAAGGCGGTCATGTGTGATAAAATCTGCTAAGTTATTATTGTCATTACTGCTTTTGGACATGTAAAAGTAGACAAGTCATGGGAAAAAATGAGAAAATTAAAATCATATTTCAAAGAATCCACTCTGTCAAATTCAATGATTTTCAAGGATTATGTCTAATTGTTGCTTACTTAGATAAAATATATTTTTTTTTATTTTTCTTCATATGCTCGTGGTTGCTCACTTATTAGCAATAGACGTTGGATTGAATTTAAGTTTGGAGTTTGCCCACCTCATATAGGATAAATTTGGCTATTCCCCTCCCTTCAACACTTACACCGGATAAACAAATATTGGAAATACGACTCAAAAAGTCATTGCTCAATTCGTAGGATATAAACTAGAGATTGGGTGTTATGACCCACAAACCAATCCAATTGTTTTTTGAGAGATTTGTGGAAATTCGTATGATCCCTAGTCATCCCCAAAATATTCGAATATTTTGATGGAGACTCTCCAAGGCGCAATCCCAATAAGAATGAATTTATTGCGGAATATTTTGGTGGAAACTCTCACATGATGTTATCCCAGCATGAACTAATTTTATCTCGCATCACGTTTCTATTACTGGTCGATGCCATTTATGCCAACACAACCAGAACACTACATCTCTCTCTCTCTCTCTCTCTCTCTCTCTCTCTCTCTCTCTCTCTCTCTCTCTCTCTCTCTCTCTCTACTGGGTTAATGTCTAAAGGTATTATTGAAAATTATTAAAATTTAATTTGTATATTCACATTTGAAGAATGTGAAGCCCAATGTCACTCTTGATCCCTGTTTATAGATAAAGCTCCAATTGAGGAAGAAGGAGTTTGAGGGGTTTGCAAAGTGGACATACGATGTGTGTTATAACGTTCATTTGAATTTATTCAAATGAATTGAATTTTGTAACTCTCCAAATAAATTTTGCAACACCCCATAATAACCCATTATTTTGAATTTAATTTTGTTTCAAATATAGTCCTAACACTATATATAGGCACACACATATACCTACAATATTATTATACTCTTCAAATTATTATTTTGTGTTTGGGCAACGTGATAATGTCTTGTTTGTTAGTCTTCTTATGATCGTGCTCATAATAGAAGACATAGGCGTGGCCGTCTTGAGTTTTACCTTGGGATGGTGGTGAGCCGTCGAAACTCGCCGAGAGAGGCCATCACGATCTTAGAACAACGTCAAGTAGCGTGACTCCTGCTGCATCAACCTTTTATTTTCATGAATCTATATTAGTTGAATATATTTATAAATTATTTTCTTTCTTGAAGTCATTTTGTTATTATATATATATATATATATATATGCATAAGCTATTTTTATTTGCAATATAAAAAGGAAAATTCTCAATATTCTAATATTGTGATTAAATCAATTTTGCAAATATATAATTTTACATTTTGAAATAGCCCATTTAATTAAGCCTTGTGTTGAGTGAACCTTGCAACAAATTAGTGAAATTGACCCAGAAAATTGTGAAGTGGAATTGAGGTGGAATGATTTGTAAGTCCAAGCGGCTACGATAATCTAGAGGGGGTGAATAGATTATCTCCATCTTTTCGATTTCGCCCTCTTTTTAAAAAAAAAAAAAACGAATGCTCAAACAAAATAATAAAGGTGCGGAATGTAAACAACACACGTCGATTTAAAGAGGTTCAACCCACCTAGGGCCTAATCCTCTACCACCCCAAAGATATCCGGGATGGATTTCGAAAGAAAAAGAATTTTATTAATTACCAAAATTAATACAAATTCAACTTACAACACCTTGAAGAGCACCACACTCTTCTTCAACACCACCTTTGAAGATTACCACAATCTCCTTTGAAGATTACCACAATCTTCCTTCAACGGCACCTTGTGAAGATTTCCACAATCTTCAACCTTGAAGAATACCAAATTCTTCAACACCTCAATAAGAAGATTACCACAATCCTCTTCACCTATCACCTAGATCATCCAAGTATGTTCTTACCACAAGAACACTCACAAGGATATCTTGTGTTTGAATGATAACCAAAATCAAGATTACAACTCAATAATGAATAATACAATTTGAGTGCGAAGTGTAATCAAGAAAAGCCTAGACCTCAAAGATGTGAAAGTGATAAGCTAGGCAATTTTACAACAAGAATAATAACAATGAAAGACCAAGTGTTTGCTTGAAGTGTATCTTGTTGTGTTGTATCTCAATTGTTGTATTGGTTGCTCCAAAACTTCCTCTATTTATAGGAGATGATTGATCAAGCATAGGCTCCTCTTGGGGATTGAAAATCTACAGAAAAAATACAATTAAAATCAAGAATATAGTCATAGAAATCAATCCCACAATTTAAGGAAATGTGTCTGTCAAACGGTCATATTTTTGTTGTCAATACACAAGATGACGGTCGCACGAAATAAAAGAAAATAAGAACACTTTGAAAATTACAACAGGCGCGACCGGCCGACGAGGCTTGACCGGTCGACCCTGCCTCAACCGGTCCCCTAGGCACAAAACGAAGGGGTTAAGTTCTGCTTTCAACATGAAACTTGCAGTACCGGTCGATCATTGGCGGCACGGCCGACGACTCGGACGGCCGACGCCAGCGGCCGGTCGACCTGCTTGTTTTTGCTTCCGTCTCATTTTCTGTTTAAAACATCTTCAGGTGCACGGTTGCCCTATAGATTTACCGGTCGACCACGAGACGAAAATATTGTCCAATTTTTGTTAAAAATAAAACTCAAGAAATACTCCAAAATTGTGTAAAAACATTTTAAACCGATCGAGAGTATTTAGACAACATTTAGAAATCTTGTTTAGGAGTAAAACCATTGACATAAAAAAAATGTTGTCCATTATTATCAAAAATAAACTTGAGGAAATACTCCGGAAAATATTAAAACCATTTTAAATCATTTAGGAGTATTTGGACAACCTTTAAAAACATTGTTTTGGTGACAAAATAAAATCATCAAAACTAAGATAAAAACATGTATCAAACAATCTCCCCCTTTTTGATGATTACAAACCAAAACAATTTTTACACAAACTAAGAGAGCAATTTTTAGAAATGATTTTTCGGTAAAAACATTTGACCGTTTGGAAGCAACCAAAATTTCCAAAAAAAAATATTAAAGCAACCAAGTAGGGAGTAGATATTTTCAATAATAAGCACAAGCTCCCCCTATCAACAAGAATAATGTAAGAGCAATAATCCATAAGCTAAAAGCTTTAGCTTTTACAATATGTTCAAGAGCTTATAAGCTCCCCCTGTCACAAAACAACATTAAACAATAATATAAGTCCATCAAGCAACAATTGGACTAAGAACAAATCACAACTTATGGCTTTTATGAGCCATAGCTTATAGCTTTTATAACAAGCTTTTATTAGCTTCTTTGAGCTAATGAGCCAATATCCTGTTTCTCCCCCTTTGGAATCATCAAAAAGAATGTTAGGATGGTGAAAACACCATACGATAATATTAAAGCGCGCCAAAGGAACGGTTTAATAACCGTTGATCAAAGTATAAAGTCCAAGGAAAATGGGAGAATTGTAACATAAGAGATCCATAAGCTCATTAGTTAGCTAAAAACATGATTTAAAAAAGATTTTAAGACAATTTGAAGCAAGAGAATCATGTAGAAGTTGAAAGTTTCATTGCGACATTTCAACAAACACCTTGTGTGCGTGAAAAATAGAAGAGGTTGTATATAACATTTGTAAATGGTTCAAGCCAAATATTTTCATATCATCAATCAACCTCATTCCAAAGTTCAAAGAAATCATATGCACCATATGCAACAATTTGTTCATCAAGTAATAAGCTCAAAGTAGATTCTCAAGGGTTCAACACAATTGAGATAAACTAAGAGTGATCAAGGCATTACAAATGCCAAAAAAAATAGAACATCTACCTTGTAATAAGTCATGCCTTCAACAATACATGTAACAAATGTCCCAACATATCCAATTAAGCATAAAGGACAAAACATTAAGAGGAGCACTTTTACCATCAAGTACTTCATACCAATTATCAAACAATGCTTAAGAGTATTTTTACCATCAAATACTCCATCAAAGTCATGATCATCCACAAGTCATTATCAACTTGCAATATTAACCCTTTTAAGAAACACAAGCAAATATCATTAGTACAAATGAGTTTTACAAAAGTTCATAAAAGTACAAAGCAACTTAAATGAAAAATGCTAGAAAGTAAAGGAGATGGGGATATCAATCTTCGTCCAAGAGAAGCAAGTTCCGGGTATGAGGTCCTTGATGAATTTCTTCAATTTGCCAATTGACTTCTTCAAACTAGAATTTTCCTTTTTCACTACCCTGAGCTCTTTTCTAAGAGAGGCCACATCTCTAAATGTTTCTCTTTCCACTTTGGCCATTCTCTCTTTGAGATTTAGATCTTCAACATCCAACTCGTCTTCATCTCCTTCCTCATTTTCTTCCTCCCTAATTTCTTGTTCATTTCCCACATTTTCTTCTTCATTTTCCTCTTCATTCCCCACATCATCTCCTTGTTCGTCAAACTCACCTCTTCCAATATTTTCAACCTCATTGTCATTAAAGAAATCATCCCGAGGTTGTTGTTGATGTCGGCACGCCTCTAGCGGCTTTGGTAGGAACCCGTGGTAAATGTCGTCGCATTCTTACCATTTGTAGAATGTTGGCATTATCAAAATCATTGTGACGAATTTCGGTATTCATTTCATTTTCCGGGTATCCCGATAAGTATAAGAGTCGGCAAATCAAATTTCCCAAGGTATATTTCTTCTTGGTAAGCTTTCTAGATTCCAACAAGCAATATACAAAAATTGCCCCATAATTTACTCTTTCTCCTCGAACAATCTTATAGGTGAGAAAGAGTTCGAGATTACTTGGAAGTTTTATTTCCTTTCCACAAACACAATAGAGCAAATGATAGATATAATCGATAATTTGGCGGCATTGCCGAGTATGTCACTGGGATATACTCCTAAAAAGGTTTTCACATCATCTAGTGAAAACACCGAAAATGTTATCATCCCAACGGGCAAATCCACATTGACTACTCCATCATTTGGCACGTTAAAGTGATCACAAATATCGCCAATGTCCATGAAAAATGCCTACCATTAACGAATGTGTGAAGTTCCAAAGGATTATCTATCGTAGCATCAACAATCCACATATTTGCATAGAAAAGTTTTATAAGCTCGTCATCATAGTGCAAACACGGATTATCCCAAAGTGAAACCCATCCTTGAATTTCAAAGTAAGCTCTAATATCCGGAAATTCATCATGAAATGCTTGAAAACGAACCATACGAGTGCACGCAATTTTCTTATTATTCAATCCAATATTTTCATAATGTTCCTCCGCAAGTTTATTTAAAAATCGAAATCTATTAGCTCTAGAGGGAGGCTCGTAGAGGAGTGATAACTTACTAGAGTCCCAATGAATGCTCGATTTTGAAACCCCGGCTCTTAATTCGACAATCTCCTCTTCCGTAGTTTCGATTTTGATGGTCTCTTTGTAGAATATCATCTTGTTGGGGATTGGAAGAAGATTCACCCCTTGCCTCCTTCTCCTCTTTTGAGGATTTCGTTCGGTAGAATTTCTTGGAGGTGCCATATATGTGAAGTTCTTGCAAAAAGAAGTGAATTAGCACGAAAAATTTCAAGGATTGATGAAGAATTGAAGATTGTAGAAGAAAAGGGGCAAAAATCGCTGCTATAGGGTTTTAAGAAATTGCTGCGTCTGTTTAAAGAAACGAAGACATACGATTTTAACCAAGGAAAAATAGCCTGGGCGACGGCCGAGGTGGTGGGCGACCGGCCGAGGTGCGATGCGGCCGTCCCCGCTGACCGTCCCCAGATGATTTTCCTTTCTCCCAGAGTTTTCCAAAATTCGATTTTTCACCCCAAAAGTTTTAAAACTTTGCAAAAATATAAGTTTGGACTATATCCAACAAATATGGGTTTTGGGAAAACATATAAATGATAAAATCGAGACTAAACACGTAGTGCCTTTTAAAAGAAAATATTTGCAAGATCAATTTGGGGCACTTAAGGGATCAAAATGAAATATCTTGAAAGATATGTGCATAAGCATAAAATCGAGTTTAAAGAAAAATACGAGTAGACATACCTCGATGGTTTAAGAAACTTGATGACGTAATAGCCAATGAGTATGAAATATGTATCCTACACAATTCTTAGACAACATTTTCATAGAAAATTCAAGTGTAGGCAAATAATATGAGATATCAAAAGGAGCTTATGCTATAAGATTTCATAAGAGATAATAAGCCACATAAGTCTAATAAAATGCTCAAGAGTTTTAGAAAATCATGCAAGGTCTCTTTTTTTTTTTTTTAAAAAAAAATTTGAAACTCATAAATATATGAGAGACCTATATTAAAAATAAATACTTGAAAATTCATTTTGCAATTAAGACACAATTAAAAGTATGCATAGATTTAAAAAAAAATGCATATGCAAATGGGGAGATACGGTTTACCAATTACGCCGTTTCCATGGGTTGTGTTTTTCCCATTGTTGATGATATCTTCCCATTGAGAAGTCACTTTGTTGATGATGACTTCTCCATTTCCAAGTTTGGTTACCTTCCCATGGTTGATGGTTTCTTCTTCTTTGAAAATCATCTTGTTGATGATGTCTTTGCCATTTCCAAGGATTGTGTTTTTCCCATTTTTGATTATATGCTCTTCTTGGAAATTGGCTTTGTTGAGAGTAGTTTCTCCTTCTTTTATCAAATGAAACGTTCATTTGATGTTTTCTTGGTGGCATGAATTTTCTCCGATTTTTGCTTTGTCGGGTACCTAATAGCACATTGTTTTGTGGTACCCTCATGTGTTTGGGTCCTTTAAGATTAGCTTTGAGACTTTTACGTCTCCAACAATATTTAGAGCTATTTCTAGCCCGACAAGAATTAGCCGTATGACCCTTTTGCCACAATAAAAACAAGTAATAATTCTAGGAGCATAATGACCAATATGCATAGTGACTTGATCCTTTTTCATATGATTAACAAAGATTAGGCTTATGATCAAGTCCCTTATCACAATTATGAATATCAACAATATTGGACATTTTATTGGTACTCAAGTTGGATTTTAATAAATCCTTTTTCATGCAATCAATATTTTCAACAAGAGTACTATTTTCTTTTTTCAAGGTTTCTAACCTTGTCAAGTGTGGTGGTGTGAGCACATGATAGTGATTCATAAGAAGTAAATAAACTATCCTTATCATTTTTCAAAATATTGAATTCCTTTTTCAAATTTTTGTATCTAACAAGTAAGCTTTGGAATTCATTTTGAAGTTCATCATAATCATTTTGTAAATCACTATAATCATTTTGAATGACAATATCATAGGAAGTAGAGGGTTTAAGACATACCTCATTTTCTTCATTGATGCCCATAAAGCAATATTCAACTTCTTCATAATTGGAAGTTGTAGGAGGCTTATTCCTTAGATTTGAGCTTGTATGATCTTGAGAAGTAGATGCTTTTGTTTGACTCCTTTCATTTGCAAATACTCCATAGATGGCTTCTAATTTTTGCCATACTTCATGTGCCGACTTTATTCCTACAATATGTTCATTTTCTAAATTAGTAAATGAACAATACAAAATATTTAAAGCCTTACCGTTTAAGGAGATGATTTTCTTTTCTTCATCATTGAGCTTTTTGAAGCCTTTTGAGGTGTATGGTGTATCTTTCATCGGAATGGATTCTCCATTAATGACGGTGTTCCAAATGTCGAACCCGCAACCTTATAAGTAGCATTCCATTCTTTCTTTCCAAAATATAAAATTTTTGGAATCAAACCGAGGTGGCTTGGTGGTGGAGGTGCCGGATAGATGAGCTTCGTTCAGAGCCGATCGTTTCTCTTCACTCGCGATGTGAAACGAGCTTGCCAAAGAGTTTGGCTCGATACCACTTGTAAGTCCAAGCGGCTACGATAATCTAGAGGGGGTGAATAGATTATCTCCATCTTTTCGATTTCGCCCTCTTTTTAAAAAAAAAAACGAATGCTCAAACAAAATAATAAAGGTGCGGAATGTAAACAACACACGTCGATTTAAAGAGGTTCAACCCACCTAGGGCCTAATCCTCTACCACCCCAAGATATCCGGGATGGATTTCGAAAGAAAAAGAATTTTATTAATTACCAAAATTAATACAAATTCAACTTACAACACCTTGAAGAGCACCACACTCTTCTTCAACACCACCTTTGAAGATTACCACAATCTCCCTTTGAAGATTACCACAATCTTCCTTCAACGGCACCTTGTGAAGATTTCCACAATCTTCAACCTTGAAGAATACCAAATTCTTCAACACCTCAATAAGAAGATTACCACAATCCTCTTCACCTATCACCTAGATCATCCAAGTATGTTCTTACCACAAGAACACTCACAAGGATATCTTGTGTTTGAATGATAACCAAAAATCAAGATTACAACTCAATAATGAATAATACAATTTGAGTGCGAAGTGTAATCAAGAAAAGCCTAGACCTCAAAGATGTGAAAGTGATAAGCTAGGCAATTTTACAACAAGAATAATAACAATGAAAGACCAAGTGTTTGCTTGAAGTGTATCTTGTTGTGTTGTATCTCAATTGTTGTATTGGTTGCTCCAAAACTTCCTCTATTTATAGGAGATGATTGATCAAGCATAGGCTCCTCTTGGGGATTGAAAATCTATAGAAAAATACAATTAAAATCAAGAATATAGTCATAGAAATCAATCCCACAATTTAAGGAAATGTGTCTTTGTCAAACGGTCATATTTTTTTCATTCAATACACAGATGGCGACCGGCCGCACGAAATAAAAGAAAATAAGAACACTTTGAAAATTACAACAGGGCGACGGCCGACGAGGCTTCGACCGGCCGACCCTGCCTCAACCGGTCCCCCAGGCACAAAAACGGCGGGTTAAGTTCTGCTTTCAACATGAAACTTGCAGTGTACCGGTCCGGCCGGGCGGCCGGCCGACCGCTTGTTTTTGCTTCCGCCTCATTTTCTCGCTTTAAAAACATCTTCAGTGCACGGGTTGCCCTATAGATGGCGGCGTACCGGTCGACCACGAGACAGAAATGTTGTCCAATTTTTGTTAAAAATAAAACTCAAGAAATACTCCGAAAATTGTGTAAAAACATTTTAAACCGATCGAGAGTATTTAGACAACATTTAGAAATCTTGTTTAGGAGTAAAAACCATTGACATAAAAAAAATGTTGTCCATTATTATCAAAAATAAACTTGAGGAAATACTCCGGAAAATATTAAAACCATTTTAAATCATTTAGGAGTATTTGGACAACCTTTAAAAACATTGTTTTGGTGACAAAATAAAATCATCAAAACTAAGATAAAAACATGTATCAAACATGATTATTTTTTTTAAAAAAGAAATTGTTATTTGAGTAGTGGTTAGCAACAGATTATATATTATTTACATAATTGATAAGTGAACGCTAGAAACAATCACTGGGCCCAAAGATCATATTGTATATGAACTTATGGGTTTTGCCATTTGAAATATGTTTGCATAACTTTACTGATTATGTCTGGAATTTTAGTTTAATTCATTCTGTTTGAATATTTGTTAACACTTTATTTGACATATATTGTTGAATATTTGTCCTACAGATTTTCTTCTTGTCCTTTCTTTGCATATTAAATCTCTAAATTTCTATAACTGATGGCTGACTAATGGTATCTCTTGAAGAAGCTAATAATGTGAAGGCCAAAAAATTTAATAGACTAAATTTTAAGACATGGCAAAATCAAATGAAATTTTGGTTAACCATTTTTTGTTCTATTTCTGCCATAGATGAAAATATAGAAGCAAGCTCTTGACACACGGCACACCCCTGAACAAATAAATTACCATTGTTGTAATCGTATTCTTAATGCCTTGTAAATTAGACTTTATGATGTGTATCATACCATCACTAGTTCTAAGAAACTTTGGGGTACTTTAGAAGTTGAACATGAGATTGATGATATGAGAATACAAAGGTTTTATGCCTCAACTTGTACAAATTATGTTATGGTTGATGGAAAATCTAAATCAATAAACTCACGAATTTCAAGATTTATTAAAGCCTCTTGAAAATAGTAGATCAAAGTTTAGTGGAGTATATAAACTTTCATGCTTGATTGATAAGCTTCCACCTTCTTGGTCTAATTTTGCTAGGGGTCTAAAACATCAACAAGGAGCTTTGACTTTGATTCAAGTCTTTAAGTCATTGAGAATTGAAGAACAACATAGGATGAATCTTAAGACAGAAGAAATGAAAGTTAAGGTTAATCTAGTTGAAAATAAAAAGAATAATAATAATTATTGTAATAATAAGTATAAGCCCAGAGGTGATAAATTTAAAAATAAAAAGAAAGGAGGAAAAAATAATTATCACCATAATAATAATGCCAAACCTAGTACTTCTAGACTGGAGATATCAAAGGCAAAGAAAAAGATGAAATACAATGTTATGTACGCGGGAGGATCAGTCATTTGGCTAGGGATTGTTACTACAAATAGGCTGAGAAGTTTATACTTACGTTCAAGCCTAAACCTCAACAAAACCATGTGAATATAGTAGTTGAAGGGGAACCATCAATCTGGTAGAATCTAAATTTTCTTTAGTAAATTTTACATATCAAAACAATGATTGGTGGTTAGACTCGTGAGCTAATATTCATGTTTGGTTTGATAAATCAAAAGTTAAATCCTATCAGAACACAAGTGGAGAAAGTATGACGCTAGGGAATAATATTGTCGTACAAATACATGGGATTGGAAGTGTTGATCTCAAGATGACTTTTGGGAAAATATTGCCTCTTGATTCCGTGCGGCATGTGCCTGATATTAGAAGAAATTTAGTGAGTGTGTCTTGTTCAATACAAAGTGGTTACAAGCTAGTTATGGAATCAAATAAGGTTGTAATTACTAGGAATAATATTTTTATTGGAAAACAATTTGTATGTGATGGATTACTTAAATTGAATATTGTATGTGGTGTTAATGAGAGTCCTAATCTTATTTTTAATGTCCAATCTAATATTTTATGGCATGAAAGGTTGTGACACATTAGTAACAGAAAAGTTAAAAAACTTATGGATTTAAATTTGATTCCAAGATTTCAAGTAAAGGTTTTTACCATAAGTGTGAAATATGTGCACAAGCAAAACAAATAAAAGACCTTATCATTCAATTATACAAAATTCAGATATTTTGAAACTTATTCAATGTGATATATGTGATTCAAATAGATCTCTAACTAGAGGTGAAAATAAATATTTTGTGACGTTTATTGATGATTTTTCTAAGTATTGTTACATTTATCTTATCAAATCTAAGGATCAAGTTTTTGAAAAGTTTAAGGTTTATAAAACTGAAGTTGAAAATAAAATAGAGAAAAGGATTAAAAACTTAGGTCCGATACATGAGATGAATATTCTTCGGTGAATTAATAAAATTTGTGGAGATAATTGTATAATACATGAGTTCACACCTCCTTATTCACCCCAATCAAATGGTGTAATTGAAAGGAATAATAGAACTTTGATGGATATGGTAAATTCTAGAGCACCTAAGAATTTATGGGGAGAAGCTATTTTATCTTCTTGTTTTATACTAAATCGTGTGATTGTTAAAGATAATAATATAACTACTTATGAATTATGGAAAAAGAGGGCTTCAAGATTAAGTTTTCTTAAAGTGTGGGGGTGCCTAGCAAAAGTAGCCATACCCGGCTTTAAGAGAAAGAAGATAGGACCTAAGACTGTTAATGATGTTTTCGTTGGGTATACTCAAAATAGTAGTGCAAATAGATTTTTAGTGGTCAATTCTGAATTTAATGAAATTTCTCCATATGAACGTTGTAAGACAAAACTTGAACCTTCTAGAGGCGAATCATCTACTAGTGCAATTTTGGAAAATAAGGAAGAAACACTAGTGGAATTAAGAAGTAAAAGAACTAAGGTTAGTAAGAATTTTGGAGATGAATTTATCACCTTTTTAGTTGAAGGAGATTCTCAAACTTATGATGAGGCAATATCGTCCATAGATGCACCTTTTTGGATAGAAGCGATCAATGATAAATATAATTCTGTTATTCAAAATAATAATTGGGTTTTATCTGATTTACCTCCTGGTAGTAAACCAATAGGGTGTAAATGAATTTCTAAGAAGAAATTAAAGTCTGATGGTTCAATGGATAAGTACAAGGCAAGACTAGTTGCGAAAGGTACAACAAGAAGGAATAGATTATTTTGACACTAATTCTCCAGTTGCTAGGATTTCAAGTATTAGGGTCTTGTTGGCTTTAGCATCTATAAATAAGTTAATGATACATCAAATGGATGTCAAAATTATATTTTTAAATGGTGATTTTGATGAAGAAATTTATATGGAACAACCTGAAGGTTTTAAGGTTAAAGGACAAGAGCATAAAGCATGTAAATTAGTAAAATCTTTATATGGTTTGAAACTAGCACCCAAACAGTGGCCTGAAAATTTTAATGATGTAATACAAGGTTATGGATTTAGATCAAATGAACATGATAAATGCATTTATTGTAAGGAAGAAAAAGGTGGATGTGTGATATTGTGTTTATATGTGGATGACATATTAATTTTTGGGTCAAACTTGGAGTTTATTGAAAAAGTGAAAGTTTATTTGTCTAATAACTTTGAGATGAAGGATTTAGGAGAAGCACATATAATATTGGGTATGAAAGTCGATAACAAAAAATGGCATTTTATTAAACCAAATCGACTTTATCGAAAATTCTTGAGGAAATTCAATTATTATGATTGTAAGTCGCTTTCTACTCCTTATGATCCAAATGTACATTTACACAAAAAATTGGGTGAACCTATATCTCCATTGAAGCATTCTCAAATTATTGGGTCATTATTATATTTCACCAATAGGACTCGACGTGATATTTCTTATGCAGATGGAAGACTTAGTAGATATACTCATAATGCCAAGAAGAATCATTGAAGTGATTTAGAAAGAGTTCTTAAGTATCTTAGAGGAACTTTAAGTTACTCCTTATGTTATAAAGGTTTTCCAAGTGTACTTGAAGGATATAGTGGTGTCAATTGGATTACTGACAACTCTGAGATTATGTCAACTAGTGGGTTCATTTTTTATGTTTGGTGGAGCTAGAATAACTTGGGGATCTAAGAAACAAGCTGTTATATCTAGAAGTACAATGGAAGCTGAATTAATAGCTCTAGATACAACTTGTACAACTCGCTAAATGGTTGAGAGATTTATTACTTGATATTCCACTAATTCCTAAACTTTTACCTGCCATTTCTATATGTGATTGTAAAGTTGTAATTGATCTTGTGAAGCAAACACATTCTAATAAAAAAATGAGGAGACACTTACAAGCTAGATATAAAAGTATAAAGTCCTTATTAAAGAGAAATGTGATATCTCTTAATTTTGTGAAATATGAGAAGAATTTGGCAGACAATTTGACCAAAGGTCTACCAAATAAATGTGTGTTTGAATCATCGAGGGGGATAGGCATAAGCCCACAAGAGAGTCACCTCCGGGAGAAACCCAACCTTTGTGATTGAAGAGACCCCATGAAGAAGGTTCAATGGGTAGGAGCAACCTATAATGCATGACTCATTTAGCACTACTTTATAAGAAGTGTAACTTCTTTCCATCCATATGGTGATGGTGTTATATAGAGTGATGTTAGGTTGGACTTTGACCCTTAATGAGACCAAGGCGGGAGTTCCGCAGGGTATAGGTCACACGCACCCTTGGAGATTTCACCTAAATGAGGGTTGCCATGAGGCCGTGGCTATGGGTTTGGGCAAACCGTAGAGACTCTCATGAGAATCAAGATTAGAGTGCATGGCCATTAATATCTCTAACGCTCTTTGAACAAAGACCGATATCGATATTATGTGTGTGATGCATTGAAGTTTGGTCAAGAAACCTAATTCAAGACGTAGTCCATTATGGTTCCCTCAGATGTAAATCATCAACACTAAGTATAGGCTTAAGCTCGGAAGGCTCCTACACCCATTATATAGTATCTAGTTGCCCTAGTATATTTTCTTGTATATATGTTGAAATTTTAAACCTTGTGGGGGGATTGTTATATTTTTAAGTTTTAACACTTCAAAATGTTCTTTTGAATTTAATCAAATGAATTGAATTTTTTAACTCTCCAAATAAATTTTGTAACACCTCATAATAGCCAATTATTTTGAATTTAATTTTGTTGTTTCAAATATAATCCTAACACTAAATATATGTGTTCTTAGGAGTATAGTTAGGCACACACATATACCTACAATATTGTTATACTCTTAAAATTATTATTTAGTGTTTGGGCAACGTGATGAGGTCTTATTCGTTAGTCTTCTTGTGACCGTACTCATAATAGTAGACATAGACATGACCTTCTTGGGTTTTATCTTGGGGTGGTGGTGAGCCGTCAGAACCTGCACGGAGGGAAGCCACCACAATTTTAGGACATCGTCAAGTGGCGTGACTCCTACAAGCCAGCCTTTTATTTTCATGAATCTATTTTATGGGAATATATTTATAAATTATATTCTTTCTTGAAGTCATTTGGTTATATATATATATATATATATATAGAGAGAGAGAGAGAGCAAATTGTGGAAATACCCACTTGGGATAGGATAAAGACTTTTTTGACATGTGAAATAAAAAATTAAGTTTTCTATCCACTTTTCTGGTTCTTTTACCCAAATACTCTTACACTTTAAATGCAAAAGTAGGTGGGGTCCTATTTCTTTATTTTTCTCTCTCTCTACTCCCTTTTTGAATTTTATAAAAAAATCTGACTTTTTGGTAAAATTTTCGAAAACCTTCAACAATTTTCATTTTTTAATCCATTTTTCATATTTTTAAACAATTTTTGAGATTTTTAAACAAATTTCCATATTTTAAATAATGGCAAATATTTAAAAATGTGTAGTTTTTTTTAATATTCATATTTAAATTTTTTTAAATTTTTTATTTTAAAATAACTTTGATAATTTTTTCATTTTTAAAACAAATTATTGTGGTTTTTTGTAATTTTTTATTTAGATTTTAAATAATTTTGTCGATTTTATTAACTTTTTTTAATAAATTGCAAATACTTTTAAATTTTATTGAAATAATTTTCAAAATTAATAGACAATTATTCAGATTTTTCAAATAATTGGGGGATGGCACGATATGGGCACGATATATATCATAGGGATGTGTGTATTTGGAGTGGAGTGTACACGATATGCAATCCATACATGCTATAAAATTATTTACATGCACGATATATTATACAGGCTCATTTACAATGCACGATATATTATATAGGGATCATTTACAATGCACAATATATTATACATGCACGATATACAATGTATGCCCATATAAAATGAATGCACGATATATAATATACAATGCATGCACATGCACGATATAAAATATGCAATGCATGCATGCATACACGATATAATAGGTTGACTTGTATGCATGTACGATATATGTAGGATGTGGATAGGATGAATTGCATGCACGATATAGTAGGGGCACAACTATATAAAATAGTAGGGGCACGATATAGGATAAGGCTCACGATATAGTATGGGCACTATAAAATAGTAAGGGTGTCACGCCCCAAACGTGACGCGACAACAATCAATCACTTAAACAGAGGTAAATCAACAGTCGAAACCAAAGATACAAAACACCAAGTGAAATAGAGTCTAATGCGGCGGAATTATAACAACCACAAGTACAAATTATATCTTAAGGTCCGTAGTATCCGAATACAACCCAAAAGATTATCTTAATTAACTTACGTCAAACAAAATAAAATAAAGGAGTCCAACAACAACAATAAAAAGTAAAAGGAAATATCGCTCCACATCGCCGATAGAGATTCAATCATGGTAGGTTCGATGTCTTCTGAACTCTTCATCTAAAGGTTAGGAAACAGGAGGGAATGAGACGAAATCTCGGTGGATGGGGTGATCGTGTGTAAGTGTGGCGATATAAATAGTTAATGCGAGAAATTTAGTTGTATGAAAACGCATGAGAGATGATGCATGATTTCACACACATCCACAAGCGTCGTGATAAATATATTTAATTAATATACTTATACGATTAAGAAGGCGATTCATGGTCAAGCGGCACTATGGTCCAAGCAAAGCGAGGATTGCGTGCGGTTTTGTAACGCCAATCCTATGCAAGACAAGTAGCGGTTGCGTGCGGATTTGTAGCGCCAACCTATGCAAGACAAGTAGCGGTTGCGTGCGGTTTGTAGCGCCAACCTATGCAATACAAGTAGCGGTTGCGCGTCTTTGGATTTGTAGCGCCAACCAAACGGGTCCGATTAACTCCTAATCGTGTGGATCGATAATGATTCCTTCGTTCTTCCTTGTAACTCCCGAGCAAGATGGTCCAAGACCACCTTACCTTATCGCTCCGTAGGCAAAGACAAAATCCACAAAGGAGCTAGCAAGGCTCGGATTTGTCATAATCATGATTATACCTCAAGTACTACGACCCGCTTCCCCTTGACAAACTCCGTCCCTCGCCATTGCGGGATTAGGGCGATGGGGCGGAAGAGTGGAATAGCAGCCGAGCTGCCGGTTCCATCCCCCGACGTATCCATTCCGAGTCGTGAGCTCGACACACCAAGTTGACTCAAGCGGAAAGTAAACACAAGTTCATGTAGTCAACCAGGCAATGAGTATTATTGATTCGGGAAGCAGTTCATGAAAAGTTCTCAAAAATTTGCACAAGATAGTTATGGCGTTGGTGGAGTTATTTGGATGAAGATGATTATCGGGAGGATAAGCAATCTTCGATATCTTGAACGATTAGGTGGAACATAAGTCCCGTTATAGATTCAAATCGCAAGACGAGGAAGTCGCCCGCGATCGGGTATTAATCGGTCAAGGCGATCCGGTAAGTCAAGGGGTTTTTGAGAAATTAAAATATTTTAATTAAATTTTAAAGTAAGAGAGTCCAGGGCTGTTTCTTTTAAAAGAAAATAATTTGAGTTAGGTCCTTAAAAAAATAAAATTTACAATTAGCCCCGTTTTGTTAAAACCAATACTTTTGGGGTTGAAAGTTAAATAAATAAATGTCCCGACCTTGAAAAATTATGAGGTCAGTTCCTAAATTCTCTAAATTGTTCAGAGATTCAGGTTTTTAAAGTTTTGAGGTCGAGTTTTTATAAAATTCTCACATTGGCCCCAAAATTGTTAAAATTGTTATTTCGGGCCCTAAGTTTAAAATAATCGGAACTCACAAACCGGAAGGGCTTCTAATGTGATTCCAGTTGGAAAATGTCACTAAGGTTAGTGGGATATGGGGACAAAAGCAGTTTTAAAACTTCATAAGTATAGGTCCCTTAACTTTTGAAAATCTCATTTTTGTCCCATTTTGAAATAATTGCCTTTAAGGCTTTTAGGGGTCCAATTGTTATGAAATTTGAACCTTGGGTCCAAAATATAATTATGTTATAGGTAAATTAGCATTTCCAGGTACATGGGCTGTATAAGTCCTGGAAATTTCATTTGGGTCCTCAAGTTTAATCTTTTACAATTTGGTCCCTCAAGTTTTATAAAATTACTTTCCAAGCTCTAAACACTTGGATTTTTGGAATACACATAAAATATGTTATTTCCAGTCCCTTAAGAGTTAAAATTTCAAATTTTAAATTTAGGGTCTGGTACAGTTTCGAAATTTGCAAAATAGCCCTTAAACTTCTCAAATTTTACAATCTAGTCCTTGGGCTTTTAAGGGTTGATTTTATTTATCTAAAAACTCTTAAAACTTTATTAAAATGTCAAAACAACATTTTTGAACCTGAGTACAGTCCCAAAAATCGAAATTTACAGAGAGGTCCCTTAACTTTTATTTTCTTGCACTTAAGTCCACCAACTTTCCATTTTTGCATTTTAAGTCCAAAAATCGAAATTTAATCAATTATGCTCGACTTGTCCAGGTTATAGGTCATACAAAACATAGATTTCAAGAGTCATAAACATACATATCCATCTCATACAAGAATTTATCAAATATGACAATAAAGTGTACATGTATGTCCTAATTTTTAGAAATCGCATTTTGAGCAACACTTGAGAAGTTTTTCAACTTGATACAAGAAATAACATGCAATACATAATATATATCTCAAATGCTCAATAACAAAATACTACATGCATTTTTTTCAATTTAAAACACCTAGAAGTTGAAAAGATTTTTCCACCCACCTTAAAGATCGGTTTGTTGGTGAAAATGGGATAAATCTCTCTCGGTGAAGGAATGACTTAGGTCAGCCCCTAAGTCAAGGAATATCAAAAAAATATAGGAGTTATAAGAATGTGGTTAAAAATTTAGGGAAAAGAAAAAGATAGTGAGAAAATTGGAAATACTACACTTACCTTGTAGTGAGTAAAAATGTGACTAGTAATGGCTTCCAAGTATAAGGTTTTGGTCACCCTTAATGTCAACCACCAAGGTCAGCCCCTAAAACTCCAAAAATGAAAATGGAGTGTAAAAATTTGGAAAAATAGAAAGAGAAGAAGAAAGTGTACTAAAAATTCCATTTCTTACCTTATAGTCCAACTTCTTCACAATTTTTCTTCAAGATGACTAGTCTCTTAACTTCTTCAAAGGTCTTCTAGGTATACCTCAAATTCAAAAATCAAACTTAAATTAGAAGGTGAAAGAGGTGAGCTAGAAGGTATAAGAATAGATTGAAGAAGAAAATTTCTTACCTTGTGTAGTGTATATGGTTCGAATTTTTGAAGAAAATGGGAGATGAATTCTTGAAGTTTTGGTTAAGTGTTAGTGAAGAAGATGAAGTATAGGTAGAGAGATGTAGGAGGATTTTTAGAGAGAGGTAAGAGGAATTTCAAGACTTAGGAGAAATTTGGTGTTGGTGAAATGAAATGGGAAGAATAAAAATTTTGTTTTGTTTTGATTAAATGATAAGTTAGAGTAATAATTGAGGGAATTGGGGAAGAAAGTAATATTTAGGTATCTTTATTAGGGACAATGGGCCAAAATGCTAAGCTTAGGGGAAATTTTTAATTTGGTCTTGTTTGACCAATTGGATGATTGAAATGGTGGGATTAATTTAAGATGTAGGTTTGAATTAATGGTGTATAAATACACAAGAGGAATACACAAGGTGTACATGTACAAGAGTTGAGAGATATTTCTACACCAAAAATTACACCAATGCCGTCCCCTAAGGGTATTTTGGTAATTCCATATATTTTTTTTTTTTTCTTTCCAAAATTGATGATAATAGATGAATAAATATCAATCTCCAAAATAATTAGTGATGTCCTTGATCACTTATAAGTCTCATGATCACTTAATCTAAATCGAATTCTTAATTCTATAAATTATAATCCCTAAAATAAATAGTCTCTTAAAATTCTAAGGTGACTAATAATACACCAATAATAATAATGATGATCAACCAAGTGATCATAAATGCGAATTAAAATTAATAAATGATTATGATCACAAATAGAAATTAAAAGAATTAAATGCAAAATATATTTATCATTAATATTTACCCGTCAAAGTGACGCGGTAGAATTGTCAAATAGTACAAAGACGATACGTGATACAAGTACATGTTCGAATAAAAATCGAGGGCTTCACATTCTCCCCTCCCTTAAAAGAATTTGGTCCCCAAATTCTCTTGAAATAGTTCGGTATTGATTCCTCATGTCTTCTTCCTTCTCCCATGTTGCGTCTTCGTCTCGGTTGTGGTTCCGCCATACAACTTTAACCATTGAAATCTCTCTCACATTCACGCAACCGACGATCTGGCCGGTCAATGATTCTGATTGGTTTCTCGGTGTAAGATAAATTTTCCATTAGAGGAGGAGCATCACGAGTGATAATATGCTCGGGATCCGGTTGGTACTTTTTCAATCTCGATACATGGAATACATCGTGCATTCCCGCATCGCTGTCTTCAGAAACTCGAGTCGGTAGGCCAACTTCCCGATCCTCTCGCAAAATCTTGTAAGGTCCAATATATCTCGGACTTAGTTTGCCTCCCTTCTTTGGATTGATCAATCCTTTCCGTGGCAAGAGTCTGAGAATACTTCATCTCCGGCTTCAAATTCCAAGTCCTTTCTCCTCTTGTCCGCGTAACTCTTTTGGCGGCTCGAGCCGTGCGGATTCGTTCCTTGATCAACTTGACCTTCTCCATGGCCTCCCGAACTAAGTCGACCTTTGGAATCGATGGTGACTTTCGTTTCTCTTTTGGAGTCCATTGGTCATCAATCTCCCAAAGGTGTAGTGGGGATCTACACTTTCGTCCATACAAGGCTTCGTAGGGTGCCATCCCAATCGTGGCCTCGATAATCAAGTATTATAGGCGAACTCGGCCAATGGTAAGTGCGAATCCCAACTTCCTTGGAAATCTAATGTGCAGGCTCGCAACATGTCTTCCAGGGTCCAATTGTTCGCTCCGACCGCCATCGGTTTGGGATGTCTTTGTCTTGCATTGAAACTTAGCGAGGTACCCATTCCTCATGTAAGCATTTCGAGATCGGAGACAAACCTCGGGTCTCTGTCGACACAATGTCGATTGGCACTCCATGCACCTCGGATGATCTCTCGGATGTAAATTTGCGCAAGTTTCGCAAGTCGCTCGGTTTTCTTCATGGGTAGGAAGTGTGCGATTTTGTGAGTCGGTCTCACGACTACCCATATAGCATCATCGCCTCGTCTGGTCCTTGGTAGATCCGTCACGAAGTCCATCGTTATGTGTTCCCATTTCCACTGAATTCTCAACGGTTGTAACAAACCGGATGGTCGTTGGTGTTCGGCTTTTACTTGTTGACAAGTCGCATCTCGCAACGAACTCGCTACTTGGTTCTTCATGTTTGCCCACCAAGAATGTTGTTTCAAGTCCTTATACATCTTGTTTCCTCCGGGATGTATAGTGTATTTCGAACAAAGTGTGCTTCCGAGAGGATTCTGTTCCTAAGTTGCTCATCATTCGGTACACAAATTCTATTCTCAAAATGATGATCCCATCTTCCCGTGCACGAGAATTCCGATCTCTCTCCTTTGAGTATCTTCTCTTTTAGTTTTTGAAGTTGCACGTCAATTCCCCCGTGTTACTTTGATCTCGTTTAGTAGATCGGGTTTAATCAAATATTAGCACATGAAATTCGAGTGCATCTTGGTTCTCGCGGATTCCAAGTGTTCATCTCTTCTAATGATTTCCATTCTCGAATCATTATTCTCGCTAAACTCGCTTTTACTTCAAGGCGTCGCCTACTACGTTAGCTTTCCGGGATGGTATTGAATATCAAAGTGATAGTCCTCAATTAACTCCACCCATCTCTCGTGGCCTCGTTGAGGTCTTTCGAGAGAATAGATACTTCAAGCTCTTGTGATCTGTGAAAATCGTGAAGGTTGCTCCGTAGAGATAGTGTTTCCATTTCTTTAACGCGAATCTTTTGTTCTTTGCCGTTCCAAGTCATGCGTTGGGTAATTGGCCTCATACGGTTTGATCTTCGTGATGCATAAGCTATGACCTTTCCTTCCCGCATGAGCACTCGCTCCTAGTCCTTCCTTTGATGCATCACCAGAGACGACAAAGTTCTTTGTTCCCTTTGTAAGGGCTAAGATCGAGAGTCAGTAGTGAGTCGTTTCTTCACCTTTGGAAACTAGACTCACACTTGTCATTCCACTCAAACTTGACTTACTTCGGGTTAGTCGAGTGAGTGGTCCTATATCTTGGAGAAATCCTGGATAAATCTTTGATAATATCCACTAGTCCTAAGAAACTTCGATCTCGTATTCTGCACTCAGGTTGTTTCCATTCAACCACCGTCTCGTACCTTCAAGGTCTACGATGATCCTAGTGTGTCGGATACTATGTGTCCTAAGAATGCGGCTTCACTAAGCCAAAATTCGCACTTGCCGAATTTGGCATACACTTGTGCTCTCATAGTATCTCCAAAACAATTTTCGATGACGTTCATGCTCCTCTTTAGACTTAGAGTATACGAGTATGTCATCAATGAATATCACTACGAATTGATCCAAATAAGGTTGAAAGACTCGATGCATTAGATCCATAAACGCCGCTGGGTGCATTTGTCGATCGAAAGGCATCACTACCAACTCGTAGTGTCCATATCTTGTTTGAAATGTCGTTTTGGAAACGCGTTTTCTTCACGGATCTTGATTGATAATATCCTTGTTGCAAATCAAACTTAGAGTACACCGTCGCTCCTTGAAGTTGATCAAATAGTTCTTCTATCCTCAGGAGGGGATATTTAATGGTAACATCTAGTCGAGATTGTATAATAGTCACATCCTCAATGTATCTTATCCGTGATACCTAATCCACAAGTCAAATTCTCTTACTTAAGCTTGTGCAAGTACTTGAGAATGAATAACACAAGGGTACTATCATCGATCATTATACTTAGTGACTCCCCTACTATCATTTTTCCCAAATTAATATCATTAGGTGTCTAGGTTCTATAATAGATCACATCCAAATCATATACTTATCAAGAGATAACCTCATATTCTTCAAGTCTCACCATATCAGACATTATAATCTCCAAATCACGGATTTTCTAAATTACCTAACGTCCAAATAGAGGAATATTCGAATATCTTAACACTATAACAACTCAAAAGAGTTCAAATATTCATCCAAAATTTAACTTAGGTCATCTAGTAGGGGTACCCAATCCAAGGTCGAGGAACTATCCTGGGTCGCTTCGGTGTAAGTTTCTCCTTACAAACCGAGCTCGATACGATAAATCAAGCACGCCCAAACGTGACGCGACAACAATCAATCACTTAAACAGAGGTAAATCAACAAATAAACCAAAGATACAAAACACCAAGTGAAATAGAGTCTAATGCAAATGAATTATAACAACCACAAGTACAAATTATATCTTAAGGTCCGGTAGTATCCGAATACAACCCAAAAGATTATCTTAATTAACTTACGGTCCAAACAAATAAAATAAAGGAGTCCAACAACAACAATAAAAAGTAAAAGGAAATATCGCTCCACATCGCCGATAGAGATTCAATCATGCGGTAGGTTCGATGTCTTCAAATAACTCTTCATCTAAAGGTTAGGAAACAGGAGGGAATGAGACAAATCTCGGTGGATGGGGTGATCGTGTGTAAGTGTGGCGATATAAATAGTTAATGCGAGAAATTTAGTTGTATGAAAACGCATGAGAGATGATGCATGATTTCACACACGATCCACAAGCGTCGTGATAAATATATTTAATTAATATACTTATACGATTAAAAGACGATTCATGGTCAAGCAGCACTATGGTCCAAGCAAACGGGAGGATTGCGTGCGGTTTTGTAACGCCAATCCTATGCAAGACAAGTAGCGGTTGCGTCGGTTTGTAGCGCCAACCTATGCAAGAGACAAGTAGCGGTTGCGTCACGGTTTGTAGCGCCAACCTATGCAATACAAGTAGCGGTTGCGTCACGGATTTGTAGCGCCAACCAAACGGGGTCCGATTAACTCCTAATCGTGTGGATCGACAGGCAATGATTCCTTCGTTCTTCCTTGTAACTCCCGAGCAAGATGGTCCAAGACTGTCACCTTATCGCTCCGTAGGCAAAGACAAAATCCACAAATGAGCTAGCAAGGCTCGGATTTGTCATAATCATGATTATACCTCAAGTACTACGACCCCGCTTCCTCGGACAAACTCCGTCCCTCGGTTGGGGATTAGGGCGATGGGGCCTAAGAAGAGTGGAATAGCAGCCGAGCTGCCTTCCATCCCCGACGTATCCATTCCGATCGTGAGCTCGACACACCAAGTTGACTCAGCGGAAAGTAAACACAAGTTCATGTAGTCAACCAGCAAATGAGTATTATTGATTCGGGGAAGCGCTCATGAAAAGTTCTCAAAAATTTGCACAAGATAGTTATGGCGTTGGTGGAGTTATTTGGATGAAGATGATTATCGGGAGGATAAGCAATCTTCGATATCTTGAACGATTAGGTGGAACATAAGTCCCGTTATAGATTCAAATCGCAAGACGAGGGAAGTCGCCCGCGATCGGGTATTAATCGGTCAAGCGATCCGGTAAGTCAAGGGTTTTTGAGAAATTAAAATATTTTAATTAAATTTTAAAGTAAGAGAGTCCAGGGCTGTTTCTTTTAAAAGAAAATAATTTGAGTTAGGTCCTTAAAAAAATAAAATTTACAATTAGCCCCGTTTTGTTAAAACCAATACTTTTGGGGTTGAAAGTTAAATAAATAAATGTCCCGACCTTGAAAAATTATGAGGTCAGTTCCTAAATTCTCTAAATTGTTCAGAGATTCAGGTTTTTAAAGTTTTGAGGTCGAGTTTTTATAAAATTCTCACATTGGCCCCAAAATTGTTAAAATTGTCATTTCGGGCCCTAAGTTTAAAATAATCGGAACTCACAAACCGGAAGGGCTTCTAATGTGATTCCAGTTGGAAAATGTCACTAAGGTTAGTGGGATATGGGGACAAAAGCAGTTTTAAAACGTCATAAGTATAGGTCCCTTAACTTTTGAAAATCTCATTTTTGTCCCATTTTGAAATAATTGCCTTTAAGGCTTTTAGGGGTCCAATTGTTATGAAATTTGAACCTTGGGTCCAAAATATAATTATGTTATAGGTAAATTAGCATTTCCAGGTACATGGGCTGTATAAGTCCTGGAAATTTCATTTGGGTCCTCAAGTTTAATCTTTTACAATTTGGTCCCTCAAGTTTTATAAAATTACTTTCCAAGCTCTAAACACTTGGATTTTTGGAATACACATAAAATATGTTATTTCCAGTCCCTTAAGAGTTAAAATTTCAAATTTTAAATTTAGGGTCTGGTACAGTTTCGAAATTTGCAAAATAGCCCTTAAACTTCTCAAATTTTACAATCTAGTCCTTGGGCTTTTAAGGGTTGATTTTATTTATCTAAAAACTCTTAAAACTTTATTAAAATGTCAAAACAACATTTTTGAACCTGAGTACAGTCCCAAAAATCGAAATTTACAGAGAGGTCCCTTAACTTTTATTTTCTTGCACTTAAGTCCACCAACTTTCCATTTTTGCATTTTAAGTCCAAAAATCGAAATTTAATCAATTATGCTCGACTTGTCCAGGTTATAGGTCATACAAAACATAGATTTCAAGAGTCATAAACATACATATCCATCTCATACAAGAATTTATCAAATATGACAATAAAGTGTACATGTATGTCCTAATTTTCGGTAAATCGCATTTTGAGCAACACTTGAGAAGTTTTTCAACTTGATACAAGAAATAACATGCAATACATAATATATATCTCAAATGCTCAATAACAAAATACTACATGCATTTTTTTCAATTTAAAACACCTAGAAGTTGAAAAGATTTTTCCACCCACCTTAAAGATCGGTTTGTTGGTGAAAATGGGATAAATCTCTCTCGGTGAAGGAATGACTTAGGTCAGCCCCTAAGTCAAGGAATATCAAAAAAATATAGGAGTTATAAGAATGTGGTTAAAAATTTAGGGAAAAGAAAAAGATAGTGAGAAAATTGGAAATACTACACTTACCTTGTGTAGTGAGTAAAATGTGACTAGTAATGACTTCCAAGTATAAGGTTTTGGTCACCCTTAATGTCAACCACCAAGGTCAGCCCCTAAAACTCCAAAAATGAAAATGGAGTGTAAAAATTTGGAAAAATAGAAAGAGAAGAAGAAAGTGTACTAAAAATTCCATTTCTTACCTTATAGTCCAACTTCTTCACAATTTTTCTTCAAGATGACTAGTCTCTTAACTTCTTCAAAGGTCTTCTAGGTATACCTCAAATTCAAAAAATCAAACTTAAATTAGAAGGTGAAAGAGGTGAGCTAGAAGGTATAAGAATAGATTGAAGAAGAAAATTTCTTACCTTGTAAAGTGTATATGGTTCGAATTTTTGAAGAAAATGGGAGATGAATTCTTGAAGTTTTGGTTAAGTGTTAGTGAAGAAGATGAAGTATAGGTAGAGAGATGTAGGAGGATTTTTAGAGAGAGGTAAGAGGAATTTCAAGACTTAGGAGAAATTTGGTGTTGGTGAAATGAAATGGGAAGAATAAAAATTTTGTTTTGTTTTGATTAAATGATAAGTTAGAGTAATAATTGAGGAATTGGGAAGAAAGTAATATTTAGGTATCTTTATTAGGGACAATGGGCCAAAATGCTAAGCTTAGGGGAATTTTTAATTTGGTCTTGTTTGACCAATTGGATGATTGAAATGGTGGGATTAATTTAAGATGTAGGTTTGAATTAATGGTGTATAAATACACAAGAGGAATACACAAGGTGTACATGTACAAGAGTTGAGAGATATTTCTACACCAAAAATTACACCAATGCCGTCCCCCTAAGGGTATTTTGGTAATTCCATATATTTTTTTTCTTTCCAAAATTGATGATAATAGATGAATAAATATCAATCTCCAAAATAATTAGTGATGTCCTTGATCACTTATAAGTCTCATGATCACTTAATCTAAATCGAATTCTTAATTCTATAAATTATAATCCCTAAAATAAATAGTCTCTTAAAATTCTAAGGTGACTAATAATACACCAATAATAATAATGATGATCAACCAAGTGATCATAAATGCGAATTAAAAGTAATAAATGATTATGATCACAAATAGAAATTAAAAGAATTAAATGCAAAATATATTTATCATTAATATTTACCCGTCAAAGTGACGCGGTAGAATTGTCAAATAGTACAAAGACGATACGTGATACAAGTACATGTTCGAATAAAAATCGAGGGCTTCACAAAGGGCACGATATAGTGTGGTGCACGATAAAATAGTAGGGGCACGATTTTGGCACGATATGGGCACGATATATATATATATATATATATATATATATATATATATATATATATAGGAGGGGATCTTGTGAGACCACCCTCCTAGGTTAGTCCATAGGACCAAATCTACACCATCCAAATAGTAAATCAATGGCCAAGATATATTACAATATATACAACATTTCATAAGTAAGTATACAACAGAAGAGATAAAATAGGAATTCAGAAATTAAATATAGTAACCGCTTCCTAAAAATTAGAGACGTGATTTTTTATTGAGCACGTCCCCATAATCAAGCGATTCACCTTTCCTTTCTCTCCCTTCTATTCGAACCTGCAAATTATTCAAATATGGCAACAAAATCGTGCAACAATTAATGAAAAGTATATGATTACACTAAACAACTATACATTAAAACATTACTAAGTATACATTAAAACATTACTAAGTATACATAAATAATTAACTAAGTATACAATTACACTAAACTACCTGTACATTAAAACTTTACTAAGTATACAAAAATATTTAACTAAGTATACAATTACGTTGAACTAACTATACATTAAAATAATACTAAATATACAGAAACATTTAACTAAGTATACAATTACACTGAATTACTTATATAACTAAGTATACAATTCCATTGAACTAAGTATACAAATCCACAGAACTTAGTATACAAATTCACTAAACTACTTACTAAACTACTTATACAACTAAGAATACGATGTCACTGAACCAAGTATACAAATCCATTGAACTAAATATACAATAAAACATAACTAAGTATACAAGTCCATTGAACTAAGTATACAATAAAATGACTGTTCACAAATATGGCGGAAATAATTATCAATTTTGAAAAAACGCTTGAAGTTGATGATTTTTCCTCCGTAAAAATTGGGTAACTGAAAAGGTAGGATTATGTTTCCTTAAATATAGCTAATAACCGTCCAATTAACATAACTAATTAAATATAAAAGTACAATTATACCCTTATATGCCTAAATTAACTAAAATGATCTACACCATCCAAAAATTTTAAATCAAGAGTCCATAAGTGTTCTTATAGAATAACTTAAAGGGATTGGTCATATTTGAACCAATCCCTAAGTATATATCTATTTCTTGTCTTCTTCTTTGTATATGTACATAGGGTGTCTATTTGGGGGGAGTGTACACGGTTTTCAAGGAAAACAATAATCACAACAATTTTAAAATTCAAAATCCTCAAATTAAAGGAGGGGCAATTTGGTCAAACTGGGTAAAAAAAGAGTTTTTAAAGTTGTTGGATAGAAAAGAATATACACTATCCATAGTGGGTAGTTAAAAAATTCCCCATATATATATATATATATATATATATATATATATATATATATGCATGGAGCTATTTTTATTTGCAACATTAAAAATAAATTCTCAATAATGTGTAGATGGGAGAGATGTCGAGCTACCATAATAATGAATCATCAACCGTGACTTGAAGATTGCTTGAGTGGAGTCTTTCTTTGAGGAGTTTAAACGAGCTTGCGAGCTAATTTTCTTGTCATATGAGGCCGTGAAATTGGTGTCTCAAAGTAAATGGTTTTCTCTTCCTTTCAATAAACTTCGTCTCGGTGTATATGAGACTTCAACAAAGAATAAGGTTATTTTGTTTGGGGTGGTATTGTTGGGAAAAACAGATTGGTGTATACCGAATGGCTGAAAACAATTGAGTAGAGTAACGATAAAGAATCGAAACATCGAGGCAAGAGTTGGATTATTTCTCTTTAAGACGAAATTGCCCCGCTCACAGTGCTTACGGAATACATCAATCGTCTCCCAAGATACAACGACGAACTACTTGCGATAGTTGCACTACAAATCGCAAGTACAACGAACACTTAGATGTTTTTGAACTCTCCTTTTATGGACTAAATGCAGAATGAAGAAGAAGCAAGTGAATTCGAATTTTTCTGATACAATGAAATGAATCCTGGGGGTTGGTTTATATAGAGCTCCTGGTGCCTCTTCAGACTGGATGCAACCCCTGTTCCGGATCAGTCTTGACCGTCAGATCGCGCCCTGTGGTTAACAGCTGCGATTTGATGGTCCTGATCGCATCTGTCTGAAGGAACACACCCTTTGGCATACACCTCTGCACACTGGACAAACGCGTCCAGTCACGGTGCCCCGTCAGCAAACAGACGCATCCAATCAGTGCCATGTGTCGCCACTCGTACGATTCTGCCAAGTCAATGCCACCCGAGCTGCCCTGCCACATCACCGAGCCACTGGACTGAACCCTGGTTCGAATTTCCAAAACTTTAAGGCTCCTCAAAGCTCCTCGCGACGATGCGTACGTGCGAAGTGTAAAGTGCGCCTCGAAAGCGCCCAATGCGACTATGTGCGATGTGCGCGAGCCCAGGCCCGGCTTTGGCTCGGACGGTGCTCTGCACCGCCCTCGGTGCCTTTTGAGCTAGCCAAAGGCTAGTCAAAATTGACTTGGTCCACTAGGGTGTACCATAAGGAGTTCCACTTGATTACTCCTTATTAGTGGTGAAGCTCTTTATTAACTAGTCAAACATTTACTATGTTTCCAATGTGGGATATGTATTTCCATATTCATACCCTTTTATATTCCATATATAAAAGCATTTTAAGTGGCCAACTTTATGCATTTATTTCTCATTCACCCGATATTGGTTTTGAGAAATTCAAAATGCTAAACTCATCTACCCGCGGCGTAGATGACGTTTATCTCATTTATTTCATACTTTGAATAAATGACCCCACTTAAATAATTGGTCAAAATCGGGTCAAAACCCAATTTAATAAAACCAATTCCAACAATCCCCCACATGAATGAAAATAAATGCAAATGAGTATGCAGACACTAAGAGAGTTCAAACGGAAAGCTATTGCATCGGGAGAGGTAGCTTGTGGCTTTGGACCTTCCTTAGTGGAATGCTATCGGATTTACTAGGCTGCATAGTGACACGATGTCTTGAACTGTTCAGCTGTTTATGTAAACCAAAACAATATCACCCACACAATATCTTTCCTAACACCATTTGGTTCTCACGGTTGTGTCCATTTTGGCCCTGGACAACATCTTGGATTCATAAGTGTTTCGTTGAAGCGGCCCATCTTCACACTTTTATAGGTGATCTCCTATTAAGAGTATCCTGCCATACTTCACTTCTTTAAAGTATAGGAATCATTAAAAGTTTATAACTTAAACTCACCACATTTAGCAGGTTTCTCCACTTGGACAAAAATGAGCTGTAATATGCTCCAAGTGTTTATCTGAATATTCATAACTTAGTTGTCCCATTGAACCAAGGTCTTGGGATCTCCAATTCACAAGGTTGGGTTACCGTTATGAACTTCTTATTTTGTGGATTTTAAGCCCATTCCTTTCGATAAGCAGTATACTTGATCTCTATTCAAACCTTTAGTTAACGGATCCGCTAGGTTTTCTTTCGATTTCACGTAATCGATTGTAATAACCCCATTTGAGATCAACTGCCTAACGGTGTTATGTCTTCGACGTATATGTCGAGACTTACCGTTGTACATACTATTTTGAGCTCTTCCTATAGCCGACTGATTATCACAATGTATCATGATTGTAGCCACCGGCTTAGGCCAACAAGGAATATCCTCTAAAAAGTTGCGAAGCCATTCCGCTTCTTCACCAGCTTTATCCAATGTTATAAACTCTGATTCCATCGTGGATCGAGCTATACACGTTTGTTTAGAGGATTTCCATGACACCGCTCCACCACCAATGGTAAAAATATAACCACTTGTGGACTAGGAATCTTTTGAGTCAGATATCCAATTAGCATCATTGTATCCTTCTAATACAGCTGGATATCTCGAGTAATGTAATCCATAATTCAAGGTGAGTCTTAGATACCTAAGAACCCTTATCAATGTCTTGCAATGGTCATTTCCAGGATTACTCGTAAATCTACTCAGTTTATTAACTGCGTAGGCAATATCCGGACGTGTGCAGTTTGTTACATACATTAGACTGCCAATAATTCGAGAATATTCTAGTTGAGATATAGGCTCGCCTTGATTTTTAGCTAAGTGTAAGCTTAAATCAACAAAGCGTTTTAGGCCGGAGAGGACTCACACACGCATTGAACTTTCGAGTAATGTCTCAATATAATGAGATCGTGATAAAACAAGTCCATCGATGTTTTAGAGATCTTAATTCCCGAATAGCATCCGATATACCCATATCTTTCATATCAAAATGTTTGATTAACGTTTTCTTAGTATTCATGATTATATCATGATTACTACCCATAATTAACATGTCGTCAACATAAAGACAGACAATTACATAAGCATTAGGTGTGTCGTTAATGTAAACACATTTATCACACTCGTTAATTTTGAAACCATTTGACAACATAGTTCTGTCAAATTTTTCGTGCCATTGTTTCGGAGCTTGCTTAAGGCCATACAATGACTTAACGAGTTTGCACACCTTCTTCTCCTGTCCAGGAGCAACAAACCCTTCGGGTTATTCCATATAGATTTCCTCTTCTAATTCACCATTTAGAAAAAGCCGTTTTCACATCCATTTGGTGTATCTCAAGGTTATGCAATGCTGCAATAGCAATGAGAACTCTAATAGACGTGATTCTTGTCACAAGTGAATACGTATCAAAGAAATCAAGGCCTTCTCTTTATTTAAATCCCTTAGCTACTAACCTGGCCTTGTACTTATCAATAGTTCCATCAGCTTTATATTTCCTTTTAAGGATCCACTTGCATCCTAAAGGCTTATTTCCTGGTGGGAGATCTACCAACTCCCAAGTATGATTTTGCATAATGGAATCTATCTCACTGTTAATAGCTTCTTTCCAGAATGGAGCTTCTGGACTGGACAATGCTTCACCAATTGCCCTTGGTTCATTTTCTAACATATAAGTTAGAAAATCTGGACCAAAAGACTTAGTTGTTTTGGCCCTTTTAATGCGTCTTGGTTCTTCATCACTTTGATGATCACCATCTGCAGTATCACGTATTCTTTTGCTAGAACTATATTCTTTCATTTTTTGACAAGGAAACACGTCTTTGAAAAATACAACATTCCTTGACTCAATAATTTTACCTTCTTGTACATCTGGAATTGCTGATTTGTGCACTAAAAATCGATATGCACTACTGTTATTTGCATATCCAATGAAAATGCAATCGATTGTTTTAGGCCCTATCTTGACTTATTTTGGCTTAGGTATTCTACTTTAGCCAAGCACCCCCACACTTTCAGGTATTTGTAGGAAGGTTTTCGACCTTTCCATAATTCATGCGGAGTTTTATCTTTATTTTTGTGTGGTATTTTGTTAAGAATGTGGTTAGCCGAGAGAATTGCTTCCGCCCACAAATCATGAGGTAAACCAGAATTTATCAACAAAGCATTCATCATCTCTTTTAGAGTTCGGTTTTTGCGTTCAGCAATACCGTTTGATTATGGTGAATAAGGAGTCGTCGTTTGATGAATAATACCGAGACCGAGCAAAATTCATCAAAAGGAGCTCCATATTCTCCACCTCTATCACTTGAATTATCTTAATTCGTTTGCTAAGTTGATTTTCAACCTCATTCTTATAGCTTTTAAAAGCTTCTAAGGCCTCATCTTTACTTCTTAAAAGATATACATAACAAAAGATCTCTTGCAATCATCGATAAAAGTAATAAAATACTTTTTCCCACCTCTAGTTTGCACAAACTTTAAATCACATATATCACTGTGAATTAACTCTAGAGGTTCTGTTTCTCTTTCCATCGAGTGGAATGGTGTTTTGGCCAATTTTGCCTCAACACAGATTTCACACTTTTGATGTGAATCTATTTTAAAGTTAGGTAGTAACTCCAAGTTTACTAACCTTTTCAAAGTGTTAAAATTCACATGTCCTAATCTAACATGCCATAAATTTGAACACTCAAGCAAATAAGAAGAAGTATTAATTTTATTGCTTTCAAAGTTTCGGAGTACATTCATTACATTCATTTTGAACAATCCATTATCTAAGTACCCATTCCCTATGAACTGTCCATTTTTCATTAGTACAAATTTTGAGCCTCAAATACTAATCTAAACCCTGCCTTAACCAACAATGATCCTGACACTAAGTTCTTCCGAATGTCTGGAACATGAAGGACATCAACAAGGGTCAGCTCCTTGCCCGGGTCATCTTCACCACCTTGCCGAGACCGACAATTTTAGACGTTGCATGATTCCCCATGTATAGCTTCCTTCCGTTGATAGGAGTATACGTTGAGAACATGTCTTTGTCGGAGAATATGTGGCGTGTAGCACCTTTGTCCACCCACCATTCTCTCGAGTTCTCCACCATGTAGCACTTGTTGCCTTCATACACAACAGACGAGAGATCAAGCTCGGACATATCAATTGGTACTGATTTGTCCTCGGTCACATGCACCTGGTTCCGATTGGCCTTTTTAGGAAGACGACAATCTTTAGCCTTGTGATTCAGCTTTCCACAGTTGAAACAGTTCCCTTTGAACTTTTTAGCCTTCCCCTGTTTCTGATTATTCCCCGGGTGCTTTCTCTTCTTGCTAGCATTGGGCTCCACCAGGTTTGCCTTTGCCTCCATAGGAAGCTTACCAGACTTAATCTCAGACTTGCGATTGTCTTCTTCAATTCGCAATCTGACAATTAAGTCTTCAAGCCCCATCTCATTCCGCTTATGCTTCAGGTAATTTTTAAAATCATTCCACAGAGGCGGTAGCTTCTCGATTATAGCAGCTACTTGAAAGGATTCACTCACCACCATTCATTCTGCAATTATATCATGCGGGAATTAATCGATCTCTTGAACCTGGCCGATCACCGTCTTGGTGTCAACCATCTTGAACTCAAGGAATTTGCCGACAACAAATTTCTTTGTGCCAGCATCTTCCGTTTTATACTTCTTCTCTAAAGAGCTCCACAACTCTTTAGCGTCTTTTTATCGAACAATACACATTATACAATGTGTTGTCCATCCATTGAGAATGTAGTTCCGACACGAAGCCGCTTTGACTCAAGCATCAAACGCCATTCTCTTCTCCTTATCTGCCCTTTTCCCCACAAATGGGGCATCCTCCGTAAGGAAACGAAGGTTCGTGAGTCGTAAGATAGAACAATATTTTCTCATTGCCATCTTTTGAAGTCTCAACCCCCAAACTTCTCGGGTTTCTCTCCCGGTCTTTGGTCTTTGGGCCGAATCAAGACGCCGAAGCCATTTGATATACACGAAAATCTCGCCTTAAATCGTTGGGAAAAACAGTCAGGTTGGCGATACCGAATGGTGAAAACAATTGAGCAGAGTAACGGTAAAGAATCGAAACGTCGAGGCAAGAGTTGGACTCTTTCTCTTTAAGACAAGATTGCCCCGCTCATGGTGCTTACAGAATACGGCAATCGTCTCCCAAGATACAACGACGAACTACTTGCGATAGTTGCACTACAAATCGCAAGTACAACGAACACTTAGATGTTTTTGAACTCTCCTTTTATGGATTAAATGCAGAATGAAGAAGAAGCAAGTGAATTCGAATTTTTCTAATATAATGAAATGAATCCTGGGGGCTGGTTTATATAGAGCTCCTGGTGCCTCTTCAGACTGGGTGCAACCCCTGGTCCGGATCAGTCTTGAACGTCAGATCGCGCCATGTGGTTAATAAAACCGCGATCCGATGGTCCTGATCGCATCTGTCTGAAGGAACACACCCTTTGGCATACACCTCTGCACACTGGACAGACGCGTCCAGTCACGGTGCCCCGTCATCGAACAGACGCATCCAATCAGTGCCACGTGTCGCCACTCATACGATTCTGCCAAGTCACTGCCACCCGAGCTGCCCTGCCACGTCACCGACCCACTGGACTAAACCCTGGTTCGAATTTCCAATGCGACGAAGCGTGCATGCGAAGTGCAAAGTGCGCCTCGAAAGCGCCCAATGCGACTATGTGCGACATGCGCGGGCTCGTGCCCGGCTCCAGCTCGGACAGTGCTCCGCACCGTCCTCGGTGCCTTTTGAGCTAGCCAAAGGCTAGTCAAAATTGACTTGGTCCACTAGGGTGTACCTAAGGAGTTCCACTTGATTACTTCTTATTAGTGGTGAAGCTCTTTATTAACTAGTCAAACATTTACTACGTTTCTTATGTGAGATATGGCTTTCCATATTCCAACCCTTTTATATTCCATATATAAAAGCATTTTAAGTGGCCAACTTTATGCATTTATTTCTCATTCACCCGATATTGGTTTTGAGAAATTCAAAATGCTAAACTCATCTACCCGCGGCGTATATGACGTTTATCTCATTTATTTCATACTTTGAATAAATGACCCCACTTAAATAATTGGTCAAAATCGGGTTAAAACCCAATTTAATAAAACCAATCCCAACAGATATCATACGCAACCATGCGGGTTTACTTCCTTTGGAAAAACTTTCTCAAAAAAGTTATTGTTGTTATGGAGAACTGGAAGCATTTCTTTTTAGAACGAATATTGCCAAAGCACAACATCTTCAAACTTTTCAGATGTCAACGGATTATGTTTTGCAGTGCACGCTGACACAAATTTGACATAACACATTAGTTATACTGGAACAATCACATCAGAAGTAGTTGATCTCTTGGAAGCTCTCGACAATACTACACTATTTCATATTATGAGATCGACTAATTATATCTTGTATTTTAGCTCATTTTTCTTTGAGCAAAGTCTTTGTGAGACGATGCCTCACTGGATCTAAACTGTAAGACGACCTTCCAAAACGTCTTGAGAACACGAACCATGAAAATAAATTTAAAAATAATAATGAACCATGAAGAAACAAAAATAAACCCTAAAAACATGAACCATGAAGAATAAACTCGAAAAACAAAAATAAACCCAAAAAATAAGAAATAAACCCTAAAAAAAACTAAAAATCCTAAAAACCCAAATCAATTAAAAATAAACCCAAGAAACAAAATAAACCCTAAAAAAGCAAATATAAACCCTAAGAAAAATAAAATCTGGAAAAAAAAACTTTAAAACTTTGTGTAAGGGCTCCGTCTCACGGATCTAAATCCGTGAGACCGTCTCACGCAAGTTTTTGCCTTTTTCTTTTCATCTCCATCCCACTTTGCTTTGGAGTTTGGAATGTTTTTCTTCATGACTTGAGAATCTTGTAACTGAGTGATTTGACTTGTTAATAAATTACAAGTTCTTGTGTCATAAAGGGAAAAAATTGAAGGATCAAGATAGTGATTGAATAAACTTTCATTTCAGATTAAAGAAAAAAAGATCTGCTACATAATAGTGATAGAATTATTTTTGAAAGAAGATTGATGGATTTTGAGATTGAGATGTATATGAGATGAAATATAATGATGAAATATAATTTGACGTGGAATTAGTAAAATAATAATTATATATGATTAGTGATTGAAAATATATGAATGCGTAAATATTGCATTTTTCTGAAAATTTTCATAGATAATCATAAGTATGAGTAAAAAAATAAAATTATGTAGCAGACTCAAAATGAAAAAAATTGATATCCAATCGCGCGCCATGAAGCATCGAATAAACTTCACTCATATACATAAATATGCATTTATTAACTTTTAAAAAATAATTAGAAAACCGCCAAAAGCATATTCGATCCCGTCGTCTTATCATCTCCATGTTCTTCAAGCGCCTTTAAAATCCACAATCCATCAGTCATCAGATTCCATTTCCATCCTACTTACCATAAATAAAAGCGTGATAGCGATTCGCTGATAACTCGTGCTTTCGTTGCTGACTTTCCGACGCACGAGATCCCCTTTCTCTTCTATCTCGTCGGTGCCAATGGACGGAGAAATCTCCAAATTCACAATTGAAGAGAAATTGAGCTGTCAGAGCCTCACCCCTCAGACTACTGTAAACTTACTCGATTCCGTCGATGTTTTTCTCTTCGACTGCGATGGTACGTTCACACAAACACTAGCTTTTAGTTTTTACGATTTCCGGATTTTACAGTCATCTCGGATTTGTTTCTGATAATTTCTCGGCTCAAATTTTTAGGTGTGATTTGGAAAGGAGATGCTCTGATTGACGGTGTTTCGGATACTCTAGATACGCTTCGAGCGATGGTGCTTTCTTACTTCTTTTAATTTCTCCTAGGCTTTCTGCTTTAGGTTGATCAATTTGTTTTAAGAAACAGTGTTCCTAACTGCTTAGTGCCTGACATTGTATTATCATTTTCTTTTTTTGACAGATTGTATTTATCATTTGTGTAGGGAAAAAGCTGGTTTTCGTAACCAATAACTCGACCAAGTCCAGAAGGCAATATGCCAAGAAGTTCCATTCCCTAGGCATTTCCGTCTCTGAGGTTTGTTCATTCCATCAATTTTTAAGAAGAATTCAGAGTGTGTTTGTTATTAATCTTTCGCTGATTGCAGGATGAGATCTTCTCCTCATCATTTGCTGCGGCCATGTATTTGAAAGCCAACGACTTTCCTAAGGAGAAAAAGGTTTGTCTTTCTGTTACTTTCTTTTCTTTTTCTTTTTTTCAGTGCAGGTTTTCTAGTGTGTGTAAGTTAGTTATTCTGTAAGTCAAGTACAGGGTAATCAACGGTTTTTGTTATACTAATTAGGACAATTTCTGTTACTCTGAGCAAGTGCATCTCATGTTTTGAGGTTTCTCTATCAAGATCATGCTCCTGATTTTAGCTCAGGTAGATTTAAACTTATTGTACTAAGATGTAATTTGAGTTACTAAACATCTGGAAAGAATTGTGCAGAAGTTAAGTTAACATCAAATAGCTGAAAGAAATGGCCACAAAGCCCAAATTTTAGAGCTGTACTTCTCTTTAGCATATCAAACGAATATTTTGCCAAATTGTCAGATCTATTATGGTAGACTTTCTAGGTGCTTAAACTCACACTTTGATTAAATCATGATGTAAAACGGTCATCTCCATGCACTGTTTCACAGGTATATGTAATTGGTGAAGAAGGCATATTGGAAGAATTGGAGCTTGCTGGTTTTACCGGTGTCGGGGGTCCTGTAAGCTTTCAGTAATTTCTTTACATTTTGTTACATTGCAAAACTGTGTATCTTTCACATTTTATCCTCGTCATAGTTAATGAATACTTTTAAACCATATCTTGTTGCTTCTTGCTCCAATTTTCTGGAAAATCATTTTGTTGTAAGATGATATTGCAATTCTCCATGGCATGATTTTATTTGCTGAGATACTAATTATTTGCTAGTTATGTTATAAGCATTTTAGAGCTTTCACCAAAGCTGAGTAAGAAAGAAAGCCTAATAGCTTTTCTAGATGAATTAGTTAATTGGATATTCTGTTCATTTTGGATGTGGATAAGTGGATCCCTTTTTTTCATTTACCTGTCTTTTCTTCCTTAGTTTAACACACTGCCTTTCTTATGGACTTTGCTGATATTTTCTCATCCTCGCTTGCCTGAAAATGGTTTTGGTTTTAATTGTTGAGGGACTATTAGACAATTGATTTATCCAGATGCTTTAAATTCTCGATCGTGAATCCATATCATAATTAGTACAATAGTTAATTTCTCCTTAGCTTTCAGATAACGTATGCGAAACTTGGTTGATGAATTGTCATTATCTTCATTATCAGGCCAGATTTTTTCATTTGATAAATTAGATAGCGTTTACTGTATGATTTTGTCAGGGTAGTTAATGAGCATTTTCCTTTGCAGGAAGATGGGAAGAAAACTGCCCATTTGAAACCAAACAGCCTCTTTGAGCACGACAAGAGTGTAATTGGCATCTGGCTCCACACTCTGTTGATGCATTATATCTTCTTTGTTGTCCATTGATTTGTATATATTGCTACTTCTACACCAGGTGGGAGCCGTGGTAGTTGGACTTGACCAGTACATAAACTTCTACAAGCTACAGTAAGCTCTTTGTTTCATATTCCATCTTACATGTACTTGATATCTATAACTACTTATCGGTAGACGCTAAATATAAATAAAGTGAAATTAGCCTTGTGGCCTTATCCAATCAGTCTCGTGTATTTTGCGCGTGTTCAAGCGCACGCATGTCCACCACATACACACACATATATATACTGTGTAGTTTTATGTATCCATCCTTATAAATGAATCAAATAAGAACTATAGAAATGCCAAATCCACTGACTGCCATTAACGTAATGTAACATGCCTTCCATTTCCTCATGGATGTTGGAAAGTCCAACTGAGTATACATGACATTAATTAATATCTAATTTATGTGGTCGAGTTAAAACTTTTCACTAAAGAAAAAAATTCAACTTCTATATCCTCTTTTAGATTCTTTGAAGGATGAGCGTAATTCTTATCATGTGTAAGGTATGGCACTCTTTGTATACGTGAGAATCCAGGGTGCCTATTTATTGCTACAAACCGTGATGCTGTAGGACATCTCACTGATCTACAAGAATGGCCTGGTAAGTTTTAAGTTTTTCCCTTGTAACACCATGTTTATTATGTAAGGTTAAATTTTGTTATTTTTCTTGAGTTCAGGAGCAGGATGTATGGTTGCTGCAATATGTGGTTCTACACAGAAAGAACCAATTGTAGTTGGAAAACCGTCCACCTTTCTGATGGAGTTTTTACTGCAAAAGTAAGTGAGTTTGATAGTTCTATAACAAATTAGTTAGATCACCTTTAAGCAAATGTTTGAGCACATTATATTTTGACCACTCCCCAATATGTTTTGCAACATATGTTTAATGGTACTTTGGAAATTTTAAGACTCAACATGTATTGAGTTGAAATGTGAAATTTAAATGCAAAAGATCTTGACATAGTAATTTTGTCTTGCAGATTCAACATCCCTACTTCTAGGATGTGTATGGTTGGGGACAGATTGGACACTGATATTTTATTTGGACAAAATGCTGGTTGTAGAACTCTTCTTGTTCTTTCAGGTTTAGGGAAAAAAATAAAATGCTTCATATTTTCTTATTAGATCTCTTTCCCTATCCCCTATAAAATTTTGTTGTTTGATGGCATATGCAGGTGTCACAAATCTATCAGATCTTCAAGATTCATCAAACCATATTCGACCTGAATACTATACGAGCACGTTGTCAGATATAATTAGTTTATTCAATAATTATCAATCGTCATTCTAGTTAATATTTTTTCAACAGCGCCCATTAAGATAAAGATACAGTGTCTCAAGTTTTTCTTGTCAAACTTTTCTTATTTGATTATTGACATTTCAATAGTGGGCTTTCTCGTTTTAGATTAGTCATATGTGTATTGCCCTGCTTTCAAAATTATATTTACAAGTTTCCATGATCAGTTGCCTAGCCTCAACTATTGTTCGATCATCATTGCAAGATTGACATATCAGTTTGTCTAAATGGTTCGAGCTGCTTAAAGGACCACCCAAAGCTCAGGTGAGCCATTTTTAATAGTTGATTAATTGATTACTTTTAATCTTAGTTCATTTTAATTTATTCTTAATCTTTCTGTTCAAGGCCAAGAATGTTGAAATTCAATCAAGGCGTTTACAGTTAGACCTCGAATTTGATGATAATAAACATCACTTTCGTTGAAGGAAAGAAGGGGGTTTAGAGTGTTATTGTTGTTATACACGCGAAGAGCCTAAAAAATGCAGTAAGTAGACTTGTAAGGGTTGCTCGATTAATTTGCTTACTAATTCAGTGTCATGAAAGAAATTTCATGGACAGCATTAAACACATATTTGAGTCTTGGTCTACTGGAACGGGTTCAATTTTGGAACTAGGTTCATTTATTCACCCTTTTCCTTCTTTTTCCCCAGTCTGGCACGCTTGTTCATAATATACAGTTTTAGTAGCATGTTGACGATTTCGAAATTGAAAGGTAATGGGTTTAGATCGGACTGCTGATTAGAAGTTAGACGTAGACCCCATGGTTGTTCCAGTTGCTACACATCAAGTAATAAAAGTAATAATAATAGTAATAGTGAGAGTAAGAATAATAGCAGTTAGGGATGTCAATGGGTCGAATCCATCCATACCCGAGACCCGACCCATTAAGAAAGCATAAGTCCGAGATCTGTCTCGATTCGCCTCACCCTAGACCCAGACCCACCCCAATACATGCATACGTTTGGTGGGTAAGACCCATAAAACCCGCTAATTTAATAAATTTGGCCAAATTTGTATTATCTTTACTCATTATATTTGTATAAACCAATTATATGAGATTCGGTCTTACTAAACCCGTTACCCGACCCAAACATGTTGGGGTCTAAAAATTCGCCTCATACTCATTCATTTGTCCATATCCATCCCAAATAAACGGGTTGGATTTGGGTCCGAGTCGATAAGACCTGGAGATACTGGACTCTATTGTCATTCCTAATAGTAGTAATAATAATAGTGATATTATATTAAAATTAAATTTGTAAATAATTTGCGTAATTTTCAAGTTATCGTTAGATTGAACTTTCATTTAGGGGTGTGCACAGTCCGGTCCGGTCCAGAGATTTAGAAATCTCCAGAATCGTCCCGAAGTTCGGATATTCTAAAATTAAATCTCCAGAATTTAACCATAAAAAAAATCTCCGTCCCGAACCGTCCCGAAAGTTCGGTACGATTCGGTATGGAGATTCGGTTCTAATGGGACGGTACGAAACGGTTCGGGACGGATCGGAGAAACGGAAATTCAAATATTTCACAAATAAAACACACAAAATGTGAAAAGAAAAATCAGTGTAAAAATCATTAAACGGTTATACTTTCAATCTTTTTTTAGTGTAATTTCAAAATACATACTAAAACTATTAGTGCTATATGAGTTTAACTTTTGGATATTTTATATTTAACTTATCATTAAAATTTCTTTAATTCATATTTAAGTGCTAAATTTTTAATATTGTAATTATAAATCTTTCTTTCATGATATAAACTATATATTCTACATATTAGTTTAATATCAATTTAACTTTTAAATCATTTTCATCTAATTTATTGTTAAAAGTATTGATTTTTCTTTTTGGATTTTAATATAATATGTTTCAGATATTATGTTATTCGTAATAGTAGTAAAAGTGTAGAATCTCAACGAATGACAAATTTAGTAACTTTATTACACAATAATATTCTATAATCTTGGCACATTGCCATGGGCTCTTGACTTAGGAAAAATATAATTGACTACTATTCTATATTATATGTCTTAATTTCTTGGTTAGATGATTACTATAGTTTATGTGCAATGTACTAATCATTTAACTAATTTTAATTCAATTAATTTTCTTGATTAGAGGATGAGTCTTGTTATGATCCTTAATAAGTAAAATATCATCAAATTTAAATATTTTCTACAAATCAAATATGATTTTGTAAATTTCATTTATCGGTTCGTTTAAATGAACTAATATGAGTATATGGCGTAACTATTAGTGAATTAAATATATATTCAATTATTCATATTGATAAAATATGCCAAATTTTTAATTTGATAATTTTTAGTATTATATAGTATTGAATTTCAAAGGAATGTTTAGTTAATTCAATATCAAAATATAACTAAGATAAAAATATTATATATGTATATATAAAAATATTTTAAAATCGGTTCTAGTTTCGGATATTCGGTTAGGTACGGTTCGGCATGGTTTGGTACGGTCTCAGTACGGATATTTGAAAAATCTCCAGAACCGTACCATGTAAATTTTCGGTACGGATTGGTTCGGAGAAAGTCAAAAAGTCAACGGATATTTTCGGTTCGGATATTTTTCGGTTCGTGTTCGGTGATCTGCAAGTCCCGTGCACACCCCTACTTTCATTCAATTGTAAATTGTTAGAGTTTTCTTTTGTTGCACGCATAATAGTAGTTTATTCAATCGTAGAACGAGAAAACTCAAACTACGTTTATTTTCAAAAGAATATTTTATCTTTAATTTGGAGCAAAAATTTGCTTTAACACTGCGCCAAAGCCTATGACATTTTGAAGGTATGAACATTTTTGCACTGAAAATAGCGCAACGCTGTAAATTGTGGTTGTGCTAAAAATTCTCTTCCTTTCTGTTTTGAAATAATGGTTTTGGTGTATAAAAAATATGTATCAAAACGAAATATTATGGAATATGCCTTTTTGTGCATAATGTACATCAAACCATTGGGGATGAAGTGCAGATTTTGATTAAAATAGTATAGGATATGATTAAATTGTGAAAACTGCTGATATGGTTTAAGAAATCAAATTGCAGATGACCTGGTAGTTTAGTAGTTGGATTCACGTGTCCGTGTTTCACTTCCATGAACTTCAATTCCTTTTGACCCTTGCCAAAATCAAATTCCCACCAATATATGAGAAAACAAAAATCAATTGCTATAATATAAATAAAAGTTTAAAACCGTGTAGATTCCAAATATATATATATATATATATATATATATATATATATATATATAGATTGGTTCAAATGAGACCAATCCCTTTAGGTTAGTCCAGAAGACCTCATATAGGCCCTTGATCAAAAACTTTTAATGGTGCATATTATTTTTTGTTATTTTTGGAATATAAGAGTAGTATAGTATTTTTACTTATAATAACTATGAAGATTAAGACGTGTAGTGCGTGTGTTTAGGAAAATTAAATCTTTCCTTTTATCACTTACCAGATTTTTAGGAGCCAATATCCCTCTTTGTGTCTTTTCGAAATCCAACTGCTACTTGGTTTCTTTTCAGTATCAAAAATCTTTTTGTGTCTTTTCAAAATCAAACTGATATTTGGTAGCAAGAAGCCAAACCCTATATCTCAAAATCAAACCATATATCTCAATTCCACCAAATTTTCGCCCGTCTTCTACCTTGAAACCAGACGCCTGCAAGTAATCGTCATTCGACGCTCGTCTCTTCAAGTTTTACAGGTATGCAGAAGTTCGATTTTTGAGGAAGGTAGTAGGTTAGGGATTTCGTTAATGTTTATGGTCTAATTTTTTTCATTTTCAGTTAATTTTTCCAATTTTTCCCACATTGCGATTGTCCCTGTGCGACCGAGTATTTGTTGGCGGTTGAAGGTACTTGTTCCCGTGGAGAAGAGTTAGGGTTTGGGGTCCGACGTATTTTGTTGTTTTGGCTTGAATGTAACCCTTTTTTTTTTTTTTTCTGTTTTTTGCTTCTTTTTTTTCAAATTTTTACTAGGTGTTGAATTTTTTTCGCAATTTTTACATGAATCTTTTGAATTTGTTCATTGGTTGATTTTTGTAGGATTTTAGAATTTTTTCACTGAAAAAATTAAAATTCGTTTGTTTATATATACTAAGTTTACATATATGTCATGTGAAATATACATTTTTTAGGGAAATGTAGACTAGAAATTGTATAAATGTTAGATATGTGTGTAGTGTGGTTTTTTTGTGGTTTTGTTGTGTATTTTATCTACACAAATTTGTTACATTAATTAGACAGGATAAGTGAAATGTGAACTGAAAGCTGTATACAATTGATGTAAACTAAGTAAACACTTTTGTCATGTTAAACATACATCATTTAGTGGCATCTAAACAGGAAATTGTATAAAAGTTTTAGAGACGTGTTATATTTTATGAGGAGTTGGTGGTGTATATCATTTATACATATTTATTATACTTAACATACAAGATTAAGTGCAATTTAAACAGAAATATGTATAAAGTTTTCACATATGGATGGTGTGGATTTTTTATGTGGATTTCTTGGTATATTCCAAGTATTTGGATAAGTTGTGCTAAAAGTACAATATTTTAGTGGAACACCAAGTTGACAGATTATATATGGATTTGGTCTTTTTTATATGGGGATCGTGCCAAATACTAAGTATACAAATATGCTAAATTAAATATACAATGTTTAGTGGGATGTAAACAGTTTGATGCATAAAGTTTTCTGACAGCTTAATTTTTTTTTATTTGTTTATTATGCAGGAGTTCCGGTTTATAAAAAATGTCAAGCGAAGAAGAGGAAAGAGAGTATGGTAGTGGTGAGGAGGAGAGTTCTGGGGATGAGCAGCCTAAAAAGAGGCAAATGATCGATCAGAATTACCCTGGAACGCAAATAAGGGCGAAACCCAAGGTTATTGTAGATGCTCTTCGTGCTCTTAAACCCGCACAGAAGTTTGTTGTCATTGAGATGGGATTTGGTAGTTTGTTTGATTTGAAAATTGATGATTTTAATAAAAAGCTTACATATTGGCTAGTTGAAAATTTCAACGCATTAAGTAGTGAACTGATTTTTGAGGATGATAGGCGTATTCACATTGAAAGGGAAGATGTTGGTAGGGTTATGGGGTTTCCTGATGGCGATGTTGTTATTGAGAAAAAGAAAAAATCTGGGAAATGCGCTCTGTATGACGAGTGGAAAACAATGTTTACAAATTTCCAAAGAGTGACTGCGGGTGATTTGGCTGTTAGGATGATGCAGTGTGTAGATGGTGGTGACTGGTTTCGTAGGCACTTTGTGACGCTTGTTGACAGCGTACTTGTTGGGAATTTACAGAGTGGATACATCAATCCACTTATTCTCAATTGCCTTGATGATGTTTCAAAGATAAAGGACTTCAATTGGTGGGATTATACTTTGAACACACTCATATCCAAAAGGGTAAAATGGGATGAGACGAACAAGTATGAGTTCAATGGTCCGGTGTTGTTGTTAACGGTAATTTTATCTAGTATTGCCTTGTTATAATCTTTTAATGTGCTTTTGTATTGTTTATTGTGTTGTTACTTACACAATTTGTTTGAGTTTTCAGGTGTTTTACTTGGACAGAGTTAGTGTTTTAGGCAGAGATGTGCCGAGGACATTGCCGGCCTTTGCTTCGTGGATAATCGAAAAGGTTAAGAAAAGAATCTACAGAGAGTTCAAACACGGTGGATTTGGGCAGGGATACGTGGAGCCACCTAATGTTGGTGGGGCTCCAGTGCAACATCAATTGGAGGGTTTGGTCGTTGGTCAAGGGAAACAGTCGTCTATTCCGGGGACTTCGTCGGCAGGTGGTGGGGGGCAGGTATATGAATGTCATTACCAAGTTTAGTGTTTTGTGTTTTGGGCTAATTCTGTATATATATGTCATTTTGTATGTACACTTAGTGCACATTTGTTGTATTTTTTTTGTGTATATATATATATTCATTTGAATATTTCGATGTTTGTGTGGATATCTCAGTATGTTTGTATACATAGGCTACATAGTACAACACTATACTAATTAGTTTAACTATATGATGATTTGAATATTTATTTTATGGATAGTTAAGTGTTTTTGTATACATAGATTACATATGTTGTATATGTATTGCTATATGTTGCAGTTCTGTAGCTAATAGCACAGGAGTTTGTATATTTAACTGAAACATGTTGTATACTTAGTTTGAGATGTTGTATATGTACTGCTATGTGTTGCAGTTCTGTAGCTAATAGCACAAGAGTCTCAGATATTTAATCAAACACGTTGTATACATTGTTTATTTGTTTTGCATAAGTTTGTTGCATAGTTAGTTAAACTAGATATCGATTTTCATAGTTTGATTGGGGTAAGATTAGACATATTACATGTGTAGTTGTATGCTTGGCATATACTCTATACACCCCAGTTTTATTTGTTTAATTAGATCATACATGTTGTATATTTAGTTTACAGATTTTGTATACTTGGCTTTATGTATAGAGTATTTACATTTTTTTTATCATTTTTTTATTTTACTCTTCCTATATAAAATAGTTATATTTGTTCATCATTTTTGATGTGTTTTTTTTTGTGTATTGGCAGGAGTACATTGCGAAGATTAAGTCTATGATAGCTTGTCTTGCTTCCGATGTTGTGGAGATTATTTCTTTGATTCGGGATGCTCCGTCTGAGGTGGCGGTGGTGCCCGAATTTTCTGAAATTGGCGTTGTTGCCAAAAATTTGATATGCTACATGACGGTACAAGTGGAGGGCACACGTGGCGGAGATGACATAGTTGGAAGTGAGAGTCAGCAGATGGAAGCATTCTGGAGCAATCCTGAAAATATTGCTCTGCTTGAGAAGATGGAAGCATCTCTATGTAAGCATGACGAGTTTGAGAAATGGAGTGGGGATAAGGTGGATAAGCCTAATAAGCCAAGTTTCAGTCTTGGGTTAACCCAAGAACAAAACTCTGATAAATGGGAAAATGTTGTTGAGACTTCTCGATTTTACGAACAAGGTGTGGATGCGGGTACATTGGACGAGCAGGCTGGGCAGGAGGAGGATGATGATTTGGATGTAGACGATGTTGGGATAATATTTTTGCTCATTTTCTTTGCATGTTTTTTTTTGTTTTTTTGTTTGTATATGTTTATTATTAGTTTATTTAGTGTAGTGGATTTGTATAGTTTTTAGTATTGAAATGTTTAGTTAATGAACTATTATTGTATTGCTTAACTGTTGGTGTGCATGCTTCTTTGGTAGTGTTTAATTGTTTTGTTATTAGTGTGTATCTGTTTAAATAGCTCAGTTGTTTTATTATTAGTTTATTTAGTGTAGTGGATTTGTATAGTTTTTACTATTGAAATGTTTAGTTAATTAACTATTATTGTATTTCTTAATCAAGGTGTGCACCACCATTTGGTCTAGTGGTATCACTCCTCCAATGTGTGGGAGGTCGGGTTCTATCCCAAAGTGAAATGTGTGTGCGTAACTCCAAAAAAAAAAAAAAAAAAAAAATTGTTGGTGTGCATGCTTCTTTGGTAGTGTTTAATTGTTTTGTTATTAGTGTGTATCCTGTTTAAATAGCTCGATTGTTTTGTATTTATTTGAATGGTCAAAATCATAGTATATTTTGTTTTTGTAGGAACAGAGTAATCAATGTTGACGATGGTTTGGATGTGGGGTTGGGTAGGAATGAGTTACCAAAAAAGAAGAGAAAAAAGATGCCGGCATATCGGCAAAATGAGCCTCGAAAGAAAAAGAAAACTTAGACACTGACGTCCCCGTTTGTTGAGAGACAAAGTTGATGTGTTGTCTAAGTCAAATGTGCAAAAAAATATGATTGTGAAGTGGATTTTCGAGAACCCTGAAGCTGAAAAGTAATTTTTCTATTTCACGCTAAAATGTTTTATATTTTTTTTTTATAAATACTAAATATTTTTTTTTGTTTGTCATTATTTTGTAGGGACGAGGCGATTTTCAAGGCTGGCGACATGATCATAACGAGGGAGGACTTCGTGACGATGCGCCCTGGAAGTTATCTGAATGTATCGCTGATTGATGCATGGACAAAGATTTTGAATGCAAAAGAGTCATTTTTTTTTTAGTCGAGCCAAATGCAAAAGAGTCGTTTAGGAGCAAGAGTTCGCCTTATCGATTTTTTGCTACCACGTATTTAACGGTACGCGCATATTTAGCTTTCATTAAATTTCAATGCGCGCATCGTAAAAATAGTTACCACGCCGCATGATTGTATTTTCTTTGGGCGATTTTCTCCAGCCTTTATATGTTTGATTGTGTATTTATTCAGTTAAAATTGTTTAATTTGACATATTGATTTGTTTAGTTAATTCAAGTGTTATTTTCAATCAGTTCAGTGTTTTTTTTATGTTCAATCAGTTCAATGTTTAATTTATATGTATTGTTAGCACAGTTAAGCTGTTTATTCAGGTCTGGTGATTTGTATACTTAGGAATGGCCAAATATATAGTTTGGTCAATATACTTGTTTATTTAGTGTAGTAGATTGGTATAGTTTTTAATATTGAAATGTATAGATAATTAACTAATCTTGTTTGTATTAACTGATGGTATGCATGTTTTATAAGTTGTGTTTAATTGTTTTTTTATTAATGTGAATCTGTTAAAATAGTTTAGTTATTTTGTATTTATTTGAATGGCCAAAATCATAGTTAGTTTAGTGTGTTGTCTATGTACTTTAGTGAATTTGTATACTTATTCATATTGAAATGTATTGTTACTGAACTAGTTTTGTATGAGGTAATTTGATGGATGTGTAGGTTTTTGCCATAGTTCACGCAGCTGTATTCGATTGTCACGAGCACGGATTCAAATGTTGATAGTAAATCATTTGACTTATTTTGTCAAAGTCTTGATGCTGAGATCGGTGATGCCAAAGGCAAACGGGTTTGCAGCCTTTGAGATGGTATATATTTTTTTTTCAATTTGTTTTTTCTGACGACAGTATGTTAGATTTACGGAGGGTATTTTTTTTTGTTATCCAGTTTTTCTTCCCGATATGTAAAAGCGAACACCTTTTCATTATTGTGTTCGACATGAAGAGGAAGTGTATGCGAATATTAGATAATTCTTGATCGGGGTACCAAGTGTGATAAGTATGAAGATGTGCCTGCGAAGTTGGTGAGATTTGTATTTTTAGTAATGATTAATTGTATAGTTAGCTGAATACAATTGTTTATTTTAGTTTAGTTGGTCTGAATAATTACCAATGTTTGATGTTTAGTTAGTTCGATAGATTTGTGTGTGTAGTTCAAAGGAGTTGTTTAAGTAGGGATGTTTAAATGCATAGTAAATCGCTTTAATTTGTTTACATGCATTAACTTTGTGTTTTCTTATGTTTTAGGTACGTTTCTTCTCCCAAGACTTGATGAGCGAGGTTGTGAGCGATGGGACAGAGATATTGCGGCTACTCCATCAAGAGTGGCTATGCCGTGGAGAGATGCACGCGACAATGTTGATTGTGGAATCTTTTCAATGCGGCATATGGAAACGCATACATGGGGAAGGTCCGAGAGATTGGTCATCGATTCTGAAAGGGCAATGCTAATCTTATGTGTACTTTTCGCTCCAAGTACACTGGTGCTATTTTCTTAGATGACATGAATGAGATAAGGAACAAGAACTTGGTTGAATGCAAGAAGCACTGGACTGGCAAAAAGCCAATTTAGAAGTTTTTTCCATTTTTCAATGATGGAATAGTTTGGGTATTTTTATTTTAGTCTATGGGAAATGGTAGTGATGGTATTAACAGAATATTTGTTCGTGTTTTTTTGTTTTGGTAATGTTTTGGTGTTTTCGAAGTGTTGATACATTTTTAGAGTATCTTGTTCGCAGTGGATTACTGTTTTAGCATGGGGTAACTTTGTATCACTTTCTTTTTTATATTTAGTTTATGTAGGTTTTTGATGGTATTGTTTTTTTAAGTGTAGTGCTTGTTTTCATATTGGATTGATAGTATTGTTTTTTAAAGTGCAATGCTTGTTTATGTAGGTTTTTTTGATGGAATTGCATCTATGTTTTTGGGCAGTTGTAGGTGACATGTATGAATAAGTAAGTAGAATTGTATTTTTAAAACAATATAACCGTTTAAATAAAATAGTAGAAATGTGCATGTATATTTTTTAAGAGCGGGTTTGTTTAATTAGATACGCTTAGTTGTTTTTTTGTCCATTGGATTTGTATATTTTATACAACGAGACATGTGTAAATGGATCAGTTCATCTATAGTTGTTGGGAAATTTACTGTTTAGATTTTGATGAATGCCATGTAAAACTTAGACTAGAAAGTTGGCACCCCATTTTCTTTGTAATGTGTATTGTAATAGATAGTAATCTTAAGCTTTGAGTCAAGTCAGCTACGCCTGAACATACAAGAAGTCAACTAAAGACTGGGATGAAGACTCCGCTGTGAAGTAGCTGAGTATAGCAAGGAAAAGAAGACAAGAACTCGACTGAAAGTGTAGCAGCTATGATACAGCCGTATGAAGTGTCAGTCAAGTCAACTCAAGAAGCCAAGTCTCAAGTTGAAGTGACGGATGAGTCATCCATGATTGGGAGCTGACTCGAAGTCACCTGGGGAAGTTAAGGAAAGGCGGTCAAGTCAAGACAATCAAAAGAATCCGTTGCCGTGAAGTCAAGAATATTACCTAAACAAGTAATACTTTCATGCTTTGCCATGTCTTAAAGTGCTCGATCCCGAAGCGTGCAAAAGGAATAAACCAATGGGAAGCATCGCACCTTGTGTCGACTACGAAAAGTCAATGTTCATTTAATACGAGGAAATGGCAAGATCAAAGATCAACAACAAGACAAGCCAACGAATACAGTGACTTTTGAAATTAGTATATCTCTTCAACGGGCAGATTTTTGAAAGTTCACTATAAAAGGCTGAGGAATCACTTTGAGAGAAGGTGACCTGAACCACGAACACTCAAGCTATTATTCAAGTCGTAAACCCGCAAAAATATTCTCAAGTTATTCAAGCAAATCCTCAAGCCTAAATTTCAAGGAAATCAATCCAACACCAAGTCGTGAAGTCAAGACAACTTCAAACTGTTGAAGAGGAAACTTTTGAAGAATCAAAAGGGGTCTACATTCCAAGGAGGATCAGAGAAAGGTTCAAGGTCGAACCGAGTCTCAAGTTATTGGAGGGCTTTGTGATCAAATCCAAGAAGCTTGAGCAAGTGAGTTGTAGCAAGCGCAAGCGCCCCTATGAAGAAGGCGAGTCGGACGAGAAGCCACCAGTGTGACCAAGGCATCTCCAGACCGAGTCCCAAAGGATTAAGTCACCGTGTGTGATCAAGACTTGCATCCGGGTGATAACCACTTTGTACTCGATCAATACTTAGTGGATTCCTCCGGGAGTTGGAGAAGAGAGCATTAGAAGAATTACCCCATCTTCGAACCTCTATAAAATTTATTGTGTCATTTACATTTCAAAGATTTACTTACTCGCATATTATTTAATATCTGGCGATAATTTTCTATCCAATTGATATTTAACAAAGAGCTAAAACCAAGTGTTAAAACACATTTAAACCAAATTCAAGGGTGCTAAGTCTTCCAATAAAAATCTCATCACAATGAGTTAAGTATTAGACTAAACAAATGGAGTTATTCTATCAACAAATCGATTGAGTCCGTTGAGTGGCTAACTCTATTTGGTTAACTAACTTAGTCATCCATCAAGGACATAGTTTGTGAAATTAACTCTGAACTAATTTAAAAGGACTAAATCGAAAAGTTAGTAAGGTTTATTCAACCCCCCTTCTAAACCTTACTCACACCCCTTGGGACCTACAAGTGGTATCAGAGCGGTTGGTTCATTGAGCCTTCCGCACTGGTTACTGAACTAGATCTCCAATTTTTCAAAGAAGTTTTTAACACTTGTTCTTTCAAAAGCCATTTTTTTTAAAACAACAATGTTATTATCATGGAAGCAAATTTGACACGCATTCCTATGTTCACCATTGAAGAATTTGATGACTGGAAAATACGTATGCAGGCTCATCTATCAGCTTTACATGATGAAATGTGGATAGTGATAGAGGATGGGCCACTGCAAATAATGAAGGTGAACACAAACAAGGAGGAGAGCTGCTGCACTGAGGAAGATGAGGTCTCCTCCTGACCAAACTATGGTTGAAAAGCCAAGAGTCAATGGACAAATGATGACAGAAAAAGATACAATCTTGACAATGTAGCCAATGATATACTTTACAAGACTTTGGACAAAGCCATGTTCAACAAAGTCAAATCTTGCAAAACAAATGAAAAGAAATGGGATAAATTAACCTTAATTTGTGAAGGATCCGAGCAAATTAAGGAAAACAAATTATCTGTTGTTGTTCAAAAATTTGAAAACTTTAAAATGCTTGCGGTGAAACAATGGACCAAATGGATGCTAGATTCACCGAAATTACAAATAAGCTCTCAAAGACTTGGGAAAGAATACACACAGAAGGAGATGTTTATGAAGATACTAAGGAGCCTCGCAACTGAGTGGGAAATGAAGACCATGGCTCTAAGGCACTCGATGGACCTATCAAAAACATCCAATCATGAACTATTCTCAGACCTCAAAGCCTATGAGTTTGAGCTGAGAAGAAAGGATCAAGAAGAGATAGATGTGCCCAAAACAACTGCACTCATAGTCAAGGAAGGGAAGAGAGCTGAGACCAAAGAAGTCATTGACCAGGAGAAGATTGCCTTGATGGTTAAAAGATTCAACAAGTTCTTCAACAAGAACTACAAAAGAAACAAAGGTGAATCCTCCAGAAGACATTCAGCCCCCTCCAAGTCAAGGGAAGATAGACCACCAAAGAGAGCTGAGTATCAAAAGGTCGAATATCAAAGAGCTGACAACCCAAGAAATGAGAGAGCTGATCAAAAAGTTGAAAACTTGTGTTAGAATTGCAGACAACCAGGACACTTTGCCATTGATCGTCCATATCCTCGTAGTCAATAAATACGGAATGAAGAAAGAAAGAAAAGTCTTGAGAGAAAGAAGGCAAGAAAAGAAAAGAGCAATGTTGGGCTGCCGAGATCACTGACACTGACCAAGTCAAAAGCAAGCGGACTCGAGAGTAGTGAACCGACTACTCAAGTGACTCAAGCAGAATCCTTAATATGTCTAATGGCTAAGGAACAAGATCGACCTGACCAAGAAGATGAGGTACATTCTAACTCATCTCATTCACATTCTAGTGATAGTGATTGTGACACACACACTTCATCATCCACTGATCTTTATGATTCATTAGGCAAAATGATGAAAGACTTTAAGCACATTAAATCCTCACACTCACTATTAAATGAGGAAAACAGCCAGCTCAAAAGCCAAAACTCACAGCTGACTAAGGAGCTGAGTACTCTAAGTCACATAGCTGATGAGAACAAAGAGTTGAAGGCTGAAAATGCTAAATTAACAGCAGAGATAGCTGCTATAGAAAAGAGAGAAAATGATCTCAAAAATGTGATTGCTTCATTCACAAAGGCATCTAAATCATTGGATGACCTTATCATGAGCCAAAACGAATGTGGAGACAAGACAGGCATATGATTTAATTCCTTTGTGCATAGCCAAACTCCAAGAGTGATCTTGGAAAATGGATCTTCAAGTAATGAAGCATCTCAAAAACCTAGGACACCAAATGTTGCACACACAGTAATTCCAAAGCACAATCACAAACAAACTGGCCTTGGATATAAAGGGAAAGGAAAACAGTCAGTTGAGTATGATGAAAGGACAACTGAGAAGATATCCAGCAGAGTTCCTCAGCAAACTCCAAACAGGAAATACTTTGTGAAGAAGAAACAGAGCTATCAAAATCCCCGGAAGTGCTATCAAAGAAACACAAATGATGGGAATGGTAGAAACTACCCAAGCCAAGCTTATTGGAACCATATGAAATATCAGCAAAGATATATGGAATACAAGCCTAGATGGCAAAGACCTAGAACTCAGCAAAGGTCATTCCAAAGGCAACAGAGCTATCATCAGCACACATATGCACCCAAGCACTACACTTAGAGATATCACAATTACCCAAAAAGGGCAATTGCTAAAACACACACACATGCATACAGACAAAAGAGACATATGTATGAACCTAAAGCCCCCAAGCAATTTGCCAAAGTGAATTATGATTATGGCACAGATAGATGGCAACCCCTTATAGTCAAATCATTTTGCTATAGGTTGGTTGGATCATCTTACAGCACTAACCCCTCAGGACCCAGGCAAGTATGGGTACCTAAAAATTAATTTCCTTGATTGCAGGTTCAAAGAACAGCTGAGTGCCAAGGAACCTGGTACTTGGATAGTGATTGTTCCAGACACATGACATGAAATAAGAAAAATCTGTCAAATTCAAGGAGATTAGAGGCGCAAAAGTCATATTTGGAGGAAATGTAGCTCCAGGGAAAATTAGAGGCACTGGATCCATCAAGAGAAATGGATTAGAAATCATAGATGTTGCATACGTTGAAGGCCTCAACTTCAATTTGTTAAGCATCAGCCAACTCTGTGACAAGGGCTACAATATTGGATTCAATATGGGAGTATGCCAAATCAAAGACACTGAATCAAATGAAGTGGTGTTGCAAGGATCCGCATAAAAAGAACATGTATGTGGTAGACTCGTCAATCAAGCTACACCAAGCACTTGTCTGCTAGCAAAGAGTACAACCGAATCAAGTTGGCTGTGGCACAAGAAGCTGAGTCACCTAAATTTCAAGACAATTAACAAGCTTGCAAGAAGTAATCTTGTAGAAGGACTTCCAGACTCAGTGTACAAGAAGGAAAGTGTTTGTGATGCATGCTAGATGGGAAAGCAAATCAAATCATCATTCAAAGACAAGTCAAGTCCATCTTCAACAAGGATATTACATCTGCTGCATATGGATCTATTTGGTCCAGTTGAGCCAGCCAACATAAGTGGAAAGAAATACACTCAAGTAGTGGTGGATGATTATTCAAGATATACATGGACAATCTTCATGTGTAAAAAGAAGGAAACCTTGCAGAAATTACCTCAACTGATGAAAAGAGTTCAAAATGAGAAAAGTCAAACCATTATAAAGATAAGATCTGATAGAGGAACGGAGTTTGTCAATGGAATAATAACTCAGTATTGTGTTGAAAATGGTATTGCTCACGAATTATCTGCATCAAGGACTCCACAGCAGAATAGAGTTGCATAAAGAAGGAATAGAACTCTCAAGGAAGCGGCAAGGACCATGTTAGCTGAAGCAGGGTTACCCAAAAGATTTTGGGCTGAAGCGATCAATACTGCATGTTATACTCAAAATAGATGCATGATAAATAGACAGCTGACAAAGACTCCCTATGAAATTTGGACAGGGAGAAAGCCAAATGTTGAGTACTTTAAAATATTTGGATGTAAATGCTTCATCCACAACAATGGGAAAGATAATCTAAAGGCTTTTGATGCCAAAGCTGATGAAGGTATCTTCTTGGGATACTCAGCTGAAAGCAAAGCCTATAGAGTGCTGAACAAAAGGACTATGGTCACAGAAGAGTCCATCCATGTAGTGTTTGATGAACCTAGTGTAAATGGAGAAGATCTTGAAGAGTTAGCTGATAAGCTGAATCAGCCAACTGTGCAGAAGAGTCCCTATGTTGAAGCTGAAGCTGGAATGATTAATCAAGGTGAAGATGAGATAGCTGAATCTCAAAGACAGCTGGACAATCTGCAGCTAAGTGATGATGAAAGAGCTGATCAAGATAACACAACTGCAAGAAGACTGAACCCAGCTAACTTACTCCAACCTGATGTGAGATGGATGAGAGACCATCCACCAGAGCTAGTCATTGGAAATGTAAGAGATGGTGTAAGAACCAGATCCAGAGCTCAACAAGAAGCAATGTTCACTTGTTTTATTTCCCAAATAGAACCTAAAGATGTGTCCCAAGCACTGGATGACACACATTGGATTCAAGCCATGCAAGAAGAGCTGAATCAATTTGTGAGAAATAAAGTTTGGGAATTGGTTCAAAGACCAACCCATCAAAATGTCATTGGCACAAAATGGGTGTTCAGAAACAAGATGAATGAAGACGGTTCTGTGATAAGAAACAAAGTAAGACTGGTAGCCAAAGGGTTTTGCCAAGAAGAAGGAATAGATTTTGATGAAACTTTTGCCCCTGTTGCAAGATTAGAAGCAATAAGGATGTTTCTTGCCTATGCTGCACACAAGAACTTCATTGTATACCAAATGGATGTAAAAAGTGCATTCTTGAATGGATTATTGGAAGAAGAAGTCTATGTTGAACAACCTCCAGGATTTGAGCAGAAGACTCTTGGAGATAAAATGTACAAGCTCAAGAAAGCTCTATATGGATTGAAACAGGCACCTAGAGCATGGTATGATACATTGTCTCAATTTCTGACAGATAATGGGTTCACCAAAGGCAAAGTGGATAGAACACTCTTCAGAATTCAAGATGGAGAGAGTATACTGCTTGTTCAAATATATGTGGATGACATCATCTTTGGATCCACAAACAAAGAGTTGTGTGATAAATTCTCAAATCTCATGCAAGGCAAATTTGAAATGAGCATGATGGGAGAGCTGACATTCTTTCTAGGACTTCAAGTTAAACAGCTGAAGGATGGAACCTTCATAAGTCAAACAAAGTATGCCAGAGATTTAATGAAGAAATTTGGTATGGAAGAGAAGTCTTCTGTGAAAATACCAATGAATACATCAGTCAAGATGGATATCGATGCAGATAGCAAGCCTGTGGATCAAACTAGATACAGAGCACTTATTGGATCACTGCTATATCTCACAGCAAGTAGGCCAGACATCACCTTTGTTGTAGGTGCATGTGCAAGATTTCAATCTGCACCAAAAGAAAGCCATATCACTGTAGCCAAGAGAATCCTAAGATATTTGAAGGGATGCCAGGAAGTCGGCTTATGGTATCCAAAGGAAGGGGGATTGAAGCTTATTGGTTACTCAGGCTCTGACTATGCTGGATGTAGAGTTGACATGAAGAGTACTTCAGGTACATGTCAAATGCTTGGAAACAGATTGGTTTCCTGGTTTAGCAAGAAGCAAAATTCAATAGCCACATCCACAAATACAGAGTACATAGTCACAGCAAACTTTGTGCCCAAGTCTTATGGATGAGACAACAACCGAGAGATTATGATGTTGAAGAAAAAGAAATTCCAATTATGTGTGATAACACAAGTGCTTATTGCAATCACTCAAAATCTGTGTTGCACTCAAGAACAAAGCACATTGATGTCAGATATCATTTTATAAGAGATCGTGTTGAAAAAAGGACATCACCTTGAATACATCTCAACCGATAAACAAGTTAATGACATATTCACAAAGTCATTATGTGAATCAAGATTTGAAGAGCTTAAGCATGAGCTAGGGTTAATTGAGCTGAATTGACACTCAGAAGGCTCAAGGAGAAGAGTTGGAACGAGAAAAGATGAAAATAGAGCTGAGGTCATGAACCAGCTAAGTACATCAGTCGTATCGGAAAATCAGCTGCATCGAGTTAGCTGACAGCCAAGTACCTACGTGAAAAGAGAGAAGAATTGAATCAGCTAAGGAGTAAGCTGAACTATTTATGAGTTAAGTGACAAAAACGCAGTCGTTTGTTTTTAAGGATGACGTCAGTGCAATAATGACAGATACAGTCAAAAGCTGCACGACCAAGCCTATGATTGGATATAAATGATGCCTCATTAAATGCGAGCAATTAAATGCTAATCGGCGTGCTAAATCTGAACCATTGATCTTGATCAAATTTCAAAAACCGCATGCACGTTCTTTCATAACCCATACATATACCATTTCGTCCGTTTTTCTCTCTCACATTACTCAAACTGTTCATCTCTCCAAAAGCAAAGACAATATTTTTTCTCTCAAAACCCTAGCAATCCTCAAAGAAAATTTCTACGGTTTCGTTCGGTAAAACTCAAAGATGGCCACCACCTATGATTTCGCTAAGTTGGGAAAGCAAATCCACACTGGTTCTACCGTGGATTTTGAAGGGATGATTAAACAGGGGTCTGATGAAACCCTTGTGAAGAAGATAGCTGAGAAAGTGGAGAAATCTGGACTGAAACCCTTTCTCACGATGGAGTTTCAGATGACGTATGTGGAAGAGGTCACACAGTTCTACGTGAACGTTGAGGTTCACGACGAGGGCATCAAATCCTCTGTTCATGGAAAGAAATTTATGATCACTGCTGAGGATCTAGCGGAGCATTGTTTGCTACCGTCGGAAGGAGTGCCGGAGATATTAGAGGCCGATGTAAACTTGGATGCTGCATGGAAGGAAGTGGCCAAACCTGACTGTGCTGCGAAAGTTGTCTACACAGCAGACAAGAAGCTACTGAAGGAAGATTATCATAAGTTGTTGGACATTGTTTCCAAGTGTGTAGACATAAAATTTGGAAGCTTTAATCAGCTGTCCAAAACCAAGCTGATCGTGATGGCTGCGATCATGGAGGAGAAGAAGGTAAACTGGGCTAAGTTTGTATACAATGCAGACTCGCCAAAATGTTGGAAATAAGTCTTTCAAGGAAGATGGATCGTTCGGGGGATCCTTGGGGTATGGCCTTGTTATTGGCCGGCTGATAGAGGTGAAGGGAGTTCCACTCTGACATGGAAAGACGTTCCATGTCAACAAGAAGATGTTTCGATCGAATCTCTCGGGAGCTCAGAAGAGAGCTTATGCCAAGAGAGCGGATACCAGTGAGGGGGAATCAGCTGACCCTGAGGAAACAACTGTTGTCTCTCCTCCCAAGAAGAAAGCTGCCCCTGCAGCTGGAAAGAAGACTGTTTCCCCTGCGGCAAAGAAAACAACTGCACCTGCCCCTGCAGCCGAGTCACCTGCCCCTGCAGCCGTGTCTCCCCGCCCTGCGCAGCCTAATAGAGAAGGAATCCTTAGTACCTTCTCCAGGAATGAAGAAGAAGAGGACTGCCAAGACGAGAAAGGCAGCTACCTCTAAGGCAACCCCACAGGCCTTTACTATCGAGGAACCAGAGGAAGTAGAACCAGACGTTCCTCTGGTGAAAACCAAGAGAAGAAGAATAATCTTCAAGCATTCGAGTTTGAGAAAACAAATGAGTCGCCACCACTCTACCGAACAGATCACAAAACAAATTGGAGAAGTAGAGTCTCCGAGAGATCATTGATGAAACCGCCAAGTCTGCCGAGGCCGATCAGCGAGGCAATTGAAGACCCAGTGTGGGCCAGAGCAATGAGAACAAGTAACAACGAGACAATAAATCTCCTGTCGACAGGGCTATGTCTCTCGCTGCGGCACGACGGCTGGCGAGGGTGAAGCGGCAAGCTCCGTAACCTCCATTCCCGAGAAAGAGGTACCGCAAAAGATGATCATGCTATCTCCACCATATCCGGACATCCAAAATCGTCATGAGAATGGAGGAAGTGGAAGTTGAGTCACTCTAGGGTGCGGTTTGAACACCCGAGTTTATTGAGGAGGAAGAGGAACTCTTTAGGTTCCTTGAAGTTGATACAGTGCTGCAAGCTCTTGATGAGGATAACTGCATCAACATGCTGCAAATTCGAAAGGAGAACGAACAGTTAGGGCGTGAGAGAAAGCAAGCTCGTCAAAGCCGATTTTGTCCTCTAACTGAACCACGATCATACTCATCCACATCTTGACATACTTTCGTAAAGTGATGAGGATCTGGACCTGCTGCGCAGATCTGAAAAAAATTGGAAATGCAGCAAGCCATGCGGGAATCCAGGATGATGCATGAGCAACAGCTGGTGGAAGGATCAGGAAAGTCTTCCAAATCTCAGCTGGAAATTGATCCATTGGGAGTGGTGCACCAAATTGCCACTGTTATTGCTGCAACCACTTCCCCAACTCACTCAGAGAATGGATCTAGGGGACTTGGCAATGAAACTGGGAACTTGGGGACCCAAGTCGAGCCAACCCCTATTGAAGGTGTCTTACCATCTACCCCAACGGCTGAACACTCACAGGAAACAACCGGGAGTTTGGAGAAGAGTGACCCCAATCAAGTCACTCACCGGTGTGCCACCGAGGAGGGGAAACTCCCCACCGCAGCTGCGGCTAGGTCGGAGGTTGCTGCAGACAACTCCACCATGAATCTCGGAGGCGAAGTGGAGAAGGAAAAAGAAAATGAAACACAGCAAGTTGTCACTGAAGAAGCTCGAACAGTTGAGACTGTCTCAGCTGAAGTGCCAATTGCTCTGCAGCAGTGAGGATGTTCTTGCAATCGAGGCACAGATAGTTCGCCCGGGAGTTAATACTGGGCAATGAAAGTGCAATCCACGGAGTTGAGACTCCGTGGATGCCACTTGTAGAAGACCCCAAGACAGTGAGTGCAGCCGAAGGGAATGTCCAAGGCCTTGCTGCAGTTGAGACTGCAGGAGGTACTGAAGGCCTACGGGAGGTTGAGACTTCCCGAGGCAAAGAGGCAGAAGTACAGAACATCCCTCTTGTTATCATTAATGCAACTGAGAAGGAGATAAGTGCCCTTCACGATTCCCAAGACAATCCTGATGTAACTTTTCTGGGATCTGACGGTGAAGATGAAGCTGAGTCATCCCCTGTTGCAAGCCCAAACGACTCAGCTGAGGATGTTCTTCCCAGCACGAGTAAGCCAGAATTCAAGGCTGCTCGTCAAAATTTCAATTTTGATGATGAGCCACCCTTTCAAGTCTCATCATCGTCCGACGATGCTACTGATACGGCCGAGGACCAGACAACTCAAATGGAAAACAAGCTGAGACCGACGAAGCTGTTGAGACAGCTGAGGCTCAACCAGCTGGGTCCATACCACAACAGACCCCAGTTGAATCACAGTCTACTGCGCAGGCTCCCAACGCTGCAGCAGAATCAACTCAACTAGGCACATCACGGCCACAAGTCACAGTTGAACAGATTCCCAATGTCCGTGATGATGCGTTTGAACAAACTTTCTCTTTCTCACTAGAGCTGCCTGATCTTGATGAAGAATCAGCTAGAGATCAACGATGTTTCCATAAACCTGATCCAATCATTCCCACAGATACCATCATCCCAGCAGATTTTGATTTTGATGCTGCTTGGCTGCCAGCTGAGACAGAGATAACAACTGAAGTTCGAGAAGTCTTCAAGGCGATTTTTGCAAAGATAGAGAAGATGGAAAGGCACCAGGCCTCATTGGATATGCGGCTGGATAACAGGGATGCTAATCTTATGGCCGATCTGCGTGGAATCATAGCCAGGATCCGGAAATGGTGGCAACAGCAGCAAACAATGCGTGTGGAACAAGTTCGATACTTTAAGGCATTGTACAACAAGATGTTGATCTGGAGCGCTGATAACGCTGATATGAAGAGAAGAATGCAAGAAAACATTGATAGAATGCATGAATCTCATACCACGGAAATGGAACTGCTGCGTGAATTTAATCAAAAAGAACTTCTGCGCGTAGATGAGAATATGAATGAAAAATTCAGCCTTCTCATGGTTGAAATGAAGTTGGTGACAGCCAAATCAAAAGCCACGCGCTCAGAATTTCGAGCAGCATACTCCGCAGCAGAATCCAAGCAGAACTCAGCTATCAGCCGCCTAGATTTCATGCTTGCTGGCATGTTTCCAGGGGTTCCTGTCTCCTTTGATGATACCAAAAAGGGGGAAGAGGAATACCTAAACACGTTGAAAGAATCGACTGCTGAGAAGAAGGACGCAGCTGTTGAGAAGCAGAAGAAAACAGCTGAAGAGCAGAAGAAAGAAAAGCGAAAATCCGTTGAGGGGGAAGGTTCAAAGGATATGACTTTAATGGTTGCTAGAACCCCTCAACAAGGACTTGTCAGAGCTGACATCATAAGCAAACTCCCAGTGACTCTGCCACTCCAACACTCTGTTGTGCCCATGTCTGAGAAGAGAAAAATAGTAGAAGCAGGGATGAAGGAGGTTGAAGGAAAAATGGATGCCCGTGTGATGGACATATTGAAACAATACGGAGGCATTCCAGCAGGAAGAGACGCTGATGCCATTTCAGATGTCGGAACCGAGCCTAGATCAGTCGATGAATTCAAAATGCTCGAATCTGAAGGATACTCCGAAGGCATGTCCATAGCCCAAGCCTGGGACTTGTATTGGGAAAAAGGCCTCAAGCTGTGCGAAGAAGCTAACAGGCAGCAGACTCCTACCAGTCACTCTGCTGGTCACTCTACCGGAAAGAAGAAGGCCCCAGTACAATACACACCCAGAGGAAGAGGTAGAAGTAGTGGAGGAAGAGGTTTTAGACCTAGACCTCTACCCAAAAATATCGAATATATAGATCCATGAAAGAAAGGAGGGATCTATTGGGCTGGGTATGACGAAGTAGCCAACATGGAAGTGGCAAGGAAGAATGCTGACTGTGTCAAGAGGATTGAAGAAGAAAATAAAAGGCAAACTCAGTTGTGGAAAGAAAGACAAGAAAGAAAAAGAAAAGATGAAGCTGCCAGAAGAGCCTACGAGAAAAAGAAAGCAGCTGAAGAAGAAAAGAAGAGAAAGAGACCAGAAGACGATAGAGCTGAAGAAGAAGAAGGAGACAGTGAAGGCGATGAAGTGTTGATGTCCACCCCTTCATGTATTTTACTATTGTAAATGCATATGTATGTAAGTCTTCTGTACATTGAATAAGAATCTAGAATTTCTATATTTTTTTTGCATAGATATAGAACGCCATGATGCTCTGATACACTTTGCAAACAGCTGTGTAAATGACAAGAATGTTATGATCAATAAAAGGATCAATTCCACGCATACATTCTCTGTTTCTACATTGTCTGTATGTATCTCTGCTATTTTACATTTTGTATGTATGTTTTTAAGTTTTGGCATCATCAAAAAGGGGAAAATTGTTGGGAAATTTACTGTTTAGATTTTGATGAATGCCATGTAAAACTTAGACTAGAAAGTTGGCACCCCATTTTCTTTGTAATGTGTATTGTAATAGATAGGGTTGTACTAGCTGAGTCAAGTCAGCTACACCTGAACATACAAGAAGTCAACTGAAGACTGGGATGAAGACTCCGCTGTGAAGCAGCTGAGTATAGCAAGGAAAAGAAGACAAGAACTCGACTGAAAGTGTAGCAGCTATGATACAGCCGTATGAAGTGTCAGTCAAGTCAACTCAAGAAGCCAAGTCTCAAGTTGAAGTGACAGATGAGTCATCCAATGATTGGGAGCTGACTCGAAGTCACCTGGGGAAGTTAAGGAAAGGCAGTCAAGTCAAGACAACTGAAAAGAATCTGTTGCACAGAAGTCAAGAATATTACCTAAACAAGTAATACTTCCATGCCGCCATGTCTTAAAGTGCTCGATCCCGAGCGTGCAAAATGAATAAACCAATGGGAAGCATTGCACCTTGTGTCGACTAAAAGTCAATGTTCATTTAATACGAGGAAATGTCAAGATCAAGGATCGCAACAAGACAAGCCAACGAATACAAAGTGACTTTTGAAATCAACCTATCTCTTCAACTAGCGATTTTTTTGAAAGTTCACTATAAAAGGCTGAGGAATCACTTTGAGAGAAGGTGACCTGAACCACGAACACTCAAGCTATTATTCAAGATGTAAACCTGCAAAAATATTCTCAAGTTATTCAAGCAAATCCTCAAGCCTAAATTTCGAAGGAAATCAATCAAACACCAAGCTGTGAAGGAAAGACAACTTCAAACTGTTGAAGAGGAAACTTTTGAAGAATCAAAAGGGGTCTACATTACAAGGAGGAATGTAGAAAGGTTCAAGGTCGAACCGTCTCAAGTTATTGGAGGGCTTCGTGATCAAATCCAAGAAGCTTGAGCAAGTGAGTCTGTAGTAGCAAAGCAAACCCTGTGAAGAAGGCTAGTCGGACGAGAAGCCAGCTGTGTGACCAAGGCATCTCCAGACTGAGTCCCAAAGGATTAAGTCAGTTGTGTGATCAAGACTTGCATCTGGACTGATAACCACTTTGTACTCTGATCAATACTTAGTGGATTCCTCCAGGAGTTGGAGAAGAGAGCATTAGAAGAATTACCCCATCTTCGAACCTCTATAAAATTTATTGTGTCATTTACATTTCAGCATTTACTTACTGCATATTATTTAATATCTGCTGATAATTTGTTATCCAATTGATATTTAACAAAGAGCTAAAACCAAGTGTTAAAACACATTTAAACCAAATTCAAGGGTGCTAAGTCTTCCGCTGAAAATCTCATCACAGTGGAGTTAAGTATTAGACTAAACAGCGGAGTTATTCTATCAATAGCTCAGTTGAGTCTGTTGAGTGGCTAACTCTGCTGGTTAACTAACTTAGCTGTCCATCAAGGACATAGCTGTGAAATTAACTCTGAACTAATTTAAAAGGACTAAATCGAAAAGTTAGTAAGGTTTATTCTCCCACCCCCTTCTAAACCTTACTCACACCCCTTGGGACCTACAGTAGTCACTAGACATTTGTTTATTATAGTTTAAGTAGACAAGTACAGTTGTATCAGTGGTAATTGAGATTGTATACTTAGAATGGACCTGTGTAAATGGATCAGTTCATCTGTAGTCACTAGACATTTTGTTTATTATATGTTTAAGTAGACAAGTATAGTTGTATCAGTGGTAATTGAGATTGTATAGTTAGTTAAATATATTTTAGCTAGTTACGTCCAGTTGTTTTGTTGGCCATGGGAATTGTATATTTTATACATTGGAAATGTATATTGTTTAGTAGACGTTTGTTGAAGTAGATATGTAGGGTTGTATGTTTAGTAATTGTGGTTGTATACTTAGTTAAATAGTTTTCTCAAGACATTTTTTATGCAGAACGTATTTGAGAAGAGAAAACAAATCTAAAAGATAAATCATCATGAAATATAGTGTTTTTGACATAAACGATAAACCCCAACTGACATATTGTTCACCCAACACTTTTAATAAAAAAAAAATTATACTATGGCGTGGTGTTGCGTTTTGGACATGTTATGCTGTTATGTGTTCCGATCTCACCACATGTTCCACATCTTCTTTTGAGTTTTGTACTTGCTTTGATGGCTTTCTCTCTTTGGCTAAGAATTCTACTCCTCACATTACTACCGCTCCCCTTGTTTTTTGCTTGTTTAGGTGGTAATACAGAAATATCAAGATGTGAGGTTGAGCCTCAATATGTTTCTATTACCGACTGTTTGCTTCCCATAGATGGTGTATGTGGCTGATCTTTTAACAATTTTACATTTTCTTCCGACACAAGACGTGATAAATTTGACAGTTTATCAATATTTCCTTGCGCTAGCCCAATGCAGCTGTGGAAATCGGACCAAAGGTTGTTTAGTGTTAACGCGGCTTCGTCTCTTCCGGCGAATTAATAAATCTGGCCAGTTTTTGTGTGCGCTGTGATTGATGCAGACTTCATCCATCGCCGAGCTAATAATTCCCTAGGAATCTCCGGATAGTCCTTTAGGATCACAAAAGCATGACAACACAGTAGGCCCATTTGTTCAAACTGTTTGCAGCTGCATTTTACCAATGTCTCCGTCTTATATTTCACGACATCAAATATGGTATCCGTTTTGTCTTTAATTTTGTAGGAACACTTGGTGGCATCATCAGTTATCTCTGTAATTGTGCAATCATAGAATGACGCTTCAATTTCTGTGCTAACATCTGAAAATACTGTGTGCGTGTACACCGAAGATGCATGCTTCTCTATAGCTAGTCGTGTCTTGCACTCCGGAAAAGCTATTTGGCACGTGTGGTCTAATTTATCGGTTGTGTGGCGTTGGGACTCTATCACACTTTGGTCTAATTTATCGATTGTGTGGCGTATGCGATGTTAGACCGAAGTCAGACATAATATCATTCCATTGAGTCTCAAATTGTGTTGGTGAAATGTTGGTGTCCCACACAATTAAATTCAGGCGATTTCTGAAATTGTTATCCTTGAACAGAGTGTGACCGACCTTAACATTAACCTTCTCCATAATATGCCACATACACAACCCGTGTATTCTTTGTTTTTTTGAACACAGATTATGGTATTCTTCATTCTTTGGATCTTGGTCTGTCACTATGTAGTAAGGTTCGCGACCAACAGCTTCTAAGAACTTTTTAAACAGCCAAGTATATGATTCTTCGTCCTCCTTTAATATAAGACCAGCTCCAAACGTGACACACTGGCGATGGTTATCTACTCCGGTAAATGGAGCAAAAACCATTTTGTACCTACACATGTTTGTACAGTAAGTATACGAATATAATAGTTGCTTTAATTTTTTGATAACATACACCAATGACATTTTCTTAATTATGTTTTTACATGTAAGTTCTATCTATTATATAATCGATTTAAGTAAATTAACTATACAATTTGCAAATGAATAAACTATATGATCATATTGCACCAAATATACAGTAAAACATAACTAAGTGTACAATTCCAATCCAATATTTATACAGATCCCGTCAACTAAGTAAACATGATTGTTTTGTAACAGACAGAACTTTTTATGTATTAAATATACATAAAATATCTCAACAAAAATTATACAAATCATTAATTAAGTAAACATTATATTTTTGTATTTTTTTTGTAACGTTTGCACTTACAATCAGCTTAGTATACTTATTTTTTCGACTAAGTATACATGGTACTTTGCAAATTTTCACAACTATACAATTCTAGCAAATTTCCACAAGTGTACAACTCTAATCAGATAAGTATACATATCATTTCAATTAAGTATACATGCTTCTGCATAAATAGAAGGAAACCACAATGTTTTTATCTGTTAGTATTGTATGTAGCATCGAACGAAACTGCATCTCCAAATGTAGCGTAGTTCCTTATGGATTTTTGGTCTGCCCAAAATAGACGCGTGAGTTGTTCATCCTCGTCCACTGCGTATTCGAATGCCATTCCCTGATTTATTTCTTTTTGTTTGAATAATTTGTCTATCACCAACTGTGCATCTGCACCACAAATGTAGGCTTTCAAGTCGCGTTTGAAGTTTTTAAAATCAATCTTGAGTGCACCGACATGTGAAAATCCGCCAACCATCTTCCTGAATAATTCGTGTTGTTTTGAACTCCCTATATTTGCCTTTGTGCAATTCATAGTAAATTGCTGGTGACCGAAGTTCAGATTTCTATTAACTTTTAGAAATTGCCTGAATGTATCGATTGCCATTGGGTGAGTGTGGCATTCTTCAAAACTTCGTATTATATATGCGCCTGCGCTGGTGTACTCGAATATACATCGAGCATTGCACCCAACACGGTTTGAAGTCTTCTTTCGTGACCCATGGGGCGGGCTATTTTTGGCTTCATCTGTAGGCTCTATAGGTATTGATAGGTGTGAGTTTTGCATGTATTTTGGGGCGTATTTATGGCTAAAATGGTGACTAAACGTGCATAAACTCATACGAAATGACTCATATTCGCTTTTTGTGGGAAATATATTATGTGTTGTTCGTTTTGTAGGAATTTAGTGATATTTGAAGGAACTTGGATACAAATACGAGCATTGCGAAGAAGAAATACCACAAATGATGGAAAATACATGACGCACGGGTAGGGCGTGCACCTAAGCACAACCCGTGCGTCCCTGGGAAAGCAGAAATGAAGGTACGGCAACACGCACGGGTAGCCTGTGCGTTGCACGCACCACCCGTGCGCCACTGCAGGTCAGAACATATCCTACGGACATGCACACGGGTCATCCATGCGTATCACGCACGACCCGTGCGCTAATTGGTGAATAGAAGAGTTGCCTACGGACTGGCGCACGGGTAATCCGTCCACGCACGGGTAGCCCGTGCGTCCCTACTGGACAACATTACTTTGACAGCAACATGACCTAGAATTGGAGGGGGTATTTAAGCACTTTTGGGGGCGCACACCAAGGACATTCTGACATTTTTGGGATTTACAACACAAGACAAGGGTATATTCTTAAAAGAGGACATCAAGGAGATAATCGGGTTGCATCGGAGCTCAAGGAACAGAGATACATCGAGAGATTGTCGACTTTCCTAAGTTTTTCTTGCTTCTCTTATAGTTTTCATCTTTCATTTTTAGTTGTCATGGCTATGAACAATTTGTATATGGATTGTTTAGAAATCATGTGTAGCTAAACTCTGTAGATTTCCGGGTTTTGGAAGTAGATTAATGAACTCTTGTTGGATGTTTTAATCTTAGTTGAAGTTATTATCTTGAAGCCTATTTGAGTACTTTGAGCTTGTTCTTGTTTTATCACTTGATCAATGATTTAACTTGTTTGAGATATTGAATCATAATTCGAGAGATGAGTTTCAATATTAGATCTTGAGTACTCGACACAAATATTTGCATGAATCGAGAGATTTGTAAGTATATGTGAAGACATTTGATCTTTTGAACTTTTGGGAGTTGAGTGCTTTATGTTGAGTAGAGATGCTAGCATAAGTACTTCAATCTACGTTTTATATGCATCTCGAGAGGGAGGATAAAATATCTTTGTGATCGTCTTATAGGAATATTGATAATAACTTGGCTTGGATTAAATCGGATAACAAGAATGATATTAATCGAAACCTTAACTCGGGAATCCATTCCATCATCTTGATACTTCTATTAATTGTGTTATCTTAATCTTGTGTTTTAGGATTCTAACTTGTCTTAATCTCATAACAACAATCATCAAATTACGATCGTCTAAATAAAAATAAGCTATCTTGGTAAAATACTTAGTACATAAATTTATTAGTCTCCGTGGATACGACCTTGCTACCCTTTTTCTATAACGTACACCGTACACTTGCGGTGAGCTAAAAATAAAGGCGAACAAGTTTTTGGCGCCGTTGCCGGGGACTAATACAATTTTTGGTGCTAATATTGCGATAGATAGAATTATTCTTAATTTAGATATTTTTATTTTTATATTTTGGATTAACTTTAATTCCACATTATTTGACTTGTTTCTTTTAGTTTGGTCCAGGTAGTGCATGAACACGCGCTCTAGGTGAGGGGACTTAATACCGCTCATACCAGAAGTTGAGGCTTTCGCGAGAAGAATCAGTGCTACCACTAGACGGGCTGAAAGACAACAAAATCCGATAATGGGAGATTTGGATGAAGAACACAGGGGTAACAATGGGATCAACAGGATCAATGAGTTACCAATACCGGGTAACAATGGAGTAAACGAGCTACCGATACCGGCTCAACAGCAAGCCATTCGTGATTACTTTCGACCACAAACGAATCGTAATTAATTTGGTATTGCCCATATTCCGATCAATGCCAACAACTTCGAGCTCAAACCGGCACTAATCAATATGGTACAACAGAACCAGTTTGGGGGGTTCGCAACTGAAGATCCTAATTCTCACCTTGCTCATTTTATCCAAATATGCAATACGATCAAAATGAATGGAGTCTCGGATGACGCCATAAGATTGCGCCTATTCCCGTTCTCATTGAGGGATAAGGCGAGAAATTGGTTGGGTACTTTGACACAAGGAAGCGTGAGCACATGGGACGAATTGAGCCAAAAATTCTTGTTTAAATTCTTTCCACCGAGCAAAACTTTGCAGCTCAAAAGCGAGATTACTCAATTCCGACAGTTCGATTCGGAGCCTTTATATGAGGCTTGGGAAATATTTTGGGATTTGTTACGAAGATGTCCACAACATGGGTTCCCGGAGGATCAACAGTTATGTTTCTTCTACAATGGTTTAATGGGGCAAACGAGGGCCTTTGTTGATGCCGCAGCGGGAGGAGCATTGTTGGCAAGGTTTCCACAAGATGCCTTGAACCTTCTTGAAGAAATGGCTATGAATAGTTACCAGTGGCTGTCTGAAAGATCCAATGTACAACGAGTAGCCGAAATTTCGGATGTAGACCCGATTAAAGCGCTAACAGCACAAGTGGCGGCTTTGACAACTCAATTGAGTGTTTTAACGAAAGGGCCAGAAACAAACACGAGCATGTTTGATAAATGATTTTATCATGATTTTGATGATTTGTTTTTATACCAAAACAATGTTTTTAAAGGTTGTCCAAATACTCCTAAATGATTTAAAATGGTTTTAATATTTTTCGGAGTATTTCCTCAAGTTTATTTTCAATATAAAATTGGACAACACATTTAATGTTTTAAGTCAATTGGTTTTTACATTGAAACTATGTTGTCCTAATACTCCCAATTGATCTAAAATGTTTCTACTATTTTTCGGAGTATTTATTAGAATTTATATCGGACAACACTTTTGTGTAAATGTTTTATTTTCTCAAAACTGTATCTCTAATGTTGTCCTAAATACTCCCGATCGGTTTAAAATGTTTTTACGAATTTTTCGGAGTATTTCTTGAGGTTTATTTTTGATAAAAATCGGACAACTTGTCATTAAGGAGGTCGACCGGTCGACCGACGGCGACCGTACACAGGGAACAAGTTTTGTGAAAGCGAAAACTTGAGAACTCTCAAAATTGATCGATCTGAACCGTCGCACATAGGCTCGACCGGTCGAGGTGCACTTCGACCGTGCCGCCTGTGTTAATTTGGTGCTATATGTTTCAAACTTCTATTTACGTGCGACCGGCCGCCTATGCTTTGACAGCAAAATTCTAACCGTTGTGCAGCAGACAGCTTTTCCCTAAATTGTGGGATTGATTTCTAACAGCTATAATCTTGATTTTAATTGCAATTTTTTTGTAGAAATCAGATTCCAAGAGGAGCCTATCTAGTATCAATCATCTCCTATAAATAGAGGAAGAATTGAAGCAACACAACAAGAGAGAAAACTACAACACAACAAGATACACTCAAGAATACACTTGTTCTTACATTGTCTTATTTCTTGTTGTAATTTGCCTAGCTATTCACTTTCACATTCTTGAGGTCTAGGCTATTCTTGATTACACTTGCACTCTATTGTATTATCAATTATCGAGTTGTAATCTTGAATTTGTGGTCGTCATTCAAACACAAGATATCCTTGTGAGTGTTCTTGTGGTAAGAACACACTTGGGTGAACTAGGTGTTAGGTGTAAGAAGATTGTGGTAATCTTCTTGTTGAGGTGTTGAAGAGTGTGGTGCTCTTCAAGGGTGAAGATTGTGGTAATCTTCACAAGGTGCCGTTTGGAGATTGTGGTAATCTTCAAGTGAGATTGTGGTAATCTCAAAGGTGGTGTTGAAGAAGAGTGTGGTGCTCTTCAAGGTGTTGTAAGTTGAATTTGTATTAATTTTGGTAATTAATAAAATTCTTTTTCTTTTCGAAATCCATCCCGGATATACTGGGGTGGTAGAGGATTAGGCCCTAGGTGGGTTGAACCTCTTTAAATCGACGCGTGTTGTTTACATTCCGCACCTTTATATTTGTCTTTGAGCATTCGGTTTGAAAAAGAGGGTTAAATTGAAAAGATGGAGATAATCTATTCACCCCCCCTCTAGATTATCGTAGCCGCTTGGACTTACAAGTGGTATCAGAGCCAAACTCTTTGGCAAGCTCGTTTCACATTGCGAGTGAAGAGAAACGATCGTCGGCTACGAATGAAGCTCAACTTTCCGGCACCTCCACCACCAAGCCACCTCGGTTTGATTCCAAAAATTTATATTTTGGAAAGAAAGAATGGAATGTTATTTACAAGGTTGCGGGTTTGATATTTGGAACACCGTCATCAATGGAGAATCCATTCCGACGAAAAACACACCACACACCTCTAAAGGCTTCAAAGAGCTCAATGATGAAGAGAAGAGAATCATCTCCTTAAATGGTAAAGCTCTTAGCATTTTGTATTGTTCACTTACTACTTTGGAATTTCATCATGTTGTAGGTATTCGATCGGCACATGAAGTATGGCAAAAATTAGAAGCCATCTATGAAGTGTATGCAAATGAAAGGAGCAACTCAAAAGCATCTACTTCACAAATGGATACAACATCAAATCCAACAACATGGGATAAGCCTTCTACAATCTCCCATGATGAAGAAGTTGAACAATGCCTCATAGGCATCGAAGAAGAAAACGAGGTAAGTTCTAAACCCTCTACTTCCTATGATAATGATTATAGTGATTTGCAAAATGATTTTGATGAACTACAAGATGAATTCCAAAACTTACTTGTTAAATACAAAAATTTGAAAAAGGAATTCAATGTTTTGAAAATTGATAAGGATAGTTTATTTACTTCCTATGAATCACTATCATGTGCTCACACCACAACACTTGACAAGGTTAGAAACCTTGAAAAAGAAAATAGTACTCTTGTTGAGAATATTGAAGGCATGAAAAAGGATTTAGCTAAATCCAACTTGAGTACCAATGATATGACCGAAATTGTTGATTATTGTGATAATTCGAAACTAGAACTTGATCATAAGTTTAATGTTGTCAATCATATGAAAAATAATCAAGTCTCTAAGCATGTTGGTCATTATGCTCATAGAATTATTACATGCTTTTATTGCGGTAAAAAGGGTCATACGGTAAATACTTGTCGGGCTAGAAATAGCTCTAATTATTGTTGGAGACCTAAAAGTCTCAAGACTAATCCCAAAGGACCCAAACACATGATGGTACCACAAAATAATGTCATATTAGGTACCCGGCGAAATAATGATCGAAGAAAATTTATTTCGCCAAAAAGACATCAAATGACCGTTTCATTTGATCAAAGAAGGAGAAACTATTTTAGACAAAGCCAATTTCCAAGAAGAGGATATAATCAAAAATGGGAAGAACACAATCCTTGGAGATGGCAAAAACATCATCAACAAGATGATTTTCCAAGAGAAAGACACTTTCAAAAATGGGAAGGTCACAATGCTTGGAAATGGAGCAATTGGAGAAACTATCATCAACAAGAAGATTTTCAAAAGGGAAGATACTATCAACAATGGGAACGACAAAACCCATGGAAATGGCGCAATTGGTAACCCGTATCTCCCTAGTTAAATATGCATTTTATTTTGTTATTATGCATGCTCTTATTTGTGTATTAAGTGCAAAATGAGTTTTCAAGTATTTTTTTTGGTCTTCAATATATATTTGTGCTTTTAAAATATTTTTGAAAAAGAAGACCTTATATGATGTTTTTAAAACTCTTGTGCACTTTTGTAGACTAAAAGTGTGTTATCATCTCTTATGGATTTTTATGAGCTTACTTGTGATATCTTTTAGCCTACACTTTTATCATTATGATTTGTGCTATATTTGTTTTAAGAATTGTGTAGGATCTACATATTTTCACATATGGCCATTTACGTCATTATTTGTCAAGAAAGGCATTAATTATCGAGGTACGTTTACTTGTGTTATTCTTACTCTTATAGACTCGATATATGTATTGCCATGTGCCTATGTGCTTGTTTTTCATAGTATTTAATACAAGTGCCATTAAGAGGATTTTTAGATTTTTTGAAAGGCATTATTCGATATTTGATTGCACATATTTGCCGTGTCAACTCTTGTTCAAATACTTCTTTTAAATAAGGTCTCAACTATATGCTTTCGGATTTTCAAATTTCAAAAGAGACCTTTTGTAGCTTTCTTAAGCTTATTTGAACTTGCACGATTTATTAGACTCTTGATGATCTTCTAAATGCATAGTATGTGTTTCTTGCTTCATGGTCTATATATATAGTGTCTATTTCTACTATGATCTTATGCAAGATATTTTTGTGATTGATGATTGAGGCATATTTTTACACTTGGACTATTTGTTTTGCTTATATAAGCGATGCCGGTAATGAGTTTGTTAAGTTGTGTAGATGAGAAATGAAGTACTCCAAATATTAGTTACCTCAAAATATTTGGATGTAAATGTTCTATTATGAACACCTTAGATCAATTGGATGCCCTATGATGATAGTGATGAAGAAGACAAAAAGGGTATTCCGGAACAAACTCGATGACCAAGGCAACATTGGTCGAACTAAGGCGAGGTTAGTAGCTCGAAGGTATTTTCAAGAAGAAGGTAATTAATTTTGTTGTAACATTTGCACTCATAGCACATTTAGTAGCTATTTGCATTTTACTTGCCCATTCTTGTTTTAAAGAAAATTTCAAGCTTTACCAAGTGGATGTTAAATCCAACTTTCTAAATGGTTTTATTCAAATATAAGTCTATTGGAGTTTAAAATTTTAGGCCAAATGATTTTTATAAAAGGCCTTGTACGATTGATAGACTTAGCTATTTTTGCAAAATGATTTTACAAAAGGTAAAGTTGATACTACACTTCTTGTTTTGAAAAAGGGCAAGGTTGTTTACTTGTGCAAATTTTTGTTGATAATATTTATGGTGCTACTAATGAATATTTGTGCAAGATATGTTTTCTAAGTTGATACTAGGTGAGCTTGAGATGAGAATGATGGGGGAGCTCAATTTCTTGCTTGGACTACAAATTATTCAATGCCAAGAAGATGGTTATATAAGAACTCTTGAAGGAGTTAAGCATTGAAGGAAGAAGAACCATCTCAACCTCTATGGCTAAAGATTGACAAAGGTTGAGAAAGACATATCGGCCTACAAACAAATTCGAGGTATGTTTTCTTGTATTATTCCTATAGATTCGACATTCCATATGCCTTATGTCTATATGCTCGACTTAAAAAATTATCCCAACGAATCTCATTAAAGTGCCGTTAAAAGAAATTTTCAAATATTTGAAAGGCACTTCTTCTTATGACTTGTATATCCAAAGTATTAAAACGTTCTTATTTTTCCGGGATAACAAGTTCGGTGTTTACAATTTATGAAAATATGGTTCGTCATAATCGAACTAAACATATTGAGATTCGAAATTTTTTCTAAGGGATTGCGTTTTTAACAAAAAAAACTTGAGATGTGTTTAATTCCGTCTCAAGGATAACTCGCGGACTTTTTGATCGTTAACCGCCGAGTATTTTACCTCATTTCGAGCTTGATTATGACATAATGTATATTGAATGAGGTCTACGTTTGCATTTTGCACGTTTTTAAAACTTAGGGGCGAAAAATCGGATTTTTGGTTGAAAATTCGGATTTTGGAAAAAGTGACAGAGACAGTGGGCTGAAATGGTTGAGGGCAACCGGTCGCCCTCAACGTCGACCGGTCGCCCTCAACCTCGACCGGTCGCCCTAGGCTATAATTTGGATTAAAATGGTTCTGTCTTCAGCATTCGTTACTTTGACACATTTTGGCCATTTTTCGTCCCCTTTGCAAATTTCACACACAATTCACTTCAAATGTGTTTTGATGCATGAATTATATATTTTGGGGATTATCTAGCTCGACTATAATCATCATTGCTCGTCTTTACCGATTGAATGGTAGGAATTTCACTATCTTTAGCTCAAATGGGTTGAACCCTTGAGTTTGTGGCTTATATGTATTTTTCTTGATGTAATTCATATATGTTTGTGATGAGCTTATTGATTGTTGATGAATGGTATTTGTTAAATTGTATTTGGTGATAAAAAAACTTGGCTTGATTTCATTTACAAGGGCTATATATAACTTTTTCTATTTTTTACGCCCTCCAAGTGTTCGATAAAATGTTTCAATGAAAAATTCATCACCTACATGACTCTCTCGATTTCAAAAGTCTCATATATTTATAGAGATCATGTTTTTGCAAATCAAATGATTTTTCATAAGCTTCTACAAGTCGTATGATTCGACTCTTCTATTTGGTTTAAAAGCTTCAATGTTCAAATGGCTTGATACATCAGTTTACTTGCACACTTTGATAAGAATATATGATGTATTTATCGTGCTAACATTCTTTTTGATGATTCCAAAGGGGGAGAAACAGGTTATAAGCTCATTAGCTCATAAAAGCTAAGATAAGCTTAACGAAATAAAGCTGTAAGCTATGGCTTCATAAAGCCATAAGTTGTGGATCATATTTAGTCCACTTGGTGCATTATGGTTATGTATGAATCATGGTCCATTGGTTGTAGTATGGACTTATATACGGTTATAATGATGTATCTTTGACAGGGGGAGCTTTTAAGTTATTGATACTTAAGCTCAATATCGAAAAGCTAATATTTTAGCTTATGTTTAAGTTGCTTCTATATAACTCTTGTTGTGCATGTTGATAGGGGGAGCATTTGCTATATGTGTTTGAATCTCTCTACTCCCATCCTTGTGTTTATTGCACGGAATGTTGTCGCTCACAACGGATAGTTCCTTTTAACCGATAAAAATGTTTTGTTTTCAAAATCGACCTCGTTAAAATTGTTTTGGTTTGTAATCATCAAAAAGGGGGAGATTGTTTGATAAATGATTTTATCATGATTTTGATGATTTGTTTTTATACCAAAACAATGTTTTTAAAGGTTGTCCAAATACTCCTAAATGATTTAAAATGGTTTTAATATTTTTCGGAGTATTTCCTCAAGTTTATTTTCAATATAAAATTGGACAACACATTTAATGTTTTAAGTCAATTGGTTTTTACATTGAAACTATGTTGTCCTAATACTCCCAATTGATCTAAAATGTTTCTACTATTTTTCGGAGTATTTATTAGAATTTATATCGGACAACACTTTTGTGTAAATGTTTTATTTCCTCAAAACTATATCTCTAATGTTGTCCTAAATACTCCCGATCGGTTTAAAATGTTTTTACGAATTTTTCGGAGTATTTATTGAGGTTTATTTTTGATAAAAATCGGACAACTTGTCATTAAGGAGGTCGACCGGTCGATCGGGCGAGCGACCGTACACAGGAACAAGTTTCGTGAAACGAAACTTGAGAACTCTCAAAATTGATCGGTCTGAACCGGTCGCACATAGGCTCGACCGGTCGAGGTGCACTTCGACCGGTCGCCCTGTGTTAATTTGGTGCTATATGTTTCAAACTTCTATTTCTGTGCGACCGGTCGCCCTATGCTTTGACAAAGAAAATTCTAACCGTTGTGCAAATGACGACTTTTCCCTAAATTGTGGGATTGATTTCTAACAGCTATAATCTTGATTTTAATTGCAATTTTTTTGTAGAAATCAGATTCCAAGAGGAGCCTATCTAGTATCAATCATCTCCTATAAATAGAGGAAGAATTGAAGCAACACAACAAGAGAGAAAAAACTACAACACAACAAGATACACTCAAGAATACACTTGTTCTTACATTGTCTTATTTCTTGTTGTAATTTGCCTAGCTATTCACTTTCACATTCTTGAGGTCTAGGCTATTCTTGATTACATTGCACTCTATTGTATTATCAATTATCGAGTTGTAATCTTGAATTTGTGGTCGTCATTCAAACACAAGATATCCTTGTGAGTGTTCTTGTGGTAAGAACACACTTGGGTGAACTAGGTGTTAGGTGTAAGAAGATTGTGGTAATCTTCTTGTTGAGGTGTTGAAGAGTGTGGTGCTCTTCAAGGGTGAAGATTGTGGTAATCTTCACAAGGTGCCGTTGGAGATTGTGGTAATCTTCAAGTGAGATTGTGGTAATCTCAAAGGTGGTGTTGAAGAAGAGTGTGGTGCTCTTCAAGGTGTTGTAAGTTGAATTTGTATTAATTTTGGTAATTAATAAAATTCTTTTTCTTTTCGAAATCCATCCCGGATATACTGGGGTGGTAGAGGATTAGGCCCTAGGTGGGTTGAACCTCTTTAAATCGACGCGTGTTGTTTACATTCCGCACCTTTATATTTGTCTTTGAGCATTCGGTTTGAAAAAGAGGGTTAAATTGAAAAGATGGAGATAATCTATTCACCCCCCCCTCTAGATTATCGTAGCCGCTTGGACTTACAGAGCATGGGTAGTGAAGCTCTTCTATATCCAATGGAGGAGGTCAATTATGTGAATAACCGGAAGTTCAACAATTTCCGGAACAATTCAAACCCAACACATTACCATCCGGGATTGAGAAATCATGAAACAATTTCATATGCCAATACAAAGAATGTGTTGCAACCTCCACCGGGATTTAATGCTTCAAATGGAGGTGGAAATATGGAAGGCAAATCATCGTTGGAGGATGCACTCACCTCCTTCATAAATCAATCGAATGCATTCATGAGTGACACGAGGAGTCGCTTCGCTAGGCAAGATTCTAGGATGGATAAAATGGAACTACAAATGACCCAAGTGACAAGCTCAATAAAGAATCTTGAAACTCAAGTGGGTCAATTGGCTACAATTGTGGGTGTTCAACATCAAAAGGGTCAATTTCCGAGTAATACGGAGATGAATCCTAAGGAACAATGCAAGGCTATTCGCTACGGCCGACGGAATATGAGGGGCCTAAAGAAAAATCTGGAAATCTGAAATTTCGGAGGAAGCATCTAAGCCGAAACGTTGAATCGGTGATGAAAGATGGGGAAAAAGAGAGACAAGAGGCGGAACAAACAGGGAGAAGCTAAAATCATCGTCTAACTCTAATATATCTAAATTGCCTATATCTCTTCCCTTTCCCCAAAGATTTCAAAAGAAAAAGCTTGATGATCAATTTGCAAAATTCCTTGATATATTTAAGAAATTGCACATTAACATTCCTTTTGCAGACGCACTAGAGCAAATGCCAAATTATGCGAAATTTCTTAAGGATGTTATGTCGAAGAAGAGAAAGATGACAAGCTTTGAAACGGTGAATCTGACGGAAGAATGTAGCGCAATCATTCAAAGAAAGCTACCACAAAAACTAAAAGATCCGGGGAGTTTCACTATCCCTTGTGCTATTGGTGGTAACTTCTTTAATAAAGTGTTATGTGATTTGGGGGCTAGTATTAATTTGATGCCTTTGTCCATTTTCAGGAAGCTTGGACTAGGCGAAGTGAAGCCAACCATGGTGACATTGCAACTTGCGGACCGGTCACTTACTTATCCAAGGGGAATTATAGAAGATGTGCTGGTAAAAGTTGATAAATTTATATTCCCAGTAGATTTCTTGGTTCTTGACATGGAAGAAGATCGTGACGTTCCACTGATACTTGGACGTCCATTTCTAGCTACCGGTAAAGCCTTAATAGATGTACAAAAAGGAGAGCTCACTTTACGTGTTAATGATGAGCACGTTTTATTTTCTATATATAAGGCGATGAAATTTCATGATACAGTGGAACATTGTCATTTTATAGATATAGTTAGTTCATGCATTGAGAACTATGTTGAGCATACATTGTCTACAGATGATTTGGAATTTGTTCTAACCCACTTGTGCTCAATGTCGAGTGTTGTGCTTGATTTTGATAAACAAGATTTGTACGACTATGTTTGTGCCTTAGATCATGTGCAGGAACTACCTAGGAGCGCAAGAGGCGAGAATGTAAAGTTAGAAATATGGGAGCAGAACTTACAGAAACGCACGACCCGTGCGTCCACGCACGGGCCACCCGTGCGTGATGCCGAACAGAAAGTTGAGAGCCCTGAAGGACGCACGACCTGTGCATCAATGCACGGGCAACCCGTGCGTGTTGCCAAAGAGAAAATTGAGATAAGGGAAGGACACATGGGTCGGGTGCCTGAGCACGGGCAACCCGTGTGTGTTGCCAAAGGTAGAGTTGAAGAAAAAGGGTCACACACGACCCGTGCGTCAGAGCACGGGCAGCCCGTGCGTGACCCTGCAACAGCGATGTCAACGCCGAAACTCAAGCAATTACCTGAACACCTCAAATATGCATTCCTTGGGGCAAATAATGCAAATCCGGTAATCGTTTCATCTCTTCTCGCTCCTACTCAACTTGATAAACTGTTAAGGGTTTTACGAAAACATAAGTCGGCACTAGGATGGTCTATAACTGATTTAAAAGGCATAAGTCCATCCGTTGTGATGCATAAAATTCAGATGGAAGATGTTTATAAACCATCAGTGCAAAATCAAAGACGACTAAACCCTATCATGCAAGATGTGGTTAGGAAGGAAGTGTTGAAATGGTTGGATGCCGGGATCATTTATGCTATATCTGATAGTTCATGGGTAAGTCCGGTACAAGTGGTGCCAAAAAAAGGGGGGTAATGGTAGTGAAAAATGAGAATGAGGAACAAATTGCTACTAGAATTGTTACCGGGTGGCGAATATGCATTGATTATAGAAAACTTAATGATACCACTCGAAAAGATCACTTCCCCCTCCCCTTTATCGATATGATGTTGGATCGTCTTACAGGTTATGATTATTATTGCTTTTTAGATGGTTATTCCGGGTACAATCAAATCATGATTGCGCCGGAAGACCAGGAAAAAACAACATTTACATGTCCTTATGGCACATTTGCATTCCGTCGCATGCCACTTGGTTTATGTAATGCACCTGCCACCTTCCAACGTTGTATGATGGCTATATTTCACGATCTAATTGAGAACGTTATGGAGGTGTTTATGGGACGATTTCTCTGTGTTTGGTGATTCTTTTGATAGTTGTCTTCACAATCTTTCCTTAGTTTTACAGCGATGTGAAGAGACCAACCTTGTACTCAATTGGGAAAAGTGCCATTTTATGGTACGCGATGGTATTGTACTTGGTCATCGAGTCTCGTCTGCAGGTTTGGAAGTCGATAGGGCAAAGATTGTAGCAATCAAGAAATTACCACCTCCTACAAACGAAAAATCCATTCGGAGCTTCTTAGGCCATGCTGGATTTTATAGAAGGTTTATACGTGACTTTTCTAAAATTTCTAAGCCTTTGAGCAAATTGCTAGAAAAAGATGCTGCTTTCAATTTTTCCAATGATTGTTTGCAGGCGTTCGAAACGTTGAAGAAGGCATTGGTGACCGCACCTATACTTGTCGCCCCAGATTGGAGTCAACCATTTGAGTTGATGTGTGATGCGAGTGATTTTGCGGTAGGGGTTGTTCTCGGTCAAAAGAGGGATAAATTGTTCAGGTCCATCTACTATGCTAGTAGAACGTTGGACAATGCGCAACAGAATTACACCACGACCGAGAACGATTGTTTCCGCATTTGATAAATTTCGATCATACTTGATTGGGACGAAAACGATTGTTCACACCGACCATGCGGCCATCAAATATCTCTTTGACAAGAAAGATGCAAAACCAAGGTTGATTCGGTGGATCTTACTATTGCAAGAGTTTGATGTAGAAATCAAGGACCGAAAAGGATGTGAAAATGTGGTGGCAGACCACTTGTCTCGAATTGAAAACCAAGAGGGAGCGCAAGGAAGCATGGGATTGATAAAAGAAGAATTTCCTGATGAATGATTACTCATGCTTGAGGCAAAATTTCCGTGGTATGCAGACTTTGTCAATTATTTGACAGCAGGGGTTTTACCTTCGGACCTATCGCCATATCAAAAGAAGAAGTTCTTACATGACGTAAAGTTTTACATGTGGGACGATCCCCTACTCTTTAAGAGGTGCGCGGACAGAATCATAAGACGATGCGTACCTCAAGAAGAGTGGGAGGGAATCTTACAACAGTGTATTGCAAAGTGGGCTATATTGGCCCACTTTATTTAATGACTGTTATTTGTTTGTGCAATAATGTGACAGGTGTCAGCGGATGGGTAACATTTCAAGGAGACACGAGATGCCAATGACAAATGTAATCGAAGTGGAATTGTTCGACGTATGGGGGATTGACTTTATGGGCCCATTCCCATCATCTTCGGGTTATCAATATATTCTACTCGCAGTGGAGTATGTATCCCGTTGGGTAGAGGCGATTCCGTCCAAAACAAATGACGCTCAAGTTGTGATGCGATTCCTTAAGAAAAATATATTTACTAGATTCGGCACTCCAAGAGCTTTAATTAGTGATGGAGGGTCGCATTTTGTAAATAAATTGATGAGCAACTTGTTAGCAAAATATTGGGTGAAACATAAGGTTGCATTGGCATATCATCCACAAACCAACGGGCAAGCAGAAGTGGCTAACCGGGAGATCAAACAAATCCTTGAGAAGACGGTGAACATCAACCGAAAGGATTGGACGTTAAAATTGGATGATGCTCTGTGGGCATACCAGACTGCATACAAGACACCGTTGGGCACATCCCCGTACCAGCTTGTTTTTGGGAAATCGTGTCATTTGCCGGTGGAGTTGGAACACAAAGCATTTTGGGCGGTCAAGAAGCTAAATATGGATTTTCAAAAGGCCGGTGAAGAGAGGTTGCTCCATTTGAATCAGATGGAAGAGTTTCGGGATGAAGCCTACGAAAACTCCCGAATTTATAAAGAAAGGACCAAGAGGTGGCATGATAAAATGATCAAGAAAAGAGAGTTTTTTCCAGGGGAACCAGTACTCTTGTACAATTCACGCCTTAATATTTTCTCGGGAAAACTCAAGTCTAGGTGGTCGGGGCCATTTGTAATAAAGAAAGTTTTGAATCCTCCCGGAATCGTGGAACTGTTGACAAAAGAAGGAGAGACTTTCATGGTAAACGGCCAACAGATTAAGCATTACTTCCACCGAGGTAACCAAGAGGAGGTGACATCTATCACCTTACGCGACCCGTGACTGAACGAAAACAGGCATCAAGCTAAAAGACGTTAAATGTAGAGCTTGTATGGAGGCAACCCAACGGTTTTTCGCGTGAATTTCTTTTTTGTTGTGTGTAGTTTATTTCATTTTTGTGTGTTTTGTGTGAAAAAAAAATGGTGATACCTGAAAATAGCTGCCCAGGGACGCACGGGTAACCCGTGCCTATGCACACCACCCGTGCACCCCTGGAGAGGGGTTTTGTGTTGCTACGGCCTTACGCATGGGCCACCCGTGCGTACCTGGAGAGAAATATTTTTGGGGCTACGGCATGACGCACGGGTAGCCCGTGCGTCCCACGCACGGCCCATGCGTCATCCCGATGAGCGTTTAAAGAGTCTGCCAGACTCTGTTTTCTTCACAAATCTCATTCCTCTTCAAACAAAAACAAAATCGCCCACCTTCCCACATTGTGGTAAGCTCCCAATTTCTTTCCAAATCCGAGAATATAAACATACTCTTATCATAATCCATTCACAAATTGCATCAAATTAGTGGTTGAATTCAAGAATTGGGAGAAAAAGCACCTGGGGCTCAAAGTTCTTCCCCTTTGTGAAATTTCAAGAATTTCGGTAAGAATCTCGTTCTTTCTTATAAATTTCTTGAGAATTACATGTTGAGGATGATATTGGGTGCTTGTGGTGATATTTTTACTATATTTTGGATGAATTCTTCTTTAAGGCAAATTATCAAACACCTTGTGGGCATGTACATTTGGACATATTTGAAGGAATTGATGATGAATTAGGCTTGAGCTTTGAATAGTAGGGCTTTTAAATGATGATTATCTGTATTTACAATATTAGTTGATTGCTTGAAGCACAATTGATTGGTTGAATTGGCATATGATAACCATTATGCCCTATGTGACTTGTATGCCCACATTCATCGTACTTGTGATTGTAATTGTTTGTTTGGGGTTGCTAATGCATGCTATTCCAGGTCTCATTCACAAGTGATGGCCAACCGACAAAATCCTCAAGGCCGGAGACGACGACCCCGGGTTGAACCACCACAAGAGATCGAACCTGATAGACCGGTAGCTTTTGGAGTAGTATTGACAAATGCGGATGTTATAGAGCATTGGAATAAGCTTGTTATCCGAGCAATGGGGCCCTCAAAATATGCCGATGATGATTGCACTCGGTTTCTTGGGATACACGAGGATGTGTGGCGATTATTCGAAAGGGTCGGGTGGACGACTTTTATGAGAAAAAGTTGGCCAAGTTATAAGAAATTCACGCTCGAATTTTTGAGCACTGTAAAAATGATCAAAGATATAGGAGGCGAGGTAATCGGGGTGAACTTTCAGTTGGGGAACGTGGAGCGACTATTAAGCACAGAAGAGTTGAACACCATATTTGAAGTCCCTACCGACGCACCTTTCCGACCAGCATACCAGTATGAGCAAGCCGACTTTTGGCGCCTCCTAGTACAAACGCCGAAAACGGGGCCCATGCTATACGAAGCCCGTACTGCTAAATCTTTTTGGATCCGGAATCCAGTATTTCGGTACATACAGCGGGTTACGTCGGCCTTGGTCTTTGCAAGGGAAAATATTGGGGGTATGACGGTCCGCGAGTTATATTTATTGTGGTGTATGTTAACGGGTACACCTTACAACACGGCCGCGTACTTCATAAAGCAAGTGGACCATCTAGCGAAGCGGGGAGGTGGTGCTATTACTATAGGAGGTCTGATTACCCCTATTGCCCGCCATTTCAACAATGATTTTACAGGCATTGAGCCTATACCGGGCAACAATCGAATTAATTTGGCATCTCTACACCACATGAAGTTTGTCGCCAATGAAGACAATATGCTAGTTCTTCTACAAAAGAAAGGTGCCTCCTTTCCATTGCCTAACCCGACGTACACCACTGTCGATACTCTGGCGGACACCACAAACGTCCTCATGAACTCGGAAGCGCATAACAGAATTACAAACGCTATAGGCGAGAGGAAGAGGCGCCGAGTTCACGGCTTCCAGGATGAGGAAGATTTGGTAGCGGAGGAAGACGAGCTACATGGAAGAGAAATGGGGGTGGAACCTCATAACCCCCAAATTGGATATGATATACCCGAGTCCTCACAAGGAGGCGATTACCCCCGACGTTCTCAAAGCGGGGATCGTCCCAGTGCCTCTCATAGTGGCGGGCCCCAACGCGATACTGATTTTCAAGACATGTTATATGCGTTTGGGGAGGACTTGCGTCGTCAAGGAGAAGAGTTGAGGCAATAGGAATAGGATTTGAGGTAGCATCGGGCTGATTTTCTCGCGTTTCGCGAGCACTATGATCGGCGTTCCGAGGAGACGTGGCAAGTGCTCCAACAGTTACAAATGTGGCATATTTCCCAAGGCCACTTTCCGCCGCCTCCTCCGCAGTGATTCAGGTATATCCCCACTTTTTGTTATTAAAATTCTATTTTTCCCCTTAGGACAATATAATTTCATTCAAGTTTGGGGGGAGAGATAGTATTTTAATATATGAAAAGTGTGGATACAAAAAAAAAATCATGCATTTTGTGTTTTCATATAGTTGCATTAGAGCATTCTAGGTGGCATTGCATTAGAGCACATTTATGGTTTTAGCACGTCTATTGCTTTCGTAGTGGTTAGAGAGTGAGTTGACCTGGCTTGTTGCAACTTATTGTTTGTGTGGTGATTTTGAAAGATTTGTATTGTTGGAATTGGATGATGAGTATGAGTTGATTGAGCCTTGAATAGATGACATTGAGCATGTTAATATGAAAAACTTGGTTTGATGCTTTGAATTACATTTTGACAAGCCTGTGAGCTTTGAGCCTTTACTGCTTATATCTTGTGCAGTGTTGTTGTGATTGAGGGTATCATTCGTGTTGTCAGAATTCTAGAACTTGCTCGGTATCTCTCACGTCTTCGAAGCCACATGTTGTATGCAAATTGTGAATGTGATAAAAGGCCATCTTTGTTAGCCTTTCAAGCCTTTTGCTTTCCTAAAGATGATGAAATTCCTTGTTAGCCAAGTTGAGCCTATTGCCTATTCTTTTGATAACCACAAGATTTAAGCTTTGAACTTGATAGATCCATCACCCTAAACTCGAGTGTATAACGTGGAGTAAAGGGAATAAATGGAGTTGAAGGAGTGGGATTTGAAAAGTGGGATAATGGGCATAATTGGTTAATTGGAACGAAAGAGGAAGAAAATGAGATGAAAAAAAAATCGAGGCTATACTGTGAATTCTCATAGAAACGAACTTGGGGGCAAAGGATTGTAATTTAAGGCGATTCTCAAAAGAAAGAAAGAAAGAGATGGAAATAAGGAAAGTTGATAAAAATAAGGGATGATTGGAGTAGCATATGGAACTATTATGTAGAGGATTGATATGCTCACCAGTTATATGCTCGAGTTTGAGTCACTTTGTCCAAAATTTCCTACCCTAACCAAAGAGCCCTCGTTACAACCAAATAAAAAAAAAGTCCTTTTTGATTCATGAAGTGCATACATTCTAGTGGTGGAGATACGAGACGAATTGCAAGCTTATGGTAATTTTGCGACATTGAATTGATTCAAGTGTAAACACGTCCCATATTCTCGTGAGATGAGAATATACACATAACTTTGAGAGTTGGAATTCAGAGCATTTCACTTTGTTTTACTTGAGGCGTGCTCTTTGATCAGATATTTGAGGCTTGATTGGGTTGTGCTCAACATTCATAACGAACAATATGGATTCTCTTTTGGGTCCTTTGTGTGCGCTTTTATTTTTATCTCCCTGATGTGTTTTATCGTGTTTTCAAAATTGTTGATCGGGACGGTCAACAGTTTAAGTTTTGGGGGATTTTGATAGGTGTGAGTTTTGCATGTATTTTGGGGCGTATTTATGGCTAAAATGGTGACTAAACGTGAACTCATACGAAATGACTCATATTCGCTTTTGTGGGAAATATATTATGCGTTGTTCGTTTTGTAGGAATTTAGTGATATTTGAAGGAACTTGGATACAAATACGAGCATTGCGAAGAAGAAATACCACAAATGATGGAAAATACATGACGCACGGGTAGGGCGCGCGCCTAAGCACAACCCGTGCGCCCCTGGGAAAGCAGAAGTGAAGGTACGGCAACGCGCACATGTAGCCCGTGCGTTGCACGCACCACCCGTGCGCCACTGCAGGTCAGGACATATCCTACGGACATGCACACGGGTCATCCGTGCGTATCACGCATGACCCGTGCGCTAATTGGTGAACAGAAGAATTGCCTACGGACTTGCGCACGGGTAACCCGTGCGTCCACGCACGGGTAGCCCGTGCGTCCACGCACGGGTAGCCCGTGCGTCCCTGCTGGACTGCATTACTTTGACAGCAACATGACCTAGAATTGGAGGGGGTATTTAAGCACTTTTGGGGGCGCACACCAATGACATTCTGACATTTTTGGGATCTACAATACAAGACAATGGTATATTCTTGAAAGAGGACATCAAGGAGGTAATCGGGTTGCATCGGAGCTCAAGGAACGGAGATACATCGAGAGATTGTCGACTTTCCTAAGTTTTTCTTGCTTCTCTTGTAGTTTTCATCTTTCATTTTTAGTTGTCATGGCTATGAACAATTTGTATATGGATTGTTTAGAAATCATGTGTAGCTAAACTCTATAGATTTTCGGGTTTTGGAAGTAGATTATTGAACTCTTTTGTTGGATGTTTTAATCTTAGTTGAAGTTATTATCTTGAAGCCTATTTGAATACTTTGAGCTTGTTCTTGTTTTATCACTTGATCAATGATTTAACTTGTTTGAGATATTGATTCATAATTCGAGAGATGAGTTTCAATATTAGATCTTGAGTACTCGACACAAATATTTGCATGAATCGAGAGATTTGTAAGTATATGTGAAGACATTTGATCTTTTGAACTTTTGGGAGTTGAGTGCTTTATGTTGAGTAGAGATGCTAGCATAAGTACTTCAATCTACGTTTTATATGCATCTCGAGAGGGAGGATAAAATATCTTTGTGATCGTCTTATAGGAATATTGATAATAACTTGGCTTGGATTAAATCGGATAACAAGAATGATATTAATCGAAACCTTAACTCGGGAATCAATTCCATCATCTTGATACTTCTATTAATTGTGTTATCTTAATCTTGTGTTTTAGGATTCTAACTTGTCTTAATCTCATAACAACAATCATCAAATTACGATCGTCTAAATAAAAATAAGCTATCTTGGTAAATACTTAGTACATAAATTTATTAGTCTCTGTGGATACGACCTTGCTACCCTTTTTCTATAACGTACACCGTACACTTACGGTGAGCTAAAAATAAAGGCGAACAGGTATGTTATTTTTTGTGTTTTTGAAGCCTTCTCTATTGCAAAGAACATAATGCAAACGAATTACTTCGTTCTTGAACCGCTTTGTCGTGCTCCTTCTGATGTCAAATCCGCTAATTGCTCTATTCTTCTTGTAAATATTTATACCGGTTTCCAGCGTAGAAAAATGCATTCCCACTCGTGGTATCTTTTCTTGTTCTACCTCTGGTATCCAATACTTAGTTGAGCCTGGCGAAATTTCAAGCCGCTGACGTCCATTAAAATTGTTCGCTGGTTTTGTAATGTTTGACATCAAACAAGTCAGAGCATTATAAAAACTAAATGGATGTATTTTACATACAACATGAAACCATATTCATACATATTATTATTGTTAGTAATTATGTTCATATACTCATCCATACAACATTTATGACTATTGTATACAAGTTTAATATGATAAATAAACATACAAAACAGTTGTGAAACACTATGCTATCTCTAGATTAGTTGTCAATATTTAATAAATAAATCTATAAATACAAGATATTTATACTAAATATACTTACATTTTTCTCTGCATATGCAGTAACTAATAGGACAATACATGCATGTTTATATTATAAATATACAATACTCATGACTATTGTATACAATTTAAAATGATAAATAAACATGCAGAACAGTTGCGTACAACTATGCAATTTCCAGATGTATACAAATCTTATATACTGAATATACACATTATGTATACTATGCATACAAATTACCAACCAAAACATACAATTGGTTCGATTAGACGTCTATGTTGTTTAGTGCTTTTTCCTACATTTTTCAACAAATATCTCGTAAGGAATTACCTTGGAAAGTTTCATCATTCGTTATGGGCGGAAGATCTTCTGCCATTGTACAATTCATTTGCTTCGATGGATGAGAAATATTCGACATTTAACGAAAATTCAGTCTTGCTGTTTTGCGTCTGCAACTTGTATATTGTATAATGTTTCCAGGTTGAAGATTTTGATTTGTTAATGGAGGTAGAGGATGTCGTGTGGAAGAAGGTGTATTAATTCTGGAAGATATCCACTGATTATGGGACGTGATCACCTCAAGATAACGTCCCTATTTTTTCGCAATCAGTTACCAAATTGGTTTCGACTAATTCCTATTTTGGCCCCTCCTTTGTGTAGTTTCTTATGTAGTATTGTATAGATTCATTTAGATCTTGGCCATTGATTTATGTTTTTGATGGTCTGGATTTGGTCTTATGGACTTACATAGGAGGGTGGTCTCACAGGATCCCCTCCATATATATATATATATATATATATATATATATATATATATATATATGATATGGATCAAATAGGTCCTCCCATTTGGGGTGAGTCCATAGGACCCAATCCTAACCATAGATTAATATTTTTGAGTGGTCCAGATTTTTAGGGGGTTTTACATTTATTTTTTTTGTTTCAACAACTAAAAAGGGTAGTGTGGTCATTTTATAATATAGAATCAGTTATTGAGATTTGATGAGATCTCAATCACGTTCAATTTGTTTCCTCCTTTCACGCGCACGTGGTTTCATTATTGAGTAACCCATATCCCTCATGTTCACTTTTTTTTTTTATCTCCGTAGTATTCTATTGTTAATCGCTTATGTAATATAATCATATTGCATGTGTAGTATAACCATATTGCATGTGTAATTTAATCATATTTGTATTGCATATATAGTGTATATTTGTTGCTTATGTAGTATAGGGTTGTTGCTTATTACTTGCTTATATAGTTAATATATTTGTGTTGCATATGTAGTGTATATTCGTTGCTTGTGTAGTATGAGTTTGTTGCTTATGACTTGCTTATGTAGTTAATGTATCCGTGGTGCATTTAGTGTATATTCATTGCTTATGTAGTATGACTTTTGCTTATGTAGTATGGGTTTGTTGCTTATGACTTACTTATGTAGTTAATGTAATTGTGGTGCATACGTTGTGTATATTCGTTACTTATGTAGTATATGCTTGCTGCTTATGTAATATGGGGTTGTTGCTTATGACTTGCTTATGTAGTTAATATATCTGTAGTGCATACATAGTGTATATTCGTTGCTTATGTAGTATAGACTTGTTGCTTATGTAGTATGGATTTGTTGCTAATGACTTGCTTATGTAGTTAATATATCTAAAAGCACCATGACACATCTATATAAGCAACAAATTACATCTTCATAAGAAAGATGAATGATTTTTCATAGTAGTATGTTGAAGAAGAAGCAGTAGGTTTGTTACGTGATTTTGTTTTGAGATTTGGAAGGATTGCATGAATCCCATGAATACCGTGAATCCCGTGAATATTGATTTGAGAGGATGACTAATTTACCCCTGTGTTTAATTAACAAAGCTTGTAATTTGTAATTTTGCCTCTTAAATCGCAACCCTTGAAAAAATTAGATATATGGCTAGGATTGGTCCCTATGGACTCATCCTATGCGGTGGTCTCATATAACCCTCTCCCTATATATATATATATATATATATATATATATATATATATATATTAGTACTACGATTTTTTTTTAATAAAAACGAACACGATTGAACGAGTATGGACAGTCCATGGAATTATTTAACTGCAAGTCAAATCCAATCACGTACAAGAATTTTCTTTTTTTCGGTTTTTTGACAAAAAGAGTAATTATATTAAAATTTAGTACTTAATGAAATATTATTATTCAATTATTTATATGCATTACATATATTAATTACTCAAATAATGAAATAACAATACTCACAATTATACAAATAAAAAATAATTATTTCTTTTTACAAAGAAGAATTTGTATTCATTAAAATTCAGAAAAATTACAACATCCTAAAAAAAAGTTACAACATCAACATAATATACTTATATTCTTCAACTTAAAACATTTTCCCAAACAACAAGAAAAAAAGGATGAAAACATTTGGCCGAGTGGTATCACTTCCTCCAATGTGTGGGAGGTCAGGGGTTCTATCCCCAGTGAAGTGTGTGTGCGTAACTCAAAAGAAAAAACATTAGAAGCTCCAAATCCGACTCAAATGGTTATAATTCAAATCGTTAAGAATCTTCATGTAGTGACTACTTGCACGACCATTACAAAAGCAAATGACCAAAACATTGGATTCCCTCTAAATCCACATACTTGAGGAAGAAAATTCAAACTCATCAAAGTTGAGTCAAAACATTCTCTAAATTTTTGGATAAAAATGCCCGGAGAAGAAAGATTCAACTCACAAAGAGGGTGGGACATCAACGTTGGAATAAAAATAATTAAATATAACATCTCATATTTGTAAAAAAAATTGAAGCCACAGCCCACAATCATAACTTAGTGAATACGACCCCTTCAGTGACAAGAAATTTTCAGATAATGTTTACAATATACACAAGATAATTTGCAAATTGCAATCTCATCGTTGACTGATTAAAACTTGCAAACATCACGAAACCACACGTCGACGGCGGAACTTTCTTCCCTCCCGCGTCTTCAATCATATTTTTTCCTATAAATTAACTTTTAAGGCTTTCGAAACACAGACATTTCATAAACTCTTTTTTTTTCCAGCAAATTAAACAAATAATTCTCGCAATCGAAATATCTCTATAGAAATCGAGAAAATGCGGCCCGTCGTCAAGTTTGTATTCCTGCTTACAATTATTTGTCTCCTCCTCACTTCCGCCGTTTCTCGTACGAGCGGAGGTGGCGGCAGCAGCGGAGGTGGATCAAGGGGCGGCGGCACAGGCGGATCCAGCGGCGGTAAAAGTGGAGGTAGCAGTGGAGGGAATCGTGGCGGCCGTGGTGGGACCGGAGGAGGTGGTGACGACGGTGATGGTGGCGGTGGTGGCACCTCTACCGGCACCGGTGGTCAAGTCCGCGGCGGAGGAACTAATGTTGTGCGTCCTTTACCTAATGGTAATGGGCGGTCCAGTAACAGCAGCCCATCAACATCTTTGGGCTGGCCCTACTTAATCGTGTCATACTTGGCTTATGCTTCGTTCCAATTACGTTAGTCCATTTGTTAATTAGGATTTAAATTAGAAATATTCATTGTACCTATTCTATCAGTGTGTATAAATGTACAGAAAAACAATGTGCAGCTTCTTGCATAAGGTGATGAACAATTTGTCAACACGGGGCTTATTTTGTACAATTAATGTATGTGTGTATTCTTATTTCCATACTAAACTTGAAGTTTGATAATTGAGAGGTTTTGGATTTTTCATTTGTGTGAATGTGTTACTCCATTTAGATGTATGTAATATTTGATATCTGTTGCCAGGGTTGGTCCTATTAATATTTTGGTCTAAGTCAAATTTTAAAATTGAGTCCCTATTTTTTGTATACAAATTTAAAGGCAACATAATACAAAAAAGGAATAATGTGCAATATATATTACAATTCTATTATAGTTAAAATAATATGGCATCCATGTTCAATGATCAAATGATTAATTAAATACAACTCATCTCAGTTTTGACGGCAAAAATATTAATCGAGTCAGTATAATCAAATTGTTCAATAATATGCGAACTATGATTTTGGCAGCCATGTAATTATATTTTAAGTTCGTGTCTTATCGATTTGAGTTATTTTAAATTTAGGGCTTAAAAAACATTTAAATTTGATAATTTTAAAAAAAAAATTATGGGCGACAAAATTTGAACTTAGTCATCTTTCAATGTTTCAAGAGGCAAGAATTCAACCTCTACAATAGATTTATTCTTATTTTCATATTTTTTTTATTTTTAATATGTACTATGTATAAAAAATATAAAAAAAATTGGGCCCCAAAATTTCGACAAAAAAATTCGGGCCCGAGGCGACCGACTCCTTGGACTAATGCAAGGAGCGGCCATGTCTGTTGTGAATGATATAATTGTGGGTAAGTCTCTTGTCACTTGTCAGACTGTTCAACGGATATAAATACCTAGCCCGCGGTCAATCCTTCCATTGACCTGCACAATTACTAAAACCACAACAACCACATCCGATGCTAATATTTTTTAGGAGGGCTACTTATACTTTTTGAGAGGACTACTAATACTTTTCAGAGAAAACACTAGAATACCTTTAATCGTAAAACCTAATATTTTTCAATAAGACTATTAATACGCTTTAAGGGGAATACTAATACTTTTGGGGGAAAAATAATTACTTTTCATGAGGATTACTAAAAAATTGTTCAAGGGGATTAGTAATACATTTCCGAGGGATTGCAAATACTTTTCACGGGAAAAACTAATACTTTTGAAGGTTGTCTAATATTACGTCATTATCTATAAAACTTTTTTTAAGTCGATAATTAATACATTTTAAGTGGATTACTAATACTTTTTTGGGAAAAAAATTAATACTTTTCATGAGGGCTACTAAAAATATTGTTCAAGGAGATTCTATAACTTTATATTATATTTTAAGTCGATAATAATACTTTTCAGATAACTAAGAATACTTTAAAGATGTGCTACTAATACTTTTTAGGGTAAAAACTAATAGTCCCTAATATTACAAAAATACCACCGTTCCAGAGATTCTATAACACCGCCCCAGAATATTACAAAAATGTAACTAGTGCATGAAATTACAAAAAATCGGACCAGTTGGGTCCGTTTAACAGAAAATATCAGTTAGACGGTCCGATCAAAGTGTTTGTCTATATTGTTAATACCAATGGAGCGTTAGCAAAACCCATCAACTTTTTTTAAGTGATTTATGATAGGAGAATCAAAAATCAGCCGTTTTTAAGTGATTTATAATAGTAGACGCAAAAATAATTGAAATCAAAAGTTGATAGTCTAAAAGTTGGAAACTTCAAAGTTGACGTGTTTGGAGAAAAATGACACTTTTAAAATTAGCTTTTGGATGAAAAGGCAAAAACACCCCTGTCGGCTATATGAAGGATATGAGTATTTAGGTTTTAGGAAGAAAATGATAATCTTCGTTATGATAGCATAACTAGTAATTCCACTCGTGTGTTGCACGTGTATTAGTATTTTAACACTATTAATTTGTAATGAAACTATCTATTTACAATGAGTTCGTATTTATTATTTTATATTAATACTAACATTCATATAAAGTAAATAACAATATGTATTTGTATATCAAATTTATATTTTTAATTATAGACTTAAATGTCAAATTCAGCTTGTTTATATTTATCCTCAATATATGCATATTTCTATATTGGTATTATATATGTCAGTCACTCTCTTTCTCACACACAATCTACCTTTATATAAAAAAAATTCATATATGTATATATATACACCTGTGAGACATATATTTTCATTTTGAACTTGTATTGATGAAAAAAATAATACTTGACATTATTAATAAAAAAAACTCTTCACGACATTAATCTCTCAAGTCTCAATAAATAATGTCAATGAAGAAATGTAGTTTACAAATTACGAAAAACTTCTTTATATACAATATTTGTAGTTTTGTTGCTACATTGTTCTCATCATCACAAATTAGGATTTTTAAACCCTTACGATTCGTCACCCTGGATACATCAACGTACAATTGACCATGGCTGAATACTGACTTTTTCAAAAGAAGTCCAACATGAGAGAGATGTTGTCTTTGACTTTTGTTGATAGTCATCGCATATGAAATGATCAAAGAAAATTGTCTTAGTTGGATCTTGAAAGGAAACCTTGGATCGGATGGAGTCACTGTCATCGAGGAATTAATACCTTTGGACCTTCATTATTTCCTGTAAGAATCTTTACCTCCAAAACGTGATCATCAAGCTTTGTAACAACCAACTTAGTGTCATTGCACAAACCAAGTGAATGGTTTATATCCCTCAACAACATCATTGGAGTTCCAACTTTCAACTTTAACTCATGATTCGAAACTCCAAAATACCTAATTGTGTTCAAAAACTTCGTTGCGTGTACATCATGCAATAGGTCAACGTCTGATTTGCACGCGCTGTCAGAGCCCAAAGATATCTTGCATTCTCCGCCGTTCAATGAAGTCATATATTCATTTATAGAATCGACCACATCAAGTGTTGGTGCGAGGATGGCTCGACTCTCTAAATAAGCTGGGCATTCATTAGTCTTACCAAACTGTGGTTTATTTCCAATAATTGTAGATCCTGTGAGTTTTGTCATTTTGATCAACAATGTGAATCACTAATCAATCAAAAGATATTGTAAAACCCGCTGCAAAATTTTATAGATTAGAGAAATAATTATACTTTGAGTAGTTAAGAGAAAAAGCAATTAGTACTTTAAAACCTGATTAATTGAATTGAATACAAAAAAAAAGTCAACGTCCAATTGAAACATAAAATCAATGGTAAAAGATACATAAAATATTCATATAAATATTACGTTGAACATAATTCGTCTATTTTAACTATTATTGAGCAATAAGAAAAGTTTGAATTGACCCTAATTTATATACCATTTACAATATTTTCCTAATATAAAATATTACCGAATCTAGGAAGTAAAAAGAGCGGAAAATATTTTGTTTCAGACTCCTAATTTTTATACATGTATATATATATATATATATAAAATAAGAATACCATTTATAATATTTTCCAGTTTAATACAATTTATAATATTTTTCTAATTTATATACATATATAATGTAGGAATACAAAAAGAAAATCAACATCCAATTAAAACATAAAAATCAATGACTATATATAGTTTTTAAAAACTATATACGTTCACTTCTATTAAAAACTATATATAGTCTTTGATTTTTACGTTTTTTTTTTAAATCCTTTTGATGATGATGATGATGCATAGGAATATTAATAATGATGATTACTTTTTTAAAATCCTAATGTATATAATTTTCTAAAATCATTGGAATATTGATAATGACGCTATATGTATTATTATAAGTAACATAACTTTTGGTAAACTTTGAATTTTAGAGCCGCTGATTAACAATAATTATTGCAAGATCGGTAATATATCTTTCTTCCTGAATAATTGTTGTAAAATCCTAATATTTGGTGCCTTTTGGTATAATAATAAGTAGGAATACCATTTATAATATTAATTAATTGTTGTAAAATCCTATTATTTGGTAACTTTTGGTAAAATAATAAATAGTAATACAATTTACAGTATTTTCCTAATATATATAAAAATCTTTGAACAAAGCAAGATCAACAGTTAGGATTGTACAATAAAATATTTCCGAATATAAGAAGTAAAATGAGCGGGATTTTTTTTTCTTTACTTGATTTTGTTTTTCCTTTTTTTTCTTTATTTAATTTCGTTTTCCCCTTTTCTTTGTTTATTTAATTTCATTTTCCATTTTTTTCTTAAATGGTCATTTATAACAATAATAATAGTAAACATAGCACCAAGAAATTATTTGAAATTGTGAATAAATGAATTATTTTTCTTGCGTAATTTTATATATATTTTTTATTTTATTTTTTATTTTGTAATTTATTTTTATTAATATAATTTCTCTATTTTTTTAATTTTAATAAAATAATTATTTTTTAATCACCAGTAAATCATTTAATAGCATGGCATTTCCTTCTAAACAATATTTTGATGCCACTTACAATTGAACTAATGGCTTGACAAAAAATGAGACAAATTTTGGACAATATAGTTTGGGGATTAAAATAATTTTAAAGTTACCTTACATCCATATGTAAGTATTAAAATTATTTTAAAGAGTAGTTAAAATTGTCGTAGGTAAATGTTTACTAACAAAGTTAATACCTACAATATTTATATTGGTGACAATACGTTCGAAGTTGAATTTCAAAAAGAGAAAAAAAATATAATGTAATTTAAATGTTTGACTTGTATTATGGCTTTTTGAGCTTCACCATTCGAGTAAACTCTATTGATACATGTTGATGTCAATTTGGAATTGAATAGGACTTGTTTATTAGAAAAATATAAAATTTATTAACCAGAAGTTATAAGACTTTGTATTCAAAAATTATAATATCATTTATAATGAACATATAGTAAAAGTATATTCCAAAAATAAATGTAATAAAGAATACTAATTTAACAAAATTATACCTAATTGCAATTGAAACAATACAAAACAAATATTCAGATATTTATTCTAAAGCATGATATAAGAAACAAATATTTCATTAATAATAATATATTGTTCATAGAAACACTCCATAAAAGAGTACATAAAAAATATTCAAATATAAATAAAATCTAGAAGTAGTACAAAAACATCAATCATATATCATTCTAACCAATTTCTTTCTTGATTCTCTCACATGAATCATCATTATAAAATATTAACTCACCAAAAACGTGGTTGACACGATAAGAGAACACCAACACTTCACCATCTGAAATATTATTCCGTTATCATGGACGAATTTGCTCCACTCCACCCGTAAAATAGAACGTGCCATAGGGAATGACTATTTTGATTGTCCAAGTGTGTCCGTTCATATTATGCAGATCACAATTTAATGGTGTAAAACCATTAAAATGACTACCGAATTTGCATGGAAGACACTGACACAAAAAATTTAATGTAAGTACAATTTGTAATGAATTTCTAATGGAACAATATAATAAGTCATCCCAATAAATTCCTTAGAAAAATAATAGGAAAAAATCAAAACTATAAAACTAATAACCAAAAAACAAATATGTTGGCGGGATAGAAGTTTATATATATGAACAAGAAATATATGTTGACACAAAAAATGTTGACAAAAATATGTTAGTATGAGGAATAATAAAAAAATAAACATATCATAATTCAAAAAACATCTTAAAAAAGTACAACAAAACTAACCGGAATAATCAAAAAAGAAATTCACCAAATATTGTCCGTACAGATCTACAATATAGTTTAAATAAAAACTCTTGTTTATTGCAGAATTCGAGTTCAATACTGTTAATGTTGGCGGGACATTTGATGAAAACGGAAATAAAGGGGAACGTGAAGATGAAGCCATATTTGATGGTTATGCTTCGAATTTAGGATCAACAATATCAAAGTGTTTCCTTAATGTAGTTTAAGTAGTATAAATATAAGAGGATTTAATATTAATAATAAGCAGCCAAAAAATATCTGAACACAAAATCAATTGTTAATTTAATGGTGAAAGATACATAAAATCACAATTCGACTATTTCAACTATTATTAAATAATTTAGGAAAGTTTTGAATAGTCATTAATATTTAAAACTTGATTAATTAATATTATATTTGTACAAAAAAGTAATGAGGCCATTGAAACAAATAAATAATATATTTGACGAAGATATGATGTATAGAATCAACATAATCATTGTAATATATATGAATAAAAGAACTGACGTATACTAATATTAATTATAGTGAAATATTATTTATAATTTCTAAAATCTATATATTATATATAGATAGAATTGATAGTATAAAGTCACTTTTGGTATAAAGTAGGAATACCATTTATAAATTTTCCTAATTATACATATAAAATAGGTATACCATTTATGGTATTTTCCTAATTTATATACATATAAAGTAGGAATACCATTTACAATATTTTCTTTATAATATTTTCATAATTTATATAATTATAACGTTTTTCTTATAATATTTTCCTAATATAAGCATTTATAATAATTACCATTTATAATGTTTACAATTGTTTTCTAATATAATAAGTAAAAAGAGTGGGAAAATTATTGTTTCGGACTTTCTACTATTATATATATATATGGATGATGATAAAATGTCAAAAACAAATTCTTTTATTTATGAAAATACCAAAGCGCTTTTTTAAAATCAAAAGCACATCATCCCAACTTTTACATTAAGATTAAATTAAGCATAAGCAAAAGCTAAAGCTGACATTTGCAAACACTAAAAAATAATTTTTTTTCCAGTTAAAATTAAGGTGATAAATTCTGACACGACACGAAAATACAATGTGAACCAACACATTATAAGCAGATTAGGTCAAGGCTTGATGGGTTAGGATCAGAATCGAGCCGGGATAAATTTAACTTCAAATGACACGATTAACACGTTTGACCCAATTGTGATGTTATTGTATTGATATTAATTTGAAATATTTTTGATTGATTGAATATGTTATCAGTATAATGATTGGATTTAAAAAAATATCAAATGTATGTAAATTATACTTTTCGGATTACAATTAACTCATACGACCCATATAAATAACGAGTTATTTAGACTTTTTAAATATACAAGTTATTTTGGGTCAACCCGGGAAACAAGAATACTAACAAACTACAAGAAAATTCCAAACAGAAATTATTTTGTCACTAAATTTTGAAGTTAACTACAAACTACCTACAAAATAAAAAATATTTATTTTGTTCAAACTATATTGGGTATAGACCAATTGTCTACAAATTACCAACAGTTTTTAAATTTACTGATAGAAATACTATATGTATTTATTAACATTTTTAGGTTTTGTTGGTAAATATTTACCTACAAAGATTTTACCTACAACAATTTTACATACACTTTACTATATCTTAATACTTACCTACAAATATTTTTGTAGGTAAATTAATTTTTTCTTGTAGTGACAGACCGGGTTATGAATTATGATTGAGAAATCTAACACGAACAACATGAATTTTATATCCTAAGGCGACATGAAAATCCAAACGTTACCTGAAGTCCGGAACACTACATGAATTCCCACCCTTGGTTAAAAATTGAGAATCATTTTTTTTTAATGTTGTAAACTCTCTAAATTTTAGACCAATATGTACATACATTTTAACAGTTTGGATTAAATTAACCTAGAAATACACTGGAGATTCAGAAGATGATTGTGCTCTCATGAACTGTAACTAGACTAGCTAGAGTTGCTTGAATTTGAATTATTCTAAAATGAGTAAATTTATAAATTAAATGTCATTGATTGGTTACTTCAAGGAAAGTTACTTTAAAATACAACATTAATTTATTTGCTGGATCGTTGGTAGTATATGGAAGAGCTTAAATTATTGTATATTTATAATAAAATAATCTAAAGAGATCAAGCCTATAAGCCATTAGGAAACTTAAAAAAGAAAAAAAATGCAATCTAATGATGATGTTTATATTTCCTTTTCGCTTTAATTTTTTTAAACATTGGCAGGCATGTGAATTCTTCTGCACCTTGTACACATATATAATTGAGGAAATTTTAATATATTCGTCAAACTATGCACAAGTTTCTACGTTACCCGTAAACTATTTTTTTATTTAACCCCCTGAAATACATAAAAATTTCTACGGTCCTATTTCATCCTCCTCATCGGCGGAATATTCCTGTCAGATCCGCCGACAGGAGGAAGAGATAGAGGACCATAGAATTTTTCGTGTAGTTCAAGGGGTTAAATAGAAAAAAATAGTTTAGGGGGTAATGTGAAAATTAGGCATAATTAGGGGGTATATTAAAATTTTCTCTAGCAATTAAATCAACTTTAAAATTTCATTTAACTCTTCCTCAATTCTTAGATTTACTAGCTTACCAGGTTCGACTTTTCCCGTGTGCTCATCTAATTGTAAATGCTTGAATTATGTGTGCCCATAAATATGTGTGTATGCTTATATAATATATTCTAATTTCATTGATTTTGTCAAAATGGTGTTTCAGTTTGTTGGGTTCTTGACCCTCCTATTGCTTATGCATCGAGTGTCAAAGATAATCTGGTGGAGATGAATGGCATTTCTATATTGGATTGGGTTTTCAAAGATTGTGTTCTTTATTTTGCTTAAAAGAAATGTGTGTTTTTAGTGTCTAGATATTTTTCATCAGAGTCAGAATAATTCGTCTGCAAATCATGCATAATGACTTGTGAAATTACAAAAAGATGATTTAATTTAATCTTTGTTTATATATATATATATATACACACAATAAGTATAAATATAAAAATATATGAAAAATTTAATGTACCTCCCGAACTATGCATAATTTTTGAAATCATCTCATATACTATTTTTTTCTATTTATCCCTCTAACTAAACTGCATAAAAATATCTAGTGGTCTCCTCTCTTTTCTCTGCCGACAGAATATTCCCATCAGATCCACTGGCCGGGAGGATGAAATGGGACCATAGAAAATTTCGTGTAGTTAAGGGGGTTAAGTAGAAAAATTAAATAATTTAGGGGATAATGTAGAAAACTGCCCATAGTTTGGGGGATTTATTAATATTTCCTCTATATAATTTTCCCTCCCATTATGTCGCAAATAAATATAACACATTTATTTAATTGTGCCAAAATTTGCAATAAAGTTGCAACCATGCTTATATTAAAGCCAAATCTTCTTTTTATGTTATAAAAAATATCAAGCAAGTTTGTTAAGCTAAAAAAAAATTCTTATTTTAAAGTCCATTATTCGATTTACTCTCTGATTAGCAAAGGTCAACAAGGTGCAATTAAATCTTTTTCACTTGTCAAATAAAATATTTGAATTTCATGGAAAATCAACTATATTTTGAAACAATGACCAATGGCAAAGGGAGGGGGCCTGGTCGGGGACCCATTTTTTTAATTTTTTTATATTGATGCTGACTTTTAGAGCATATCACTCTAAATTAGGAGTTTTTGATTAAATCAGAGTCTTCTTCCTCCCAAGCGGGAAGTCTTCCAAGCTTTCTCCTCCGACACTCAAGTCAGCACGGTGATTGAGAGAGAATGTAAAACAATAACTGAACACTAAATAATGATTAAGAGCAATTATGAGAGAATTAACTTACAAATGAAGAGGATGAACTTTTTATATATTTGGGTGATGGCATTATGGCCATGCAGAAGAAAGTGGCCAGTGGGCTAGTTAGAACTAAAATGGGCCGGATTATTCCATATGTAGCCCATTGGACAATTAATATTATTCCAAAATATAAACTGAATTATATATTAAATATTATATGACAATTTTGCCCCCAACATATACTAAGAAAAAAAAGTATATAATATTTTAGTTAGGATTTATATGATTTTTTTTAGGTTTTTTATCCAATTCACCTCATTATTGTGTATCGACCCACCTCCATATATTTGCATTACCCTGTAAAAAAAGTAACGTTTTGATAGTACTAATGTCATCTCCAACCTAACTCTATATCCCACACCAAAACATCAAATATGTAAAAAACTCCCTCCAACCCAACTCTAAACATTACACCAAACTAGTAATCCCGCTCGTGCGTTGCACGCGCATTTTTATTTTAATATTATTATTTTATCATACAAATATCTATTAACATGAATGAGTATTTATTACTTTATTTTTATAATAGTATTTATATAAGGTAAATAAAAACAAAAAATTATCTATCAAAGAATCTAAGTTATAATTTCAATTATAAATTTAAATGTCAAATTCATCTCGTTTATATTTATATCTCAATCTACGCTTATCTCTGTATTACTATACAATCTCTCTCTATCTCTATAAATAAGTATATATATATATGTGAAACATGTATATTTATATTGAACTTGTACTTTTGAAAAAACATGAATACTCACATTTTCAATCAAATCTTTTCTTAACAGAAATATGATATAAGTTTATCAAGTTTTCATAAAAAATGTTTATGAAGAAATGTAATTACGAATTGTCAAATGAAATTAAGTGTCAAAAGTATTTTCGTTGGATTAATATCTCTAACCATACTGAATATTGATGTCATTGCTAAACCTGGAAAATGCAATCAAAAAGCATGAAGTCGTTTGCTTAAAGTAATATAATAAAAAACAAAATAATCAATCCTTATAAAATGAAGCTTTGTTAGTCGATAAAATGAAATAAAACCTATATGTATGTGATTAGTAGTTTAAGAGTATCGAATGCTAAGAAAATATCTAAAATTTATAAACATCATAAATTTGGAAATTAAATATTATTATATCAAATTATAATCTAAAATAGTTATATTTTTAATTTATTATATTCATTTTGTATTTAGTTTCATCCAATTGATTCCAAAAATTAACATGGTAAGTAAAAATTTGTTAATTTTTCTATAATTAATATAAATATATCTTATTTATTGACATCTTTTAAAATTTCTATAATTTTTTAACTAAAATAGTATTATATCATTCACTACTTTTTCTATATTAGTTATGTAATTACTGTCAATTAGATTTCAATCAAAAACAAATGTAGTAAATCTCATATATCGATACTTTAATTTGAAAATTTATTTTCATTGATTTATAAATAGGTTATATCTATAATATATTGTGGCAAGTAACACATTCCACTTTCTACTATAATTAATTTCATAATTATTGTCAATTCAACCTAGAAATTGGAATTATTTCTTAATTTGATAATTGGTAGACAATAGATTCTTTCACAAATCTCCCTATCCAACTTATTCAAAAACATGTTATGGTATGACACAACTTGTTAATTTTTCTATAAATAGATTTGTAATTTGATGATGTAGTTTGATAAGCTCAAATTATACATCACATTAGAAAGAAATTAATGTATAAATAGATTAGTTAATACATATTATAGCTAGATTAATTAATTAATATATATATATATATTTCTTATTTATATACACCTTGTTAATATTTCTATAATTTAAACTGAAATAAGGTTATATCATATGCTATTTTTTTCTATAATTAGTTTTGTAATTTTGTAAATAGACTTCATTATAAATTACTTTCAGTATGATGAAAAATAAATGTAGTAAATCCTATAATTTGAAATTTTACCTAAGAAGTTTATTTTCATGGATTTATAAGCATATTGTATATAAAAAATATAATGATAAATATTACATTCTATTTCCTGAAACTAATTTCTTAATTATAGTCAATTTGATCTAAGTATAGAAACTATTTCCTTTTTAGCAAATGATAGACAATAATTTCTTTAACAAATCTCATTATCTGGCTCATTCAAAAACATAATTGATACGTACATATTTTGTTATTTTTTCATATATAGACCCGTAATTTATGTAAATTAATAAGATCAAATTATATGTCAGTTTACAAAGGAATTAATAAATAAATAGATTAATATATATTATTTATAGTTAGATAAATTCGTATATATATATATATATATTTCTTATATATAGACACATTGTCTATTTTTCTATATTATTTTAATAAATAAGATATAGTTCATTCATTATTTTATTGTTAATTAGACTTCATTACAAATGAATTTTAGTGTGATTAAAAACAAATGTAGTGAATCCCGTGATTCGAGGTTTTATCTATAAAATTTATTATTATCGATTAATTTATAAATAATTTGTATCTGAATAATACATACTGTGGTAATTATCACATTCTAATTATTTCTATAACTAATTCTGTAATTATTATCAAATCAATCTCAAAATATAAATTATTTTTTAATTGAACAATTGATAGACAATAGATTCATTTAAGGTGCATTAATAAGAATTATATAAAAGTTAGCTTTCCAAAATTGTGTGTATGATTAACCATTATGTTTGATATTGTTTTAAATTTAATATATTTTATTTTTGATCTATTTTGACGTATTATATATCAAATTAATCATCTTTTAATTTCTTATGATATTTAATTTCAAACTCATATTACATATTTAAAATAAAAAAAATAAACATAAAAAATGATATATATTTACTCAACAATTTATTTTATAACGGACTTTAAAAATTATGCATTCGGGCTAATAGACATCAATTCATATTTAGGCTATTTGTGGATATATAATTGTTATTTGAGGTTAGCCCATTACTTCATAATTATATATTCAATCAAAAATACTTATTTTATTGAAGAAAATATGTATTCAAATATTGTATATATCCATAAATATAAGTATATATATTCATGTCAAAAGACAAATACATGGTCTTGAATGTATTTTTTATGATTATGATGTATGATATTGTTTTTTTGACTTCATCAATAAAAACAACATTGAATTTATTTCCTATCGTGCATTGCACGAGGTCATATCTAGTATCTATTAATAATATAAGATAAATAAAATATTTTATATACTTCACACGGATTATATTAATCTAAACATGATTGTCGACAAAATTCAATTATGAATTACAATTATAAGATGTAAGAAAGATGAATCCCAAAAAAAATTTAAAAATTGCACTATTTGAGCACATTTATAAAGAAAAAACTGACAAAAATAACTATAGGAAAATTAGTATAATATATTTTATATATTAGATGCCACAAATATGTAATCCGACAAAAAAAATTAATTTTAAACATAGTCCAATCTTCTATATATATATATATATATGTATATATAGGTAGTCTAAAATTAGATGCCAAAAATAAAAGATTTCAAATTAATCTTATTAAATGCACTTTTTAAGAAAAATATTTTGTTTAGAATATTTTTAAGCACAATAATAAGGGAACAAAAAACTGACAAAAATACTTATAGTTAAAATTAGCTAGTGTCATTTAGGCGGGAAAAACCAAACTTCTGTTATTATATATATATATATATATATATATACATTTAAGAATAACTTATGCATACTAATATCAATTATGCTGAAATACTATTTATAATTTTTAAAATCTATATATTATATATAGATAGAATTGATACTATAGACTCACTTTTGGTATAAATTAATAACAACAGTAAATAAAATTTTCCTAATTTTTATACATATAAAATAGGAATACCATTTATGATATTTTCCTAATTTATATACATTTAAAGTAGGAATATCCATTACAATATTTTCTTATAATATTTTCCTAATTTATATAATTACATCGGTTTTGTTATAATATTTTCAAAATATAAAAATTTATAATAATTACCATTTATAATGTTTACAATTGTTTCCTAATATAATAACCAAAAGAGCGGGAAAATAAAATTTTCGGACTTCTGCTATTATATATATATAGATTTGATATAATACAAATATTCCTTCTTTGTTCTCCAATTTCTTCTACTTCAAACTTTTAATTCATGTTATATCCTATATTTGATATAATAATTCATTTGTAAGATGGTTTTAGTTATTTAAATTTTGTATATAGTTATTATATTGGATGAACAATCATAATAACTAACAATAGTTAATATTTATAAATAAATTATTATAAACTAAACTTAAAATTTTCTATAAACTACAATAATTAATAAATAAAATTATAGTTTAATTAAAAAAGCATCAAAGTCTGTCATAAAATACAAAACACTAACATTATAATTAATAAATATTTGTTTTAGGTTTGTCGTTTTTATTGTCTGGTGTGCAATTTAGTATTTTTTATTTATTACGATATTAGTTGTAATATTTATTTTGCAATATAATTAATTAATATAATATTAGTTAAATATAAGTTTTTATTTAGTTGCATTAATAGTAATAAAATATATGCAAAAGAAATAATTACATAAACAAATAAATTTGTTATTCCAAAATGAAAAAAAATAATTAAAATACTCATTTGGTGTAAGATTTTGTGTAGTGGGTTGGAGATGTTTTTTAAAAAATTACATCAAAACGCCAAATTAAATTTGGTGTCATGGGTTGGAGATGACCTAAAGTTGCATGACTAGAGATAGATATCCTATACAAATAGGGAATAATATTCACATTCTTTCTTCCCACATAATTAACCTAGTTTATTGATTTATTCAAACACCAAGGCGAAAAAAAGTGGGCTGTTTAATAAGGGCAAACTGTTACACTGTGCAAATTAACATATGAAGATGAAAATCTTTTCACACTGTCCAAGCAAAACGGAACTAGTGATCCTAATATTGATCATAGTATTCCTAGTAATTTCAGAAGCCAAAGGTGGAGCCCGCGGTGGAGGTATTGGTCGCGGTGGTGGTGGTGGAGGACGACGACGTCGGCCAGTCCCAGGCGGCCACGTGTTTCCAGTACCTTGTTCTGGTAATTGCAGCCATAAGAGGAATTATTCCACCACTATTTCTTTTTCATGGTCATGCTTTTTAATATCCAATCTAGCTTATGTTGCACTTGTTTTTTTCGATTGGATTATTGGGTAAATGTGTGATTATATATATGTGTCAATAGGGTTTTCAGTGTTTTGGAGATTTATAAATTCTGCCCGCAAATATAATATATTTCATTTGTTAATTAATGTTTCATTGTTGTTCATTGATACTCAATAAAATTAGAATCATTTGTTCATGTGGTGAGGAAATTAAACTGTAATCATGATCGTATATTTTGCATTTTAGTTATTTTACCCATATAATTGTTTTCTGTATTTTTCTTTTTTTAAAGATTTTCGTTCCATTACAAATAAAAATAGCCATACTTTGCAATTAATCTATAAAATCGAATATGTTTCAGTTTTCAGAAATGATGTATTCTTGGTAATGAGTCATAGAGATTGGAATGTTTATCCTCAGAAAATATTTGCTTGTTTTGAACGTTAAATTCTTGTCAAAAAGAGTAATTTATCGTCAAAATTTTGCTTGATGATAGGCCTCGATCCGAGGTTTACGATTCTCGGAGTTACCTCGGAGAGAATTAATGCCTCATCTTTAGTCAATAATTATCCAAAATAACAAGAATTCAATTTATAAGGGTATCCGTGAGATAAGGCTTATTACTTGTTAGGTTGGGATCTTTTTTGTTTATTGGGTTCAAATTAATATTTTAGGATTTAGTTAAAATGCATATATCTAAATTATATCAATTAGAACTGAAATTAAATAGTAGTGTTTTATACCATTTTAAAGGATATTTGGTTGTGCTTTCATTATGTCCACTTTCATTATCTGAGAGAATAGTGATGATTTTTTTTTTAAAGTGAAAGTTGGATGTGTAGAGAAAAAATAATGATTGTGTTCATGTAATGGAGAATCATTTAGAGATTTTGATAGTTTGTGAAAAAATTTGTGAAAAAAATAGTGTAAAATATAATGCAAGAAAATTGAAAAAAAAATTGATCAAAAAATAGGCAACGTGGATCTCATTTTATACCTTTTGTTATCATGAATAAGAAAAAACTAATAAAAAATAGTGATAAATTAATGAAATGGCCAGAATTCTTTATATAAACAGAGGGAGGAGATTGAAATAAATAGTATAAGTGGGTATTGGGAAGTGTGAGAGAAATAGAAAAATGAGTTAATTTTGGAGAGAAATAAGATTTTATTTGAAATTTTTTTATTTTTTCCACAAACAATCATACTTCCAACAAAAATTTTCACTCAAAAATGAAAAATTTGGAAAAAAAATTCACAATCAATCACAACCTTAATATCCATATTCGAATCTAAAATCCTGATCCATCCCTACTCCTTATACTTTTTTTAGAGGCCCTAATCCTAGGGATGGCAACAGGGGCCTGGGACGGGTTTGGCTAAACCCAGAAACTGCCTTGTCTAGAAAAGATTGGACCCGGACCCACCCTGTCCTGGATTTACCGGACCCACAAAATAAGAATTTTGATGAATTTGCTTAAAAGTTCAAAATAAACTATACAGTGGTGAATTCATTTTACCCTTTTCCAACTCCTAGTGCTCAATGTCTCCAGTTCTACTTTATTAATATTTTTTTTTTTGTCGCCACACCTAGATACACAATTGCCCACAACCCTTTAATAACTCACTAGCTTTAGCTAGTGAGTTATTAAAGGGCCCCCAAATTATATATGATTTTAAATTATTAAATTCAGAAGCATATTCATATTCAAAAAAAATATCCTGGAGAGTTTTAACATGTTGACTGTAATTGATTTCAAGCACAAATTATTGTTTATTTAATAAGAATACAAAGTACTCTTATACTTATAAAGTTATACTCAGAAGCCAACCAACCATACTGAGTCATTTTGTTCACAACAAACCACTGTACTTTTTAGTTTTCTCCTAATTAATAAGTCAATACAAATGAACACCACAAAAATAACTAAGTCTTTCAGTTGCACATCCTTTATTATTATTTATTACTGTAAAACCCGTGAATGTTCTAACTCCTAATCCCTCTATTAATTTATTGTTTTTAATAAAAATAAATTAATACTACACATATGCGCGGGCGGGTCCGACTAGATCTGTTATCCGCCCCAGGACCCATTTGACCCGGTCTAGACCAGCCTCGAATGAGCGGGTTTAATGCGGCGTCGGTTTCAACTCACCCCAATGCCATCCCTACCTACTCCTTATATAAGGAAAGGCCAAGGCGAAGAGTTTTCTTATATAATGGTGCAAAGCCCAAATGTGAAGACACTCTAGAGATGTTGACTAGCGAGCAAATAATAGAAAACGTCACGAAAACCAACAAATGTGATTAAACTGAGATAATAGTACTACCATAGAACCCTCTTCTGAAAAGAATCCTTAGAGAACTAATGATATGAATATTTTTTTGTTAAAAACAATCCAAAAGTAGTTCTTGCTATGTTTAGAAAATGTATAGACCAAATTCAAGATGACATCAATCTCAACGAAATTGACAATTGAGTCATTTTCTACGAAATATTCATAGATTAATCATAAATGTATGTATTAAGGAGTTATTTATTTATATATTGGAATGGGTCTGATGGCTCTGAAGCTATAGGCAAGTGCACCTATCAGTTTAAGTTTTGTTTACCAAGTACTGAGTTTCATTCCCACGATGATTATAAGTATTAGTAATTATCGTCTTCTCGTTATCTAATCTATCAATTTTCAGATGTTTGTTTTAAAAAAAAAAATAAAAAATAAGAATCTAATTAATCAACAAATTACAAATGAAATAAAGGAAGATTGCAAAATATGAGATCAAGAGATAGAAATGAATTCGAATGTAAATCCCTCTAAAATGTTTTTGTGATTTTAATAGAAATAAATACAAACTTGAACTCTTAGGCAGTTATCATCCTTTTTTAACATAATCCCATTCTTCATAGACCATAGAAATTCATAAATTAAGTTAAACCCTCTTTCAAGGTGAAAAACTCACAATCTTAAGTTGATTAACTGAAATACGTTTCTAGTTAAAATTCTTAAGATTGTATTATAACGATTTATGAATTCACGTATTAGGTTTGACCATAATCGGAAGATTTGTGTCATCATATATCTAGGATTGCATGCAACTCCTTTCACTTAAATTGGTTCTTTCTTACCATAAATCTACCGGTTATCCGATGAGCAGTAAAATTCAAATCAATATACCGAAAATATCAACTTGGATGAATGAATCATAATATAAGTGAATCACAAAAACATAAAGATTATATTAAAAATATTCAAACCATAATCACAAATCTATTCTAGAGTTCATTACATTCAAACACAAAAAAATTAGCTCAACGTGATTTTGACAAAAACATAAGCTACACAATAAGATTCAAATGATATAGATATGATTAACTTATCTTTTATCAAGATCACAACAAGACTTCTTCTTTGGTTGTCATCAATGATGTTATGCTCCAAGTCTTCCTCTCCAAGCTCTCCAGTCTCCATTTCTACCTTCCGTCTCTTCTCACAATATGTAGTTGATGATCAAAAATCTGAATATCTATGTATATGAATGAATCAATGAATTGAATGAATGAATCCCTACCCCAACCCATCATTGGGCTTTTATTAACACTAGTAATACGCACGTGCGTTGCACGTGATTCATATAATTTTACAAAAATTATTTACTAATTTTATTGAAAGATTAATGTAAATTTAAGATGTATTATAAATATAATAAAAATCAAACAACTAATTAGAACAAAAACTTTGAGTTACTTCAAAATATTTTATTGTATAGATAATCATTTACTCGAAATTTTTGTTCTAATTAGTTATTTGTTTGATTTTTATTATATCTATAATAAATCTTAAATTTACATTAATCTTTCAATAAAATGAGTAAATAAATTTTGTAAAATTATATAAATCACGTGCAATGCATGTGCATATTACTAATCTACTAAAAAAAACCATCAAAAAATGGAGAAAGAACATCATGTCTGTCTGTTGTGCAAGAGATAATATTCTGTATACAATATCATTTGCACTAAACATATGAAAAATCCAAAAGCGTTTGGAATCTGCACATGCAAATTGATATATAAAAATAACACATTGTTATTTATTTAAAATTTAATTTCTAGGTGTTATCTAAATTTACTGGATACGGTAATGAAATAAAATTTAATCTCTAATTGATATCTAAATTTACTTACAACAACCCTAAAATCTTGTTGTTCGATCCATAAGCAGTCCATGTGCTCAACTAATTGATAAAAGCAAGTCATAACCAAAAGGACATTGCTCGAGCATCGCGAGTTCGAACAACATTTAACTATGACAAAAAAGATCATAGTGAATAATAAATAAAATTAAAGCAATGTGTTTTTTTTTTGAAAGTAAACTTGCACTTACTACATTGGTCAAAGGTGAAATAAAGACAAGAAATGATGACAAAGTTTCCATCCATCCTGCTAATGAAACTCTAAAATATCCGTGGGATAAAAAGAATGTCAAAAATCCGGAAATGATGAGAGCGGTCAGACCAAAGCCCAACCGCTTTGCATTTAATCTATTAATCGAAAATCAATATAAGTTATAGTACTATAAAATTAATTGAACTTGTAATAATTGTCTGCAAAATATATAAATTATTACTTACCCGAATTTTTATTGTATAATAAATGTACACCGAAATGTACATTGATTCCATCATGCATCCAATTAAGTTTGTGATAAGTATAGCTAAGTCCACATTATCGAGGATCGCATAAAAATATTTTTTTATTTGTATGACATGTTTTTGTGTCAAAAAAGTTAAAAGAAATACTCAACCAAATATTAGCTCATTTCTAAACCTTTATTTATTTCTAAAATTTTTACATTCAACAAAACATATTTTTATTTCTCACGCGAAAACCAACACTTACTCTCAAGGAAATATCAAGGAAAATAATGGAAACAGAAATTCTATATTGAATGTGGCCAATGGCCATGTGAGCCCTTAGCTTAATGTAATGTTCTCACTCGCATCTTGTTCCTGATTAAATTAAATATTCATATGTATAGTCACTGCCTACTCAAACATAAATGAAAATACCTCGTACTACATTCAATTGTAATCTATATTTAAAATTCATGAAATAATGATTAGTATTTGATGGATTAATAAAATATTTGAGTACTTCAAGTATTATTAATACCATGGTGTCATTTCAAAACCTTTGTTTTATGCTTTATCAATAATTTCTTTGAAATAATATTACATATCTGCTAAATAGAAATTAGTTAATATACAACACGAGTTAATTATAGATTGTGAATACATGTATAACATTGTCGATGTGATTGTTAAATTTTTAACATTGTTCTACCATATAATTTATTATTAGTAAGTATAGCCCGGGATGAATTATTACCTAATTATTTAAATAACTCAATTCAAGAAAAACTTAAAAACAGTATAAAACTATATAAGTATATGGTTTCTATATTTAGTTAACAATCAAATTTTCTCTTGTTTGATTTTGATGGTTGGAGACATCTTTTTTATATTACTTTTAATATGTTTTGCATCAAATGCATTATAAATAATTAATCATATAATTTTACATGCTAAAATTTGATAACCCAAGTTTTTGCATTAATAAAAAAATTGAATCTAAATCATGTTAAATCGTATATCCATTATTATAAAAAAAAACATAGATAAAGATTAATGAATAAAGCTTGGACAACAAACTATTTTTTTTCAAAATTTTAATAATAACTTATATTTCACTAATCTTAATACTAATTATCTTTTTATTGAAAATACATATATTTCTCTGTAATTCTCAATGATCTCAAACCTCCATCTTCATATATTTAAAAAAATGTATCATTTAATTATCTCACAGTTTAGGGAGGGTGATAGATGATAAATTTATTTTAATGGGATATTTGCAACTAAAAGTGAATTTTTAGAAACTATATATTGTCTTCCTACTTATTTAAATCAAACTAAATACATTAATCTTATTTTTTTTTATCTTCATTTAGTTGTAAATTCATACTCTTGTTTCTTTTTGTAGCTGTATTTAGTTATTAAGAAAATTAAAGAAAAATATTATAAATGTACATTTTTACATAACACTCAACTTTAAATGGCTAAAACTATCTCATATGAAGTCTTTTATATATGCTTATGACATATGATTGGAAAGCTCTCGACATCTAGTTTAATATGAAATTAATATTATTTACAAATTCAAAATATTCTATGAAATACAATTAAATGAAAGCATATAAGAAGAGTATAGAATACAAAGAGACATTAATCATATTATAAAACAAAAACAAAATCAATATAGAAAACTACTTAATTGCCCCTAAAACTAACTTTACTATAAGGATATTTTTGGCAAATCAAAATTTTCAAGAAACCTTCAAACTCATTCATACTTTTATAATAAGTATAGATATAGATTATTTTGGTGAAAGTATCCCTTAATAATGTCATCTTTTGATAGTTTAATGTTCCACTTCATTAGTTGGGTTGTTGAATCCTTGTTTTCATGTGATCATTTGGGAAAGTAAGGAATTAGTGCAACACAATAAGGTGTCTAGGGGTGATCATCAGTTTTCAAAAACCGCCGGGACCGCCCGCACCTCACCGTTTATAGTGATGTTTCGATTAAAACCGCGATTTAGAATGGTGAATAAAAACCGCACCGCCTCATTGGTTCGATTGTGGTTTTGAAACAAAACCCCACCGGCCTTATATAATTTTAGGGGTAAAATAAAATATTTTTCTACCATCTTTAGTTGAATAATTAGGCAATCAATATATTAAAAACTAATTTGGTGATAGTAACTTTAGGTTAACATTTTCCAAATAAAATATATTTTAAATTATTTCTTATACATTTTGTTTTATATTCGAAGCAACATACCATTAAAATGCACTATATTTTAAATGTAGTTGACTTGAAAGATAATGCAAGTGCATTCTATTTGCAAAATCATATTGTTTAAAAACAATTAGATCTTCAACGTTTACATGTTTTGTTCATTTTCCTTAATAAACATCCCTCTCATTTTCAAGCAGAGCTAAATAAACTTAAGAACAGAGACTATGTCGGTGCAATAAGATTGCAAAATAAAACCATAAGGAGGGATTGAATACATGACAACACACAAGGAATATCTTTTTCTCAACACATTGAACATAAGTAGTCAAATTCTTAGTCTTCTCAACCCTATAAGCCATTAAGTAAAAATATAGTTTTACAAAGTGATTGATTGACAAGTTAGGCCTTAATATCAGCGGGCATGATTCAGACTTGAACTCATCGCTCCATAAATACTTATAGTTATGAACAACTTCAATTCAATAAAGCCATGAAAATACAAGAACTCAATAGATTATTGTAGTTAGTCTATTTATCATATAACCGAGCTTCTTGAATATTTTTGGAATGAGAAATACAAGCAATATACATTCTTCCTTTTTTTCTTTTTTTATAGGACGTTCCAGACATGCTTCCACTATGTTTATATTTTGAATTTAGTTCAAACACTCATAGGATGGTTTCCCATACTCATATTTGTGTCTTCGTTTTATGTAAAAGACAAACATGGAGCTCATGAATGCTCCTAGTTATTAAGCAACACAAATAGAGGAGTATAACCTTGATTGGTCCATTTTTTTCTCTTTTTTTATATTTTTTTCACTAGCTTTATTTAACAACTAGCTTACCACTACTAAACCGAGAGTTCTTGGACTTTCATTGCCCTAAATATCGTCATATATGACTTAACAAATCAAATATCATAGTGTTAGAAATCTCGTCTAAATTCATCACACATCCATGTCAATCTATTCAAAAGAAATCAATTGTTTTGTATTTAAAAAACAAAAAACACTTTATAATGATAATTCATGTGTAATTGAGCCAAGTTATCGACTAAGAAGCACTCAATTTATTTCTTTGAAGATTTATTTCTCCCAACAAACAACTCAAAACGAAAACAAGCATACATGCACTCTAAGCATGCGATTGTATCAACCTCCAACTTAAAGGGTCACATTGTCCTTAATGTGAAAGAAATAGATGAACATATGCACACAAAAAAAATAGAATGAAGGAAAATAAGCGAAAAGGAAAAACAACCTTACTATAAGAGTGAGATCGGGGTAGAGCGACCATTGAGTTATTCACTAAGGGATCTTCATCGGCATCTTCATACCTAATCAAGCATAAACAATACACAACTCGAATACCGTGAAATCTCAACTCTTCCCAATTAAGACAAATAAATAGAGAAAGGCATTCCAAGTTTTTTTTATTTATAAAAATGACCCGAAAACAACCAAAATGTGATTTGAAAATAACTCTTAGGACTTGTGACTATTTTGGAAGAAAATAATAAACAAACACACACGAAGCATCGGGTTGCCTCCCAGGTAATGCTTCTTTAGAGTCGTATAGCTGGACTATTTCACCTAAATGTGGAGATTAGTCGGGCAGAGCCTCGAGCTTATGGTAATCCCTTTGGCATTTAGTAATTACCTACCTCCAATTTCAAGCTTCAAAATGTGCTCTTTGACCTTTCGGGTCCCCTTTTTGGGCATAAGTTTTCTAAGAAGAAGATTCTTCGTGGGTTTACCTGTACCCTGAAAAACACCTTTCTCCAAGAGATTTTTAGCTTTCACATCACACAAAGAAATTGAGTCAACAAAAGAACAAATAATATCCTTATCAATAGCAACAGAAATTTTAAAGATAATTAGTTCATCCCACACTCTCAAAGTTAATTTTCCATCATCCACATCGATGATTGATTTTGCAGTAGCCAAAAAGGAACGCCCAAGAATTAAGGAAATCTCCATATCATGCATGTCAAGAATAACAAAATCAACTGGGAATATGAATTTGTCAATCTTAACTAGCACATAATCAAGGATACCTCTAGGATGTTTGATAGATCTATCAGCTAATTGAACACACATCTCAGTGGATTTTAGTTTTCCTAATCTCATATGCTTGTATGTTTCATAAGACATCAAATTAATACTAGATCCAAAATCAGCTAACTCTTATCAATATATAAACCACCAATATGACAATGAATAGTAAAACCCCATGGGTCTCTAATTTTTTGTGGCAGTTTGTTCTGCAAGATGGCACATGTGGTAATTTCTCAAGCTTCTTTGCATTGGAAATAAGGTCCTTTAGACCCCTTCCATACTTTGGCATATGTGAAAAAGTTTAAACAAATGGAATATTGATATGAAATTGTTTGAATAACTTGGGGTACTTACCAAATTGGTCATCCTTTTTATCTTCTTCGGCTCGGCTTGGGTAAGGGATCTTAGGTTTGTATTCTTTCACTATCTTTTTCCTGGACTCATCATTGGGTTTGGATCCTCCACACACTTTTACATGGAGTGCTAATGTTACGTGGAGAACTAAGGCTGGGTACCTTCACATATTCTCACTGATTTGATTATGTGTTACTCGACAAACTTCCTTGTGGTCTTTCTGCAGTGAGCTTTGCAATTTGACCTATCTTATTCTCCAAGTTATGGATAGATGCCTCTTAATTTCATAAGGATGTCTCAACTACCTGGAATCGGATGTCTTTTGATTGCACAAACTTTACCATGAGTTCTTCAAAGTTAAGCTTTCCTTGGGTCGGGTAGAATTCGAGAGAAGTGTGTGGATTAAAATTGGGATTAAGTTGTGATTGCCCTTGATTACCAAATTAGGATATTATCGCACCCAGGATTGTAGATGTTGCTGAAAGGATTATTTGGAGGATTTCGGGCTTGGTTGCAAACATAATTGGCATGTTCAGCTTGTGGTGTTGTGTGTGGACACTTTTGATAGTTATGAAATCCTCCACAAGTTTTGCAAGATAACACTTGCGTTTGTGGTTTGGGAGCTGCCAAATCATCAATCTTCTGAGTCAAGCCTTCGAATTGCGCTGCTAGTATAACCAAAGCATTTATATTATACTCCAACTGATTTATTTGATTTACCCGTATGGGTTGCCATTGGTATCCGCTCATAGTCATCCATTCGATTAATTCTCGAGCTGTTTCTAGTATTTTACTGTTCATAGTTCCCCCAACCGTTGCATCAATCATCTACCTTGATGAGAAAATGAACCCATTATAAAAGGTTTGGATTTGAATCCAAATGGGTAAGTCATGATGAAGGCATTTCCGTACTAGCTCTTTAAATCTCTCCCAAGTTTCATATAATGTTTCCTCATTAACTTGGGCAAATGAAGAGATTTTATTCCTCAATCGAGCAGCTTTTGCCAGTGGAAAGTACTTTAGGAGGAACTTTTCGGTCATCGCATTCCATGTTGTGATAGTTTTTCTTGGTAAAGTATTCAACCACTATTTTGCTCATCATCGGAGGGAAAATGGAAACAATCGTATGACATGGCACATCAGAGACCCCATTGATTTTGAAGATGCCGCAAATCTCAAGAAACTTTATGATGTGATTATTAGGATCTTCATCCGGTAGGCCATCAAATTGAACAAATTGCTACTTGATTTCAAAATTATTGCGGGCCTTACGACGCTTGAAGTTGTGTCATCCATTGATAGCTTGGCATAGTTATACATCGTTCTTTGCGGTTCTTCTACCATGATCATAAAATCTTTGTTATTGTTTTCCACTATGTCTTCTTCGTCTTCCCTCCGTGTTTTTGATCACGTCACTGCCAGCGACTTCGTCTTTCCCACCGTAGCGACGAGTAGACATACACTACGACAATAAAAGATGAAGAAGTGTTAAACAATGCTTACATAATATAGAAAAGAAGAAACACAATAATGAGAAAAATAAAATAAAATGATTAGATTAACAAAAGTAAAGTGTTCCTAATATTGTGAAGCCCTCGATTTTTATTCGAACATGTACTTATATCACGTATCGTCTTTGTACTATTTGACAATTCTACCGCGTCGCTTTGATGGGTAAATATTAATGATAACTATATTTCATCTTTAAATTTCCTTATTTACTTCTTGTGATCATAATCATTTATTAATTTTATTTCACATTTATGATCACTTGGTTGATCATCATTATTATTACTTGTGAATTTTCTTTAGTCACCTTAGAATTTTGGAGACTATTTATTTTAGAGATTTATACTTTATAGAATTAAGAATTCGATTTAGATTAAATGATCATGAGACTTATAAGTGATCAAGGAGATCACTAATTATTTTGGAGATTGATATTATTCATCTTTTATCACCAATTTGGGACAAAAAGAAAATATATGGAAATACCACAAATACCTTAGGTGGACGGTCATGATGTATATTTGGTGTAGAAATATCTCCCAACTCTTGTACATGTACACCTTGTGTATTCATCTTGTGTATTTTTACACCATTAATTCAAATCTTATACACAATATCTTATACACCAATTCTTTATTATAAACTTACCCAACATGTTGGAGGCTTCCCAACATTCCATGCCAACATCCTCCTCAATCCCTTCAATTTCATCCTCCCATGCAAGACCTCATCTTGACCAAGGTCCTTGTCTCTCATGCAAGCTACACCTTTCAAGCCATAGAACAAAACAAAAGTTGTCTCCCTCCCCCTCTCTCATTGTGAACGGCCAAGGGCCATTTTGATGATCAAAAATTGTTCAAAATATCATTTTTATCCAACTCATTCATCATTCAAGCATTTTCTCCAACATCTCTCTAACTTCTCTCTAAAAATCATTCACATCTTCAAATCTTCAAACACCAACTCTTCACATCTTCAAATCTTCAAACATAAGTTCTTCATATCTTCAAACATACCTTTTTCTTCATATCTCCCAAACACTTAACCAAAATTTCAAGAACCCCCTCTTCTACCTACAAAAATTCGAACACCCCCCTTCAACAAGGTAAGAAATGGGATTTTTGGTACCATCTTCTTCTTCTTCCCTATTAATTCCGAATTTTTACACCAAAATTTTCATTTTGAGGTGATTAGGGGCTGACCTTGGAGCTTTGTTTAAGTGGTGATCAAGTTCTTAAGAGACCATCAATTTTTTACTACAACTTTCAACTACACAAGGTAAGTGTGGTACCTTTGGCCTATTCCTTCTCTTTTTCCCTCCTTAGTTCAAACCTTCATTTTCTAACTCAAAACTCCTTGTATTATTTGACTTAGGGGCTGCCTTAAGTGAGGATTAAAATCCTCAAGGTCTAGTGACACCACTTTACACCAATCAACCGAACAAACAAGGTGGGTGGAAAAATCCTTTCAACTTCTAGGTGTTTTAATTCATAAAAATGCATGTAGTATTTTGTTATTGAGAATTTGAGATATATATTATGTATTGCATGCTATTTTCTTGTATCAAGTTGAAAAATTTCTCAAGTGTTGCTCAAAATGCGATTTACCGAAAATTAGGACATACATGTACACTTTATTGTCATATTTGATAAATTCTTGTATGAGATGGATATGTATGTTTATGACTATTGAAATCTATGTTTTGTATGGCCTATAACCTGGACAAGTCGAGCATAATTGATTAAATTTCGATTTTTGGAATTAAAATGCAAAAATGGAAAGTTGGTGGACTTAATTGCAAGAAAATAAAACTTAAGGGACCTCTCTGTAATTTTCGATTTTGGGACTGTACTCAGGTTCAAAAATGGTGTTTTGACATTTTAATAAAGTTTTAAGAGTTTTTAGATAATTAAAATCAACCTTTAAAAGCCCAAGGACTAGATTGCAAAATTTGAGAAGTTTAAGGGCTATTTTGCAAATTTCGAAACCGTACCAGACCCTAATTTTAAAATTTGAAATTTTAACTTTTAAGGGACTGGAAATAACATATTTTAAGTGTATTCCAAAAATCCAAGTGTTTAGAGCTTGGAAAGTAATTTTATAAAACTTGAGGGACCAAATTGTAAAAGATTAAACTTGAGGACCCAAATGAAATTTCCAGGACTTATACAGCCCATGTACCTGGAAATACTAATTTACCTATAACATAATTATATTTTGGACCCAAGGTTCAACTTTCATAACAATTGGACCCCTAAAAGCCTTAAAGGCAATTATTTCAAAATGGGACAAAAATGAGATTTTCAAAAGTTGAGGGACCTATACTTATGACGTTTTAAAACTGCTTTTGTCCCAATATCCTACTAACCTTAGTGACATTTTCCAACTGGAATCACATTAGAAGCCCTTCCGGTTTGTGAGTTCCGATTATTTTAAACTTAGGGCCCGAAATGACAATTTTAACAATTTTGGGGCCAATGTGAGAATTTTATAAAAACCCGACCTCAAAACTTTAAAAACATGAATCTCTGAACAATTTAGAGAATTTAGGAACTGACCTCATAATTTTTCAAGGTCGGGACATTTATTTATTTAACTTTTAACCCCAAAAGTATTGGTTTTGACAAAACGGGGCTAATTGTAAATTTTATTTTTTATAAGGACCTAACTCAAATTTTTTTTATTTTTCTAAAACAGCCCTGGACCCTCTGACTTCAATTCTTAAGTAAAATATTTTATTTTCTTAAAAATCCCTTGACTTATCGAATCGTCTTGACCGATTAATACCTGATCGCAGGGCGACTCCCTCGTCTCGTGATTTCGAATCTATAACGGGACTTATGTTCCTCCTAATACTTAAGATATCGAAGACTACTTATCCTCCCGATAATTATCTTCATCCCGATAACTCCACCAACGCCATAACTATCTTGTGCAAATTTTTGAGAACTTTTCATGAACGGCTTCCCGAATCAATAATACTCGACTGCCTGGTTGACTTCATGAACTTGTGTTTACTTTCCTACTTGAGTCAACTTGGTGTGTCGAGCTCACAGTCGGAATGGATACGTTGGGGATGGAACCGGGCAGCTCGGCTGCTATTCCACTCTCCGGCCCCATCGTCCTAATCCCGCAACTGAGGGACGGAGTTTGTCGAGGAAGCGGGTCGTAGTACTTGAGGTATAATCATGATTATGACAAATCCGAGCCTTGCTAGCTCCACTGCTGGGATTTTGTCTTTGCCTACGGAGCGATAAGGTGACAGTCTTGGACCATCTTGCTCGGGGAGTTACAAGGAAGAACGAAGGAATCGCTTATCGATCCACACGATTCCGAGTTAATCGGTTTCCGCTTTGGTTGGCGCTACAAATCCGTGCACGCAACCGCTTACTTGTATTGCATAGGTTGGCGCTACAAATCCGTGACGCAACCGCTACTTGTCTTGCATAGGATTGGCGTTACAAATGCATGCAATCAATCCTCCCGTGTCTGCTTGAACCATAGTGCTGCGTGACCACAAACTATTTTCTTAAAATATATAAGTATGTTACTTAATATATTTATCACGACGCTTGTGGATTTGGTGTGAAATCATGCATCATCGCTCACGCGTTTTCATACAACTAAATTTCTCGCATTAACTATTTATATCGCCACACTTGCACACGATCACCCCATCCACCGAGATTTACTGTCTCATTCCTCCCCTTCTTTCTAACCTTTAGATGAAGAGTTCGCCAAGACATCGAACCTACCGCAGATTGAATCCTATCCGTGATGTGGAGCGACATTTCCTTTTACTTTTATTTGTTGTTGAACTCCTTTATTTTATTTTGTTTGGGTTGTAAGTTAATTTAGATAATCTTTTGGGTTGTATTCGGATACCGCCGACTTTAAGATTGTAATTTGTACTCGTATTTATTTTAATTCCGCATTAGACTCTATTTCACTTGGAGTTTGGTATCTTTGGTTTAGGCTGATTTAATTCTGTTTAAGTGATTGATCGTTGTCGCGTCACGTTTGGGCGTGGCATTGCTTATGGTATCGAGCTCGGCTAGTAAGATGGAAACTTACACCGAGCGACCCGGATAGGACCCTCGGATTGTGTTGGGTAGTACCGACTTGACTAATTAAGTGTGAAATCGATTTCAAAAATGGCATAGAACCATATTATTGATGTTTAGGTTAAGTTAAAATTTATACTTGGAAAATCCATAGTCATACTTGATTTGACTTAGTTGACTCTTGGCTGACTTTCCTTAGTCATTCTTTTCTTGTTCTTCCATATCCTTTCCTTACATTCGTCTAATCCGCCTTAGTTTTGTTTGACCAGGATAGGTTCCTTTGCCTTGGATTGGGTACTACTACTAGATGACCTAAGTTGAATCTTGGACGAATATTTGAACTCTTTGGGGCTGTTATAGTGTTAAGATATCCGAATATTTCTCTATTTGGGCATTAGGTGATTTCGAAAATCCGTGATTTAGAGATTATAATGCCTGGTATGGTGAGACTCGAAGTAAATGAGGATATCTCTTGAGAAATATATGATTTGGATGTGATATATTATGGGATCTAGACACCTAATGATATTACCTTGGGAAAATTATAGTAAGGGAATTTGACTGTGGTTTAGGTATTACGGATAAGATACATTAAGGATGTGACTATTATACGATCTCGACTAGATGTTACCACTAAATATCCCCTCCCGAGGATAGACGAACTAATTGATCAACTTCAAGGAGCGACGGTGTACTCAAGTTTGATTTACAACAAGGATAAATATCAATCAAGATCCGTGAAGAAGGGCGTTTCCAAAACAAACATTTCGGACAGGATATGGACACTACGAGTTGTAGTGATGCCTTTCGGTCGACAAACGCACCAGCCAGCGTTTATGGATCTAATGCATCGAGTCTTTCAACCTTATTTGGATCAATTCGTAGTGATATTCATTGATGACATACTCGTATACTCTAAGTCTAAAGAGGAGCATGAGCGTCATCCAAAATTGTTTTAGAGACACTACGAGCACAAGCTATATGCCAAATTCAAAAAGTTCGAATTTTGGCTTAGTGAAGTCGCATTCTTGGGACACATAGTATCCGGCACCGGGATCGCCGTAGATCCTTCGAAAGTACAGACAGTGGTTGAATAGAAACAACCCGAGTCCGTAACGGAGATCAGAAGTTTCTTAGGACTAGCTGGATATTATCGAAGATTTGTCCAGGATTTCTCCAAGATAGCCAAACCACTCACTCGGCTAACCCAGAAGCAAGTCAAGTTTGAGTGGAAGGACAAGTGTGAGACTAGTTTCCAAGAACTAAAGAAATGACTTACTACAGCTCCATTCTTAGCCCTTCCAAAGGGAACAGAAAACTTTGTCATCTACAGTGATGCATCAAAGGAAGGACTAGGAGCAATGCTCATGCAGGAAGGAAAGGTCATTGCTTATGCATCATGGAAACTCAAGCCGTATGAAGCCAATTACCCAACGCATGACTTGGAATTGGCAGCAATAGTGTTCGCGTTAAAGAAATGGGGGCACTATCTTTACGGAGCAACATTCACGGTTTACACATATCATAAGAGCCTAAAGTATCTATTCTCTCAGAAGGAACTCAATTTGAGGCAACGGAGATGGATGGAGTTAATAGAAGATTATCACTTTGATATTCAATACCATCCCGGGAAAGCTAACGTAGTAGGCGACGCCTTGAGCGAGCGAGAAGAAGCGAGTTTAGCTAGACTAATGATTCGAGAGTGGAGATCATTAGAAGAATTGAGCACTTGGAATCCGATGAGAACCATTACTCGAATTTCATGTGCTAATATTTCGATTAAACCCGATCTATCGAACGAGATCAAAGTAACACGGGGATTGACGTGCAACTTCAAAAACTAAAAGAGAAGATACTCAAAGGAGAAAGATCAGAATTCTCGATACAGGAAGATGGGATCATTAGATTTCGGAATAGAATTTGTGTACCGAGTGATGAGCAACTTAGGAACAGAATCCTCTCAGAAGCACACCGTTCGAAATACACTATACATCCTGGAGGAAACAAGATGTATAAGGACTTGAAACAAGATTCTTGGTGGGTAAACATGAAGAACCAGGTAGCAGAGTTCGTTGCAAGATGTTTGACTTGACAACGAGTAAAAGCTGAACACCAACGACCATCTGGTTTATTACAACCGTTGAGAATTCCCGAGTGGAAATGGGAACACATAACGATGGACTTCGTGACGGATCTACCAAGGACCAGGCGAGGCGATGATGCTATTTGGGTAGTCGTGAGACCGACTCACGAAATCGCACATTTCTTACCCATGAAGAAAACCGACACTTGCGTAAACTTGCGCAAATTTATATCCGAGAGATCATCCGATTGCATGGAGTGCCACGACATAGTGTCGACAGAGACCCGAGGTTTGTCTCCGGATTAAAATGCTTACATGAGGAATTAGGCACCTCGCTAAGTTTCAAGATAAAGAAGACATCCGCAAACCGATGGCGGTCACGAGCGAACAATTCAAACCCTGGAAGACATGTTGCGAGCCTGCTCATTGGATTTCCAAGGAAGTTGGGATTCGCACTTACCATTGGCCGAGTTCGCTTATAATAACATTATCGGGCCACGATTGGGATGGCACCCTACGAAGCTTTGTATGGACGAAAGTGTAGATCCCTACACCGGGGAGATTGATGACCAATGGACTCCGAAGGAGAAACGGAAGTCACCCTTGATTCCAAAGGTCGATTTAGTTCGGGAGGCCATGGAGAAGGTCAAGTTGATCAAGGAACGGATCCGTACGGCTCTCGGAGCCGCCAAAAGAGTTACGCGGACAAGAGGAGAAAGGACTTGGAATTTGAAGCCGAGATGAGGTATTTCTCGGACTCTTGCCATGAAAAGGATTGATCAATCCAAGGAAAGGCGGCAAATTGAGTCCGAGATATATTGGACCTTACAAAATTTTGCGAGAGGATCGGAAAGTTGGCCTACGACTTGAGTTACCACACAAGATGAAATGCACGATGTATTCCATGTGTCGAGATTGAAAAAGTATCAACCAGATCCCGAGCATATCATCACTCGTGATGCTCCTCCCCTAATGGAGAATTTATCTTACAGGAAACCAATCGAGAATCATTGACCGGCCAGATCACGTCGGTTGCGTAATGCAGAGAAATTCCAATGGTTAAAGTTGTATGGCGACACCACAACCGAGACGAAGACACAACATGGGAAATGGAAGAAGACATGAGGAATCAATATCCATAGTTGTTCTGAAGAGAATTTGGGGACCAAATTCTTTTAAGGAGGGGAGAATGTGAAGCCCTCGATTTTTATTCGAACATGTACTTATATCACGTATCGTCTTTGTACTATTTGACAATTCTACCGCGTCGCTTTGACGGGTAAATATTAATGATAACTATATTTCATCTTTAAATTTCCTTATTTACTTCTTGTGATCATAATCATTTATTAATTTTATTTCACATTTATGATCACTTGGTTGATCATCATTATTATTACTTGTGAATTTTCTTTAGTCACCTTAGAATTTTGGAGACTATTTATTTTAGAGATTTATACTTTATAGAATTAAGAATTCGATTTAGATTAAATGATCATGAGACTTATAAGTGATCAAGGAGATCACTAATTATTTTGGAGATTGATATTATTCATCTTTTATCACCAATTTGGGACAAAAAGAAAATATATGGAAATACCACAAATACCCTTAGGTGGACGGTCATGATGTATATTTGGTGTAGAAATATCTCCCAACTCTTGTACATGTACACCTTGTGTATTCATCTTGTGTATTTTTACACCATTAATTCAAATCTTATACACAATATCTTATACACCAATTCTTTATTATAAACTTACCCAACATGTTGGAGGCTTCCCAACATTCCATGCCAACATCCTCCTCAATCCCTTCAATTTCATCCTCCCATGCAAGACCTCATCTTGACCAAGGTCCTTGTCTCTCATGCAAGCTACACACTTTCAAGCCATAGAACAAACAAAAGTTGTCTTCCTCCCCCCTCTCTCATTGTGAACGGCCAAGGGCCATTTTGATGATCAAAAATTGTTCAAAATATCATTTTTATCCAACTCATTCATCATTCAAGCATTTTCTCCAACATCTCTCTAACTTCTCTCTAAAAATCATTCACATCTTCAAATCTTCAAACACCAACTCTTCACATCTTCAAATCTTCAAACATAAGTTCTTCATATCTTCAAACATACCTTTTTCTTCATATCTCCCAAACACTTAACCAAAATTTCAAGAACCCCCTCTTCTACCTACAAAAATTCGAACACCCCCCTTCAACAAGGTAAGAAATGGGATTTTTGGTACCATCTTCTTCTTCCATATTAATTCCGAATTTTTACACCAAAATTTTCATTTTGAGGTGATTAGGGGCTGACCTTGGAGCTTTGTTTAAGTGGTGATCAAGTTCTTAAGAGACCATCAATTTTTTACTACAACTTTCAACTACACAAGGTAAGTGTGGTACCTTTGGCCTATTCCTTCTCTTTTTCCCTCCTTAGTTCAAACCTTCATTTTCTAACTCAAAACTCCTTGTATTATTTGACTTAGGGGCTGCCTTAAGTGAGGATTAAAATCCTCAAGGTCTAGTGACACCACTTTACACCAATCAACCGAACAAACAAGGTGGGTGGAAAAATCCTTTCAACTTCTAGGTGTTTTAATTCATAAAAATGCATGTAGTATTTTGTTATTGAGAATTTGAGATATATATTATGTATTGCATGCTATTTTCTTGTATCAAGTTGAAAAATTTCTCAAGTGTTGCTCAAAATGCGATTTACCGAAAATTAGGACATACATGTACACTTTATTGTCATATTTGATAAATTCTTGTATGAGATGGATATGTATGTTTATGACTATTGAAATCTATGTTTTGTATGGCCTATAACCTGGACAAGTCGAGCATAATTGATTAAATTTCGATTTTTGGAATTAAAATGCAAAAATGGAAAGTTGGTGGACTTAATTGCAAGAAAATAAAACTTAAGGGACCTCTCTGTAATTTTCGATTTTTGGGACTGTACTCAGGTTCAAAAATGGTGTTTTGACATTTTAATAAAGTTTTAAGAGTTTTTAGATAATTAAAATCAACCTTTAAAAGCCCAAGGACTAGATTGCAAAATTTGAGAAGTTTAAGGGCTATTTTGCAAATTTCGAAACCGTACCAGACCCTAATTTTAAAATTTGAAATTTTAACTTTTAAGGGACTGGAAATAACATATTTTAAGTGTATTCCAAAAATCCAAGTGTTTAGAGCTTGGAAAGTAATTTTATAAAACTTGAGGGACCAAATTGTAAAAGATTAAACTTGAGGACCCAAATGAAATTTCCAGGACTTATACAGCCCATGTACCTGGAAATACTAATTTACCTATAACATAATTATATTTTGGACCCAAGGTTCAACTTTCATAACAATTGGACCCCTAAAAGCCTTAAAGGCAATTATTTCAAAATGGGACAAAAATGAGATTTTCAAAAGTTGAGGGACCTATACTTATGACGTTTTAAAACTGCTTTTGTCCCAATATCCCACTAACCTTAGTGACATTTTCCAACTGGAATCACATTAGAAGCCCTTCCGGTTTGTGAGTTCCGATTATTTTAAACTTAGGGCCCGAAATGACAATTTTAACAATTTTGGGGCCAATGTGAGAATTTTATAAAAACCCGACCTCAAAACTTTAAAAACATGAATCTCTGAACAATTTAGAGAATTTAGGAACTGACCTCATAATTTTTCAAGGTCGGGACATTTATTTATTTAACTTTTAACCCCAAAAGTATTGGTTTTGACAAAACGGGCTAATTGTAAATTTTATTTTTATAAGGACCTAACTCAAATTTTTTTTATTTTTCTAAAACAGCCCTGGACCCTCTGACTTCAATTCTTAAGTAAAATATTTTATTTTCTTAAAAATCCCTTGACTTATCGAATCGTCTTGACCGATTAATACCTGATCGCGGGCGACTCCCTCGTCTCGTGATTTCGAATCTATAACGGAACTTATGTTCCTCCTAATACTTAAGATATCGAAGACTACTTATCCTCCCGATAATTATCTTCATCCCGATAACTCCACCAACGCCATAACTATCTTGTGCAAATTTTTGAGAACTTTTCATGAACGGCTTCCCGAATCAATAATACTCGACTGCCTGGTTGACTTCATGAACTTGTGTTTACTTTCCTACTTGAGTCAACTTGGTGTGTCGAACTCACAGTCGGAATGGATACGTTGGGGATGGAACCGGGCAGCTCGGCTGCTATTCCACTCTCCGGCCCCATCGTCCTAATCCCGCAACTGAGGGACGGAGTTTGTCCAAGGGAAGCGGGTCGTAGTACTTGAGGTATAATCATGATTATGACAAATCCGAGCCTTGCTAGCTCCACTGTGGATTTTGTCTTTGCCTACGGAGCGATAAGGTGACAGTCTCTTGGACCATCTTGCTCGGGAGTTACAAGGAAGAACGAAGGAATCGGCCGATCCACACGATTCCGGAGTTAATCGGACCCGTTTGGTTGGCGCTACAAATCCGTGCGCAACCGCTTACTTGTATTGCATAGGTTGGCGCTACAAATCCGTGCACGCAACCGCTACTTGTCTTGCATAGGATTGGCGTTACAAATCCGTCGCAATCCTCCCGTCTGCGCTTGAACCATAGTGCTGCGTGACCACAAACTATTTTCTTAAAATATATAAGTATGTTACTTAATATATTTATCACGACGCTTGTGGACTGGGTGTGAAATCATGCATCATCGCTCACGCGTTTTCATACAACTAAATTTCTCGCATTAACTATTTATATCGCCACACTTGCACACGATCACCCCATCCACTGAGATTTCTGTCTCATTCCCTCCTGTTTTCTACCCTTTAGATGAAGAGTTCGCCGAAGACATCGAACCTACCGCAGATTGAATCCCTATCCGTGATGTGGAGCGACATTTCCTTTTACTTTTATTTGTTGTTGAACTCCTTTATTTTATTTTGTTTGGACTGTAAGTTAATTTAGATAATCTTTTGGGTTGTATTCGGATACCGCCAGACTTTAAGATTGTAATTTGTACTCGTATTTATTTTAATTCCGTTGCATTAGACTCTATTTCACTTGGAGTTTGGTATCTTTGGTTTAGACTGTTGATTTAATTCTGTTTAAGTGATTGATCGTTGTCGCGTCACGTTTGGGGCGTGACAAATATCATAATCCCCGATAGCAATGCAAAAAACTTGATGACTCGAAATCTATTCTAAAAGCTTTAGGCAAGTGCACCTATCATTTTATAGTTTAGTTACCGTGTACCGAGTGTCATTCCCACGAGAATTTTTTTTCCTATAAGTTGGGAGTAGTGGTTGGAGATGAGGGGATAAATTTCAAAGAAACTGAAAGATAGAGGGTTCGAACCCTAGTCAACACTCTTACAAAGGGTGAGCTATGCCACTTGAGCTACAAGCTAATGGTATTTCCACGAGGATTATGAGTACTAGTAATTACCGTCTCTTCGTTATCTAATATATCAATATTCAGATGTTTGTTTTGTTAAAAAAAACATAAGAAAAATAAGAATCTAATTAATAAAAAAATTAAAAAAGATTGAATAAAGGAAGATTGCAAAATATGAGATCAAAAGATAAAAATGTGATCGAATGTAAATCCCTCTAAAATATTTTATGATATTAACAAAAATAAATACAACCTTGAACCCTTAAGCAATTACCATTCTTTTTTTAACATAATCTCATGCTTCATAGACCGTACAAATTCCTTAATATAAGTGAATCACACAAAATATGAAGATTATATTAAAAACACTAAATCACAAATCCATTCTAGAGTTCATTACATTCAAACACTAAAAATTGAGCTCAACGTGATTTTGACAAAAACATAAGCTACACAAGAAGATTCCAATGATATAGACATGATTAACTTATCTTTTATTAAGGTCACAACAAGTCGTCGTCTTTGGTTGTCTTCAATGATGCTATGCTCCAAGCCTTCCTTGAGCTCGTACTGGTACCTCGCAATTCAAAAGTCTCTCTACGGCTGAAGAATGAGCGTGTTCTTGGGCCATCATAGAAACATAGATAGGGTCAACGTCTCCAAGCTCTTCAATCTCCATTCTACCTTCCCTTTCTTCTCACAATATGTAGTTGATGAATCCCCATCCCCAACCCCAACCCCGTCCCCGTCCCCAACCCCGTCCTTGGGCTTTTATTGACATTATTTTGGTTAAAGTATTCCTTAATAATGTCATCTTTTGATAGTTTAATGCTCCACTTCCTTAGTTGAGTTGTTGAATCCTTATTTTCATGTGATCATGTGGGAAAGTAAGGAACTAGTGCAGCACAATAAGGTGTAAGTGTGCTCAAAAGTTGTCAAAAAGCTTGGTTGAAGTGCTTTCCCAAAATACCATTCAAAAATCGTGCATAAACAGTCTTGCAGCACAGTCGTGCTTCAAAACACGGCATGACCATGTTTTATACGGCTTTTGGCAGTTTCCAGAACATGGCCGTATAAAAAAGCACGGCCTGGCCGTGTTATGTACGACATGACCATTCTTTTGCTCTTTTTTTGGTTCATTTTTTACATGCCCGTGTATAAAAATACACCCTGATCATGTTCGGCCCGAAAGGCCCTGAAATGAATCATTTAGCTTGGTATTTTGAGCGTTTTTGCATCCATAAACTCCGGGATATATTTTGTCATGAATCCGTGACTCGAAATTCACTAGAAATAGCTTGGAATGATTAATCTACACCAATAAAAATACATCACAATAATATGAACCATGCTCAATCAAAAACCTACGAAACTAACAACAAAACAACCATAAAAAGGCACTTATCAGGGTCTATATAAACTCTCGTAAAGGCATTATCTTATAAATACCCTATATTAATTCGTATATGTATTATTTTATAAATTTAGCAAATGATTAATTTAACACGTTGTTTCCAAATTGAAACTTACCAAAATACTATTTAAGCAAAATATTTGTTTACTTAAGTATTAAATTATTGAGGTTTTACTATACTTACAATAATTGTCATTATCAAATTTATGAATTATTATCATCATAACAAAATACAACATTATTATCACTCATACATGACATGCTCTTCTCTCTCTCTCTCTCTCTCTCTCTCTCTCTCTCTCTCTCTCTCTCTCTCTCTCTCTCTCTCTCTCTCTCTCTCTCTATATATATATATATATATATATATATATATATATATACACACACATAGGTATCAAGCTTGCACCTAACTAGTCCTATAGACAGACAACCTCGCCCCCTTTAGCTGTTGTTAGTTAAACCCGTTTAGTTGCTAAGTAGACATTCGAATTTTCGACCACCACATGAGAATCCTATATCCTAGAATGATTTTGTCTTCCCAAAACGTATTACAAAATAAATCATGTCTTCCAGATCCCATGAGGTTCGAACCTCCGATCCTTTATTACTCCACTTCATGCTTTATCTTTGCTCCATGCATGTGGGGCACCAGACATGATTCTCTTACTTTCAAATTTGGTTGACATTTTCAACTTAAAAAAAATTTTGGTTGACTTTTCATTATATTAGTGTTGAATAAAAAAAATAATGCCAATGAGACCTTACTTATGGTAAGGTGGAGACGTTGATCTTATTGGGATTGTTTTGTAATTTATATTTAAAAAAAAACAGATATTTACTCTATTAAAAAAGGTTTTATTTTGGGTGAGGCTATTTACACCCCCAAAACTTATTAATACACCCCATAAAATTGAACAAAGATTCATTTTCCTAAAATGACAAAAATACCCTAAGCCCCAAAAATACACACACAAAAACACAGTGTCCACACACACAAACATATGCACAGAACAAGGCAGCAGTGTAGCCATGGCACAAACTCATGCATGCACCGAGGCGGCATGATTTTTTTTGTTTGTCTTTTTTATGGGTGTTTGCTACATTAATTTAATTTTTGATAGGTTTCTGTTGAGTAATAGAGGTGAGAAAGTTAGGTTGTGATTGATTGTGAATTTTTTTCTAAAATTTTTATTTTTGAGTGAAAATTTTGTTGGAAATGTGATTGTTTGTGGAAGAAATTAAAAAATTTCAAAGAAAATTCTATTTCTCTCCAAAATTAACTTATTTTTCTTTTCCTCTCTCACACTTCTCAATACCCACTTATACTATTTCTCTCTCCTGCCCATTTTTATTTTTCATACAAAGAATTCCGATAATTTCTTTAATTTATCACTATTTTTTTATCATTTTTCTCTTAGTCTTGATAACAAAAGGTATAAAATGAGATACATATTACCTATTTTTGGATCAATTTTTCATTGTTATTCAATTTTCTTGTATTATAGTTTACACTATTTTTTTCTACAAAATTTTTCACAAACAATCAACATCTCTAAAAGATTTCCATTTTCTCTACACATCCAACTTTTACTTTAAAAAAATCACCACTATTTTCTTAGAAAATAAAAGTAGACGGAATGAAAACACAATCAATCACAGCTTTAGGAGCTCTTTTTAATCAATTGGAAGTAAAATATTATTAATATATTGACGATAAAGAGAAAGGTATGAGTGAAGTGCCGAAAAATGATCAATCTCCATGATACAATGCAAACAAAGTACAACTTTGAATTATTAGAGATGGTAACGGGGCGGATTTGCCCAAACCCAGGACCCACCACGCCAAGAAAAATCAAGACCTGGTACCCGCCTCGCCCCGCTTCGCTCCAAAACCCATCGGGGCGGGTCTAGACCCGCCAATATTTTTTTAAATACAATAATCTATTTTTTTGTATTTTTAAAATTAATCCAATACCAATAGGTCAAAAAAATGTAATTATGAAACTTATTCTAACTACATTTTGCAACTATTTAGCTACTATTAGGATTTTTTTAAAAATAAAAACTACTATTAGGATCTTGCAATAGTACTCAAATAATACTCAAAATAAATATTCAAAATACAATATTACAAGTTTTTTTTAAAAGATAAATTACAATATTACAAGATGTTATAGTAGTAAATTAAAATCAATATAACACTCAAATCTAAAAGTAAATAATGGAAAATATCTAAATACATATTAAAAAATATAAGAAATATTAACTGGACTCGGGCGGGTTTTGCATTTTAACCGGGTCTAAACCTTCCCGGACGGGGCGAGTTTTAACCCGCCCCATTGCCATTCCTATGAATTATGCAAGCATAAAATATAGATAACAACCTTTGTTTCCATGATTTGGGTTTTAACTTTTAACATGTAATTGGGGTTTATGTTTTGTGGGAATTTGGGATTTAACTGGGGGGAAGGATGAATTAGGGAATATTAGGGGGTGTATTGAGTAAATAGGGAGTTCTTGAAAGGAGGATAAGAGTGTATTAAGATTTAAGAGGAAGGAGTGTATTAATATGTTTTCTTTTTTAGTACAATGGGGGAAATTTAGGGAGGCGTTTGTATGAGATCGGATAATTCGTCTTTATAACACACATCTCAACTATTGGGGTGTATTAGACCATCTCCAACCCAACTTCAAATCCTACACTATCACACCAAATATGCAAAAAACTTCCTCCAACCCAACTTTAAACCTTACACCAAATTTGGTGTAATACTATTCATTTACACCAAATTTGGTGTAATGCAATATCCCCTATTTGCCCTCCAATTCTCTTCTACTTTAAATTTAAATTCCGATTGTATCCTCACTTTAAATATAATTAAATTATATAACTTGGTTTTAATAATTAATCAACATTTACTATAAGTAATAATAAATAACAAATAATTATAATTAAATTAAAAGAGATACTAACATTAATTTTAATATTTATTTTTGCAATATAATTAATTAATGTAATATTAATTAAATATAAGTTTTTAGTTAATTATATTAACAATAATAAACTATAATTAAATGAAATAATTGTATAAATAAATAAATTTGGTTACTAGAAAATGAAAAAGAAAGAATAAAATATTCATTTGGTGTAAGATTTAATGTAATGGGTTGGAGATGGTTTTCAAAAAATTACACCAAAACACCAAATTTGGTGTAGTTTTTACACCAAATTTGGTGCAATGGGTTGGAGATGGGTGGTTACCTTCTATTTTTTTAACCTTTCATAAGTTTCAACACTACTACAGTAATACTAGTACTAAATAGTAAATAGTAAATACCACTAAATTCAGTTCGCTTATACAGTTTCTTTTAATATCTTGTTCTCCGATTGAATCCCCGTGAAATACCCATTCGCAATAATCTCATCGAAACATCTCATCTTCTCTTCCATTCATGTCTTTCCTTTCAGTTTCCTATTTTCTTCTACCTCTCTGATTATCTAGAATTTTTGTCTGGAAGGATAGAAGACTTGTTCGACATTCTTGCTTTTCACGAACTGATTTAGGTAGTATTTTGCAACTCATTTTATATTATTTCAACTTGTGTCGATGCTATACATGCATTCTTTTCCTTTACCTGTGTTTTTGGTCTTTTTTTCTGAATGTGCCTCTGATTTTGTTGGCATGCTCAAATTTTGATTTGTGTTATTGTTTTCAGTAGCCCTTAATTAGTATTGCTTCTTTCCTTTTCGTAATTGCTTCTGGAAACAACATGATTTTTTTCTTCTCAGCATGATGTGTATGTTTCTGTTGTTAGATTTGGTTTTCCGTATCCTTAATTCGGTGTAAATGCTTTAGTTTATAATAATTTACAATTGTTGCTACCATTGTTTTTTTTTTTTTTTTTTGTGTGTGTGTGCGCGCGCGCAAAGAGATAGTGTTATATCTCCGAGGTGTTTCTTATACTCGATGAAATTGGATTAACTACCTGGAAAGCTGGAATAGTTGCTTTGCCATTTATGCAGTTGGTTATCTTTGCATTTCATTGGCATGGCTGTCTAATTATTGTCGTTTATAAACTATTTATTGGATCTTCGTGAAAGAAAGTTGCTCATTCTGCTCCTTTATGCAGATTATTATTAATTGTACTAGTTTGTGAAAGGGCATGAAGATTACAAGCTGTTCCGGCCTTGCCAAACCCAGTTTTTTGCTTGTGCATTATGAGTTACCTGCTTTTGCATTCCATAGACCACAATTGATTTCTATCACCTCTCTATACACTTCAAGTAATTGTAAGAAGAGATGTGGATTGGTGATGAAGCTTCATTCCTCTGTTGCTGGCAGAAATCGTTCATCCACCGCTGCAGATTTACCTGTGTCCAAGGGAAACAGATTCAATAGGGAACGGGGAGAAGTTAATCCTGCTTCATTTTATACTCACCCTAGTCTATTACAGATGAAGAACGAGAGGATTGCTAACCGTGCCCGTGTTTATGAATTCTTGAGGGGCATTGGTGTTGTTCCTGACGAGCTTGATGGATTAGAGCTTCCTGTCACTGTTGAGGTCATGAAAGAACGTGTGGAGTTCCTTCATAAGTTAGGACTTACAATTGAAGATATCAACAATTACGCTCTTGTCCTTGGTTGCAGTGTGAAGAAAAACATGGTTCCAGTGCTTGATTACCTAGGCAAATTGGGTGTGAGGAAATCTACTTTTACAGAATTCTTACGCCAGTACCCTCAAGTCCTCCATGCTAGTGTTGTGGTTGACCTTGCACCAGTTGTTAAATATCTTCAAGGCATGGACATTAAGCCTAATGATATTCCTCGTGTCCTTGAGAGGTACCCAGAAGTTTTGGGATTTAAGCTTGAGGGCACCATGAGTACTTCAGTGGCTTATTTGGTTGGAATTGGGGTAGCTAGGCGTGAGATTGGCGGAGTGTTAACTAGATACCCAGAGATATTGGGCATGCGAGTAGGTCGGGTGATCAAACCTTTTGTGGAATATCTTGGAAGTTTGGGAATACCATGCTTAGCTGTTGCTAGGTTGATTGAGAAGCGGCCCCACATTCTTGGTTTTGGACTCGACGAGAGGGTGAAACCAAATGTCAAATCGCTTTTAGAGTATAACGTCAAACAAACTTCACTTGCAGGTGTGATCGCACAATATCCTGAAATCATAGGAATTGAGCTTGAAAGCAAGCTTCACAGTCAACGGGGCTTTCTCAGCTCCATTATTGAATTGAGTCCTGAAGATTTTGGGAAGGTTATAGAGAAAATGCTCCAAATTGTCAGCCTCAGTGACAAAGCAATAGTGAGGCATGTGAATTTCCTAAAGGAATGTGGATTTTCTGTAGAACAAGTGAAAAAGATGGTTGTCGGGTGCCCACAGTTGTTGGACTTAAATGTTGACATCATGAAACTCAGTTTTGATTACTTTAAATCCACAATGGGTATGCCATTGGATGATTTGGTTACTTTCCCAGCTTACTTCACTTATGGCCTTGAGTCCACTGTTAAGCCAAGACATAAGATGATTGTACGGAAGGGAGTGAATTGTTCTCTTTCTTGGCTTCTTAATTGTTCAGATGAGAAATTTGAAGAGCGTATGAACTATGACTCAATTGATATGGAAGAGATGGAGATAGATTCTTCGTTTGACATGAATAGCTTAATGAAAGCTAGACGGGAAGAGTCAGATTCTGAATATGAGGACGACAGTGACGATGAATATGCTTAGAATCTGGGTGGTTAGATGACGGCAATCAACATGTGTCATACGCTACCAGAGGACCTTCCTCCTTTTGTAAAGTAGTCTTTCATGCAGTTTCAAGGTATAATACTCATATTCTACCACTAGGATCTTATATCTCGGCCACTTAGGAGCTAACTAGAAAAAAATTGACAAGTTTCTTGAAGGAGATAATGCATGTTTATGTGATCTACATTTGTATTAGTTTTGTAAGTGAACTACACTTGGTTAAACTAAATTAATGAAACAAGAGTAAAGGTCAAATAATTTAATTGCATTAAGATACCGAGAGAGTAAAGGAGTGTTAAATGGTGGCTAAGTTGCACAAATAGAAGTAGCTATTGCTGATGTTTTGAGGAACTATAGTTGTCTATCGTTCACTGTGCTTCTCCTTTAACCCATATTATTGGAAGTTAGTTTTGTTCGTCTAATCTGATACATTTCATATTTCCTTGTATCTCCACTTGTAACAGATGGTTGTTCGCATCAAATGAGTTGCACTAAAAATAGCAACATCCTATTGAAAAAAGTGCTTGAACAATTGCATCCAACGAACCATCTACCTTGTATTCTTTGAGTAACGAAGAAGAGTGCATGGTTACTTATGATTTTGAACATGGTTCCTGCTAAGTTATATCACCAATGGAGTGTCAAACTTCTGATACAACTTGGTGATAGTGTTAAAATTAAATGAGATAGATGTCTACAAATGACATTTTACTGCTTGTGGTTGTGTGAAACATATCTTCATTTTGTCCACATGGGATGGATTGTTGTTTTTTCTTCGTTGGAGTTCGTAATGTTTTCAATGCTGTTTATTATTCAAAACAGTTAATAATCAATTTCTCTTACCCAAAAAATGTGAAACCTGAGCTGAACTCAGCTAAAATGTTACTAAAGTAGCCACTGAGACGCTGCCCACTACACTATTCGTTAGATACGAATGTTTTGGTAGAAGAGTTCTGGAAAAATGCATTAATGCACGTATACCAAAACACAGATAATTTGGAATCTGTCTAAGTAACAACTTCGTGTATATTATAACTTTTCCATGGTGTTAGTGTGACCGTATCTGATCAGAAAAGGAAAAGGAAAACATATATGTTTCCCAGTTCTTCAATTTTTCATTCATTTCATTTCATACATAGATTATCAAGATCCCATTTCATAATGAATGCCAACCATTATCAAACAATTTGTTCCACTCCCAGCCCCATATCATCTTCTTCTGCAATTCAAGTAAAACCAGCAGCAGCAACTGTATCCATCACCCGTCAATCGAAAACAGGACATCCTTCAACTCGCACACCAGGCGCTGTCGGGCACTTTGCCAGGGGACAATGATCGTCCAACGCCAAGCCCCACCAGCTCGGTCCGCCGATCCCATTAAATTGCAACGTAAAATAACACAATGTAGCCATAAAAGCAACCCCAGCATCTAAACCAGCCGATAGAATATAATTATGCCTAGCCCACCAGCCCCTGAATCTTCTATACACATACAAGTTGAAAAACAATCCCACACTAAACCAACACATGTAGTTGACAGCCTTGGCCACTGGCATCGCCCCTGCTCCTGATATTAAAATCGGAGCGTTGATGAACCTAATCCACTTCTTGTCTGGATATTTGCGCGAAAAATACCAGACGGGCACTGGGGCGAGAAGGCCGAAGAGGAAGAAGTAGTTCATTTCTGGGTACAACCCGAGTTTCCCAAACATGCGAAGGGGGCCGACGACACCCCAAATTATTGAAGCATTGTAGAAAACATCGTCTCCAGGGCATGTCCAGGGGCTCCCGTCAGGTAATTTTGATGGATCGCAGATGTGTTCTACGGTTGTCAAAAGCCACCATGCTGTGCCAAAGTATACCAAGGAAGTGACAACTGTTCCAACGAGCTACATTCGAGAATGTTTTGTTTGAATTAGTTTTTGCAATGTAGGGTTGGCTACATCAAGAAAATAGTATGTGTTTACGAGGATTTTACCTGAACCAGGAACATGGATTTTGGAGGGATCTTCATGTAATGGCCTAGTTTGAAGTCTGAAAGAAATGTAATGGCTTGTGACATGCTTATGGTGCCGTAGGTTTTGAAGGCTACATTGGCTAGAGGTTTTCCAGGATACATGTAGCCAATAATCATCTCCGATATGACATTTAATCCTGCTTGCTGCAAAAAGAAAATCTCCATGTCATACCGATCAAAAAAAAAAAAAAAAAAATCTCCATGTCATTGCAGTATTGAATATTTAGAGGTAAATTCCAAAAATTACTCATGAAGTTTTGCCTAATTACAAGAAACCCCAGTCATCTTTCAAAATTACAATTAACCCCTTGATAGGTATCACAAACACTCTCCGGTATGTATTTGTAATTTTAAAAAATAATTGGGTTTTTATTTTAATTAGACTGAACTTTTAAGTTTTTTCTTTTTTCTTCGCTAATTAATTATATTTATGATGAACATAAAGAAAAGTGCAAACCAAACATACCTGGTTTGTGGTAGCTGTAATGACACCGACAGGCAGGGTGAAAATGAACGCCAGCGCCATTGCTAAAATGACACCCCAATAAGGAAGCTGTAATTGTCTTCCAAAGCCTTCACAAGCAAACATTGACAATCCAATTACCAAAATCAGGAGAGTGTGAAACCACCATTGAGGGACAGGTTCATAGTTTTTCCTCATCAACCTAGTATGCACATCCCCAAACTTGTCTTGAAAAGACGCCTTTGTCTGCTGCCAAATTGTTCTGCAATTTTCAAGAATTACCAAAACACTAATCCAAATTAATCTACAGGACATTATATTTTGGAATAATTACAAAAACCACCCCAAGGTTTAGATTAATTACAAATTTCGTTGTTTTGAATTATAACTGTTTTTCCCTTTTTGTAATTAGGTTAAACTTGAGGGTAGTTTTTGTAATTATCCACAATTGAAGTTAATCTTACCTTCCATGAAAAAGTGCTACATGTGACACAGTAGCAGCCAAACTTGCAAAGCTTAAACCATAAGCCAACACAAAAAATACACTGAGATTAACCTTACTATAATCATCATAACCCTGACGGTTAAACTCAAAGCTTTTCTCAGTTAAAACTGCTGATATGTTATATGCTGCTCCATTAGCATCAAAAACATGAGACGAAATGATCGGAAACCGCTTAGCGTCGTAAAAGTTGTTCCAATAGGCAATTGGCATCACAACATAAAGAACCAATACAAAACCAACCAACATGTTGATAATTGCAAATCCAGGAGTTGCTAATGGGCTGCCAAGAAAACCTGCTACGGTCGACCAATCCAACGCGAACGAGCCGATTCCCAGCCCATGAACCCCAGCTCCTATTTGTTGGGCCGTGACAGAGTCTTTCCATATCCAACAAACAAAGGAAAGAGCGGTAATGGATGGAAATAGATAGTTTGGGACTATATAGTAAGAAAAGCTTGAAACAAGGACCAAAACGAAAAATTGCAGCCTTGTAAGACCTCCTTTTGGTCTTGTTTCAACTTCATGCAATGCTCTGAAGAGAGAAACTTGAACAAGATTCGACGGCCACCACATGTATGGCGAATCGACTAGAAATTTCCGGAAAATTCCAGCCCAGCCATATCCCAGCATCTACAAACCGGGAAAGTTGCAGTTTAAAAACTGCCCCTGAAGTTTAGCATAATTACAAAAAAACTCCATCTTTCTTTCAAAATTACAAAAGCCCACTTGAAGTTTGTATTTACATAACAAGTACCGCCTTTTCAAATGTAATTTGTAAAATATAAAATAATATCATTAAACTATTTTTAATTTTAAAAATGTCTAAACTTTTTTATAATTAGACTGAACCTCAGGGGTACTTTTTGTAATTAATAGAAATTTAAGTTCGTTTAAAAATGCATCAAATGATTAGGATGGACCTGTGTAGTATGTGTTAGTAGCATTGCTGCAACAGGGTTTAGCCGACGATGATAAAACGCCTTTACAATAGTAACAATGTTCACCGCATAAACAGAAGTTGAGCCGGCATTGGCGAATATGGTGATAAGGCAATGTTCCTTTAAGTTGAAGGGTCCTGGATTTAATGAGAATGACCATTTTGTCCCGGGATTTGTATTGCTTTTGTTGGCAGTGATGCAGCCATAAGCTTTCCTAAGGGAAGGACTAAAATTTGGGCTGAAACCGACGTTACAGAGAGGGCGTTTTGGCGATAAGCGAAGAACTGGTTTAAGAATGCTAGTGTTGCACATGATAGTATACCCAAAACCCATGTCCGAAATGTCAAACATGGAAGTGTAGGATCGTCTGTTATCGGTACTGTGAGCCGAACTTCCTCAATTGGAGAATCATTCACTTCCTCTGCAGAAAAAAATTTAAAAGTATATAGTAAATACTCCAAGTTTGATGAAATATGCAATTGAAATGTATAAAAGAATTAAAACTGACCTATTGTTTCAAGTGTGGCTTTTTCTGAGACAGGTATCATAGTATTGTTCACTGAAGGCTCCATCTATCGACAAGTTTTCGGTGCACGAAAAAGAAAAAACGAAAAAGAGGAATTTAAGGAGAAGAGAAAGTCTGAAATATGGTGTACAATACAAGCAAAGTTGAATTGGTGAACTTAAGGAATACCAGATTCTAATCTGTTTTCATTCTCTTGTAATTGTCTTAAACTCTTTCATTGCCTTTGTATGATGTCAAGAATTTGTTTGTAATGAGCAGAAGTTAAATAATTGAGATGAAAGTTATATGGTAATAAGAAGAAAATGGGGGAGTATACTTTTTATAGTTTCATTGCCTTTGTATGATGTCAAGAATTTGTTTGTAATGAGCAGAAGTTAAATAATTGAGATGAAAGTTATATGGTAATAAGAAGAAAATGGGGGAGTATACTTTTTATAGAATGAGTTCACACCTAGCCATTACCAACCAGGAACTGAATCCTTAAAATCTTTTGTTTGTTTAAGAATATGTAGTTTGTCAGCTACTATATATTGTCTTGGAGTTTCATATAGCTTTCATGATTCCTTAATTTGCCGTTGCCGAAATATTGAAATATATACCCATTTCAATTCTTATCATCAAAATATTCATCATTTTGGAAACTGAAAAAGAGAGGTTCTTACTTCATATAGAGTTGAATTCATAATAATCCATTTTATCTTATTCTGGTTTTAACGTAGTAAATGGTGAAAGCATGACATGTTGTGAAGATTATAGCAATAGAAAGCTACTGATGTAAGAAAATCGTGGTGATATTATTGGTTCATTTAAAATAGAGAATTTGAACTGAAAATTAGATTTTATTTTGAACGTTAACGTTTTAACAAATAGGGCGACGTGCCGACGTGCCTGAAATGAAAGTTTACACTTAGACGATTATTTTAAAACACACATGTTACGGCAATATTCTACATAAATTAATTAAAAAAGTACAGCAACTTTGAATAGTCATTATGAATTTATGGTTAAAGGGTTTTAAGAGTGTTCTTTTTAATTATTTTCAATAAATAATCTTGACAGGATACTTGTAACGTTATGTACATAGCCACTTGTGTTTTCAAGTTCTGTTTGATCCAGAAGGGAGAACGACTATAATTATGTTAGTTAGGAAGAGTATAGGAGGAATAACAATTTTCATAATTTTGTTTTGGTGGAAATATTAACATAAGTCTGCCTTTTTTTTTTTAGACCCAATTTCTAAACTTACGCTCGACTATGCTTGGGGTAGCGAATCCGCCCCCCTCGCTGCTACCAGGTTAAATCGAAGAATGTGCCTAGTTGACTAAGATTGTGGTTGGATTAACTGGTTGTCATCAAGGTCGTACCGCAGAAGGAAGAGTGTATATTTCCCCAAGATTCATACTCATACTCATACTGATGACCTTCAACACAATTTTTATTCTACTTCTTTGGTTGTCCAGTTGCGCCAACCATAAGTACTTATTTACTTATATGATTACAGTGATATATGAATGTTAACTAATAGAAATAGAGTAAGTCTGATGAGTCCGTGTCACTTATCTATGTCTATGAGACGGATTTGATCGAGGCAAACAAAAAAATTTCGCAGGTCAAAAAAAAGATCACTTTCAGTGGTCCACCAAAATCAACATGGTAATACTTTTTAATAAAAAATAATACTTTCGAGACAAGTAATACTTTTAGCCAAAAAAGTAATACTTTCATTAGAAAATGTAGTATTTTTTATTTTTATTTTGAAAGTAATACACTTGTTAATATGGTGCTGGAGATGGGGAGTGACTCCACAAAAACAAGTGTACTTTTTTATTCTCATTTTGTTACTTTGAAAACATATAATTTTTAAAACAAAAGTGACAATTTTTGTAATAAAATGTGATACTATTAAACAAGAAAATAATATTAGTTTTATTACTTTGTAGACGCATGCGTTTCATTTAAAACTGTAATACTTTAATTCAACATGTGATATTATTCACTTCAAAAAAATAATACATTTTTACTTTAACATGTAATATTTCTCACTTAAAATTATGGAGAAAATTGCATTTTTAGTCCTATAAAATTATGCATGTTGCAATTCTAGTCTCATACTTTGCGAAAATAGTCCCATAAGTTTTTTTAAAGCAATGATAGTCCCATATGACATAAAAATTGCAACTTTAGTCCCATAGCCATCTAAAAATTAACGGAGACTATATGTGAATGTTAAGTCGTGGATAGTCCTATAGGATTTTGCCATTTGTAATTTTAGTCTCATCTATGCATAATGGTCCCATAGAACTTTCATGCAAAAATAGTTCCAACTATTATTAAATAACTATTCTTAGTTTATGTTAAGTAATAAATTAATATAATAAAAAATATAATATATTAATATTTGTATGATCTAAATATAAGTATAAATACAATTCACATAAAACTAAACTAATTATTATTAAATAATTATTTTTTAGTTTGTGTAATAATTATAAATTAATTAATATAAAATATCTTAAATTAGTTCTTATATAATATAAGCATAAGTATAAATAAAATTTATATAAAAATAATATTATAATAAGTCGTATGTTTACTTTTGAATAATTGTTTATATTTGTAATTTATTCGTAAATCTACGAGTCGGTATATTAATTATTCAGTATTTTTTCCAGTTTTTTCAGCGTAACTTTTAATGACTTCATAATGTATTCGTACATACTAAATACCCGAATTTATCTTATCTCGTATTTAACTAACTAGGGAAATTATAAGCCAGACACACACATGTGGAATTTTTTAAATGGAGAGAAAAACTTAAAACATTGTAATTCAAAAGCTTTCTTTTATTTCTAATTTAATTGCGGAGGCTGGCTTATTTTTTCCTTCAAATTCAATCTCTATTGGCCGTTGACAATTACAGATATTAAAAATATAATATAGCGGGACTATTTTTGTAAAAACTTTGTTCCTATGGGATTGTTTTGCGTATGTAGGACTAAAATTGCAAATCACTAATCATATGGGACTAAATATGCAATTTTCGATACTTCAAAGTTACATGTTAACGGAGTTGGTAGTTGCCTCTGTTAAAAATATAACGATGGGACTCTTTTTGCTAGAAAATCATTCATATGGGATCATTTTGCAGATGTGGGACTAAAATTGTATAGGCCAATTTTTATGGGACTAAATATGCAATTTTCTCTAAAATTGTGATTTTCATTTAGTTCAATATGTATTATTTTCCAGTTAAACATATAATACTTTTTACTATAAAAATATGAAAAACATCTTAACTTCAAAAGCATATTTCACAAAATTGAAAATACAGATCCTCATCGTATATTCACCACAAATCAAACTCGAACCACAACCAAAACCCACAAAAAAACCCACAAATCAAACCTAAATCACATCCAAAATAAAACAAAAAAAAAAAGCAAAAAGAAAGTTTCAATCATCGATCGGTGGTGACAGAGATGTCAAATGATGAAAATAAGGTTGGGGTGGAACAGGCTCGTCATGGGTTTTCTATTGGTTTCACTTTCATGGCCGCCGCCAGTGGAAAACTGAAGCAACGTACATATACATATACATATATATATATGTGTGTGTATATATATATATATATATATATATATATATAGAGAGAGAGAGAGAGAGAGAGAGAGAGAAATTGAAACTGAACCAAAAAAGCGGATCACGCTAGCGGGTGCGATCCGGCTGACGAACAAATCCGTGAGACAGTCCTATATGAGAATTTGTCATAGAAATATGTGGTGAAAAGCTTTAAATTTTCTATGTCATCTTGTATTCCACTATTTCGCTCTTTCATTTTTTTCTTTCAAAAAGTTTATCCCGATGGCGAATACACCCACATGTACCAGGTCCCTTAGTCAGGCAATTCGCCCTTTCTCTTTGGAACAGACTTGAGCGCGCCCTAACGACTTATTTATCACGATTATTTTTGTGTAAATTAATTATTTAATTTCTGCCAAAGAATTATTTATTTTCTATGACATACCAACGTGCACAATATGATATCAAAAATGCTATATCTTCTTTGTGCATTTCAAGTTTTTGCAGTCTGATAACTGAAATCGCTGTTGTATTTTGGTGCGGTCCACTTGGACTGAACATTATATCGGTGGCCACAGCAATTGTTGTTGCTATTCCAACAATCCAAAGCAGCAATCAATTGTGAGCGCGTCAAGAATTTATGGCTGTTAGCGGTTCCCATGATTTATCCCATTACATTCTTATCGATGGAACTTCGATCCACATCTTGTCCCAAGTTATTACAACCTGTTTTAAGAATTTGACTACTAAAGTAAAACAAGCCTGGTAGAATACAGGCCGCTCCTCCTCCTAAATGGGCCAGGCCTATTTGATTTCTGTTCCATAATTGGATCGATAGTCGTGATCGGTTTTATTTTCAGTTTCAGGAGGTTTGGAAAAACTAATATATTTTTATTATATAAAAGTAATATTATATATTCATTAATATGTAATTTATTTTAAAAATAAAAAGATAGCCGACTAAACCTGATGAGAATCTAGTCACGAATGATCCGGGCAACACCAAATGCAAGTTATCTCGAGTTCTTGAAGACTATGTAATTGAGTTCTTGAGTTCTTGTATTTGTTTATCATAGATTATTTATTTATTTTCATTGTTTTGAGTCATTTGAGTGGCCAAGTTGATGTTAGAGGCCAGTTATATTGAGTCTAGAGTCATGTTAGTTAATCATGTGTCGAAAGAAAACATTGACGATCGAACAACAAGAGGTTGCATTAAAAAACGTCCAAGCGCGACAACAGTTTTTAGAACTGGCAGAGTTTAGTATTTTGGTCATAACTTTCTCTACAAAATTGATATTGAGCTGATTCAAGATGCTATGGAAAGCTAAGAGAAAGGGCTACAACTTTCATGAAGACCCCAGGAGCTAATTCGGACTCAAACGGATGAAAAGTAGGCCAATACTGCCTGGCCGTGTTCACAAGCGCGGTCGTGCTCGGCAACACGGCCATGTTGCATGTTCGATTATTGGTCCCGAATACAGCGGGAAACACGGCTTGGCCGTGTCCGCGGGCACATTTTAGGGTTTTAAGTTGTTTTTGTTTCCTTTTTCGATTTTTAAGTTGTTTCCTAGTTGGTTTAGGGTTTGTTTTGGTTTATGGTTTGTTTTGAGTCGCCTATATAAGACAAACACTTGTTTATTTTTTTCATAACAACTTTGATATTGAATATTGAATTGAGATTTTTCTCTTCAACCCTTTGGGTTTTTCCAAGAGCTTCAAGATTGTTCATCTTGTTGCGATTACCGACTTATCAAGCGAACTTACGCATTTGTTTGTGGCGTCTACGCATAACAAGGTTCTTGCTTTGCTAAGCAACGGGTCGAGGTTTCCACCATATTTAACCAAACTAGTGAAGATCTTGGGTTAACAACATATTGTTGTTGGGTCGTATGCACAGTTGTTGTTGCAGTTCAAATCAGTTGGTAATCAGAGCCATCTAGCAAGGTTACGTCTATCCTTGTTCTTTAATTCTTGCTATTTCCCATATTTGCTTATAAACCCTGGTTCTTCAAAGGTACCAAAAAAAATGGAAAGAGGTCGAAAATTGCACAAAAACATCAGCGGGTAAAGAATCGTAATTCATGTGCATAAAAAAATTCGAAATTCCAAAAACAAAACGAGAGAGTTGATTTCGTAATTTGTTTGGAGCGTGAGATTGGGTTTTTGGGATTGTTGTTGGTATTGTGCACTTGTTTATACATCATGTCCGAGGAAAATCGACAACCGCCAGATTTAGGTAATAATTAAATTGGATATGGAGGCAATTGCAACCTCGTAAAGAAAATAATGATCGAGACGTACGGGGATCCCAGAGAGGTGCCGAGAATCGAGGAGCCTGCTACTAGGGCGCGGAGGCCTAGGAGGTTCGAATTGGAGGAATGAGTGGATGAGATTGATGATTTTGATTCTTAAAGGGAGCAAAATTACAATCCGGGCAGAGGTCGGCAGATCGACGGAAATAGGGGTGATAGGGGACGTGAGGATGAAAATTTGAGTAACATCAAAATGCAAATTCCCTCGTTCCAAGGAAAGAGTGATCTGGGCCTATTTGGATTGGGAGAGAAAAATCGAGAATGTGTTTGATTGCCAAAACTATTCCAAGTTGAAAAAGGTGAAATTGGCATCTACTGAATTCTCGGATTACGCAAGTGTTTGGTGGGATCAATTAATGGTCTCGAGGAGGAGGAGCAGCAAGCGGCCCATTTCCACATGGAAGGAGATGAGAAGTTTGATGCGGCGTCGTTTTGTACCAAATCATTATTACAGAGGCGTCTATCAAAGGTTGCAGAGGTTGACGCAAAGGTCTAAAAGCGTGGAGGATTACCATAAGGAGATAGAGATGTTGATGGCGAGGGCTAATATATAAGAAGATCAGGAGGTGACGATGGCGAGATTTATCGCGAGATTGAATACTCCTATAGCGGATACCGTCGACTTACATCATTGTGTCGATCTTGAAGAGATGGTGCACATGGCGGTCAAAATTGAGAAGCAGCTCAAGAGGAGGGGTTTTACACGGCAAAATCCCAACCCTAGCACCCGTACTTGGGGTTCGAATACTCTTACGATGGATGATACGTGTTTTTCACAACAACCCAAAGTTGTGGAGAACAAGACAGACTCGGGCAAGGAAAAACCATCAAGTAAATTTGACCCTTCTACTTCACGCACTAGAGATATTGAGTGTCTTAAATGTCATGGGAGGGTCATAGAGCTACCGAATGTCCGAATAGAAGAGTGATGGTGATTCGGGCTTAATGGTGATGTAGAGTCCAAAGGTGAGGATGAGCCGATTATAGTGATATGCCGGGAGTTGGAGGAGGTTCGGAAGTAGTTAAGCCACCGGGCGATGTGTTATCACTAGTGTCACGTAGAGTTTTGAATATTGAGCCAAAGTTAATTGATCATGAGCAGCGAGAAAATATTTTTCACACTAGATGCTTAGTTAAGGATAAAGTGTGTAGTATGATCATTGATGGAGGTAGTTGTACAAGCGTGGCTAGTGCGAAATTGGTGGAGAAGTTGGAGATTCCTACACTTGAACATCCAGAGCCGTATATCCTATAATGGTTCAATGATTGTAGTGAGGTACGAGTTAATAAAAGAGTGTTAGTGTCTTTTCAGATTGGGGGTTATAAGGATGATATATTATGTGATATGGTGCCAATGCGGGCTTGCCATATTTTGTTGGGCAGACCATGGCAGTTTGATATGTGAGTTGTGCATGATGGACACACTAATTGCTATATTGTTGAGCATGAGCGGAGAAAGTTCATACTTTCATCTCTTACACCTATAGAAATCTGTAATGATCATGTGAGGATGCGAGTTTGTGAGTCAAAAGAAAAGGAGTGTTCGACAAGTGAGCAAAAGAATGAAATAAAAACCGAGAAAAATGAGAGCTTGAGTAAAAATAAAAATAGAGAGCTTGAGGGTTTGGCCAAGGGTAGTTGTGAGATTCTAGAGATGTCCAAGAAAAAAGAGAGTACAAATTTCGAGTGGGCCAAAAATATGGGGGGAAAGGCCAATGAGGTAAAACAAGAGAGAAAATTTGTGCTTATGATAAAAATGAGAGACATTAGGCGTGAGTGTTTAAATGCTAACATATCTAATAATATTTTGCCTAGTTCTATTGTTTCTCATGTGCAGGGATTTGGGCAACCGGATGAATGTGCGTGTCGTTTAACATTTGATCCGGATGGATTGATATAAATGTTCAACCTTTGGGGGTCCAACGTTAGGATTCAAGGACGAATCCCTTTCAAGAGGAGGGGAATGATGAGAATCTAGTCACGAAGGATCCGGGCAACACCAAATGCAAGTTATCTCGAGTTCTTGAAAACTATGTAATTGAGTTCTTGAGTTCTTGTATTTGTTTATCATAGATTAGGTATTTATTTTCATTGTTTTGAGTCATTTGAGTGGCCAAGTTGATGTTAGAAGCCAATTATATTGAGTCTAGAGTCATGTTAGTTAATCATGTGTTGAAAGAAAGCATTGACGATCGAACAAGAAGAGATTGCATTAAAAACGTCCAAGCGCGTCAACAGTTTTCAGAACTGGCAGAGTTTAGTATTTTAGCCATAACGTTCTCTACAAAATTGATATTGAGCTGATTCAAGATGCTATGGAAATCTAAGAGAAAGGGCTACAACTTTCATGAAGACCCCAGGAGCTAATTCGGACTTAAACGGGTGAAAAATAGGCCAACATGGCCTGACTGTGTTAACAAGCACATTCGTGCTCGGCAACACGGTCGTGTTGCATGTTCGATTTTTGGTCCCGAATACAGCGAGCAACACGGCCTGACCGTGTCCGCGGGCGCATTTTAGGGTTTTAAGTTGTTTCTCTTTCCTTTTTCGATTTTTAAGTTGTTTACTAGTTGATTTAGAGTTTGTTTTGGTTTAGGGTTTGTTTTGAGTCGCCTATATAAGACAAACACTTGTTTATTTTTTCATAACAACTTTGATATTGAATATTGAATTGAGATTTTTCTCTTCACCCTTTGGGTTTTTGCAAGAGCTTCAAGATTGTTCATCTTCTTGCGATTACCGACTTATCAAGCAAACTTTCGCATTCGTTTGTGGCGTCTACGCATAATGATAAGAGTCTTTTTATGCATGTTTTATGTGTATATTTGAGTAGAATTCGAGTTATTTTATTGTTAGTTTTGTAAATTTTTGATTGTACATAGTTCATATTACTCCGAGGTGCTTTTATTGATGTAGATTGACCATTCGGGGCTAATTTTGGTGAATTTCGGACCATGGATTCATGTCAAAACATACCGGGGAGTTTAAGGATGCAAAAGCGCTCGAAATTCCAAGCCAAACGCGCGTCATTTCGGGCCTTTTGGTCCAACACGGGCAGGGGTGTCGCAACACGGCCGTGTTCACGGAGCTAAAAACTCGATTTTTTCGCACAAAACAGCCTACGACACGGCATGGCCGTGTTGGGAAGCACGGCCATGTTTCCCGATTCCCTGTGTGATAAAAAGCAAAGACGCCCCGCCGTTCGGGCGACACGGGCGTGTCCGGGCACTTTTCTCGCAACTTTTCCAAATAAAAATTATGGAAAACTCACCTACCAAGCTTGTTGACCACTTTTATACACCTTTAACACCCAATTTTGCTGCAACATGTCCCCATATTCCCTCAATCATCAATTGAGTACAAGAATTCACCAACCAACAATGAAAGTGGAGGCAATTGTTTAACAAAAGATAACATTATTGATGTGTTCTTTCACAAAAATGATGTCTATAAAAGGCAAGAGTTTGAGTTGGGAAGGATATTCCATTCATTGTATATTCATTGATTCATTCTCTCTAAGTTACAAAGCAAAATACATTGAGAGAAGAAAAGAGAGGTAGAGTTGGAAGTTGAAGAGCATTAAAGGAGAAGGCTTGGAGCTCAACATCATCAACCAAGGAGGAAGTCTTGTATTGGTCTTGAATAAGAGCTAAGTACACCATGTCCATTTTATTCAAATCATCTTGTGTAGTATACTCTTTTATCAAAGCCATGTGTAGCTAAACTCCTAGTGCTTGAATGTAATGAACTCTAGAATGGATTTGTGATTAAGGTGTGTATGTTTTTAATAAAATCTTCATATTTTGTGTGATTCACTTATATTATGCTTCGTTCATTCGAATTGATATATGCGCAATATTGATTTGAAGTTTATTTTTCATCCGGGAAATCGAGAGATTCATGGTGAAATAGAACCTATATAAGTGAAAAGAGTTGCATGCAATCCTAAATATAGGACAACATAAATCTTCTGGATTAGGGTCAAACCTAATATGGGAATTCACAAATCGTTATAATGTTGTCTTGGGGTTTTAACTAGAAAGAGATTTCATTAATCAACTTGAGATTAGAAGTTTTTCGCCTTGAGAAAGGGTTTAACTTAAATTGGGAATTTCTACGGTCCACAAGACACGAGATTTTATTAAAAGAGGTTGGTTTTTGCTTAAGGGCTTACGGTTGTATTTTTAACTTGTCAAATCACAAAAACATTCTAGAGGGATTTACATTCAAACATATTTCTATCTTTTGATTTCTTATTTTACAAATCTTTCTTCATTTTTACAATTTATAATTTATTTTCCTTTTTCATCAAACAAAAACTCGAAAATTGTTAGATTAAATAACAAAAAGACGGTAATTATTAGTACTTACAATCCTCGTGGGAATGACACTGGTACTAATAATCTATACTATAAAACGATAGGTGCACTTGCTACGGTTTTAAAGGTAGCTTTTGAGCCATCAAGTTTTTGGCGCCGTTGTCGGGGGATTGTAATATTAAGAACACCTTATTTTTATTAATTTAATCATTTTTTTTATTTTATTTCATCATTTGTCTTTCTTTTTATCTATCTTTGTAAGTCTTGGATTACACTTATCCTCTTTATTTACCGCAGTGCATGCCTACTCGTCGCCGAATTTGGAAGCGCGACACCGCCGGTAGCAACACAGAGGAAAGTATTAATAGACCACGAGGAGGATATTAACAAAGGCAAGGATCCCGATATGGCGGATGAACAACAACGAACCATGTACGACTATGCCAAGCCGTCTATGGACAAAGACATCGTCGTCTAGTATCGTAAGGCCCGTTGCGACCAATAATTTCGAAATCAAACCGAATGTCATTCAAATGGTGCAACAATTTATTCAATTCGACGGCCTATCGGACGAAGATCCAAATAATCATATCGCGAATTTCCTGGAAATTTGCGATACCTTCAAAATAAATGGAGTCTCCGACGATGCCATCCGTTTACGCCTGTTCCCATTTACTCTCCGGGGGCGGGCTAAACAATGGCTAAACACTTTACCGAAGGGAACAATCACAACGTGGAGCATTATGGCAGAAAAGTTCTTTCTGAAGTATTTTCCACCCGCCAAAACCGCACGATTGAGGAATGAGATCTCTTCATTCACTCAAGAGGATGATGAGACCTTGTACGACACTTGGGAGAGATTCAAGGAATTGCTGTGGAAATGCCCACATCATGGCCTCCCCGTTTGGATGCAAGTCCAAACGTTTTACAATGGGCTACTCTCATCGACGAGGCAAATGATTGATGCGGCGGCGAGGGGAACATTGAACAATAAAACACCCGAAGCCGCCCAAGATCTAATAGAGGGAATGGCCATGAATGGATATCAATGGCAATCCATGCGAGGTAAATCCAAGAGGACGGTGGGTGTATATAATGCAGATGCAGTGGTTACACTAGCCGCACATGTCGAAGCTTTGACCCAAAAGATCGACGATCTAGCAGCTCCTAAACCACCACCACCGTATGTTTTATCTTGTGAAACTTGCGGAGGATTTCATAATCATCAGGACTGCCCACACACAATACCTCACGCTGAACATGCTAATTACGTTGGGAATCAAGGCGAAAATTACCCAAGTAATCCTTACAAAGAACACATATAATCCTGGGTGGCGACAACATCCTAATTTTGGTTGGGGAAATCAAGGCCAACCACGACCTAATCCCAATCCTGATCTACACACATCTCCCGAATTTCAGCCAAATCAAGGTAAGCCTAACTTGGAAGATCTTATAACAAAGTTTGTGCAATCAACAGATACCCGATTCCAAAGTGGTGGAAACATCCTTGAGAAATCAAGAGGCATCTATCCATAATTTGGAAAACCAAATAGGCGATTGCGAAGATGATTTCCGAAAGGCCACAAGGTGGTTTGCTTGGGTAATCTGAGTCAAACCTGGGAACAATCACCATCGATTTTCCACATGAGCATGATTATGGCAATGCCGCCATGCGAGAAATACGTGGAGGATGACATGCCCAAAGAAAAGCTCATGAAAAAGGAAGTTGCGAACACAAGCCCAAGATCCCTCATCAAGTCTAACCGAAGAAGATATAAGGGAGGACAAATTTGGTAAGTACCTTGATTCTTTCAAACAATTACATGCCAATATTCCATTTGTTGACCCTTCTTCAAAGCATGTTAGGGATCTTAATGACATCATTCCTAGTGAAAATAAGCTTAACAAATTATCAAATGTGCAATTGAATGATAAATGTCCTTCCAATGAACTACCACAAAAATTTAATGATCCAGGAAGCTTTATTATCCCTTGCACAATTGATGGTTTACCTGTTGATAGGGCACTAGCCGACTTGGGAGCTAGTATCAATGTTATGTCTTATGAAACATTTAACCATGCAGGATTAGGTGAACTTAAACCTATTAGGATGGACATTCAATTAGCCGATAAATCGATTAAACATCCTAGAGGTATTATTCATGATGTGTTAGTCAAGATTGATAAATTCGTGTTTCCAGTCGATTTCGTTATTCTTGACATGCATGATAATATAGAAGTTCCCTTAATTCTAGGACGTCCATTTTTGGCTACCGCAAAATCTCTCATTGATGTGCATGATGGAAAACTTATTTTGAGAGTAGGGAGTGAACAAGTTATCTTTAAAATTCCCTTGAAAAATCATATAGATGATACTTGTTTTCCTATAAACTTGATTGGGAAAAATGATCTTTTGCTTGATACACCATCTAATAAACCCTTGAAAACATGTGATGTTCAGTGTGTAGAAGTGCTCATAGAAAAGTTCATATTTAAAGATGTCGTGCAGAAAAATGGGACCGTGAAGGTAAATTGTTCGAGATTTGACTTAGGTGGCGATGTTAAGGATTTTCATAAGTTTAAGGCTCCGCCCGATTAAATCTTCACATTTAGGTGACATAGTCCAGCTATACGACGTTAAAGAAGCGCTAACCGGGAGGCAACCCGATGTTTGTGTGCAATTGTTTTCATTTATTTTTATTTTTTTTTATTTTCTTTCAAAATAATCACAAGTCCTTAATTAGAGTCATTTTCAAAAAAAAAAAAGACTCTTGAGCTTCTTCTTGGTTGTCCTAATTGGGAATATTTGAGATTTCACGGTATTCGAGTTGTGTGTTGCTTAACTTTAATTAGGTATCAAGATGCCGTTGAAGGTCCCATACCATAACAACCCACTGGTCGCTCAACACCGATTCCACTATTGTAGTAAGGTCGTATTTTTCTTTTTCCACCTCTTTTATATCATTCTAATTTCTTTGCTTTTTGAGTATTGGTGTGTGTTTGTCCATTTCTTTCTTTCACATTGAGGACAATGTGAATCTTAAAAGTTGGAGGTGGGTACAATAACATTTTCGGAATGCTTGTATGCTTGTTTGTGAGAGATGTGATTTTTATTTTTTTTTTAACAAATTGAATGTTTGCTAGTCAATAACTTGGCCCAATTATAGCTACATTAACTTGTTAATTTGTGTTTTCAATGTGAAGCAATTGATTATGTCAGGATAGATTGACGTGGATGCAGCAAAATTTTGATGAGATTTCTAACACCATAAATACTTGATGTGTTAAGGCATATACGACGATACCTAGCGCTATGAACGTCTGAGAACTCGTGATTTAGTAGTGGTTAACGAGTTGTTAAACCAAGCTTGCGAATAAAAAAAAGAGAAAGAGAAAAATGAAAAAAAAAAAAAAAAAAAAAAAAAAACGGACCAATCGAGGTTATACTCCTCTATTTGTTGTTGATTAGTAACTAAGAGCATTCATGAGCCCCATGTTTGTCTTTTTACGTAAAACGGCGACACGAATATGAGTATGGGAAACCACCCTAGGAGTGTTTGAACATAAATTCAAAATATAAACCTATTGGAAGCATGTCTCGAACGGTCCCAAAAAAAAAAGAGAACGAAAAAAAAAAGGAGAATGAATACTCCTTGACTTCTCATTCCAATAAAGTTCAAGAAGCTTGGTTATATGACTAGTAGGCTAACTACAATGATCTATTGAATTCTTGTATTTTCATGGCGTTATTGAATTGAAGTTGTTCATAACTATCAATATTTGTGGAGTGATGATTTCAAGTCTAAATAATGCCCGCCGATATTACAGTCTTTCTTGACAATCGACGCTTTACAAAACTATGTTTTTACTTAATGGTTAATTCGGGTTGAGAAGGCCAAGAACTTGACGCTTATGTTCAATATGTTGAAAAAAATCATCTTTGTATGTTGTGATTTATTGAATCCCTCTTTTGAAATAACATTTTGCTTGAGGACAAGCAAAGTTCAAAGTTGGAGGTGGTTTGATAAGGGTCTTTTTATGCATGTTTTATGTGTATATTTGAGTAGAATTCGAGTTATTTTATTGTTAGTTTTGTAAATTTTTGATTGTACATAGTTCATATTACTCTGAGGTGCTTTTATTGATGTAGATTGACCATTCTGGGCTAATTTTGGTGAATTTCGGACCATGGATTCATGTCAAAACATATCGGGAGTTTAAGGATGCAAAACGCTCGAAATTCCAAGCCAAACGCGTCATTTCGGGGCCTTTTTGGTCCAACACGGGCAGGGGGTGTCGGGCAACACGGCCGTGTTCCGCCAGGAGCTAAAAACTCGATTTTTTTCGCACAAAACAGCCTACGACACGGCCTGGCCGTGTTCCCAACACGGCCGTGTCGAGAGATTACGGCATGGCCGTGTTGGGAAGCACGACCATGTTTCCCGATTCCATGTGTGATAAAACAAAGACGCCCGGCCGTTACTCGGGCGACACGGCGTGTCCGGGGCACTTTTCTCGCAACTTTTCCAAATAAAATTATGGAAAACTCACCTACCAAGCTTGTTGACCACTTTTATACACCTTTAACACCCAATTTTGCTTGCAACATGTCCCCATATTCCCTCAATCATCAATTGAGTACAAGAATTCACCAACCAACAATGAAAGTGGAGGCAATTGTTTAACAAAAGATAACATTATTGATGTGTTCTTTCACAAAAATGATGTCTATAAAAGGCAAGAGTTTGAGTTGGGAAGGATATTCCATTCATTGTATATTCATTGATTCATTCTCTCTAAGTTACAAAGTAAAATACATTGAGAGAAGAAAAGAGAGGTAGAGTTGGAAGTTGAAGAGCATTAAAGGAGAAGGCTTGAGCTCAACATCATCAACCAAGGAGAAGTCTTGTATTGGTCTTGAATAAGAGCTAAATACACCATGTCCATTTTATTCAAATCATCTTGTGTAGTATACTCTTTTATCAAAGCCATGTGTAGCTAAACTCCTAAAGTGCTTGAATGTAATGAACTCTAGAATGGATTTGTGATTAAGGTGTGTATGTTTTTAATAAAATCTTCATATTTTGTGTGATTCACTTATATTATGCTTCGTTCATTCGAATTGATATATGCGCAATATTGATTTGAAGTTTATTTTTCATCCGGGAAATCGAGATTCATGGTGAAATAGAACCTATATAAGTGAAAAGAGTTGCATGCAATCCTAAATATAGACAACATAAATCTTCCTGGATTAGGTCAAACCTAATATGAGAATTCACAAATCGTTATAATGTTGTCTTGGGGGTTTTAACTAGAAAGAGATTTGATTAATCAACTTGAGATTAGAAGTTTTTCGCCTTGAGAAAGGGTTTAACTTAAATTGGGAATTTCTACGGTCCACAAGACACGAGATTTTATTAAAAGAGGTTGGTTTTTGCTTAAGGGGCTTACGGTTGTATTTTTAACTTGTCAAATCACAAAACATTCTAGAGGATTTACATTCAAACATATTTCTATCTTTTGATTTCTTATTTTACAAATCTTTCTTCATTTTTACAATTTATAATTTATTTTCCTTTTTCATCAAACAAAAACTCTAAAAATTGTTAGATTAAATAACAAAAAGACGGTAATTATTAGTACTTACAATCCTCGTGGGAATGACACTCGGTACTCTATAAAACGATAATCTAAAGGTAGCTTTTGAGCCATCACATAACAAGGTTCTTGTTTTGCTAAGCAACGGGTCGAGGTTTCCACCATCTTTAACCAAACTAGTGAAGATCTTGGGTTAACAACATATTGTTGTTGGATCGTATGCATAGTTGTTGCTGGAGTTCACATCAAAACCGTTATTTTGGACTAATTGTATCCACTTAGTAGGGATGGCAACGGGGCGGGTTTGGGGGCGGGTTTGGCCAAACCGGGACCCGCCCCGCCAAGGAGAAGTAAGACTACCCGCCCGCCTCAAGACCCGCCCGCCCGCCCGCCTCAAAACCACGGGCGGGTCTAGACCCGCTAGACCCGCCAAATATATTTTTTAATTTATAATAATTTATATTTTTCTATTTATGGCCAATTTTTCAAAAGTAATCAAATGCCAATAGGTTAAAAAATAAATAAATATAATTATGCAACTTATTATAACTATTTTTTTAGAATTGGCTACTATTAAGATTTATTTAGAAAACAAATACTATTAAACTACATAGTACTCAACTAATACTTAAAATAAATATTCAAAGTAGAATATTACAAGATATTATATTAGTAAATTAAACTTTAAAAGTAAATAATATTATATTAGTACTCAACTAATATTTTTAAACATATAATACTCAAATTTTAAAGTAAATAATGCAAAAGAATTTTAATATATATTTAAAATTTTAATATAAATTAACATGCGGCGGGTCCGGGCGGGTCCTATAGGACCCGGACCCGCCCGGACCCGGGCGGGTTTTGTAACCTTGGACCCGAGACCCGCCGGGACCCATTTGTCCGGTCTAGACCCGCCCCCCATCATGGCGGGTTTAATGCGCGGGGCGGTTTTGACCCGCCCATTGCTATCCCTATCCATCCGATTACAAATTCATTATTGAATCAATTGGATCCGATTTGGTTTTTAAAACATAGGCAAAATATTATATGCATTACCTAGAATTTGAAATGTAATAAGCCTATTTTTTAAAATTAAATATTTTTGTGCTTAAAGGCTATACTTTATTTGGCTTATCCTGGGTAAGAATTTCAAAATAAAGCCAGTTAACAAAACAAACAAGGTTCGGATGGTGTATTTAATTCAAGAAGCATCGTGTTTAATACACATTTTACACGATGAAATTGCTGTCATCGAAAACCACAAGAAAAGTATTTCTATAGAAATATAAAATGAAAAAAAAGGTAGAAAGTATTTGTAGGCTCCAACGCTTAATAAAGCCCAGGACCAGCCTATCGGCTATTATTACGTCTACCCAAACCAATATTTAGTTGGACTTGTCCAAGACAATGAACCCTTTTTCCATGGGCTGTTTCAGTCCATATTCAGAAACATTATTCATCACTCATGAGTGGCCCAGATAAGGATTTGCAATCATTTTCCGTTCTCTGGTCAATATTAGAATAGAACTGATGGCACGGTTCAAAGTTAGACACGACTCTATGAAAGAACCTTGTGGGATTTTTTCAATCTTTGAAAATAATGGAATAAAATTAAAATCTAATTAGGAAAGCGTGAAAATAATGAATAATTTTTTTGAGAAAGAAAATAATGAATAATTGAGTTAGGTATTCTTTGCAAATTTTAGAAGAGAAAAAAATTAAAACAGAAAAAGAACAGAAAAGTCCAAATTGGGACTGTAAAATATACTATTTACCATGTGCTTCGAGCAACGTAAACTATTATATACTCATGAAATATAACAACGGAATATATTCCTCTGCTTTAAATATTATATTTTATACTTTATATTTTATAACTAAAAAACAAAAACAAATTGCAAAATAAAATAAAAGAAAATTGGCCAGAAGAATTAATCAGAACGACAGACTTGAAACGTGGGACCATATTTCACATGCATGGCACGTGTGAAGATCATGTGCATGGGACTGTAAAATTAAGATTAATGTATCAATCATCATTATCATCGCATAAAATTAAAGAATTAATGATAACGGTGGATTAGCCACACACCCGCCACCACAAGATTGTGGGGTGGAGTCGTGGGTAAAATCCTCGACCAAATTGTTTGATCCGCCGGGGAGTTCATATCCCCTCGCTTCCATCAAATCGCTTCCCCCATACGCGACATGTGAAGATTTGGTGGGGAATCATAACGAAGACTTGAAACGTGGGACCATATTTCACATGCATGGCACGTGTGAAGATCATGTGCATGGGACTGTAAAATTAAGATTAATGTATCAATCATCATTATCATCGCATAAAATTAAAGAATTAATGATATGGTTTATTTTCCAAAGGTTGCATGTGTTGGCATGGCTTAGCTCGCGAATCCATGCGTGGAGCTTTGTGAAATTGGCCTTTTTCCTCTTGTTCCATGCTCATTTTACCATTTTATCATATTTTTTACTTTTTTTTATTGTTAGTTACCAGCACTGTCAAATAATAAATGAGATCTTGAAAGATTCAAGTACTATCGAAATTATATATATATAGGGAAATGAGACCAATCCCTTTAGGTTAGTCCATAAATGTACTTGATTTAAAATTTTGGATGGTGTAGATCATTTTAGTTAATTTAGGCTTATAAGGGTATAATTGTACTTTTATATTTAATTATTTTTGTTAATTGGACGGTTATTAGCTATTTTTAAGGAAACATAATCCTACCTTTTCGCTTACTCCAACTTTTAGGAGGAAAATCATCAATTTCAAGCGTTTTTTCAAAATTGGTACTTTTTTCCGCCATATTTGTAAACAATGCTTTTATCAGTATACTTAGTTCAATGGGCTTGTATACTTAATCATGTTTTATTGTATACTTAGTTCAAATGGGTTTGTATACTTGGTTCAATGGAATCATATTCTTAATTATATAAGTAGTTTAGTAAGTAGTTTAGTGTATTTGTATTTATATATATATATATATATATAAAGTTTTTAACTCTTTAATAATCTATGGAGGATCAAGTTTTCTCACCCCGATATATGTATAGATAATATAAAAGTGTCAGTCATCATATATACAAATAGAAATTACAAATGGACGGGTCAAGATTAGTCCGCCGAATCAAAGAGAAAAATCGGTAGAGCTAAACCAAAATTCCATCGAGTTGCCATTTTGGAGGCCCAAGACATGAAAAGACACATGAAAATCGGGCCAACCCGCCTGCACTTCAGGCCTAATGGGCTGGGCAAAATAGGTTCGACTCTTTTTGGGCTTAAAATATCATAACCCTGTCTGATCCTATCACTGAACGGACTAATTTTGACAGCTCTATATACAAGATACGAAATAATGTAAAACTTTATTGTGAATTACTTTTAAATAGTAACATAAACTAGTTTTATTTTTACCTACAAAATATGTGCAAATTAACAACATAATTAATGACCTAAAGTGAAGTCATCAGACGTCGACTCCATTCAAAAGGTGAACAATGAAAGTATCTTAATTAAAGATGTGATTGAAATATTTAAAAAATAATAATAATATTATACTTTAGGTTTAATTCCATATTAAGTGACCTTTGCCAACATTTGGAAATAATTAATTAATCAAGTTGAAGAAAAGAAAAAAATCAAACAATCATAGGATATCATAAGTATTAAAAGTACTGTAGTCAAATATTATTTTCTGTAATTTTTAATATTTTTAATCACCTAATCTCATCAGGTCAGTGTATATATATGCGAGTGGAAAAGACTTGAATATTATAGGTACCTAATAAAGAATATATGAGGAAAGAGGAGACCACTGGAGAAAAGAATAAAACTGGAATCAACTTTGGCGACTTTATTACATTTAGACCAGCGATTTTGTTTGGTATTTTGTTGTCGTGACTCGTGTGTTACGCTTTGCAGGTTCGAGTCCTTGTCCAAGTCATGCTGGGCCCCCTTTGTTCTTCTTCTACTTGCACTGTGTGAATTATCAGCACTGCCACTTGAGTCCACAAATTTAATTTAGGGATAATTACAAAAATTGAGAGGTTTTTGAAAATTATAAAAAAAAAAAAACTTCAGATTTGATGATCTTGTCTTACATTTTTCTCTATTCACAAGGAAATGTTATTTCAAAAATCCAGTGACACTTGTAGAAATATTACGATTACTCTTTTAAATTAAGACGGCAAAATAAACATCGAGGGGTTCTTTACAATTTTCAAAAAGCTTTTCGTTTTTCTTTTAATTAGCCTAAACTTCAAGGTAGCTTTAATTTATATAAGTGAAATTCTGAATTATTCTGACTAATCCATTTTTCCTTTCACTGTTTTCTTCTATATATATAACAATAAAATAATATGTAAATTCCTAACAGAATCCAAGAAATCTCCATTGACTAGCCAATACAAAGAACATAACCCATCCAAACAACAGAATTGAAATTTACACAATCTTCATCCTGCTCATGCCACACACACACACACACACACACATATATATATATATATATATATAATGTTGGTATGATAGACATCTAAATTTCAGAAGGAAAAAAACAACAGAAAAAAATAATTAATAGTAAGTCAGCAAGCATGAATTAAAAGCAGTCAAGTTTGTGGGCCAGATGATGAGATTCGTGCAGGTGTTCCAGCATATTATTTGGATAAAAGATATATTCTTTAAAGAAAAAATGGTAGCTAGTCTTCTTTCTATATTTATGTCCCGTAAGATTGAAATAGTTACTTAAAATAATCACACGTCTGTCAAAGTTTTTGGAATTGCATGACAATGAATTGTAACCAACTTGTTTGCTATAATCAATGTGAATTCAGTTCATGTATGTTGACGTGCGTTTTGGCCAACAAAGAAAATATATAAGAAATTTAACACGCGAAATATAAGATGCTGTATACGCGTTTATTTATGGCTAATTCTCGCTTTTTAGCGTAATGCCGAAATGGATTATTGGGGTCGGTCTTTTTTCTTACAATCTCCCGTTTACAAGTCCTTTTTCTACTTTTTTTCTCTTGTCTTTTTCCTCTTAAATGGGGCTTTTATACCCCCGAGTAAGTGGGTTTTGATAATACCATTTTGCACTAATCACCACTAATCAAGAAAATAATTTGAAAAGGACACATGTCTCCTTCTAATCGTGATGTCACCAAGTCTTGCCACTTCACGACCCTCTTAATAACTTTCTCGACACGCGTGGCGGTTTATACCAATAAAGACCGAAGCATCAAGCATGGGCAAATGATTATTTTTATGAATCATTGCGCATGCGTTTAATAAATTTGGGCTCGGGGCTCGACAATCATGCCGTGGTTGGGCTCGAATGGCGAGCTCCTAATCCATGATGTGTCACCGGACACCGCATCGACGTCACTGTAGGACCCCACTCGGATGTGTGTCTTTGGCTTATTGTGCGTGGATTAATTTCTTCCACTGCTCGGGCGTCATCAAAGGCCCCCAAGTTTAATTCCGAGAGAAGAATTTCTCAAGTTGAGTTAAACTTCAATGCTAATGATAAACATTTAATGGGAAACGGAATTTTCAAAGGTTTGTTCATTCCCGACATCCGTCGCGAGTGGTTAATGCCTCGTAGCGGCGCATTAATTGTAGTGCCATAACGACAGACACGTGGCCTCTTGTGGTTGGACCACTCTTTGCGCAGAATCGAAAAGGCACGCGCGCCTTCACGGAGTGGGGACGCGACGTTTTCGACATTTTCGACGGCTTTTAAGGTTGAAAAGGCGCGTCTTTTCAAATAAACGCTTTCGTTTGTCGAGGGAACTCCATCTATAAATACCTCCTTTTCCCTCCATTATTCACTTTCGCATCCATTATCCTCGAGCTAGACTAAGACTAAGACCGAGCGTAAATTTCGGTCGGCTTCCAAAGTTCGAGACTTCAAACTTAGGTACTTTTTCGAAATACTCTCCTTTTACCTATAAAATGTCTTCTTTCGAGGATAGTAGAAGTCGTAGCTATAGCGTAGAGGTTGAAATCGAGGATCCCCCTATGAACCTTCCTCGCTTATTTCTCCTCAAAGACGGCCATCTTCGCCTTTACAAACCGAGTATCATTCGGATCTCTTCTCCGGATTCTTCTCCTGAGGCGGAACATCATTAGAGCGACGCACACTATTTTTAATCCGGCGCCGGACTATTTTTCGAGAAGGCACTGGTGTATCACCGACCGCACGAGAGAATTCTAACGAAAGATCCCCGAGTGCTGATCTTCGACAGTATCAGCAGGAAGAAGAGGATATGAATCCATCGGAGCCGGAGCGTGATAACGTGGAGCGGGTAGACGAACCCTCCGGAGATTCGAGGCCGGAGAGGCCTCAAGTGCCCATGGGCCATCGTAATGGCGATGGCCGGCGAGGAGGAGGCCCTCGCCTTCGTGTAGAGCCTCGGTGGACGCCGTGTGATATAAACGACATCCCTAGCATGTTGATGATCCGGGAGATGGGAGAGCTCCAGCGGAGGTATCGTATTCCGAGTGGCATCAATTTTTGGGTACCGGATGGCACAGAGGTCCTCAGTACCCACCAGCGGGTTGCTTGGCCATACATGTCGCCAGCCTCCTATATGGGTTGCGATTTCCACTGCCGGTTTTCCTCACGTGGTGGTTTTGCAAATGGGGTATGCATCCAACCCAAGTGCACCCTATTTCTTGGGGTAGATCATCATTCATCGGCCTCTTGGTGATGTTCCACTTAGAGAATTACCTCGCCCCAAGTTCAAAGAGATGAACGAACTCTTTATCCGGCGAGCGACTCCTTCATCCCGGGTCACCGTCTGGGGTGGTATTACGTACTGACCGACCGGGGTATCCAGACGCGGCTAGTGGAAGGTAGAGTGGCAATGGGTCATTGGGCAGCCCGAGCCGTCGGGCTTTTCCAAAAATTGGTCGGATCGGGCCAAATTGAATTTTGGTCGGGCCGTGAAAATGCTTGGCCCAATCCGGCCCATTCATGAAATATGTTTGTTAAAATTGGTAGCTTGTCCCTTTATTGTCGTCGCGGTTCGTATAGAATATCAAATTGACTAAGTTCCACAAACCCACTTGATCATCCGACCAAAAGCGTCGGGTCGGTGCAATATCTCTGTTTAGCTGGTAGTTCGTCAAAACTATAATCTTATGCTCTAGAAATTACTGACGGAGTTTTCATGCCGCAGATGATTAATGAATAAGCCAACTTTTCCATTGGCGGATAAGCGGAGTTCGCGTCATGTAGCGCCGACCGTGTAATAGATCGATGTTGAATAGAACCATCTAGCCGATTAACACCGAAATGGCGATTCGGATACCGCCAGTACAAATACAAGTTCTCCCCTCGGTAGGTTTTTGCATATAGGAATTGAAGAAAGGTGCTTTGTTTGAGGGATTCAAAGCGACTGCGCTTGCTCTGGTCCACTCAAAATTTTTGTTCTTTTTTATAATTTCAAGAAAAGTTTACACTTGTCTCATGTGGATCGTGAAACAAATCGGTTGAGGGCGGCCAATCGGCTGTTAGGCTTTGTACCCTTTTTACGAGTTCGGGGTTCTAGATCGATGATGGCTTTTATTTTGTCCTGGTTTGCTTCAATTCCCCTTTGCTGACCATATACCCCAAAAATTTACCCGAGCCAACCCCAAACGTACACTTTCTCGGGTTTAACATCATCTTGTACTCTCTCAAAACAAAGAAACATTTTATTAAGATCGTTTAGATGATCGATATATACAATGATTTCACCAAAGATGTCATCTACATAAACTTCCATAGTACGACCTATCATTTTCTCAAACATCTTATTTCCTAACCTTTGGTAGGTCGTACAAGATTCTTCAACCCGGCGGCATCATCTTATAACAAGAAATTCCACGAGCGTAAAAAAAATGATGTATTTTCTTCATCATCCGGTGCATTCGTATTTGGTTGTAACCCGAGTAAGCATCCATGAAGCTCATTAACTCGTGTCCCGCCGTGGCATCTACCATATAGTCAATGTTTGGTAACGGATAATCGCCCTTAGGGCACGCCTTATTCGTGGTGAAATCCACGCCGCACGCGCCACTCGCTATTGCTTTTATTTACCAAAATAGATTGGCAACCCATCGGGATAGAGGGCTTCCCGGATAAATTGATTATCTAGCAACTTGTTAACCTCGACCTCGAGCGCAGCTTGTCTGTCGGGGCCGAGTTTGCGCCATTTCTCGATAATCGGGCGAACGTTAGATCAATATTAAGGTGGTGGCATGCATGCTTAGGGTCAATTCCGGCATGTCGCATGAGTCCATGCGAAGACGCCGAGATTATTTCTCAAAACTCAATCGGCTCGGTTCGATATGGTTCTGGGAGGTCATGGCCAATACGTAATTGGCGCCCTATCTTGCCTTCCGACATTAATTGTATCAACCTGTTCTACTTTTGTTCCGCCCTTTTCTTTTCTTGCTCGTCTTCTTTTTTTCTGCAGGGGCAATTCATCTTCATGCCGCTCGTTCTTGCTTCCGCCGCCTTTCATTGCTGGTACATCTCTCGCCCCATCCTCCTTCCTTGTTCTTCCATTATCGGTTCCTTCCCAGTGTCGACGACCTGGGTTATCTTCCGAACAATCACCACCTCCCGCTCGGCTTCTCTTTTCGTGGGGATCGCCTTGCATGGTCCCACTGGTTTCTCCTCGTTCCATCATATTAATCTCCACCGGTTGAGTTTGAGAGAGCATTCTCGCGACTCCTCGATTCCCCTTATGTATGGCCTCGCCATCGGTGTTGGGAATATTATGCAAAAATGATATATTGAAACGGCCGCTTTTATATGATAAAGCAATGACCTTCCAATAATAGCATTGTACTCCGAATCAGCGATTATTTTAAATGTTGTCATGACGGTCCGTTTATGCGACCCTTGTCCCATTTGATGGGCAAGTCAACTTCCTCGAGCGGAATTATTCTTCCTCCACCAAACCCCAAAATGTCTGCGTTGCATGGACGGATATAGCTATCGCCCACGCTCAATCTTCGAAAGGCTCGGACGTAAATGATCGATGAGTAGCTTCCAGAGTCGATCAAAATTCTATGAACTGAATACCCAAAATCGGTGCAAAGAATGACCAGGGGGTCGAAATGAGGGTGGACCACCTGGTCGGCATCCACGCCCGAAAAACAAAGTGGTCGGTGGGTTGACCTTTCTTGATTTCCGCCACCCGAACTTGTCTTTCGGCATGGGCGGTCTGTCTCGACATCGCCTTTCTTTTCCCGTTGGAGCGGCTATCTTCTTGGTGTGTTAGTGTTAATTCGATTCACACTCAACATCATGAGGATCTCCTACCCCGATTCTTGGCGGTGGTGGCGGCAGAGAGCCGGATTGGTTATGCGCTCCGGTTGACACCTTGAGTCAATGCCTGGGGGCGGTAGTTCATGAACGTATCTTTTGAGACCGTCTTGCCGAACAATACGCATAATTTCTCTCGATTAAATCTCGGACTCATCGGTATCGTGACCTATTGACTTATGATAGGCACGATCGACGTGAATCTAATTTGATGGCTCAACCTTCAAAGGCCGAGTAAGGGTAACAAATTCGCACCAGTACTTCATTTCATATGGTGATGGAGTGTGGGTCAAAGTATTCTCGGTAGCGCAACTTCGGCTCGCTTCCTGGCGAGCCTTGAATCCGGTGGTCGGGTTTTCCACGAATGGTATGAATCCCAACCCCCGACCCAATTGCTAATTCCTTCCTTCCATCCTTTTTTGCGCCCGGCCGATGCTTGGGGGTGGATCGCCATGGCTTCTTCCGCGCAAATATGGCGTTCGCGCGGACCAGGAATTCTTGTACGAGGTCGCCCGATTCGTGGATAGAAAAGTTGAACCAAGTCTCGGGGGGCGAGGCCGCCATGGCTGCAATTAAAATGGCATCATCCGACACCGACTCCATCTCTCGAACTTGCTTATTGAATCGAAAATATAACTTTTCAGGGCTCATCCTTCCCTTGTCCGATGTTCACAAGGAGTCCTTTGTGCGACTCGGACCTTGGAAGTCAAGAAATGTGTCGTAAAGGCGAGACAAGATCCCCCATGCCCGAATGGATCCCTCGTGGTAGGGTCCTAAACCAACGGTGGGCCTTGGTCGCCCAATGTCAATGGGAAAGCCCTGCAGAGAATGGCATCACTAGGGTCATGCACGCTCCATCCATGCTAAGTACTTATGGATGTGAGTGGTGGGTCGGTTTCCCCATTGTTGTATAGACCGACTTGGGGATTTTCAACTTTGGTGGTAACGGGGTCGCCAGATACCAGGAGAATGGCGACATAACAAAGGTTGGTTTATCGCTGGGATGGTCTCCGAGATCGTTCGCCTTCCGGACCGCCCTCCAATTCATTCAAACGACGGCGAAGGCGTTGAATCTCCACATCCCTTTCCCCGCCATAGGTTAGGGCCTTGAATCTGTTGACCCTAAGCGGTTCCCTCTCATCCGAAACCGAGTCGGGAACTTATCGACGAGCCAGGCGTAAAGGATCAACTCCTGGTCGTCCGGCGAACACCGAGTGGGCATGGCGATGTCGTGTTGGCTCCAGTAGTGATTCTGCTACACGACTTTGCCCTTCCTCATCTTCTCGCGGCCGCCTTCTATCACGACGGACACGCTGTTCATTACCTGAACTAGCTTCTTGGGCTTCATTATGAAGGGGGACTCGAGGATTGATATTAACATTTAGTTGTGGATTGAGTGGGTTAGTATTTATAAGAAGTGGAGGAGGTGCTTGAGAGTTTGTGGTAGCGAGAGTTTGTGATATGAGTTGGTTCATTTGTTTGTACAAAAGTCAAGGTTAGCAATTAGCTGAGCGAAAGGAAATAAAGTAGTGCTCCCTGCTTCTGTCTGGAGCATATTTTGACCATTAGTAGTCTGGCCAGTTTGGTTGTTAGGGTGTTGTTCTTCAGTCAAACGAGCATTTCTCGACTGTTGACTCATTTTGTCTATTACGAAAAGGATAAACGTTGAACTTTACCTGGTTTTTACTTGACTTGCTTTTGCCGAACTCGATCGACCAATACGGGCCCTCCTTCTAGCGCCAATTTGTTGACGTGCGTTTTGGTCAACAAGCAAAATATATAAGAAATTTAACACGTGGAAATATAAGTATGCGTAATACGCGTTTATTTATGGCTAATTCTGCCTTTTTAGCGTAATGCCGAGCCGGATTATTGGGGTCGGTCTTTCTTACAATCTCCCGTTTACAAGTCCTTTTTCTGTTTTTTTCTCTTGTCTTTTTCCTCTTAAATGAGGCTTTTTATACCCCTCGAGTAAGTGGGTTTTCAATAGTCATCTTTGCACTAATCACTCACTAATCAAGAAAAATAATTTGAAAAGGACACATGTCTCCTTCTAATCGTGCATGTCAGCCAAGTCTTGCCACTTCACGACCCCTCTTAATAACTTTCTGACACGTGGCGGTTTCTGATACCAATAAAGCACTGAGCATGGGCAAATGATTATTTTTATGAATCATGCTTGCGCATGCGTTTCCCGAAAAATTTGGGCTCGGGGCTCGACAACCATCTTTGTGGTTGGGCTCGTAGCGGCGAGCCTAATCCATGATGTGTCACCGGACACCGCATCGACGTCACACCGTAGGACCCCACTCGGATGTGTCTTTGGGCTTATTGCGTGGATTAATTTCTTCCACCATCGGCTCGGCGTCATCAATGTACGTTGGGGACCTCCACACTATTGTGCACACAATTAATCTACAAAAGATACAAATATACAAATTAAATACGTACATACATACTTATGATATTGTATTAAAATCTGTCCATAAACATCAACTCGTTGCAACTCAATAATGTTGATTGTGTCTTGCCTACAATACACACGAGTCGTTAAGTTGTCAAAATTATCCCCGCGAAAATTATTCGATGCTCAAATTTGATTCATACATACTTTTTATCAGTAAATTGATGTACTTTAAATGATAAATTAACCACCTAATTATCTAGAGTTGTGTTTTAATGTGGCGAGGTGAACATGACATGTATATTATAGTATTTATTAATATATGGTCTTGGGCTATCTTATTTCAGCATTAAGAATTTAATAATACATATATATTCACATCTCGTGTAATTATGTATGTGTACGTATATGTGGTGTGCCCACACAAAAGCAGATTGAGAAGTTCAAATTTGCTGCCGTGTCTGAACTCAGCAATAGCATTCTGGATGTTGGGGCCTGTTTGCCAATTTGGGAAAACATATATAGAAGATTGTGGAGACCATTTATATGGATTATATTATTATATATATGGAAGTTTCTTTGTAAAATTATTAAATGCTTAAAAACATTTTTGAATAGATTTTTTTTATAAATATAAAAGTCGGTTTTGGACAAATGCTAATTATATATTTTGGAAAATTAAAAATAAGCCCATATAAATATTAAAAAGTACATCATATATTCATATAAATAATATTCAGTCTAAAAGTATTACCAATATGCACATGAACGATCACAGGGATACAAAATAGTCATACATTTAAGATAAAAAGGCAAAAAACCATCCCACATGAACAAATTGACAACTGCATGAATAAAGCTGAAGCGTCATCCCCTCTCATCATAATTAAAACTATATAGATTTATATATGATTAGCCAGAAATGAAGACTATGTAAGAGATTTATTTTTCTTCAAACTAATAGATTAATATGTAATTGTTTTTTTTTTTTTTGAATTTGGGAGGGGAGCAGTGGCGGATCTAAAAATTCGAAAATGGGGGTACGATAAATTTTAGGCTAATCGCAGTTAGATTCTATAATTATTTTTTGGGAACAAAGTGTTTGTAGAGGAAAGAAAATGTGGGAAATTGTGTAAAAAATATGTAAGATATCTTGATTTTTTTGGATTTTAATTGTTAAAAATACCATTTATATAAAAATTGGGGGTACAAAATATTATTAATATTATTTTTTAAACTAAAATTTATATTTTTTTTTCAAATTGGGGGTACAACTGTACCCCCAAACCTTCACGTGGCTCCGCCACTGGAGGGGAGGGAATCATAAAATTTATTAATTTTCTAATTATACTAATTAGAAAAAATTGAATTTGAGGGCGGCGGCCGCCGCCAGCCCCTGTATATGAACAAACTCAAACACGGTTTGTGCGCATGAATCCTATAAATCATAAAGTACTGAATTTAATTTTGCTTACCATTTAATTAACTTTACTTGATTTCGAACATAATAAGTTTGAACGTATAGCCTGGAATAATTTCTAACTTTTTTTTTGAAAAGAAATAATATCTAATTTTGAATCTTATAAAGAAATTGAAACTCATCGGACCACGTATAGTAAGGAAAAGTCGTGTAATAACGTCCATTCGACTATGCATCAATCGTTTTCAATGCTGGTCCAGTCGATCGGCTTGAATAACATGGATGATACTAAATCAACTACAGAGACATTTAATGACTTGTTTGGTTCGAGGTCTTTGGATTATATGAGCAATTATATAAAATAAAACAAACATGAATTTACTTAATGGTATGCAAAATTTGTAAAAACAATTATAGTTAACAGCTTCGAATTGGTTGATTATAGAAAAACAAGTTTACCTATAGATTTTAAAGTATAGGTAAAATTGTTATATATATATAATCATTGTAGGTAAATATTTACCTACAGAATCTAAAACTATTAATAAATATTTACAATATTTTTGTCGGTAAATTAAATTTAAAACTATCGATGATTTGTTGGTAATCTGTTGGTATAATTTGGGAAAATTAATATTTTCTATGTTGTAGGTATTTCACAGATAACTGTTAAATTTAGTTAATAAAATCATTTCGGTCAATAAATTGTCGGTAAACTGGAATTTTGTTATAGTGTTCCTATAAATAACCAAAAAAGTTATTGATACATAATTTATTAATTATTTCTAGGAAACTCGATTTTCTGGAAGATGTATGAGATTGAAAAAAGTTCTGAAGTTGGAAGTAGAGGTTTGATTTTTTTTTCCTTTTTTGAGAAAGGAAGTAGAGGTTTGATTGATAATGCAATAATGTTGGGAGAGGAATTGGAATTTGGAACGAAATATGAACCAAATTACTCTATTTCAATTAATTTAATTCTTTATTTTACTCAAGCCTAATTTTATTATACATATAAATCTATAATTGGATCTAGAATGAAAATAGATAAATATAATTTAAAAAGTATAGAGAAACGACAACATTACAAATTTATATTTCCATCATTGTATATATCTTATTTTAGTAATAAGTATTAAAATCTGGGGTCAAATATTTTTATACCAAGTTATTGAAATACACTTATATTATATAAAAATGTCCACGTGTAGGTCGATAAATACCGTAAGAGGATGTTTGGCTGAGCTTATAAGTTCTTAAAAAATAGCTTATAAGATGTTTAAGAGCTTATAAGCTTTTAAAATGTGTTTGGTAATTTTTTTCCAAAAGAGCTTATAAGCTCCAAAAAAAAGCTGTTAGAGAGCTTATAAGCTCCTAAAAAAAAGTACCTCCACCCCAACTTTTGTTAAAATAGCTTATAAGCTCTTTATTTTTAAACATTCAAAAGACAAAAATATCCTTAATAATTTTATAGTATCCCAAAATTACCCACCACACAATCAATCTCTCAATTTTTTTCCCCGTAAACTCAACTATCTTATTTTATCCAAACACTCTGACAACTTATTTTTAAAATAAGATCCAACATCTTATAAGCTCCTAAAACAACTTATCAGATGTAGGAGCTTATAAGATATTTTAAATAAGCTTAGCCAACAAGTTTAAACAATTATTTTTTAAATGACAAAACAAATAATGTAAAATACCAAACAAATAATTGAGAAGGTAAAATATGAAAGTTAACAGTATATAGTTTAAGGCTATTTTGGTTCATTAATATAAATTATGTTGGTTTAGGATGGTATTTGAAGGTTTTGACAGTAGAGGGGGTAATTGATATAAACCCAATAGTACAAGGGGGTAAAGTAAATTTTACCCTTACTAGGCATATTTGAATTCTAATCGTTGATGTATTATACATACGATATTTGCATGAGATTCGTAAAATCTACATTATCTTTCGTTTATTTAGTATATATACATCGTTTATGTAGTATATATACGATATAAAATTGATTTTAAATATAAACCACGTGCAAAGTATGTGCATTTTTTACTAAAATAATATGAATCATGTGCAATATACATTCTAAAATTATATAAATTGCATGCAATAAACATGTTTTATACTAGGTTATGTACATTATGTGCAACACACACATTTTTTTAGTAAAATTATAATAACGTTTATTTTATTTAAATTAATAAACAAGTTCATGTGGAATGCACGTGCAAATTACTAGTTTTAAGAAAAGATCAAATACTTATCCGCAAGCTTTTCTATGGTTTTCTTTATTATTTTTCTTCTAACAAGATGTCAAAACAAAAATAGCTAGTATCACACATCTACAATTGAGTCATCGCTTACAATAAAATCGTTGAAGTAAAATTTATGTGCAAAATTTTGAGATTATATATTGCCTCTAATAATATCGATTAGCTTGTGTATCATGATATGTATATATATATATATATATATATATATATATATATTTTCAGCTTTGAGTATCTTAGCATGCAATACTGCATACCACCCACTCATGTGCTTTAGATGCATATTGTTCGTAGATCAACGATAATGTATCGGATACACCCGCGAACGATGTAGTTGAACATTGCCTCTACAAAGTGCGATGACGAACAACATTCGTTAGTCCAATATAACATGATCATTATATATGTATTATGAATGTAAAATTGACTTAAAATGAGCAACTAAATTACTTAAACTCAAGAGGTTCTCTTCATTCACCCCGCGCCGTTTTTTTTATATAAATAATTTCTAAAACTAGCACTCCAAAGTTAAAAATATCCGACTTAGTAGAAAATTGCTCGTACATTATGTATTCATGGGCCATATATCCACTGTATATGCAAATTGCAATATAGTTTATAAGCCATGTGACCCAAATTATGAAATAGAGTTTTCTATTCCAAATCGTCTGTAATCGGGTGTTTCGATGAATATCATCATGTACATGTGACATTTTGATTTGAAATGATAGTGAAACACGATATGGAATAGGAAATCTGAGCAATTAGAAATAAAGATAAAATAATATTTTCTTGAGAGGTTTATGGTCTAATTAATACTCACAAGGTTCCAGCAATCCTGTTGCTTGTCTTGAGTCTCATCTTGTCCAAATAGTTTTGCCATGTCGAAATCTGCAATTTTTGATTTCATCGCTTTGTCTAAAAGAATATTACTAGGTTTGAGATCACGATGAGTGATCCTCAATTGAGAATCTTCATGTAAGTAGAGTATTCCCCTTGCAATACCATTATAATCTTAAAGCGTCTATCCTCATCTAAGTACGAACATCTGACTGGATCTACATGTCCAAATTAAATTAATTTCAACGTTAAATCTAAAATCACATCAATTGTTAACAAATATAAAGAAAATATCTAATGAAGGTGAATGAAATAATAATACCAAATATAAAGAGATTTAGGATTGCATTCAGAACGAGTTCATATATGAGAAGCCTTTCACTTCCTTCTAGACAATAACCCAGGAGTCTAACTAGATTCATGTGTTGATGATTGGCCAGTAATTATACCTCGTTCTTAAACTCTAGATCACTTGATCTGAACCCTGAGACAATCTTTTGACATCTAATTCTCGACCATTTGCCATTTTCCCTAATATTAAATCGTAACAAGTAAGAATTCAGAGTCTTTATTTTTATATTTTAATTTAAAATTGTTCGCTATCAACTTTTCTTTATCAACCACAATATCCCATGTATCTTACAAATAGCCGCAAATCCACCTTAATTATAAATATAAATCACGTGCAAAGTATGTGCATTTTTACTAAAATAATATGAATCACGTACAATACAAGTGTTTTTTTTAGAATTATATAAATTACATGCAATATACATGTTTTATACTAGGTTATGTACATTATGTGCAACACACGCATTTTTTTAGTAAATTATATAAATATTAATTTTATTTAAATTAATAAAAAAGTTCACGTAGAACACACGTGCACATTACTAGTTTTAAGAAAAGATCAAATACTTACCCGCAAGCTTTTCTCGATAAACATCATCATGTACATGTGACATTTTGATTTGAAATGCTAGTGAAACACAATATGGAATAGGAAATCTGAGCAGTTTGAAATAAAGATAAAATAATATTTTCTTGGGACATTTATGGTCTAATTAATACTCACAAGGTTCCAGGAATCTTGTTGCTATTGTCTTGAGTCTCATCTTGCCCAAATAATTTGCCATGCCGAAATCTGCAATTTTTGGATTCATCGCATCGTCTAAAAGAATATTACTAGGTTTGAGATCACGATGAATGATTCTCATTTGAGAATCTTCATGCAAGTAGAGTATTCCCCTTGCAATACCCATTATAATCTTAATGCGTCTATCCCATCTAAGTACGAAAATTTGATTGTGCCTACATGTCCAATTTAAATTAATTTCAATGTTAAATCTGAAATCACAGTAATTGTGAACAAATATAAAGAAAATATATAATGAAGGTAAATGAAATATATTACAAAACATAAAGAGATTTAGGCTTGAATTCATAACGTGTTCATATATGAGAAGCATTTCACTTTCTTTCTGACAATAACCCAAGAGTCTAACTAGATTCATGTGTTGATGATTGACCAATATAATACCTTGTTCTTAAACTCTAGATCACCTGATCTGAACCCTAACACAATCTTTTGACATCTATTTCTCGACTATTTGGCATTTTCCCTATTATTAAATCGTAACAAGTAAGAATTCGAGGTCTTTATTTTTGTATTTTAATTTAAGATTATTCGCTATCAACTTTTCTTTATCAACCACAATCCCACGTGTCTTAAAAATAGCCGCAAATCCACCTTAATTTTAAATATAAATCACGTGAAAAGTATGTGCAAATTTACTAAAATAATATGAATCACGTGCAGTACAAGTGCTTTTTCTAAAATTATATAAATTACATGCAATATACATGTTTTATACTAGGTTATGTACATTATGTGCAACACGCATTTTTATAGTAAAATTATATTAATATTTATTTTATTTGAATTAATAAAAAGTTCACGTGGAACACATGCACATTACTAGTTTTAATAAAAGATCAAATACTTACCCGCAAGCTTTTCTCGATAAACATTATCATGTACATGTGACATTTTGATTTGAAATGCTTGTGAAACACGATATGGAATAGAAATCGAAAGCGCTTAAAAATAAAGATAAAATACTATTTTCTTGGGATGTTTATGGTCTAATTAATACTCACAGGTTCTAGCAATCTTGTTGCTATTGTCTTGAGTCTCATCTTGCTCAAATAGTTTTGCCATGCCAAAATCTATAATTTTTGGATTCAACTTCATCTATTATTAGGTTTGAGATAACGACGAATGATCATCATTTGAGAATCTTTATACAAGTAGAGTATTCCCTTGCAATACCCATTATAATCTTAAAGCGTCTATCCCATCTAAGTACGAATATTCGATTGTGCATATATGTCCAATTTAAATTAATTTCAATGTTAAATCAAATCACAATAATTGTGAACAAATACACAAATTATGTAATGAAGGTATATGAAATATATTACAAAATATGAAGAGATTTAGGCTTGCATTCAAAACGCGTTCATATTTATATGAGAAGTATTTCACTTCCTTCTAGACAATAACCCAGGAGTCTAACTAGATTCCTGTGTTGATGATGGGCCAGTAATAATACCTCATTCTTAAACTCTATATCACATGTTCTCAACCCCGAGATAATCTTTTTCGCATCTCTTTCTCGACCATTTGGCATTTTTCCTAATATTATATCTTAACAAGTAAGAATCCAGGTCTTTATTTTTGTATTTTAATTTGAAATTGGTCGCTATTAACTTTTCTTTATCAACCACAATCCCATGTATCTTAAAAATCGCCGCAAATCCACCTTAGTTTTACATATAAATCTCGTGCAAAGTATGTGCATTTTTACTAAAATAACATGAATCACGTGCAGTACAAGTGTTTTTTCTTAAATTATATAAATTACATGCAATATACATGTTTTATACTAGGTTATGTACATTATGTGCAACACACGCATTTTTAAGTAAAATTATATAAATTTTAATTTTATTTAAATTAATAAAAGAGTTCACGTGGAACACACGTGAACATTACTAGTTTTAAGAAAAGATTAAATACTTACCCGCAAGCTTTTCTCGATAAACATCATCATGTACATGTGACATTTTGATTTAAAGTGCTAGTGAAACACAAAGATGGAATAGAAATATGAGCCGTCGAAAATAAAGATAAAATACTATTTTCTTGGGACGTTTATGGTCTAATTAATACTCACAAGGTTCCAGGAATCTTGTTGCTATTGTCTTGAGTCTCATCTTACCCAAACAGTTTTGCCATGCCGAAATCTGCAATTTTGAGTTCATCGCTTGCCTAAAAGAATATTACTTGGTTTGAGATCACGATGAATGATCCTCAATTGAGAATCTTCGTGCAAGTAGAGTATTCCCCTTGCAATAGCATTATAATCTTAACGCGTCTATCCCCATCTAAGTACGGACATCGATTCGAGTGATCGTGGATCACTGAAAGCCAAATGAATCGGGACATTGTAGGTGTCCGGATTCGTGTGATGTTGGAGTTAGTAACTCCTACAAAGAGTGATCACCGAAAAGAGCCCACTACTTGTCTCATTATGGAGTAGTGGGGTGTAACATCCGGGATGTTACAATTGGATTAATGCCCACTAACTTTTTATCTCCCCGCAGTGTTGGTTGTCTATAAAATCATTGCATTGTGCATTGCAGATTTTACACAGAAAATTCATAGCATTTCATACACCTCCAAAAGCTATTTCTACATTCTCGCACTAAGTCCAAGAACTATCTTGAAGACTTTTCTAGTTCGAAGGTGCTTCGTGTTATTGGTGCTACTACGTAAGACGTAGTCGCTTTCATCTTTGGAAGCAATACGTCAAACCGTGAGCACTAGCCGACGTAATTGCTTTGCGGAAAGAGATTCGTCTCGACTCGGCTTCTGAAAGTTCTATCTTTTGTAATAGCTAGTTCAGTTTCTTGTAATCTTCTGTTTTCTCGTAATTTGCCATTTGAAGAGATTCCCAATCCTCGAACTTTGTAATAATCAACAATCGCAAAGCAATTATCCGAACTTCACGATGGCAAGCACAAGCGTAACCCCGATCATCCCTCCCGCTCAAGCCGAGAAACCCGAAAAATTCATGGGTTTCGACTTCAAGAGGTGGCAAAAAATGCCGTTTCTACCCGACTACCCTAAGTCCGCAAGATTCGACCGAGGACGCCTCCCGTTGTTGCCGAGAATGAAACGAATCTTTGAAAAATGCGTTGCTTTGATGCATGGGGCCGGGTGATTTCTGTGCCGAACTATGTCCTTAACGGACTTAGTGATGCACTTTACAACAAAGGTGTATTGTCTTTGAAATCCTCCAAAGAATTGTGGGATTCTTTGGAGAAGAAATACAAAACCGAGGATGCTTGGCACAAAGAAATTTGTTGTCGGTAAGTTCTTGGATTTTGTGATGGTTGATTCTAAAACCGTGATGGAACAAGTTCGAAGTTCCAGTTGATCCTACATGAAATCTCTCCGCCGAGGAATGGCTTTGCCGAAGCATTCCAAGTGGCCGCCTGATTGAGAAATTGCCCCAAGTTGGAGGGATTTCAAGAATTATCTCAAGCATGCGAAAGGAGATGGGACTAGAGGATCTGATTGTCAAACTCGAGAATTGAGGAAGACAATAGGAGGATTGACTCTAAGTCCAAGCTTGTCCCTATGGAGTCAAAAGCCAACTTGATGGAGCATGGCTCGTCAAGTAACTCAAGAAAAGGCCTAACGATAAAGGCAAGAAACCGGCACTGAAAATTCCAGGGAGCTTGCTACAATCGTGGCAAACCGAACCATATGGCAAGATCGCCGTCACCAAAGAAAAAGAAAACCAAACCGCAGATCAATGCCAATGTGGTTGAAGAAAGGGAGTCGACGTGAAGTTGACATGCCTGTCGGCGGTGGTGTTTGAAGCCAATTTGGTGGATAACCCGAAAGAATGGTTTGTGGATACCGGTGCCACTTGCCATGTCTGCGTTCGATAAGGATGCATTCTCTTCTTACATCCCATCGACCGGAAGGAAGCTCCATATGGGGAATCACGCCTCTTCCGATGTTGCTTTGGCGTTGGAACGGTGGTGCTAAAGCCGACTTCGGAAAGGAGTTGAAGGCTCAAGGATGTCTTTGCATGTCCCGGACATCCGCAAAAATCTGTTTCGGGTTATTTCTTTGGTCAACCATGGGTTTAGACTAGTTTTTTGAGTCCGAAAAGTTTGTACTTAGCAAATTTGGACAGTTCCTTGGTAGGGGTTATCTAGACAAAGGACTGCTCAAAATGAATGTAATAATTGTACGCCGTTTTGGCGAGAATATGAATAAGAATGAATCTTCTTTTTGTTTATATTGTTGAGTGCCCTAATTTATGGCATATTAGATTAGGACATGTAAATCAATGCTATAAAAAGGTTGGTAAATTTAGAATTGATTAATTTACCTCAAGTAAACTCACAAAGAAAATGTGAAGTTTGTGTTGAAGCTAAAATGGCTAAATTACCGTTTCATTCGGTTGAAAGGAGCACTTCACCTTTAGAGTTGATACACACCGATGTGTGTGATCTAAAATTTGTGCAAACTAAAGGTGGTAAAAATATTTCATCACATTTATTGATGATTGCACAAGGTTTTGCTACTTATACTTGTTAAGAAACAAAGATGAAGCATTCTAGAGGCTTTTAAAAATTATAAAAATGAAGTTGAAAATCAACTTGGCAAAATGGATTAAAATAATTCGAGTGATAGAGGTGGCGAATATGTTGCACCATTTGAAGAACTATGTACCCAATCGAGCATAATTCATCAAACAACAAAGACCATATTCACTACGCTTCAACTGTTCTTTGAACGCAAAAACCGGACTCTAAAAGAGATGATGAATGCCATGTTGATAAGTTCCTGGATTACCCCGGAATATGTGGGGAAGGCTTTTTAACAAACCAACCACATATTGAATAAAATACCACTTAAAGGAAAGATAAGACACCTTACGAATTGTGGAAAAATCGTAAGCCTTCTTATAAATTAAAGTGTGGGGGTGTTTGGCTAAGGTAGCAATACGAACCAAAACAAGTTAAAATTGGACCAAAGACAGCTTGATTGTGTCTTTGTGGGATATGCTTACTAAAGTAGTGCATATAGGTTTATGATACATAAGTCGAAAAATCCGGAAATGATCAAGGTACCATAATCGAATCAAGGAATGCTTTGTATTCTTTGAGGATGTCTACCCTTGTAGAGAAAAATTAGAAGTGAGTACTAATAAAAGAACTCACGAATCGCAAGTGGTTCAACACCAATTAGTGAAGAATCCGGACGCAAAGAAGAGGTCTAAGACGGCTAAGTCTTTTGGGCCCGATTACATAACATTTATGTTAGATGGTGAGCCAAACTCGATTAAAGAGGCTCTAAGCGATCGTATGCTCCGCTCGGCAAGAATCTATCAATAGTGAAATCGAGTCCATTCTCGCAAACCATACTGGGAGTTGGTTGATCTCCCCGGTCATAAACCTTTAGGATGTAAATGGATCCTAAAGAAGAAGTATAAAGCGAGATGGAACTATTGATAAGTATAAAGCACGGCTTGTAGCCAAAGGCTTTAAACAAAAAGAAGGATATGACTTCTTTGACACCTATTCTCCAAAGAACGAGGATCGCGTCTATTCGGTGCTTCTTGCGATTGCCGCTTTGCACAATCTAGAGATTCATCGATGGACGCCAAGACGGTGTTTCGAATGGAGAGATAGATGCTTGAAATATACATGGAACAACCTGAAGGATTTGTTGCACCCGGTCAAAAAGAAGGTTTGCGAGTTAATAAGATCCTTGTATAGACTGAAACAAGCTCCAAAACAATATATGGCATCTTAAGTTTGACAATTCGATGTTGTCAAATGGATTTAAAATCAACGAGTGTGATAAATGCGTATATGTCAAAGGGACATCGAAGCATTTGTCATAGTTTGTCTATACGTAGACGATTTGTTAATCATGGGCGCAGTCATGATACTATCATGGAGACTAAAAGAATGTTAAAGAGAACTTTGACATGAAGGATATGGGGACTGCGATGTAATCCTTGGGATAAAAATCAGCCAGAACTCCTAATGGAATTATCTTGTCACAATCCCACTATGTGGAGAAAGTGCTCAAGAAATTCAATGCTTTTGATTCCACCAAAAGACGCCCATTGATTTAAGTATAAATCTGGTTGCTAATAAAACAGAACCAGTGGCTCAAATGGAATACTCACGTATAATAGGCGATCGATGTACATCACAAATTGTACACGCCCGCACTTGGCCTACCATGTAAATATGTTGAGTAGGTTCACGAGCAATCCAAGCCATGAGCATTGGAAAGCGTTAACTGGGGTGTTAAAATACTTGAAGTATACCTTGGATTATGGGCTATACTACTCAAGATATCCAAATGTACTTGAAGGATATAGTGATGCTAGTTGGATCTCGATTCGAAAGATTCTTATTCAACTAGTGGATACATATTCACCATTGGAGGTGGTGCGGTATCGTGAAGTCCACGAAGCAAACATGTATAGCTCGGTCCACCATGGAATCGAGTTTATAGCTTTGGATAAAGTCGGTGAAGAGCAGAGTGGCTTCAAACTTTCTGGAAGATATTCCATGTTGGAGGAAGCCCGTGCCTTCCTTGATGATTCACCGTGATAGCCAAGCCGCTATAGGAAGGGCACAGAGCAATATGTATAACGGTAAGTCTAGACATATTCGTCGAGACACAATACCGTTAGACATTGATCTCAAATGGTGTGATGTCAATTGACTACGAAAAGTCAAAAGACAATTTGGCGATCCTTTGACAAAAGGATCAATCGAGATCAATTGGGTAAATTGCTAGAGGGAATGGGCTTGAAGTCCACAAAGTAAAAATAACTATCATAGTGGTAACCCAACCATGATGACTCGGAGATCCCAAGAACTTGGTTCAATGGGAAAACTAAACTATGAAGGTTATGTTGTAACACTTGGAAACAATGTCATAACCCATCCCTAGAAAGCAAAACCAAGTGTTGAAACACCGCAAAGTTGTGGTGAGGCTAAGTCATTCGACTTTTAATGATTCCTACACCTCGTTGAGGTTGAGTATGGCAGATACTCGGATAGGAGATCACCTATATAAGTGAGAAGTCGGGCCGCTTCAAAGTAACACTTATGAATCCAAAGTGGTGTCCATGGCCGAAACGGACACAAAACGTGAGAACGAAGGTGTTGAGACCTTATTGTGTTAATATTGTTGACTCGGTATACACCGTGGAGAATAGTTCAAGGCATCAAGCGTCCACTAAGCCGCCAAAGGTGTACCCGATGGTATTGACTACGGGAGGTTTAAAGCCATAAGCTACCTTTCCGAATGCAATATTGTCTCTTGAGGATCGGTTTGCGTGTTCCGCATTCATGCATACATTAATTTCCACTCATGTGGGGATTGTTGGAAATTTTGGTTTTGATAAAGTGGGTGTCGACCCAACTTTGACCAATTTTTCGGTGGCTAAATATTTAATTCGAGGAATTAAATTATATATTATTAATCTACGTTCCGAGTAGATGTTCGTAGTATTTTTATTTCTCAAACCGAATTTCGGTGAGTGAGAAATTAATACACGAAGGTAGCCACATAAATGGGCATTATGTAAAGATTATGTAAAGGGAGATGAAAGGCTTACGCCTTATCCCACATGGAATAAAAATCATAGTTTATCCTAGTTTATTTACTAGAAGGTGTTATTTGTTGTATAAACTATAACACAAGTGGATGATCACAAGTGGGCCACACGCTGCTGCTTTGCCGCCGCCCGCCCCGGGCCTGGGCCTGGGCTTGGCACGGGCCGGGCCTGGGGCCGGCTTGGGCGGGGCGGCCCGCCCTATTGGGCCCGGTCCAGTCCACCACTAAGTTTTGCCACTCGAAAATGGGCTTGCCCAGATTCGAGTGGCTGGATCGGATTGAAGCTGAAGCCCAATGAATCCGGACATCAGGTGTCCGATTAGTGTGATCGTTGGAGTTAGTAACTCCTACAAAGAGTGATCAAAAAAAGCCCACTACTTGTCTCATGTTATGGAGTAGTGGGGTGTAACATCCGGGATGTTACAATTGGATTAATGCCCACTAACTTTTTATCTCCTGCAGTGTTGGTTGTCTATAAAATCATTGTTGTGCATTGCAGATTTTACACAGAAAATTCATAGCATTTCATACACCTCCAAAAGCTATTTCTACATTCTCGCACTAAGTCCAAAGAACCGGGTCTTGACTTTTCTAGTTCGAAGGTGCTTCGTGTTAGTGGTGCTACTACACGAAGACGTAGTCGTTTCATCTTTGGAAGCAATACGTCAAACCGTGAGCACTAGTCGGGACGTAATTGCTTTATGCGGAAAGAGATTCGTCTCGACTCGGCCAAAGTTCTATCTTTTGTAATAGCTAGTTCATTTCTTGTAATCTTCTTTTCTCGTAATTTGCCATTTGAAGAGATTCCCAATCCTCGTAACTTTGTAATAATCAACAAGTTTATCATCTTTACAAAATGCGAGGTATTTATAACCGCGCGACAATCAAACTAGCGATGTGGTGTCCATTTAATGTATATCTATATTAGTAATATAATTTGTTATCGTAATTTGTTTAAATAGTCGATCCAAATAATCCAATATATACCAACCAATAATTATGCAAAATTCCCAAAGACCTTAACATCCACCCTAGCATTTTACTTGTTTTTTTGGGGATAAGATCTCCTATTCCATTACATTAGATGAAAAACAAGTGTACATAGGGTTGATCCTAACAATTTTTTGGCCCGAGTCGAACTTTTGAAATCGGGGTCCCCATTTTTTACAAACTAAAAGACAACATAAAACAATAAAAGAAAAAATAATGTGCAATATATATGATATCTATATTCAAAAATCCTAATAGTTATTTAAATATAATCCGCCTTATAGTTTTGGCCGCAAAAGTATTAATCAAATCAAGAAAATCAAGTTGTTCAATAAAACTTTTATTTTGCATGTTTTTGTGTGTAATTTTTGTGTGATTCTTATTTTTCTTGTGTGTGATTGTACGTATTTTTGTGTCAAATACATCCCATTTTATAGTATCGAGTGTTACTTAGGGTATTTTTTCTTTTTTGTAGGTTTCAATAAAAAGGAATCTTGAAAAAGGGCTAAAACGGACAAGATGGGAACTACGGTCGGACAACGGTCGACGTTGGCTAGGACAGGTGCACGGGCGTGCACATTGGTGCACGGTCGCGCATAGAGAATAGAGGAAAAAAATGCAACGCTACGCATATGTGCGCGAGTGCGCGTCAACCCTTGATGTGAATGTGCGCGGGCGCGCACATAGCTAGTGGTCGCGCAGGGCGAGTCTGGGCGCGCACATGGTGTGCGGTCGCGCAGGGCGAGTCTAGGTGCGCACATGGCGCGTGGTCACGTAGGTCGAGTAAGGGCACGCGGGCGCAGGCACGCATAGGCGCGCGCGTGTGAGGAAGAGCACGCAGAGGGCAGCGCGAGGAAGAGCACGATCGCGCAACTGGAGAAGTTTCTAGAGTTTTGCGAGTTTTCTTCTTCTTTTAGGATTCTCCCATCTTGTATAAGGTTCTAGGCTTATAAATAGCATTTGGAGGATCCATTATTTCGTACACTTTCATTACTTAGCACTTTTAAACTTTAGATTTTATTATTTTCTCTTTCATTCAACATTGGGATTACTTGGGTTCTTCCCATTGAAGTTATTTCGCGCTTAATCAAAGCGTAATATTTCTTCATTTTCTTTGTCGATTTCAATTATTGGGTGATTATTATTATTGCATGATGATGTTTATGATTGTTTTCTTTCCTTCAATTGAGATTATGATCCACTCCCCAAGCATGAACTAACTTTATTGTTCTAGGATTAGGATGATTTGATTCAAACAAACAAGCATGAGTATTAACTAATTGATTTGCTTTCCTGAATGAATTACTTTACTTGATGATTAATTATTTGGCCAACTTTTGATTGTTTTGAGGGAATAATCGAGATCGAGAGAATATATTATTCCTGGACTAAATTTATTCAGGGGGTTAGATATGAATCAGATATGTATTATCTAACTTAATTTAATGAAAATAGCAAATTATGTATGGATATGCCTAATATGTGAATACGTGAGTTATCAGATCTAGGCCTAGTTTTTACTTGTTTTTTATAATTGTTAATCGCATGATCAATTAGTTGATATTCTGCTCGCAAGTTTGATGATATGATTCTGAAATCCTAGACGTTTATCCATATCATTTTTCCGGGTTTAATTGTGTTTAGTTTCAATTGGTCTTTTTATTTGTTTTTTTCTTTAGTTAATTAAAATCACAAATCTTGTTAGAGTGTTTAGGATTTATTTTCTATTATTTGTGTTGCATAATAATTATTTTTCGGCTAAGTCTTCCGTGAGGGATGACTTTGGTCAACTTGATACCCTACGATTGATCTCGTGCTCTTGCAAGCGTCCGCTAGATTTATTTTAGGTGTTTAGAACCCCCAAACTTAAACTGTGATGATCCCGGTCAACACATTGTAAACAAGACAACACAAATGGGGTAAAGAAGAGCAACTCAAGAACACCGCATCACAATTCATGTCATCTATCCATCCATAGACATCAAGCATAAACCAACCAAGTTTCAAATAGCTAACACGGAGCACAAGTCTATTAAAATCATGGTAACACACTTCAAATCATGCCTCTCATGGATAAAGTGTATACTCTACTCACTAGAATAATAAGGGACGTGTATTCGCTCAAATCATATCAATGTTGAAGAATTACCATATGCTTGCAAATCGTCTCACATCTCCGCCACTCGTTTGTATGCAATTCACAAATCAGAAAGGACGTTGTTTATGGTTGTAATGAAGACTCTTTGGTTAAGGTAGGGAAATATGGATAAAGTGACTCAACTCAAGCGTATAGATTGGTAAGCACATCGTTTTTCTCTAACAGTTATTCTAATACCAACCAACTATGTACTCTCAATCTCCTTATATCTTATCACCTCTCTATTTCTCCCTTCTTTTTTTTTTTTCATACAAATCATTCTCCTTCGCCTTACATCACATCGTCCGGCCCATTTTTCGATCTACGACTCACTTTTTCATCGTTTTTTATTTCAAATTTCTTTCTTGATTTTTGACTTTTTTTTTTGTGAGTATCCCTTTTTCTCCTTTTCTTCTTTTTATTCCCAATCACCCAACATATAAACTATTTTCTAACTTCTCGATACCCTTCATTCAATCCTTTATTCTATCCTTTACTCAATGATATACGCTCAAGTTTAAGATAACAGATATATCAAATTAAGTTCTAAGGCTTGATATGTGGTTATCAAAAATCGTGCAATAGGCTCAAATTGGCTAACTAGGAAAATCAAATATCATAAGGTAGGCAAAAAGGCTTGAAAGCTTAACAAAAATGGCCTAAAATCATTTTCATGAATGCATACAACATGTGACCTTGACGAGATACCGAGCAAGTTCTAGAATTCAAATCAACATGAATGACGCACTCAATCGCAAACAAGACGCATATGATGAAAGCGATAAAGGCTCAAAAGCTCACAGGCTTGTAAGTGCATAATTCAAAGCATTTTAACCATGATCCCAATAAGCACATGCTCCATATTAATTATTCTCAACCCGATCAACTCACACTCAACATCCAATTCAAAACAACACGAACTAATCCGCAAATGCTCCCAAGATCAAGATCTCAATCAAAACACAACAAACACACAATAGCGGTCAACTCACTCCCTAACTACTAGAAAAGCAATAAACGTGCTAAAGCGATAAACATGCTAAAACCATAAAAAAATCAAACATCTAATGCACTCGCACCCTATATGATATGCTCTACATGCAACTAAATGAATGCAAACGCCACACCCATCAATAAAATTACTACCTCTCCCCAAACTTGAATGAAATTATAGCGCATAAAAGAGAAGGTAGAATTTCAAAGAAAAGTGTGGATAGGACTGGATTATCGGGGGGTGGCGGCGGAAAGTGGCCCGGGAGATATGCCACATTCGTATCGATGCATCGTCCGCAATATCTCCAACTCCCCGCCGCTCTTGGGGTTTTGTGGAGAAGAGTGACCCCTGCCTTTATCGATTTGATTCACCCCCACGAATCGGCCGTGCTCTAGCGCCCCGTCTTTGCCGTCTTGGGGTCGAACATCGATTTTTTCTCGATTTTTTCTCGATTTTTTTTTGATTTTTTTTTCGATTTTTTTTTTTTTCGTTTTTTTTTTTTTCTTTTTTTTTTTTTTTTTTAAAAACAAGGAAAAATCCTAACCTATGGAAGCAAATAAATCCTATCTTAGAAAAGGAAAACAAACCAAGAAAACATGGGAAGAAATAAAACAACAAACCGTTGGGTTGCTTCCCAACAAGCGCTTCATTTAACGCCTGAGCTTGACGCCCGTAACGCTCATGAATTTGTGCCTCATTTGAATGCATATATTAACCGCTTTGGGTCATGGTCAAGTGCCAAATTTGCATTGTTTGCACCTAATATTGCATACTTGGGATTTCCAAGCAAGGATTGGAGTCCTGGTGTTGGAATAGTTTTATTATGGCATCTCGCACGCTTGTTTGAGCGTACACGCACGGTTAAATCTTCCTTTATCCTTTTTGCTCCTTTCGGTACCACACACGGGTTGAAAGTGCATAAACACATAGTCCGTGTTTGGTTACAATTTTCTTGCTTTTCCAGATCTCCTCTCCTCGTGTTCTACCACTCCTTAGATGAATGACACTATTTTGTTCCTTTGAGTTGACTTGATAGTACTCGAAAGCTCGGCCCTTTTGATTTTGTCCACCAATGATCGTAGCTAATTGGCTAATCCGGGTTTCAAGATTTTTCATTTGTGTGCCCAATTGTGTGACATAGTTTTCGATTTTATCCAAAGCCTCATGTGTATTGAATCGGTTCCTTGTTTCATTCATAAATGCGGTGAGGACGTCCTCCATAGATAGCCTTGCCTCCGGATAATAAAGATTAGGGGTAGGATTATTCCAAAGAATGGAGAGATTCCGATTATTGAAATAATTGGCTTCCTCCATCGTAGCGGGTGTTCGTGGCACTACCCGAGCTAACTCAAAGAAACAAATCAAATACCACGGAGTAGAATTAAACAATAAATAAAAAGAAAAAAATGTCTAGATTAAGAATAGTTCTATTTATCGCAATATTAGTACTAAAAATTTGATTAATCCCAAGAATCGCGCAAAAACTTATTCGCCTATTTTTTATAGCTTCACCGCAAGTGTACGGATCGGATCGTTTATAGAATAGGGTTTGCAAGGTCGAATGCACAGGATTAATAAATTAATGTACTAAGTATTGAATTATAATAGTCCTATTTTTATCTAAACTATCGAAATTTGAAGGTTTGGTTTTATTACTACTAAAGCGAAATTAATCCTAAAATGACAAAGTAAAGAGTGATTAAAAGATCAAGTATGAATGGATGGATTCCTGGGTTATGGTTTCAACTAATATCCCACTTTTATGCTCGTGTTAAGCAAACCAAGGTTAAACATATTCTTCTCTATAAACCAATCACCAAAGTAATTTACCCCTCTCTCGAGATGTATGTAAAAGCGTTGATTGGAATATCTATGCTAAAGATCTCTACTCAACATGAGATATCCAACTCCCAAAAGTTCAAAAGATTAAAAGATCTCACAAATAGTCACAGACTTCTCAAACATGCAATCTATTTGTGTCAAGTACTCAAGATCTAGTATTGAAACTCATCGGTTGGAATTATGAATCAACACATCAAACAAGTTTAGATCAAAGGCCTTTTGATAAAACAAGAATTAAAGCAAAGTACTTGAATAGAGAAAGAAAACATTAACTTCAATTATCCTTAATCATCACATAAAAGTGTTTCTTAATCTACTCCCAAACCCGAATCACAAGAGTTTTAGCCGGACATTGAAAATAAACAATTCATAGACAAATTATCCATAATCAAAATCTAACTAATTGAAATACGATACGATGGAATGAGTGACTCGGGGATGACGACGATCTCTCGATCTATCTTCAATCCTCGAAGGTGTGGTTGCGGTCTTGATCAATCTCCCGAAGTTTCCGATGGAAAACGCTTTTTTCTCTGGTTTCTAGGGTAAAAATCGCGTCTCCTGTTTTGTGGCCGCCCCGGGTCTATTTGTACTTCGTTTGGGTCGAAACCTAGTTGAAAACGAGTCAAACTCTGTTTTTCCCGCGAGAGGAGCACGGGCCGTGCCATATGGCACGCCCAGCCCGTGCTGGGTGCCGCAGAACTTGCTCAAACCGGCTGAAGGAGCACGGGCCGTGCTCATACGCACGACCAGCCCGTGCTCCACCCAAACGTCCGAATTTGCTTATGGGGTCTTCATAAGAGTTGTAGCTCTCTCTCTTAGCTTTCCGTAGCCACTTGAATCAGCTCAATATCAATTTTGTAGAGAGAGTTATGGCCAAATACTAAACCCCGCCAAAGTCTTTGGAAATTCCACGCATTTGGGCGTTCCTTGAGATAAATCCCCTCGTTGTTTGATCATCCATGCTTCTTTTGACACACGAATCATTACTATGACTCTAGACTCAATATAATTGGCTTCCAATTGGGTGTAATCGCTCGATTCTTGATGCTTCTAGGTCGCAATGCTCGTATTTTGTCACAAAATCACTCCAAATATCGTTAAATTCCTACAAAACGAGCAAAGCGTAATCTTTTTCCACAAAACAGAATATAACCCTATTTACTCATATAATGCATGCATATCAACACATTCTAGCCAATATTAAGCCAAAAATACATGCAAAATACATGTCAATCAAGCGAATCGAACAAAATTTTGGCGCCGTTGTCGGGGAAGGCTTTAGGCGTAATAATTATTGTGTTTATTTTCTGTGTTTCTAGATTATGATTCTTTTTGTTTATATTTAGTTTGTGATTCTTTTTGTTTGCCTTTTGATATTTACTTTATTCCACATGTGCGTTTGATCTGTTTTTCTGGTTTTGTTTATGCAAGAATGTAGAAATCTCAATCAGGACCTTGTGCCTTTCGTAGACGACATCCATCGAGTTACAAGACGTACAAGGAAAGAAGGGGACGATTCTACGAATAGTAGCAAGGATTCTTACGATCACGTTCCAAAGGAAGAACAAACAGACTACGAACCAACGATGGGTGATAATCAAAACGGAAACAACATGGAGGCACGTCCGCCTTCGATGCTTGAGTTCAATGCCCTGTCATTGGGATTGCGACCTCTTGCATCACTTTAGGACAAGCAGCACGAAACTATGAGCTCAAAACCATACACTTCAATCACTTGCCGTCGTTTTATGGGATGCCCAATGAAGACCCTCTCAACTTTATTGGGGAATTCTATTCCGTCTTTCAAGCTTTTCCTCTACAAGATTTAAATGAGGATCAGCTCTGGATGCGCTGTTTTCCTTATACTCTGAAGGACCAGGCAAAAACCTGGTTTATGTCTCTACCTCCCAACTCTATTACTAATTGGGAAGCGGTGTACAATAAGTTTATGGCTAGGTACTATTCACATCACAAGACTTCAGATCTGCGAGCTAAAATAGCCACTTTTAGTCAAATGGATGGCGAGTTTTTTCATGAGGCCTGGCATTGTTTTAAGGATTTACAGACTAAATGCCCACATCATCACTACCCAATGGAGTTGTTAAACCAATTTTTCTATGATGGGTTATCACATAATTATCAATATATGATTGACAATGCTGCTGGGGGTGACATGGATGAACACACAGCTCAAAAAGTTTATGATCTTCTGGAGATGATGAGCACTAATTCACAACAAAAGATTGCCAGAGGCAAATGAGATGTCGTAAATGAAGTAGCTCCGAGCTACAATGTGACAAAATAATTGGCTAAATTGACTAAGCAAGTGTAATTGTTGGCTACAAAGGGGCATCTACCAACCGGCCATCCTTCTGCCGAACTATGGGGGATTTGTGGCAAATTTGATCATGGGGCCAATGTTTGTAATGTTATGATTGAACAACAGGCTGAGGATGTTAATGCTACCCAGGGGTATCAACAAAGGCCTCGTAATGATCCTTTCGCTTAGACCTAGAACCCAGGTTGGCGGATTCATCCAAACTTTAGTTGGGGCAATTCACAAAATCCATCTCAAATCTATCCGAGGCCACCGCAATCCCAAGGTCAGCCATCAAACCAATCACGCCCTCCATCTATGGAAAAAATCTTGAGTTCATTCATACAGGCAAATAAAGGCAAGCTAGCCAACTGAACAAGCCCAAGCCGTCACCGTGTTACGAAATGGTAAGGTTATTGATAATAAAGTTGAAATTCTATTTTCTACTACTTTGGCTAACCATGTAGGTGATGAAGAGATAGCAAAGGCCCTAGAATCGAAAGACAAGCAAAAGAAGGAAGAGGGGAGTAAAGGACCTATCTTGCACAAAATCGATAATCCTTACAAACCTCGATTGCTTTCCCAAGTTGCTTTCGGAATGAAAAAGAGGATAATCGAGTTCTTGGATTTCTATAACATGTTATCTAAGATTAATGTTAATTTACCTTTGATAGATGTTATTAGAAATGTGCCAAAGATATGTCAAATTCTTTAAAGAACTCGCATCCAACAAGAGGAAGTTCGGTGACAACGAGAAGCTAATAGTTTCAGAAATATCGAGTGTGATTCTTCAGCACCAATTGCCTCCTAAACAACGAGATCCAGGTAGTTTTGTTATTAAAATTGCAATGGCAAAGGGTAAAGAAACATCTTGGATGCTCGATTTGGGGGAGGGAATTAGTTTGATGCCTTACTCTATTTTTAAACATCTTAATTTAGGGGACTTGACGCCCACTAGAATGTGTCTTCAACTTGCTGATAAGTCCATTAGGTATATTAAAGGTATTGTTGAAGATATTTGGTAAAAGTGGGTGCTCTCATTATCCCCGTTTATTTTGTTGTATTAAAAGTAGGGGAAGTGGAAAATCAGGGTAATGAGCACACACTTCTGTTGGGCCGCTCATTTATGGTCACCACGCACACACTTATTGATGTTAAAAATGGACGCATGACTATGACTGTGCTTGGTGAAACTGTAACTTTCTATATTTCTGACACTAACTCCATTCTCTCGCATGCGTTACTAGAAAATTGCTCTTTCGTTGATTTCATTGATGAGGCGCTCGAAAACACATTTTTGCATGATTATAGTCTTGATACTTTATTTCTTGAGCATGATGATATTTTTGATGTCATGGAAGACTGAAAGCCTTAAACGAGGAGGGTGATGGAGATTTTTGTGCTTGAAGACATAGATAGTAAACCCCAACAAAAACTTGAGTTGAAAGAACTCCCTAAGTATTTGAAATACGTGTTTTTAGAAGAAGGTGAGCGGTTTCCGGAGATTATCTCGATGTGCTTTCTAAAGAAGAAGAGGAGAATTGTTGGTGGTACTTAAAAATTTAAAAATGTGATATGTTGGGGTTGAGCAAAAGGATTAGTCCTTCTATGTGCATGCATAGAATCATTTTAGAAGAGGGAGCTAAGCTTAATAGAAAAGCTCAAAGGAGATTGAACCCCACTATGATGGAAGTGTGAAAAAAGGTATTGAAACTCCTAGTCAAGGGGTGATATACCCAATTACGATAGTGAATGGGTGAACCCGATACATGTTGTACCAAAGAAAAGTGGGATAACAAATCATAGAAAATAAAAAAGATGAAATTATTCCCACTAGGACCACGACAGTGGAAGATGTGCATAGATTATAGAAAATTGAATGTTGCGACTAAGAAAGATCATTTCCCCTCCCTTTTATTGATCAAATGCTTGATAAACTTGCAATGCATAGTTTCTATTGCGTTTTGGATAGTTTGTCGTTATTATCAAGTGGCCATTGATAGTGTAAAATATACGTATTTTTAAGGGCTTATTTTGATACATAATTGATGCATTTGCATGTATATTTAGTGTATTTTATTTGGTTTCCTTTGTTGGGCGTGATATCTGCGTGACTTTTGCATATTTTGCGTAAAATGGAGCTAAATTTGACAAAAAGTGATAGCACATTCCAAAGTATATGTCAAAAGACAAGGTGCGAGCAAAGATGTGAAGGAAAGAAGCATGGACGGTCGAACAAAAGGGAATTTCCTTCAAAAACGCCCAAACGCTAACAATTTTTTGAAGATCGGCGGGGTTTAGTAATTTCACCATAACTTTCACTACACAATTGATATTGAGGCGATATAAGTGGATATAGAAAGTTACGAGAAAGTGCTACAACTTTTATGAAGACCTCGAGCAAAATACAATCGCACGACCCAACTATGTGGGTTGACATGGTCGTGTGACGTGTCTCATGGGCAATTGGTCTCCTAATCTCGTCGAACTCTACCGATCTCTCCAAGCACCTATATAAAGGAACCAAGGCTTGCACGAAATAAAATTCATCAATAAAACATACAACACACCAAAATACATAGGATTACACATCATAGGTCTTCGAGAGAGAGGAGGGCTAGGTTACGAAGAATACCACAAGGCCTTTCACATCTACGAAGCACAAGAGTTTCGAAGGCTTGGAAGGAAGATCCATCCTAACAAGAAGGGGTTTTATTTCTTAGTTTAAATCTATTGTCTATACTTAAACGATGTCACAATGTTGATTTCAAGTTTGTCTATGAATTTGTTATCAATGTTTAGCTAATCTTTCAGATCCTAGGGCATAATGAAAATTGTGGATTCATGTTAAATATTGATTGATTGTTTTCTTAATTGATTCATGTGTTCTATTACATGAATTCGAGTGCTTATTTTTAATTGTTGATTATCTGATCAATAATTTGCATGTCATACTTGTTAGTCCATAATTCGGGAGGTGAATTCTAACGAGATGAAAATCGAATTCAGACATAAATAGGGTAATGTATCGGGAGACTACTTCTGTTTGTGGAGAGTATTTCAATTCAAAGATTTGTTGGGAGTTAATAATAATTGTGATGCATCGGGAGACCTCAATTATTATTAATCTAATGTTTATGCACCACCTGGGAGAGGGAATAAACTAGTATAGGAATTGAACCCATAGAAACACATGAATTGGTCTTGTGAAACATTAATTGGATTTAATATTGAATAAACATGTTGAGATTATATGCCTAGGGTTGCTTTCGTATTTGTTGAAAATACTTGTGGGGTTCGAAATTTATTTCTTTTTAGTTTTTAATTTTCGATTCTTTTTATAAAACTCTTGATATTCAGTTGCTTCAATAAAATTAAAATGCGATGTAATTATAGCCTAAGTGTTTCGTAGTCAAGCCCTAAAGAATACGACCTTGCTTGATATTATCCTATAAACTACACTGTACACTTGCAGTATAGAGATCCAAACAAATTTTTGGCGAACAAGTTTTTGGCGCCATTGCCGGGGATTCAAAGATTCAACTTAGATATAGTAATAAGTGGTTCAATCTTTATTGAAGCTTTTGGAAAATATTTATTTTTAATTTTTTTTAATTCTCGATTTTTTTGTAAATATTGTTTTTCAATTTTTTTCGATTTTTGTAATTTTTTTATTTTTGTTTTTTCTCCTTTTGTGAATTGTAAATATTTTTTATTTTTTTATTTTTGTAAATAATTTTTTTATTTTCGATTTTTTTCCTTCTTTTATAAATATTTTTTTTATTGCTTTGTTTCTAACATTGTTTTTGTTGAATGCGAGACTGAAATCTTTAGGGACATAAGTAGCCCAAATCTCTACTGCAGTGGGAAGCCAACATTAAAAGGGCAAATTCCCAAGAGGCGTCGCGACACTCCGGGTAAAAAAAAAGGGAACATGACAGACACACACGACCCGACCGTGCGATCTGCTCCTCCAGTTTCAAATTTGACGAACGAGCTCCCGGCTCCACCGAAATGATCCAGGTAAGTACTTTTTACGCATTTCTCTTTCTTTTGGTAATTTCCTCATATGTTAGGGACAAAACATATTTTAAGTTTGCGGGGGTTGTCAAGAATGCGTAAATAAGTATTGTTGCATTTTGCATTGCATTTAGGATTGCATGTAGAACATAAAATCTGCATTAAAATTTTTCAATTTTTGATATTTTTAATTTTTTATTATTTTTAGCACGTTTATCACTTTAGCACGTTTAATTGCTTTTGTGTGTGATTTTGGATCAATATTTAAAAAAAACGAAAGTACACTATGAGCATTTGATTTTATGAGATGCCATATTTTTGTGAATAATGCGATGAATTGTTGAGGAGATATCTTGTACTTGTTTGGCATTGATTAAGAAAATTGGGTATTTGAGCATGATGCGAAAAATAAGCCTAAGAGGGTTTTTTGCCTATAACTGCTTCTATACTATGCAGTCTTATTTTTTCTTGAGTGTGTCATTCATGAATGCTAGAATTCTAGAACTTGCTTTGGTATCTTAATTGAAGCCATGTGTGTGTGTGCAATTTTTGAAAATGATTTAAGGCCATCTTTGTGTTAGCCTACTTAGCCTAAAAAGCCTACATATGAACTCATGATTCAGTAGTTATCCACTTTGAGCCTTAACTTTTTATTGTTAGCCACATTTTGGTCTTTAAAAACTGAAAGATGATTTTTATCCCTAAAACTACTTGAGCTTATAGAAAATGAATAGTTTAGGGGAGATGTGGCAAAATTGTGAAAAAGAGAGAAAGTTGCCAAAAGAAAGAGGGATGAGCGATTAATTTGGTAAATGAAAGAAGAATGAAGCTCGAAAAAGAAAGAAAAATCTCTCGAAAAAGAAAGAGAAAATATCGAGCAAAAGAAAGAAAAGAAAAGAAAAATTCTGAAATTGTGAAAAATTGAAAACTTGAGGCTAAAGAAGAAAAAAAAAAGGCCTAAGAATGAAAGATGAGAAAAATGGTAGAGTTGAGTTGAAAAAGAAAATATCTTGAAAAAACAATGAGTTTTATGATAAAATTAGGTTGATGAGTTGCAAGTCCGTGTGCTTAAATTCTATTTGCTCAAGTCAAGTCACTTAATCCAAATTTTCCCTACCCTTACCAAAGAGCCTACATTACAACCAAAATGAAAGTCCTTTTTTGATTCTTAAATTGTGCACACTAAAGTGATAGAGATGTTAGATGATTTGCAAGCCTATAGTAGTTCTACATTCATTGAATTAAGTTGAGAGTTAACACTTCACATACACATTGAGAGATGAGTGATACACTACTTTCTTCTGAGTCGCGATGTTAAGTACCCGAAAGAGTATTGATTATGCCGAACTTGTAATTAATGACTGTTAGGAAATTTATTATTAGATTTTGATGATACCATGTAAAACTTAGAATAGAAAGTTGGCACCCCATTTTCCTTGTATTTCTATTTTGTAATAGATAGATCGCATGAGCCGAGTGAAGTCGGCTATGTCAAAGAATTCAAGAAGTCAATTGAAGACTGAAGTGAAGACCTAGTTGTGTGTCAGCTGAGTGTGGTCAAGATGGAAGGCACATGCTCGACTGAAGGAGATCCAGCTGAGGAACAGTTGTGTAAAGATTGAAGAAGTGACAGTCAAGTTAGTAAAGAGCCAAGTCTACCAGTTGAACTGACAGTTGAGTCTTTCCTAAAAGGATGGAGCAGACTCAAGTCAAAGGGGCAAAGGCAGCTGTCAAGTCAAGTCGTCTGACATTAATCCGTTGGAAGGAAGTCAAGGTTATTACTCGATATAGTAATAAGTTCAAGTTGCCCTGTCTTAAAGTGTTTGTCCCAGAAATATGCAAAAGGAATAAACCAATGGGAAGCACTGAAGCTTGTGTCAGGCCCTGAAAAGCTGCAGAGTCATTTAATACGAGGAAGGGTCAACATCACAATGCTGCAGGTCAAGAAAAGACAAGCCAACGAATAAGAAAGTGTCATTTGAAAATAGCCTATCTCTTCAACGGGCAAATTTTCAAATGAGCACTATAAAAAGCTGAGGAAGCAAGAGAGAGAAGTACGAATGACACACAAGAGATCAAACATTCTAAGCAACTGAAAGCAATCAATATCTGCAAATATTCTCTCAAGCTTATCAAGAAATTCCTCAAGCCTAAAACTCGAAGGAACTCGATCCAACACATGTTGTGAAGGAAAGAATACTTCAACGAGTTGAAGAGAAAAAAGTTTTAAGAACGAAAAGAGGTCTACTCTCCAAGTTTGAAGGAGTTGTAGTAAGGTTCAAGATCGAACCAGAAGTTTCGAGCTTGTTGAAAGGCTATGTGATCAATTCCAAGGGTTTGAAGGGAGTCAAGTAGCAAAGCGCAAAATTGCCTTGTGAAGAAGCCGAGTCGCAGAGAGAAGCCGTGTGATCAAGGCTGTCTCTAGATTGAAGGACTACTTTGTAACCTGATCTGTTACTTAGTAGATTCCTCCAGGAGTTGGAGAAGAGTGGATTAGAGGAATTATCCTATCCTCGAACCTTTATAAAAATTTACTTGTGTCATTTACTTTCAGCACTTTACTTTCTTGCATACTTTTATAATTGATGTTAAGTTAAATTGTCAACCCAACTGATAATAACATTGCTAAAAACAAGTGTTAAAAACATGCTTAAAATTTACAAGGGTGTTAAGTCTTACGCTTATAAAACCAAATCAACTAAAAGTTAAGTGTTAGTGAAGCAACTAAGTTATACTATCAACAACTCGATCAGAGTCCGTTGGTGGGGGAACTTTCTTTGTAAGTCAACCTACCGTCCCCCAAGGACTTAGTTGATTTGAGTAAACTCTGTTGAAATATTTTAAAAAGACTAAAAAGTGAAAAATTGGTAAGGTTTATTCAACCCCCCCTTCTAAACCTTACATCTCACCTCTTGGGACCTCAAGTGTTATCAAAGCGGTTGGTTAATTGAGCCTTCAGACCGACATCGAACTAGATCTCAATCTTTTTCAAAAGATATAACACTTGTGTTCTCAAAGCTTTCATTTCAAAAAGCAAAGTCATTATCATGGAAGCCAATCTAACTCGTATTCCTATGTTTACTGTGGAAGAGTTTGATGACTGGAAAATTAAATTTAATGTTGGGCCATTAAGGAAAATTAAAATTGATGATTTTATTAGAACTGCAAGGCTTAAGTTACAAAGCCCAAGGGAAATGGGCCTTTCATTCTTGTGGTGAGCTTCTAATTATTTTTAATCTAAATCAAAAATACAAAGTACAAAAATTAAAATAATTGCAACTAAGGGATTCGAACCCAGGATGTTGGAAATGCAAAGTTCCAAGCAAGAACATTAACCGCAGACTTATTTTTATATATGTTTATATATAAAAGGTCTTTTGACAAAATTGCCCCATTTTTTGGATACAATGACAATATTTTATGCTTCCCCGGTACTTTTTTGAACAAATTTACGCTCCATACTTTATTTACACAAATTTATGCTCCCGCCAAAATTTCGGACTTTATTACGTTGTTGTTTTAAGATTGTTTCGAACATATTTCAAACATGTTTCTTTCAATAAAATTTCAAAAAAATAAATTTGACCACAAATAATCCATTTTAGATTCGAAGTCTTATAAAAAATCAAGAAATATACACATAAAACAACACATATTAAAACCAAATAAATTAAAAATATTATATGGGAGGCCCCTCAATTTTCAATCTTTTACGAGCATGTAACCGACGTCATTGGACGACTATGTAAATCCGCGACTACTTTTAATGCGTCATTCTTGACGGATCATTAGTAATAATATTTTCGCGCTATGTCGTCATTTTGTTTGTGTGATCAATTACTTGTTTAATTGCTAGTCATTTTTTTATTTTAATTCGAATTCAATGCTTATTAATAACCTAATTGATTATTATTATTACTTGTAATTATGAACCTCATTCGATTTAACACCTTAAATGATTTGAGATATTACTACTTGAGTAATTATTAGACACCTTAAAAGACTTATTTCACTAAGTGATATATATCCTATAGAAATAAGAGTTTGATTTAGAATAAGTGATTATGAGACTCATAAGTGATTGTGGGATTTACTATTAATTTTGGGATTTGATATTTTACACCAATTATCATCAATTTTGAGACAAAAAAAAAATATAATTGTAAAAGACATGAAGTGGACGGTCAAGAAGTAGTTTTTGGTGTAGAAATATCTTTCAATCCTTATACACATACACTACTTTATACTATACCAATACCATGTATTATACATATATTATACCAAGTATTCCATATATTTTATTACATCTTCTACCAATTCCCCATATTCTCCCACTAAACCAAACATTCCCCTCAAATTTCCCAACTCTCCCACTCTTCAATCTTGTCCATCCCTTTGACCAAACCTTTGATCCCCATGCAAATGACCATTTGCAAGACACACAAAAATCCTCCTACTCTATCCTTGTATTTTCGACCGTATGCATTTTTAAGCGGGAATCACTTTCATTTTTCATCCAATAATCTACACTTTACTCTTCCAACTTAGACAAAACACAAGAGTCCTCTCATTTCTTTCCCATAGAGACCGAAAATTCTCAAGCAAAGGTAAGGAGATTTGCTTCTTTCATCTTCATTTTGTCTTCTTAAAGCTTACTACAAAAAAAAAGTGTAATTTAGCGACACAAATTTAGCGGCGGTTCAGAAAAACCGCAGAAATAAAAAAACTTTTGGTGGCAGTTCGAGTGTAATTGCCGTGACTATTTCATTTATTTGCTATATTTTTGTAACGTTTATGCCGAACCGCCACTAACTTTATATATATATATATATATATATATTCTTTATTTTGTTGTTTAGGTTATTAAATTATAACTAATTAAAATTAAAAAGAAGGGTTTTGAATTCAGAAATCAGAATCGAAACCTTGTGTCTTCTCTCTCACATACGAGTACTCTTGCACCGTCGACAATCCGGCCTGCCTCCGCCTGCCTTCGCCATCAGTAACTGGAAGTCCACCGTCGACAATCCTACCGATGTAGATATAAAACCTCGATACATGCTTGCGATTTCTGCGAACAAAGTCGATTTCTCGACGACAGCTAGTGGCGGCAATCACATATAGCGAAGGTATTTTTCTATCTACTTTATCTCTGTTTCAGCACGTTATTCTAGTAGCGGCAATCACACTCTGGCTTCTTTATAGTGTCTAATATCTAGTGATTGAAAGAGTGAATTCATATTTATGATTATTCTCTGTCTTTCCTGAATCCTTTGTATTTGGTCAATAAGAGTGTGAGGCCGTGTTCTTTTCGTATTTATGTTGTTTTGAAGACATTTGGATGATGTCAGCTTTATAAATAGTTAGAATTTTGTTTATAAAGGTTTGAGAGGGTTGAAATGCTTATAGAGTATGTTACCCTAGGATGTATATTTAAAAAAAAAAGAGGATGGATGAGTCCTAGCTTTCTCTTTTACAGCAAAACTGGATGGTTTAAATTAGTGATATGACCCTATATGAAAGCAGAGGTTCCTTTTGCACTTTTGACACTCTAAATTAAAGTATGCATGTATGATGTATCAAAGCGACAACATGCAATGTCTAAGTGCCAGAGCATTGCGTTAGTATCATTTTGGATTACTATCTTGTGCTTGTTTTTTACTCTTTTCAGACATTGCGAGGTGATGCTATGATACTGATATAATTGTGCTTTGCGCAGAAAGTTTTGTTAAACATTTGACAGTTTGATTTCTAGTTCCTTTGCGGGGTAGCTGATGTTCTTTCAGATTATTTGGATGGCTTGAATCAAGATCTGATTAAGGATAATTTTGTTATTGTTTATGAGGTACCTATGATGTTCCGTTCGCCGTGAAGTCTGATGTTAGATTTTTGGTTAATAATGACTTGGCTTTATTGGGGTTTATATTAGTCTATAGTTGTATGATAATTACTTGAATATTCACTCAGTCTGAAGGGAACACTTTCCAAGCACTTGTGTGTTATTCTTGATAGTTATGTTGGCCGGCTTGAGTATTTGCTGATTGCAGTTCTTAGGTAATTGGTTCAGTGATCAACTGTATGCTTTTATTTAATTTATGTGGCTATATGCCTTTTGTAAGCATCAATCTTCATTAGGGCAGGCTAGCTACAGGAAATGTATTTGGTTGCTCATTTATATCTTCATTAGACCCCTGTCACCAACATCCTATTTATGGAAAAAAATTGGTTATGTATTTGGTTGCTCATTTATATTTTCTGGCACTTTGGATCATCTATTGCAATTCTATATTGTATTCTTGCTGCAAAGTGTATCTATTGTTGAATTCTATTTATTTCATAAAACCATGAGTCTGATGTTTTGGGTTATGACATATAAGAGGAGTGTGGAAAAGTGCACCCATTGGATCAAACTTATTCTTGTTGGAAATGTGAATTTCATGAATTGGATGGATTATAGGGCATCAGATATCCATTTAATCCTACCAGGTGATTGCATCATATGTCTCATATGTACTTATATTTTTGTTAAATCCTTGTTCTTTACATGTTTATGATTTCTCACTGACATGAATGAGGTTCACATGTTAATTTCTTTATCTATTGACAATACATGTTGATCCTTTATTCTTTGTTTATGTTTGAGCCGAATTATGATGTATATTGCTATATTTTTGGCCAAAATATGCTTACCTTGTAGAATGCCCTTCTAAAACCAATTTACTGGATGAGCAATGAGCTTCTTATTGTACATCTTATCTTTTTTCTCGTGTTTGAGTTTTTTCCCCTGTTATTCTTCTCAATGGTCTCAAAACCATATATACTTTCATTACTGTTTCTGAGAAATATTCTGATCAATAGGCATGGGAAGCGGCTGCAAAAGCTGTTCAAACGAGGAAGCTTTAAAATAGAAGCTTTCTAAAGACTCAAATAATCGGCTAGATATTATTTTTTATTGACACCTATATTTTATTTTTTATTTCTTGTATGTTTAATATGATCACTTCAATTGCAGAACGTTGGCAGGAACAGGTGTGGCAGTTTGCAGGTTCAGCGACATTTCATCATTGACTGGATTACGCTTTTTGTATGTTATTGTTTCTGTATTAGCTCCTCTAACAGGTAAGGTAAGAACAATGGTTAATTACAAAAAACTTCGTTACGATTCAATCTAATTACAAAAGAGCCCAACTATCTTTTAAAATAGACATATAATCGGTCCACAAATCAAGTGTCCCTCCCAAGCCTCAGGTGAGTTTTGTGTGGATATATATATATATATATATATATATATATATATATGCTTTGAAAATATTAATCTCTGTGGATATAACTGATTTAACTGGGTTTCTTGGTACTATGTATGTTTTGCAGTGGTCTCACGGAATATAATCCTCATCGTCTTCATTACACTTGCCAGATTGAGACCAGGTTTGATATAATAAGTCATTTAATTAATATTATTGTTGTAGGAATGAATATGTAAGAGTTAACAAAGATATCAATATTAGTTTTGTAATCTATGGAAGAGTTCCAAAACTGTTCCAGAATTTCTATAATGTTACAAAAGTTTAAAGACATAAGGTTGGTACTATATCATGGGTTATATTATTTGATTTCAATTGTAGGCACCAACAGATGAAGAAAGCGGGCATGAACCTTCACGGGGAACATAAGACAATATTCATCCTCTAGTCATGATGTAAATGAGCATTCTCGTTCGTGATGTCTATTGTATTAAGAACATATACTTTTGTAGATGGTTTTTGATAACGCATTTGAAGGTTTGTAATGACTTTAATGAAATGCTCGACTTTTATGATGTTGAATAGTTTGACTTTTCTATAGTTGAATGATATTATGCCTCTCGATACTAAAGTGTCACGAAATATCAAAATTTATGACATAAATTTAGCTATTGATAAAAACGGTGCATAACTATTATTAAAGCATATATTATTTTCAATTAACAACGGTTATAATCACCACTAAAAAATGAAAAAACAAATTTATCCAAAAATATTTTTTTATATTGCGGCGGTTTGAACCGCGTGAACAATTCTCATATTATTTTATTTTCCTTGCGGTTTGAAACCGCTGTGAACAATTTTCATATTATTTTATTTTCCTTGCGGTTTTTACTTGCGGTTTGAAACCGCTGCAAAAATTTAAATTAGCGACGGTTTGAACCGCTACCAAAAAACCACACCTAATATACACAATTTACAGCGTTTGCAAAAAATCGCCACAAATTCTATCGCGACACGTGTATGGACAATGGTTTTGAAACTGCCGTGAATGCTTCGTCGGCGGTTTAAAACCGCCATGATATTTAAATTAAACCGGGGAATGAAGTGTTTTTTTGTAGTGTTCAAGCTTAATCCTTTATCTTCCAACCTTGTTGAATCCTCTCTTATTGAGGTACTCTGCAGAGGTTGCCTTCTTGAAGAAATTAAGGAAGATCAAGACTTGATTTTAGAGGTGAACAAGGACTTCAAGACAACTCTAGAAAATAAGAAGTCAAGGTAAGAATTGTGATTTAATACTACCTCTTTGTTTCATCTTTTGATTTTCAAATTTTTAACACCAAAAATATGGTTTCAGTGTTGCATAGAGGTTGACTTTGGAGGTTTAGAACCAAGAGCTTGAAGGTTCAAAGAGAAGACCCATTCTAGGTTCTACTTGAAACACTACACAAGGTAAGTGTAGAACTTTTGACATTTGTTCTAATTCCTTCTTTCTTACCTCAAACCCTCCAAATCCCAACTTAGAATTCTTGAAAATCTGACACTTAGAGACTGCTTTGAGGCTTTGTGGTCTAATTTCAAAGAGGTAGAAAAAAAGTGATATTTCTAGACTCACCAACAAAGACTACCAAAGGTGGGTGGAAATCATTTATAAAAACTCAAGTATTTTGTAAAAATTGGCATGTAGTAGTTTAAAACTTGCATGATCTTATATGAATATGTATTGTATGTGTATTTGAAGTATATATGTCCAACATTTTCATCAAAATATGCTTGTTATTCAAATTTTGCAAAAATAGGTGCATGCGGTACAAATTTACGAAATTCTTGATGATTTCTTGAATGATATGTTAATTCATGTTCATGTACTTGGAATTTAATTTTATATTTGTTTTATATTCTGGAAAACTTGAAAATATGTTAAAAATTGAGTTATTGGACCTTGTATGCAAATTTTGCAAAGTTGGAGGACTAAATTGCAATTTAAAACTATAAAAAGGGACCTCTATAAAATTTAAAATTGGGAATATACTAAATTTTTAATATTATATTTTAAGATAATAACAAAAGTTCAAAGTGTTTTGAGTAAAGAAGACCAATTTTTGAAACTTTGAGGACCAAAATGTAAAAATTCCAACACTCAAGGACCAAAATGAAATTTCCAGAAATGGTACAGTCCATGTACCTGGAAAATTACTTAACCTTAAATTTATAATATTTTGAATCCATGGTTCAAGTTTCATAACAAACAAACCCAAATAAGCCCTTAAGGACAAAATCAAAAAATTGGACTAGAAATAGAATTTTCAAAAGTTAAAGTACTTAAACTGAGACTTTATCAAAACTACTTTTGCCACAATATTAACCTGTCCTAAGTGATATTTTAAATTTAGAATCACATCAAAAGGTTTGTGAGATTCAAAAATTTTAAGTTCGAGTCCAAAAAAATGACAATTTTGACAAAAAGGGGGACCACACTCAAATTTCCTTAAAATTCAATCCCAAAACCTTTAAAAAACTGAATCTCTGGATAATTTGGAGAATTTAGAAACTAACCTTATATTTTTCCGAGGTCGATACCAAAACTTATTCGATTTCAAACCCGATAAATACTAGTTTTCCAAAATAGGGCTACTTATAAAAATTTCCTTTTATCAATGACCCCAAATAAATTATTTCCCTTGTTAAAGCTCTGAAATTGACTTAATTATATTTTAGTTATATATTATTATTTTTCTTAAAAATATCCGGACCTTAACGAATTCCTTACCCGAATCTTACGCATTACGCGTGGCGACTTCCTCGTCTTACCAAAATTCGAACATTCAACGGGGTTGAAATATCACGCATAATATACCAAGTCCACAAAATTATTGGAAGTATATATTATCCTTCCGATAATTAGCTTCACCGAAACATGATTACACTACCAATGATACCGCACACTCGCGTAAATAAACTTAACTTATTGGTATTTTGTATTGCTCTTGTATGAATCGTATGTGTTTATACTGCCTTGTTGACATGTTATAATTCTGTGAACATACTTGCGCTTGAGTCAACTTGGTGTGTCGAGCTCACAGTCAAAGTGGACTAGTCGCATATTGGAATCGAACAGCTCGACTGCAATTCCATTACTGGCCCCACCGTCCTAATCCCACCACTAAATGACGAAGTGTCCAATAGGCGAAGTGAGTCGTAGTATTTGGTATAATCATGATTATGACAAACTACGGGCTTAGCCAGTCCCATCGTGAATTTGTCGTGCCTAGGAGCGATAAGGTGAATTGGGTCTCGTGCCAACTTGCTCGATGAGTTACAAGGAAGAACAGAGAATCGTTATGTCGATCCACATGATTAAAGTTACTCGGACTCGTTTACTTGCTTGGGTTGGCGCTACATTTCGTACGCAACCACTACTTGATTTGCTCGAATACCATTCATGGTGTTTGAATGTTCATGAACTATTTTCAACAGTTATATCCTACTATATTATTTTTGGAATATCACATTGCTTGTGAATTGTCTGTGATGGACGCATCATGAATCATGCATTCTTTTATATAAATGATTTCTTGCATTGATATAACCCACACTTACACACGAACATCCATCCACTGAGAATTTTTATCTCACCCCTACATTTTCAACGACAGATTGTGATTATCCACACATTGAGGATGTAGACGAAGAGGATGAAACTACGGAGTGAACCAAATCCGTGCCCCATTCGACTACTTGAACGATTACATTTTTAGCTTATTGTTGGACTTTTTATTTATTTCAGTTATGTAATCTAAGGGCGTAGGACCCTTGAATGAATGTTAAACTTTAGTTGGGTTGTAACTTAAGAATTATTTATTGCTTTATCGATCAGAACTTAAGATTTCATTGCAATGTTAGACTGTTTTGAGATGTTTTTAATGAATGATTGACTATTTAGGTATTAATGTTGTATAAATCATTTGTTGGTTTGACTTACTTGGCTTAATAATCGATTTAAGTTATCCATCACGTCATGGTTCCATTTGGGGCGTGACATTATAGAAACGACATGAATAAAAAAACACAATTCAATTTTTGATCCAATGCATGAAAATATAAAAAACATGGAAACAACCAAGAAACAATATAGAAGCAAACCGAAACAATATAAAAACACCATATGAGGCGGAAAAGGGTTAAAAATAGGTTAAAAAAATACATTTAAACATTGAAAACTACATGGAAACAACAAAGAAACATCATAACAACATTAAAAACGGTATGAAAACAATCCAAGAACAACGTAAAAATATTAAAAATACCACATTAATAAAAGGAGCTTAAAAATAGGTAAAAACGCACATTCAACACTACATGAAAATAACAAAAATAATTACTAGAACAACATTAAAAATATTATAGAACAACACGGAAACACTAGAAACAATGTACAAAATAATACATGAACAAAAAATAGCATAAAAAATAGGTAAAAGTTGTTTTGAAACATAGAAACAACAAAGAAACAAATTTAAACAACATCGAAACAATATATATATATATATATAACATATAAAGTAATACAGGAACCAAAAAAGGTAAAAATAATCAAAAAAATGCATGAGCGTAAAAAAAAAAAAAAAAAAAAATAGGCACAAAAGGAGAAAAATAGGTACAAAAGTGATAGGAGCATATTTTGTGGTATGTTTACTATAAATAGGATATTTTATGTAATTTCTCCTATATAAAAGGTATACAAAAATTTGGGCCCGTAAAAGGTACGTAATATTCCTCAATTTCTTTTAATTAGCCGAACCTACTCTTATTTTTCCACAAAATTTCCTTAACAATAAAATGTTTCTTCCGGTCTTAGCGTTTTACTCGGTTTTCTATACTAGAAAATAGTGTTGGTATGTGTGTTGTATTGATATAGTCCTTCTAATATATATATATATATATATATATATATATATGGGGAGGATCAAGTGAGACCATGTCTCTAGGTGAGACACAATGGACTAATCTCAACCATCCCCCACTATTAATCAATGAGTATGATTTAATGGATAAAAATATATTAAAATATTAATTTAATCAATATAAGGGTAGTAGGGTAAAATAACATAACAAGTTAGTTACAAAAATGGAATCAAATCTCTCTCTCTCATACATCTCCCAATTTCCCAAACCTCACGTCTCTCTCTCTCTCTCCATTAACGCAAATAAAGAAAATTGTGAAGAACTCGAAAATTACGAGAAAAAAACAAGAAAAATCGGTGTAATATTACAAAGAAATAAATAACAATGAGTTCGAAAACTAAATATGCAACAAAACTCAACTAAATATGCATTATCCGAAAACTATCTATGCGCAAAAAAAAACTTATATGTAGTACAATTATATCCAACTATGCAAGACGTCATAAACTATGCAACAAAATCAACTAACTATGTATTATCTAGAAACTATCTATGCATTGTGGAATAACTAAATATGCAAAGACATTATGTAACATCCCATTTTTATAATTTCCAAAAGCAACATCCCATTTTCATAACTAAATATACATTATATTGAACATATTTATGCGAAAGTAGTATAACTACATATGCGAAAGACGTTATATTCAATCATGTCTTGTTTTCATAAAACAAAGGCCAACAAAATAACTAAATATGCATTATTTGATGTCTAATTATGCAAAAAAACCCCCTAACTATGATGTAAAATAAAAATATTTGGAAAGAAAACAGGTTAAGTAAAAATCCGCCACAAAATCCCAAGTGCAGTGTCAATTTCACCCATAAAATCTTGGGACCACTAATTTGAATTACAAAATTACAATCTTACCTTTAAAATCAGCGAAAATTAGGAAATAATTAAAAAATTGAATTAATCACATCCCTTCATTTTTTAAGATTAATGGGTAAGATGAGTCCACATTGTCTCACCTAGGAGGGTGGTCTCATTTGAACCAAATCCTATATATATATATATATATATATAATATACATGTACATATATATATAGTAGTATGCATGTGTGATGATGTTGTTAGTGAATATTATATATATACATATACATATATTATGTGTGTCAGTAGTATATATGTGTGTGTAAAATTCTATGCGTGTGTGTGAATCGTGTGTATATATATATATTCTAAATTTATATTAATATTTTACAATATTAATATTTTACAAGATTCAGTAATATTTTCCTTAAATACTTTAGAAGATTTATAATTTTAAAATTTAGGGTGTCTAAAATAAATTATTTTCGTGATATGAAAAAAAGATAGTGAGGAGATTTAAAGACTAAGGGCATACAAATACAACTTGGATCAAATCTTTTCTTCTATTTCAATGTGGGGAATTTTTACTATTTGTTCTTGTTAAATATTATGATTGTTTACATTAATGTTTAAAATGCACATGCTATGTTCGCAAGTTTCGCTCAACGAATTCTATGATTCCAAGGTCCAAGTTACATGAGCTTTATGCTCTAGGAACTCTAAGATTAAAGTTATATGAGTTTTATGCTCTAGGAACTCTAAGATTGAAGTTACATGAGCTTATTGCTTCAGGAACTCTACGATCTTATGATCTATGATGCTATGATGCCAAGATGATATGATTATGTTGCGGGTTTTCATTAGTGTGATGCATGAATTTTATTTAGCTTGAACAAATATAATTTTCCATTGAGTAATTGTTTTACTCACCCCATTGTATTCTCACGTTTTTCAGATGGAGCTTGGCAGGGCGAAGGCGAGGAGGAATGATGTGGCCAAATTCTAAATTCATAAAATAAATAAATAAATAAATTATTAAGTCTAGAACCCACTTTGGACGATTTGAATAATTTATTTGTTAAAATTCTATTGTCTTGCTTTTATGAATAATATTTTCTTTTATTTAATTATTAAATTTTGCTTCCGCATTAAATTTGTCATTTAATATTAAATTTATATGTTTTGTTATCCTAAATAATTTATTTTTGCAAACTCTATTTTTGGGTGTAACGTCCCCAAGTTATTTTATATTTTTATTTAATATAAAATTATTCTTAAAAAAATGGGGCGTTCTGATTGACAAAAAGAATTGGCCAGTTGATTGAGCGGATAATAATCCGGATGGTGAAATCTATGTTAGTTAAAACGCCAGATTATCATACATGTGCGTATGAATAATTGAAAAATACTTCGATTTCCCGTACATATGTGTAATATATAAAACAATTCTATTATATTTATAGTTAAGATGTAAAGCTCAGAATTCAACTTAATTAGTTAAGAAAATAATAGAGTGCATAAAAGTATCAAGCTACTCGAACTCGATTTATGTTCGGCTCAATGAAAACTCATTCAAACTCGACTCAATTATTAATTAAATCAAACTCAAATATAATTTTTGAACTGCAGAAACTCAAACAAGTTTGAATAGTGTATATTCGACTTAACTAGATTCATTTGTTTGTAGTTGGGATGTTTCCATCCCCAAATCTTCCGATGATTAAAGAGCTAATCATATCTATAATTACTAACATTGTAAATAGTAGAATTCACCTCCATATGTTTTTTAAATAAAGTAATTTTTATAAATTTTTAATCAAATGATAGCAAAGGTAAAATTATCGTGAAAGAAAGAAAAAAAAAATGTTTACATATTTGCTCTTCATTATGTGATAATTGTATAGTATGATTAGTTTTTTTAGGGAGGGGGAAATTCACAAACTTAAAAAAATTACATAAACCCGAAAATCCATGGGCTTTGTATACAATGGCCCAACATTCCGGAAAAAATAACACATATTTATGCTCCTGGGCTTTTACCTGACTTTTTACGTTGCGCGCTTTGTTTTGGACATTTTTATGCTCCCGCCAGTTTTTTCGGATTTTTCATAATTGTTTCAAACATATTCCATCTAATAAAATTTATGTGAAAAACAATTTGTCTCCCATTAAATAATTAATTTTATAAACGAACTCTTAACAATCAAGAAATACACACATAAGACAACACAAATTGAAAAACAAATATTGAAAATAATATAGAAACAACTCATGAATAGAAAAAACACAATTCATTTTTTGTTTTAATGCATTGAAAACGTCGAAAACATAAAACAACTAACAACATTGAAAATAATATAAAAACAACATAGAAACAAAAGAAATAATATAGAAAACACCACATGGAAAAAAAGCTTAAAAATAGGTAAAAATTGCATTGAAAAATTGAAAGCTACATTGAAACAACAAAGAAACATCGGAACAACATTAAAAACAGGTATAAAAATAACCTTAAAACAACATAAATAATATAAAACAACATATCAATAAAAAGAGTTTAAAAATGGGTAAAAATGTATTGAAACATTAAAAACTACATGGAAACAACAAAGAAACATCAAAACAACATTTAAAACATTATAGAAATTATTAAAACAGCTCAAAAATAACAGAAACAATATATAAAACAACGCATGAACAGAAAATAGTTTAAAAAATAAGTAAAAGTTGTATTGAAACATTGAAACCATAACGAAATAACATAGAAACAACCAAAAAGCAGATATAAACAACATCGAAACAACGTATATAACATATAAAATAATACATAAACAAAAAATCGAAAAAAACGTAAAAATAACAAATAAAATATACATAGCGTATTAGAAAAAAAAAAAAAAGTGATGTGGCGATAAACAATGTCTTTTTTCCAAAAGTAGGGGTATTTCAGTGGCGTATCCTTAGAATTTTTGAGATTTCCATATAAATATGTATATTTTATTTTAAACTATTAATTTTTAGTACTAAATTATTATTTTTATTGATTTAGCCCCTGAAATCTCCATATAAATATGTATATTTTAAAAATAAAATATTAATTTTTAATCTTAAATATTTATTTTTTATTGATTTATTTAGGCTCCCCAAAATTTTTGGGGTCCCCAATAATTTGGGTCTAGCTCCGCCCCTGGTATTTCCGACGATTTATTAAAATCCATTATAGAGTGTTAATCCAGTCCAGATTTAAATCACACTTCGTAACACATCCATTGGGCACGACAGTTCAGATGGAGCAGTGTAGCATGTCCACTAGGCTTTCGGACAATTATTTATATCTATATATAAATTAATATATTATATGAAATAAATTTAGATAGGTACACAGAGCACACAGTACACACACCTTAAAAAGATAAAAGAAAACAAAAGAAAAAGTTTATAATAAACTAATATTGACTAGGGAATAGGGATTATTGGTTAATGGTTAATTTTTTTCATTAACTTTTTTCAGTTTGACCACAGCAGCCCATCCAGTCCCAGTTCTGATTCTTTTTTCTCCTAATAAAAGTCCAGGATTTGAGATGCCTCATTCAGTTTGAAGCATCTATTTTGATTAATCTACTTCTCTCCCTTTTCTCTCTCCTCCACTTGTTAGTTGTTGTCACAGGTACAAAACCAAGAAGAAGGATCAAGCTCCATGTATGAAGCACTTCTTTCTAAAGTCCCTTTTTTTTAACCGTCAAAACTAAGCCCTGAAAAACATCTGATCAATGCAAATTTAGGTGCTATTCTCTTTTCCTTCTGTTTCAAGTTCTCAATTTTTTGTGGAGTTCCTTTTTTTTTTTAATGGGTTGCAGCACTTCAAGATTGTGTTAATTTGGATCTGTGGTTGTGTTTTTTCCTTCTAATTGTGGGTTTGTGATCAAGATCTGATTTTTATGGGGAAATTAAATTTCTAATTTCCCCATGAATTTTGTTTTGGTGAATGTAAAATAATTGCATGCCTTCATAAAAAGTGCTGCATTTGTCAGGAGCTGACTTGATTCAGTCCCTCTTTACTTTTTCTCCTGGTGGTCCTTGATTCCCTATGTGAATTTTGTGTTCTAGGTTTTCTCTTTTCAGGTTTTCTGAAGTGGGTTTGATTTTTATAGTTTTGTTAAAGCCTCTTTTTTGGGAGAAAAAGTATATGTGTAGAGTTGTGTGATTGACTAGTATTCTCTAGTTTTGACATCACTGTCCATCTCTTTCCTAGCTTCCTTTTGCTATTTGTTTTCCTCCCCATCCCTCTTTCACTTGATGTTTGATAAAGTCCTCTGCAGCTTTGCATTGGAGCTTTTTGAGTATATGGGCTTATGGATTTGGTACTTTTGATTGAGATTTATCATCTGGTTTGTTTATTTGTTATCTTCTTGCAACTTTATCATTGATAAAGTCTCTGGAATATTCCGATATCTGAAATTGTTAGTTGCTTGTTGATGCATTAATTTTGTATTGTTTCACATTGAGATCTTGCATTTGAGTATATAGTCTTACTTATACTTCCACTTAATGGGTGAATACATGATTATCTACTTATTGAAACATGATTATAGCTTTGTCCTGATAATTTTTTAACTCCATCACTTCAACTTGATCATAAACTTCCTTCTGTAGTTATTTTGAGAGATTTTATGGTGACTTATTGGTTATTCCATTTGACAGGGTTTGGTGAAACAGAGTTGGAGATAAAATGCTTGTTTGTTAATCATGGTCCAGTTAGCAACTCTAGCAGTTACACAGGCGTATTAGTCGGATCTAAGTTTTAAGCGCAGTCGATTGTTTCAGTGATGGCCTCAAAGACAGGCCCTAAGGCTCCGTTTGGATTGCAACAAAAAGCTAGTGGTGAGCATGCAATCAAGACACATGATCTCAGATCTTTACCTTTTCATGTCTCAAAGGCTAACAAGCCCAAGCCGGTTAATCCCGAACAATCAGCAGAACCTGGTATGGTACCAATAGAAGATATTGAGTCCAAAATATCTCCATCTGATCTTGATGTTTCGTCAAATACGCAATCTGGCAACTCATATTCCAAGATTTCGTCCACCGGATCTGAGCAAGTCTCTACAACTGTAGATCTTGATATGAATGAGATCAGAAGCTCACTTGAAACATCTGTTGATCAAGAAAAGAAAACATCTGATCTAGGAAGTGTTAAAAACAGTTCAGTTTCTGCAAAAGTTAGCGATGGAGCCAATAGTCTCGCGAAAACGAGCGGAAGTGCGAGTGCCAAAGTGAGCGGCCGAGCGACTTTCGTCGAGAGTGGAAAGAGCAGCATTTGCCGAGGGAGCACGTGCAGTGATGTGAGCGATGAGAGCAGTTGTAGCAGCTTTAGTAGCAGTGTCAACAAGCCCCATAAAGCGAACGATGTGCGATGGGAAGCCATCCAAGTCGTCCGATCGAAAGATGGCGTATTGGGATTGAGCCATTTCAGGCTGCTGAAGAGATTAGGTTGTGGAGATATTGGGAGTGTTTATCTGGCTGAGTTGAGTGGGACTAATTGTTACTTCGCTATGAAAGTTATGGACAAGGCGTCTCTAGCGAGCCGTAAAGCTTCTTCGTGCTCAGACGGAACGAGAGATACTGCAGTCTTTGGATCATCCCTTTCTTCCTACTCTCTACTCCCATTTTGAGACTGATAAGTTTTCGTGTTTGGTGATGGAGTTCTGCCCCGGAGGAGACCTACACAGTCTAAGACAGAGACAGCCGGGAAAATATTTTTCTGAACAAGCAGTGAAGTAAGATATCTTCTTAACGTATTCGAACTTGAAGTTCTTATATTTTTTGAGCATTATTACCAATGTTGACAGAGTATCTTGTAGCCATAACATTTGTTTTCGATGCATATTATTATCGTAGACCAATTATTTTGGGCTTTGGGGTTCACCTTCCTGCTCTAGAAGACTTTCTAGTAATGCTCTTGCTAATCACTTGTGTATCTTTTTTCCTTTTTTTTTGTTTTTTTCTATGCCTTCAGTTTTGAATGTCTCGGTGATTGCTTTAGTCCATCTACCTCTCTCTGGTGGTTGGATCTCAATTCTATCATTTTGTGTCTGGTTTAGAGAGGAACTCTTTTATTGAAGTGTATCCTCGTTTTGTATTTAATACATCTTATGAGCGGTTATTTTTTGCGGATGAATTAGTAGTAGTTGTTCTTGTTTCTTTAGTACCTTCAGTGGTGGTTCATTCTACCTGCACGTTTCTTAAAGTAAATTCACTGCAGTACACATAATCACTTTTTCTTTTTGTTTCCTTGGGGTGGGGATTAATTGTTTCTTACTCATTTCATGCTCATGGATGTTTGTCTTCTTGAGTTTTTCTTTATTTACTTTCATAATTTGTTTCCTTGCATTATGTTGTCTTCTGCGAGGTTTTTAATAGTTCATGTGCCGGAAATGCTTGAAAATTTCTCACATTGCTTGTTGCTTCTGTAATTCCTTCTAAGGTGATGCCTTTTTATATCTCATAGTTGAATGAAGTCACTATGCCATTCAGGTCTGACTGTAAGAATTTCAAACATGAGGCTGTTATTTCAATCTTTTCATTGTAATAAGGACATTTAAAGGTTGATGAACTATTTTTCTGGTCATTGTTTTTGTCATGAACTCTGAGAAAAATTTCAGTATTGCAAAATGCGAGCTGTAAATGGGTTGATTAATTTGAAGAAACTCTCTTGTTCACCTCATTTAACAATTAACTTTTTCACGTTTTCCTTGTTACAGATTTTACGTTGCAGAAGTTCTCCTTTCTCTAGAGTATCTACACATGCTTGGTATTGTCTATCGTGATCTCAAGCCAGAAAACGTCCTAGTCAGAGATGATGGACATATAATGCTCTCAGACTTCGATCTTTCACTTCGCTGCACCGTTAGCCCAACTCTAGTCAAAACCTCATCCTCGACTCAGATCCCCAGCGTAAAAACTCTGCGTACTGCGTCCAGCCCGCATGCATCGAACCGTCCTGCATAATTCAGCCATCCTGTGTGCTCCCCACAACATGCTTTTCTCCTCGTCTCTTTTCTAGCAAATCCAAGAAGGACAGAAAACCCAAAAACGAAATCGGCAACCAAGTTACCCCGTTGCGAGCTGATCGCCAACCAAGCAACGCTGTTCAATGTCGTTCGTTGGAACACACGAATATCTCGCACCTGAAATCATCAAAGGAGAAGGCCACGGAAGCGCGTGGATTGGTGGACTTTCGGGATATTTCTATACGAGCTTTTGTTTGGTAAAACTCCGTTTAAAGGGTCCGGTAATCGAGCCACGTTGTTCAATGTCGTCGGACAGCCTCTTCGTTTTCCGGAATCACCTGTCGTCAGTTTCGCCGCTCGGGACCTGATTAGGGGTTTACTCGTAAAAGAGCCTCAACATAGGTTGGCATATAAAAGAGGTGCAACGGAGATAAAGCAGCACCCTTTCTTCGAAGGGGTTAATTGGGCTTTGATACGATGTGCCACCCCTCCTGAGATCCCAAAGCCTGTCGACTTTGAGCGATTACCTGGTCCAGCTGCACCAGCCAACGAAAAGGCTGCTGCTGCTGCTGTTGGTGGTACGGATCAGAAAAGTGATAAATATCTTGAGTTTGATTTCTTCTAGATTCATGGAGATTCGTATGTATATTCCTCTGCCTGTTTGATGAATTATGTGAGGCCATTATTTACGACCTCCGTCGATTGTGTTAAAAAGAGGTGTTTTCTTCAACCTCACGGGGTACGAGGATGTCAGTGTGGTCGAACAAACAGTTTCAACCATCAGAAAGTCGGAGCAATTGTGTGGCAGTTAGTCGTTTGAGAAGCATGGAAATTGGATATGTTGGCGCGGACGAGTGTTGCTGTAGAATTGGTTTACGTACAATTTTGTGATCATTTGTAGAAAAGGTCGTTGAATTTAATGATAGAACCAATTTTTATTTTTTTTAACTGTGCCATCAAATTTGTAGACACTATACTGTTTGTATGCTGGTGTATGTGCTGCTGACATTTCTACCAATCAAACAGACGCTGCTAGTTGTGACTTAATTCATCATGATTTTGTGTTTTTTCTTTTTTCCCTTTCTTGTTAGGATGGATGCCATAAAAGATGAAACACAGAAAATTGTCATTGTAAAGGTTTGTGTCATGATTTGTGTTTTTGAAAATCAAAATGTTATGAAGTGTTTCTTAGTTCTTTATACATCATTGTAAACTCATAAAAATATGTACTTATATATATGCAACAGCATGGTGCATGCGAGTTTTGTTTGAGCAAATAGATATAATTTTGGTCCATTTTGTAGTGCATAATGTACTTCGATACGTTTATAAACACGGAAATTAATACTTTTTATGTAGTGAATGGGAAGAAAATTAACAAAAACTAGCCCCCAACTAGTGACACATATTACATTCAAACCCTTTTTATGTATTGTTTTGTTGAATAGAGTGCACAAAAGCAGTAAAACAACTTAAATGAATAAAAGTCCCAAAAAATAAACATTTTGCGGTGAGCGTGGATCGAACACGCGACCTTCAGATCTTCAGTCTGACGCTCTCCCAACTGAGCTATCCCCGCTTGTTGTTTTATTCTATTTCGACAATTATTTTAAGGGATAACTCTTCTTATTTGACTATTTATTTAAAGCACCCACATGGAAACGAGGATGGTTGCTTTTGGGCAAAAACAGGAGCCGGATCAGTTGCCCTTGGTGAGAGCGAGGGAGAAGGGGAGTCGAGGGGCAGTTCAGACATTTCATTTCCTTCACATATGATTTTAACTTCACAAGATTCTGGTGCATTGCTCAGTATCTGGTCAATAACTCCATTGCCTCTCCTAGACCTCATCCTCCTGTTTAAAAGTTTTCAGTGTTTTCAAATTAAAATATACATTTAGCGGTGACTGTAATATACATTAAATGAAACAAAGGATAAAAAAAAGGGGGAATGTTGTGATGTGTACCTTAGATCAGACTTGGTGGTGCCTAGTACAAGCTTTTTAATGTTGAGGATTGGAATGAGGTCCACTATCGCTTTCGCCTCCATCTCGCTTTCAATTAGTATTGTGTCCACTTTAACCTAATAATTGATGTTTTTTTAGGTTAATTAATCATTAATTGTACTTGCTTGAGACTTTGATGGGGAGTAAGTGTAAGTTGAAATACATATATATGTACCTGGGAAGCAGAGCAGAGGGTAAGAAATTTTTGAAGGAATTGTCTTCTCTTGGCTGTTTCTTGGATCATATAATTCTCCTTCTGCTCAGGGTTTACTTGGCTAATTGGAAGCTTTCCCACTGCAGATGCCATTACAAGACAGTGGCTTGCTTAATTAGTATAATGTTAAAAGGAGATCATCACTAACAAAACGGAAATTAAATATAATAATAACGCCATAGGAACATGCATCATAGGAACATGCATCATTAAGTATAATTTATCCTTGTTTTTTGCTTACTAGTACTGATGAGGGCTAATATATATAGATTGGGCCGAGCTGATGAGCTTTTCTTATTGGGCCGAATTGATGTGCTCTTATATCGAAATTGTATTGAGAAATCCTGTTGGCCGAGGTTTGGTGAGCTTAGCTAATTGGACCGAACTGAGTGCTTCGTTAGGCAAGAGATAGATAATGGATAAGGACCAATAGAGTGAGAGCTATTGGACCGAACTAGGGGTGTTCATTTTTCTAATAGATCCAAAATTGATTCGGTTGAATTCGAATTTTAGTTTCGAATTATGATTTTTGAATTTCGAATCAACTCGAATTTGGAATATGAATATTTGAATCGAATAACGAATTGAGGTTTTTTTCAATTCTATTCAAAATCCTAATTCGAGTGTAATTCGACTAAATTCGACCAGTATTTCAATTTGAAATTTATATGTATATATTTCACACTATACATAATTATTTATTGTATATAAGTAAATTATGCACATGCATTTATAATATATATAAATGAATGAACCACTAATGTTTAAATGAAAATATAAAATTATAAATATATGCTCTTTCCTTCTTGTTGTTTTAGTTTTTGTTATAAATAATTATACGTAATAGTATATGAAATACATTTTACATTACTTCAAATTTTTATCTTTAGACCATATTCAAATAATCATTTTTTGTCCTAAAAATATATTTTAGGTAAAAATTGTTTCGCTTTCTTACAGGTTTCACGTAGAGGGCATGTGGTGAAATAATATAAGAATATTCCACCAAATATATTCATTGTATGGAAAAGAAAGAAACTTGTGTACATACACTATCAATGGCGGATCCAGGAATTTTGAAAATAGGGATACGATAGGTATTTAAAAACACACACATATAAAATTGTTTAAAATTTTGCAAAAATTGGTCGTGTAACAATATATAAATAAGTAATCACAAAAAAATTATATGTGACAGGATCATATATTTAAATAGAATTTCAACTCAAGCTCATACCCATAAATATAATCCATATTTTTGTATATTTTAGGATCCATCTCGTTAACTTAGATCCATGAGAGTGTCGACATAAGATCTCTTCATAATTAATATACATGTATAAAAGAAAATTAAGTAACTAAGAAAATATGAGAAAACAAAACATAGTGTTGGTAACATTATTGATTCTATTAGATTTATTTTTGGGTATATTACTGATTTTTCCATGTATTTTATATTTCTTTTAAATTATATTGTGGAGATTTGTTATATTATTTGGATTTCTTAATTATTTTTGTAATATCAAGGGATAAATTTTTAGTATTATTTTGATTTTCACTAAAGCTTATTGTTAGAATTTTTATAAATTGGGGTACAAATCTTCATGTAGATCCGCTAGTGTACACTATATAACATACGTTATACATTTATACAATTTAATATCTTTGATTTTTTTCCTTTGTTTTAAATTCTTATTACAATATGCATTATACATTATACATTTGTACACTATATTACATATATTTATCTTCATATAATATTAAAATAATAATTATATGATAACACACACTATATCTCTTTATCTACACACATATACAAATGTTGTTGATTTTTAAATATTTGAATTATAAGCACTTTGTCAATTTGATACCTCATATTTGAGTATAAAAGTTATTTATTAAGTAACTAGTGCTGGTATAAAATTGGCACATAATATATTAAATTTATATCAGGGATTTCGTTATGAATTTATGATAGTCTTTAGTTAAATTAAATAATGAAAAATGGTTAGTCGATAATTTGCAATTTTGAAAAAATAAAATCTGGAATTTTATTGGGTATAGTCCAAAAATATTATGTTATGAATCCAAACCTTCACTTTATCGATAAATTTGAATTTTTGGATTGACTCAATTCGATTCGAAATCAAAAATTAAATTCGTTTAAATTCGATTTGATTTAATCGAATTAGGATCGAATTTCGAATTGAGATTTAAAATGTTCATTCGATTAAATTCGATTCGAGGAAGTCGAAGAATTCGGAATTCGATTCGATGAACACCCATAGACCGAACTATTGGGCTTTTGCTAAGGATGAGCTATCTATTAAATCCTCATAGGTAAACAAGTATTAATGGACCAGTTGGTAAGAATGGGTTTGTCAAATCCTCTTTAGTCCGACCTGACGAGCTAATGAACTGAGCAGGTGTGAGCTTGGTCTAAGGACTAGGTTGACCAGACACCCACGTTAAGATTTTACATGAAATAGCTGAACTACCGACCTGGAGTAGATTAGGTCAGCTCGGACTCGGTGAAATCAAATCAGAACTTATAAACGGTATTTACCTTTTATGTGCAATATTTGGAACAGCAGTGAGAAGTCAATGACATGGTGTGTATAATTTATTGAAGACCATATATAACAGTTGTATTATAAAACTGTTGTTGAGATTTCGCATTAGTTAATTGTTAGATGACGGACGGAATATGCGAATATGTACAGGTATCTCGGGCTGTACTATGGAAGTAGTCTCAAGTCAATGCATACAACACTTTATTGCATATATTGCTATACTTATCCATAAATTATAGGATCTGCAGCCATTGTCTTTGCATGACAAGAAAATGTCAGGAATAAGCTTTGAAAATTATATGCATTTAATGTCATTGTTAAAATAAAATAATACTTCCATATATTTACATTTAAGTGTTTTTTTTAGAAAAAACACACGTATTAAGGAATGTATTAAAATAAATTATACCTTTAATTAATCATAAATGTGCTTTGAAAGAAAACAAAATTTAAGCATTATTGTTAACAAGTATAAGGGTAATTTGGGAAAATTCATTTCTCCATTAGTCTTGAAAATATCAAAAGGACATTCTTTGAATAATTTTTTATGTGTAAAAAAGATACTTATTATGAATACGAGGAGTAGTTGAGACAATTAGGTCATTTAATAAAGGAATAGGAGGATTAATGATATTTTAATCGTATATAGGGTAAATTGATACAAATTGATAGTACAAGGATAAAATGATACAATTGAAATCACAAGGGGTAACATGATATTCAATGAGACTATATTTGGTAAAATGAGAGCTACCTACACTTAGTTTATCTTTCTTATATTTTCTTTCACAATTTCGTTCATTTTCATTATGTTTTTATTATAATGAAAGTAAATATAAATCTGACCTAATAATTAGTTTTAATAATTCCAGTTTTCTCTGTAATTCTCCTATTCGTGACGTGTTACTTATTTTCTGTGGTTTTATCTCAAATATAACTTTGTCCTTTGGCAACACCATACATTTTGCAATTCTCCTTAATTTAATATAGAGTATTGGACCAATTATGATCAACTTTTATGTTATTTTCTCTCTGACTCGTTTAATAATATTTTCCATTTTGGTTAAAGTCATTAAAATACCCCCCCACCCCACCCCACCCCACCCCACCCCAAAAAAAGGATTATTATCTTACCGAGCCAATTTGTAAAAAACATATTTGAAGTACTGAATAACTTTAATATGGATCATGTTGATAAACGCGATAGGTCATCAAATTCAAGGTCCTAACTCCACTATAAAAATTAGCTTATGAGTAGAAGTTTGACTCCAATTTTAAGATCAATCCGAGTTGCTTCGTGGATCCGATGAGATTGTATCATAAAACCAAGTTGAGAAATGTTTGAAAACGAATAGTTTTATTCTCATTAATATTTACTACCTCCTCTCCCATACAATATCTCCTATATCATCATTTATTTAACCTATAAAAGAAAATGTAGGAAAAACAATACGTGGTTAGGCTGAAAATTCATCGCTATATATAGAGCTTGGACTTTATAGTTAATTATTGTGGGCTACAAGGATGGGAGAGTGGTATACCTAACAGGCTTACAGCTGGTGAATTTAAAGGCTGGGCCCAAATGGCTGGGACTGAAAGTCTTTTTTTATTTATTAAAATAGTAATAATAATAATAATAATAATAATAATAATGGGGATAAAATTGACTTTTCTCAATATCTCTTATTTTTATTATTTTACCCATTATTAAATTCTAAACTTACTTAATTAATTATCCAATATTATTCCAGCTCACGGGCACGTTTTCTCCTACACAGCCCATGTGGCCCATCAACTTACGTATAAAAGAAGTCACTCCTTATTTGTAAGTATTCTGCATTAATATAAGTCACACGCTCTGGATTACTGTCTTTTGCTCTGGTATTCTTCTATTTTCAATACCGACTTGAGAGTCGGATGGACGTATATGGGACAACCCCATGACCCGTTTAAACTTTAATGTATGTTGAACTCTCGCAGATAAATTCCCAAATTAAAGAACTACCAGCTCAAGAGAAAACTTAGACTTTTTCAGAATCTCTTTACTTGCAGTGATTTTAAGCAACATTAAATAATAATGTTACATTTGTCGCTTGATATTCCTATTAACTTGGCAAAAGATGTTCTTCTCATTTTGGTAAGTGTCTAATCACTTAAATGCTTTACTAATAATAATAAAAGAAGCATTCGGCATCCTCTGGATACATCGGTGCTAGTCAGTTGATCCAAGCACAATCTTGATTAGGTCAAATACATCTCATGGTTTAACTTGGTAACTACGGGTATGCATGATCCGGTCCGGTCCGGTCGGAGATTTAGAAATCTCCATAATCGAACCATAAAAAAAATATCCGTCTCGAATCGTCCCGAAAGTTCGGAACGGTTCGGGACGGAGATTCGGTTCTAATGGGACGGTACGAAACGGTTCGGGACAGTTCGGAGAAATGAAGATTCAAATATTTCACAAATAAAACACACAAAAAAGGTGAAAAGAAAAACCAGTGCACAAATCATTAAACAGTTATACTTTCAATCTTTTTTTTAGTGCAATTTCAAAAATACATACTAAAATTATTAGTATTATACGAGCTTAACTTTTTGATATTTTATACTTAACTTATACATAAAATTTCTTTAATTCATATTTAAGTGCTAAATTTTTAATATTGTAATTCTAAATCTTTCTTTCATGATATAGACTATACTACGTATTAGTTTAATAGCAATTTAACTTTTAAATCATTTTCATCTAATTTATAGTTATAAATGTTGATTTTTCTTTTTGGATTTTAACATAATATATTTCAGATATTATGTCATTTGTATTAGTAGTAAAAGTGTAAAAATCTCAAAGAATGAAAAATATAGTAGCCTCTAACACAATAATATTCTATAATCTTGGTACATTGTCATGGGCTCTTGACTTAAGAAAAATATAATTGACTAATAACTTTGATAAACTAATATGAAAGAAAAATCTATAGTCTCAATGTCTTAATTTCTTGGTTAGACGATTACTCTAGTTTATGTGCAATGTACTAATAATTTAACTAATTTTAATTTAATTAATTTTCTTGATTAGATGATGAGTTTAGTTATGATCCTTAATAAGTAAAATATCATCAAATTTAAATATTTTCTATAAATTAAATATGATTTTATAATTTCATTTATTGGGTTCATTTAAATAAATTAATATGACGTAACTATTAGTGAATTAAATATATATATATATATATATATTCAATTATTCATTTGATATATTGATAAAATATGCCAAATTTTTAATTTGATAATTTTTAGCATTATATATTATTGAATTTCAAATGAATGTTTAGTTAATTCAATATCAATATATATAAGATAAAAATATTATATATGTATATGTATAAAATTTATTTTAAAATCGGTTCTAGTTTCGGTATTTTCGGTACGGTTCTCGGTACGGATAAAAATCTCCAGAACCGTACCATAAAAATTTTCGGGACGGTTCGGTTCGGGAAAAATAAAAAAGTTAACGAATATTTTCGGTTCGGATATTTTTTGGTTCGGATATGGATTCGGGTTCGGTGATCTCCAAGTCCCGTGCACACCCCTATTGGTAACAATGATTTGAAAGTTTTATAAGAAAAAAATATATAATGATAAAACAAATATAGAAGAAGTGATTTTTTTTAATAAAAAAAGAAATAAAACCGTGTGAATTATTTTGCTTTCTAGTGTTGGAATTTATGATTATATCTTCTCCAAAACAAAATTCCCTTTTTTAGGGTGGCGACATTTTGGGTGTTGTAATTTAATCAATCTTTATTACAATTAAAAATATAGATAAACATCCGTGTGCAGTAATTTTATTGAAATATTTGATTATGTATATTAATATTTGACATATATTTAAAATATTGTATATAATGTACTGTAGTAACTGTGCTCAGAATTGTAAGAATTGGCTAAAATTCTAGAGAAAATTACACAAAATACCCTGATATTTAGAAAAAAGACAAAAATACCCACCTATCACAAAAATACCCCACCCGCTCCATCCCATCACAAAAATACCCCAACAGCTCCATCACTTTGTCCGCCACGTTTTCCACGTGCGCGTCCCACTCCACCACCGCCTTCCTGCAAATCTCCTGTGTCCACACTGCAAGCCGAGTCGTGCCGGGTTGGGCTCTCCGCCTGTACAAGTCGTTGTTGTACGCGCCAATTCAAAACAAGAGAAATCAGAGCAATAGACTTCTGTGATAACGATCCATCTGGATATTGAATTTAGGGTTTTATGTAAGAATCTCTCTCGCTTTCTATTTATTTTTTGTCACTACTCGTGTGATGAAGCCTCTTGATTTATGAATGCATGTATTTTTCTTTATCGAAATATATGTTGGCAATGTGTTTTGCTGTTTAGAGAAAACTTATGTTTCTTTTTAATTGTATGCGAGGTGAGATCTGGCGGAAATTAATAGCATTGTTGAATTTCGGTTTATGGATGATTGGTGTAGAATGAACGGACATCGTAATTATTCATGTGCTTGAATTTTTACCACTTATATATATATATATATATATAAATGTTTTTTCTTCTATGCACTCTTACCTGGATGTTACGCCGCCCATTCCTCGCGCGAGTAGAATTTTGATTTCGCCTCTCTTTGGTCGCTCGTGGAATGATTTGATGGTCAAACAAAGTGTCGTTTAGAGCCGAATTAGGTATTCGATTGTTGATTACTTGGAAGAAACCTCACGTTCTCGCGGTGTCACGATCTACCTGACGATTTCGGTTCGCTCACGGAGAGGTCTATGATTGGGATTTGGATGGATGGAGAGGAGGGATTGCGAAGGCCGGAAAGAGATTCTCGGTGGAGAAATATTCGGGAATGGTGGAGACGCCGGAATCGGAGAGAGGCCTTTGACTCCTATTTTGGATTCGTCGAATTCTTTTACTTCCTTCATCCTCGTCGTAGCTTCTACGAGTTTGCCATGATCCGTGGTTAGTAGAAGTTAAATTATTTAATTTATTTCTCACCGCAAATTTTCTGGAGAAGAAGCTAGGAACAATGGTGGTAAATAGTATTTTGTGATTTGAAGTTTTTCATTTGTTTCGATGTTGTTTCTTTTATGTTTCTTTTGTGCTTTTATGTATTTTCTATTTATTTGTTCTTTTTTATTGTTTTTGATTTGTTGTGTTATCTATCCGATCGAGTTTCTTTTTTATTTCTTTTGTAGTGAATGTGGGATTTTTGTTGCTTGTTATGTCGAGCATTTTATTGTTAGGAAGGCTATGGATGTTGAAGCGTTCGAGATAGAGAATGAACAAGCAAGGCTCGAATCGCTTCACAATCATGCTAAGTTGTGCTGCAAAATGGTGATGACGATGACAACGACATTGAGTTTCTACCTCCACTTCCTAATGATTTTAGAGAATTATTGATATGTAAATCTTAATGATGGTGTAATCGGTTGAAACATGTAAGAAACATAAATGAAACATGAAAGAAATAATTGTGAAACAGAGATCATGTGATAAAAGTTTGTAGTAAATTATTTTTAAATTTAGAGAAATAGTGTAGTTTTTCCCCATATACTCTTCAGTTTTTTTTTCATCCTTGTAAATGTTGATCTTGCTTCATTTCGATGTCTGCATGCCTAATCTTGAACTAAAGATCTCACATATTGTAGCAAAGTTGTTACTAGTAGGTCTTTCACTCTACAGTTGATGCATTCAATAATTCTACGGTGTTGGAAGTCAATACAAAGTATTTTTTGGTCTGACAGTGGAGTCGTGTCCATTTCTCGTAGTCGATGATGGACAAGTAAGCTCAAATTTTCTGAATTGAATTTGTTGTTCCAAGATTTCTTTTAGGGTGTTGAATGTGTAGTCCATAGGAATCGGATATTCTTGTTATCTCAAAGTTGGTATACTCTATTTTCTTCCCATTGTCCATTGTGACATATCACAACTGAGATTTTCACCATGCAAATGTGGAATGCAATGAAAAGTTGGCTAAATGAAACATATAAGAAACATAAATGAAACAAGTATGAAACAACAAAGAAACAACAAACATGTTTGAAACAACAAAGAAACAACAAAGAAACAAAAAAGAAACCAACGCAAAACATCAGCGGAAAATAGGTATTTTTGTCAAAATTCAGCGGAAAATGGGTATTTTTGTCAAAAATCGGTGGAAATGGGTATTTTTGTCAAAAATCAAATAAAAATGAGTATTGTGCAGGGATTGGGTATGGAAAATGGGGTATTCATGTCCTTTTCCCAAAATTCTATCTAGCTAAAAAGTAAAAAAAACGCTCTAACCTTTAGAGTATGTATCACATGGGCCCAAGTCCATCGTCCGGCGTCTGCGTTAAGCCCAAAATTCAGGGGTCAATATTTTCATTTCTCAAAATTGGCATATGAGATTTGAGATGGATAGTTTAATAGAATATTATATAATTAATTAAATGTTAACAAGTTATTTTACTCTAAGGAAAAATATTTTGGGTGAAGACCAGCTTGACTAACACGAGTTTGGTCAAGGCAAGCTATTCTCGTATTTATATATACTAGTAAGGTGCACGTGCGTTGCACGTGAACCTTATAATTTTTGTAATGTAATTATAAATGATATATGAATTTATTTAAATTTTAGTTTTTTCATGTTTGAATATAGAAGTTGATTGCTTGGAAACCATGGACCAAACTAAGTGATAATCAAATCATGTTTCATAATAATATAATATCTTGAAAGTTATGATTCACAATATTTTGCAATTTGTATTTAAAATTTAAATTTTCAGCTAATTTATATTTTTCATAATTTCTAAATTCTTAAACTTTAAAGACATGTAATTTTTTTTTGAAAAAGTAAGCGCCCCACATTCAAACAATTTTTGACAAATTACTTCATTAATTAATTTGACATTCATTTGCCATCTCAAAATATAAATCATTACATGAACCACGACAGTACTTAAAATTTAAGCTAAATATTGAACAAATTGAAATTGCATTAATCCTTCTCTTGTTTTATTTTTTGAACTTGATTTTTTTAAATTAATCACTATGATACGTCATTTAATTAAATATTACAATTCATTACTTAAAAAAATAGAATTACATAAATAACATAACATACTCATAATATTTCGAGAGCAACATAACAAAAGACATGCAAAATAATTATAATTAAGGAGGTTTTAGCATTTAAGTTTTAAGGACATATATTTTTTTTCTTACAATTAATTTTTTACTTATTTTTTTAAAATTTATAAACGGGTTCGACAAGTTAAATGGGTCATATCAGGTTTACCCAAGCCTAATCTGTTTAATCGGTGTGTTATTCGGGTTTGAATCAATTCGACTCGGTCCTGTGAAGCCTGGACCTGTACCAATTAGTTTTGTATTAGGTTCGTATTGGTTTGCGGGTCAGTCCGAAATTATCAACCCTATAAGTTAATTTTTCTATAACCGTAAGATCTTTTTTTAAAATATCGAACCCAAATTACTTTATTAATTTTTTTCGCTAGAGAACTAAAAACTGTAGGTGTTCTGGAATGCATTTCATCAAGTCAAAAAGGATCCTATATATTACAACGCAAATGGAAGTTTGTTAATCCATCTAAAGAACCTATAACCTTTATATCCACATATTATTAAGTTTTAAATGCTCATAGTCTTGGTTGTTTTTTCTTTTGTCAACTTGGAAAGCCATTTACATAATTTACCTTTGTATGTACTTGTGCAAAAATAGATGAGAGTAAAAAAAAAAATCTTAGAATTCTAATTAGCTTAGATTGACTAAATTTAACATGAAATTAACATCAATATTTCATTGTCATATTAAAGAACAATCATTTATGAAATTGTATCTTATTATTATAAGGATACATTCAAATTTGAGTGATCTTCTTTGAACTTCGAGAATGATAATTAACCCTTAAAAATTACACACTCGAAAAAATAATACATAATAAGGCGTTACAAAAGAGAATTCATAGTTGATAAAGTTATGAGAAAATAGAAAATAGAAAAGGATTCAAATTGATGAGGTGTTGGAAAAGAGAGATCATGTAGTTGACAAATTTTGTCCCAGAGTAATGTTTTCATTTATGTTGTCTTCAGCTGCACAACAGTAGGTGAAATTCAAAACGTATGTACATATATTACGCTAGACAATTAGTTACATTAATATATATGTATGCTCGAGAAATATTATGTACATGAAGATATTCAAAGATTTATATTATCAATTGTCCTTTTTCACATTATATTAATACTTCAATTAAGCATGACCATCATAAGTAAACAAATATATTTTCTTTAATGTTAATGTAGCCGAAAAATGACATTACCTGTTTCATATCCTAACTTTGTTGTACAAATGAGTTTCCTAACTTTGTTGTACAATGAGTTCTTCTTCAATATTTTGTCCCCCTAATAAAATATATTTATTAATTAGTATTAACAATATACAATATATTATCCAAATATATATATATATATATATAATATTACCCAAGTAAAAATATTTGTACCGCAATTAACACCGTTTGTATACAACATTCTTTGTTGCAAAGATATCCTCTTTCTTTCGTGATATCCGACTTAATCAAAACTTTAGTTGTAGACATCGAAATTCCCCCCGGAGAGAGTAACATATAATTGGCCATGAGAAGCTAGGACCGACAAGAAATAAGACTTCCCTAGAATCTCCATTTCATTCATCCTTATGAAGAAAATGCTATTGGATTATTAAGATATAAAATAAAAAAAGATCATACATAGCACAATAAGTATCGTATCAGTACACTTCCTGAGCGATTTGTCAACACCAATGAAATACTTGATTGAGGCAAATAGACACCAACATTTGAAATAATTTATCCTTGAGATTTATTAATTGTCATGGCAAAACAAAGTCTAATTGGAAAATTGCTTTCGCTTGAACCGAAATGGATAACCTTTATTCTCAAATTACGAAAGTGGTATTCTAGGTATAAAAATATCTTTTCCATTATTTTGTCTAAACACAATCTCTCGCATCAATTACGTTGTTATTGGAATTTTTACACACCATTCTTGTACCATTACATAATCCATTCGATGGGTCCGATTCCTTAGAAAACTTATTGGACAATTTTTTTCAGTACCAACTTATGAGCAAGCAAACTATTTGGAGTTAAAGAGTTCAAAAAGTCCTCTTCGTAGTAGCCGTTTGTATCATCAACAGCTTCATCATAGCTAGTAAATATTCTTGCTTCTCCAGGAATCATAGAGATCAAAGTATCATTCAATCTATCAACATGCTCATTTTTAGCGGCTAATATTGCTCGACTTGTCATGTAATGAGCTGAGAGGTGATTTTTATTCAAATCTGGGAAAACAACCCTTATAAGTCGTTGTATTGAGTCTTCTTCATTGTTATACTCAATAATCATTTCTTCTGGAATTTTGATGTTACTTTTCGAATCGCTTGGCTCCTCACCATTCCCAACTCTAAGTAAAAACTCGGCCAAATTTGGATCATTCTTCGACCTCATGTTTTTGACAAAGTAAGTTTCTTCATCTTATGCCACAAACTTGATTTAACCAGACTCGCAGAGATAGTCTGACTGATTGTTGCCCTAGGAACAACTGGTAACACTTGTCTAATATCTCCACCAAAAACTACCACTTTTCCACCAAAATCATCACCATTTCCCATTACTTCTTTCAATAACTCATTAACATTCTCAATAGCCCATCGTTTTGCTATTGGTGCTTCATCCCATAAAATTAGTTGTGCTTTACGCAATAGCTCTGCAATTCCACTTTGTTTCGACACAATCGTCTGCCGACTTGATTCGTTTGGATCTATTGGTATTTTGAAACGTGAATGCACTGTTCTGCCCCCTAGCATTACTGCGGCAACATTTCCAGATGTTGCAGTTGCAAGTGCTATTAGATTCTTAGATCTAACATGAGCTAGCAATGCACGATACAAGAATGTTTTTCCAGTTCCACCTGGCCCATCAATAATAAAAAATGTCATCCTTTCCTTTTTTTACACAATCCAAGATCATTGAAAAGGCTGTATATTGTTCAGGATTCAACTTTGTCTCTAGCTTCATAATCTTCCTTACGGGGAATTTCTATTGACATTTCATCTTGTACCTCTCTATGAAAGTCATGGTCCATATTATTCTTATTAGTAGGAATTTCAGGAAGATTATATGAATCAATGGTCTTTCCCATGCTCTGTAAGAAAAAATCCAAACTTTTTAAAGTTTTGGAAACTTGTAATTCAACAGAGTGTTAGATAAAATTTTTATCAAGATTTTGATGATTTTGTTTAAATGAGTTTTCACACCAAAACAATGTTTTTTAATGTTGTCCAAATACTCCCAATTGATTTAAAATATTTTTACTAATTTTTTGGAGTATTTCTTGAAGTTTATTTTTGACAAAAATCGGACAACACTTCAATTTGGAGGTCGACCGGTCGAGCAAATGGTCGGTCGACCGGATCTGAAAGTATGAAAACCAAACAGAGAAGTCCGGGAATGAAAAATGAGGAAGGTTGACCGGTCCAAGCAAGGGCCGACAGTCGCACTTCCTCGACCGGCCGCACCCCATCCGTCTGGTACCTGGATCGCACTATTTTGTTTTAACATTCGAAATTTCCTATATAGCGACCGATCGCGCCGTGTTATTTTTGACAGCAGAATAATACCGTTGGATATCCATATCAGCATAATTTACTTTATCATTTTTGTACAATATTTCTACATCTTGTGATCTTCTTTTTGTAGACAAAAGTGAAGAAAGAGGAGCCTATGTTTGTGAAGACTCTCCTATAAATAGAAGATGATTTTGAAGACACAAGAAGAACCATACAAGCAAATACACAACAAGAAATCTGCAAATTTCTAAGCTTTCATATTCAACACTCTTGTTGTATTTATAGCCTAAGTATTTCACTTTCACATCTTGAGGTCTAGGCTTGATTCTTGATTACACTTGCACTCAAAATTGTATTATTCATTATCGAGTTGTAATCTTGAATTTTTGGGTTCATCATTCAACACAAGATATCCTTGTGAGTGTTCTTGTGGTAAGAACACACTTGGGTGATCTAGGTGTTAGGTGCAAGAAGATTGTGGTAATCTTCTTATTGAAGAGTTTGGTGCTCTTTGAGGTGTTGAAGAATTTGGTGTTCTTAAAGGTTGAAGATTGTGGTAATCTTCACAGGTGCCGTTGAAGATTGTGGTAATCTTCAGGAGAGATTGAGGTAATCTCCAAATAGGTGTTGTAAGGTGTTGTTGTATTAATTGTGGTAATTAATAAATTTTTTTTTTCTTTTTAAAATCCATCCCGGAGATACTGGGGTGGTAGAGGACTAGGCCCTAGGTGGGTTGAACCTCTATAAGTCGAGGCGTGTTGTTTAATTTCCGCACCATTATTCTTGTCTTTGATTGATCATTTGAAAAAAAGGCTAATTGCAAAAAATCGGCATAATCTATTCACCCCCCTCTAGATTATCGTAGCCACTTGGACTAACAAGTGGTATCAGAGCCAAACTCTTTGGCTAGCTCGTTCCGAGTAAAGAGGAAAGATCCATGGCTATGAACGAAAGCTACCTCACCACCGGCACCTCCACCAACAAGTCATCGCTTTTTGATGCCAACAACTACGCATTTTGGAAAGACCGAATGAAGTGCTTTCTTCAAGGGTGTGGGTTCGATATTTTGTTGGGAAATTATTTTTGTAGATTTTGATGAATGCCATGTAAAACTTAGAATAGGAAGTTGGCACCCCATTTTTGTTGTAAGTTGCATTGTAATAGATAGAATTGGTCGAGTGAGTTAAGTCGCCTATGCCTCGAACGTGCAAGAAGACAACCGGAGACTAGAACGAAGACTCATTGTGAGGCGGTGAGTATGGCAAAGAAGAGAAGATAGGAACTCGATCAAGGTGCAAATCGAGATGCAACAGTGAAGTATCGGTCAAGTCAACTCAAGATAGCCAAGTCTCAAGTTGAAGTGACGGAAGAGTCATCCATGATTGGAAGGACTCAAGTCACCTGGGAAGGCAAGGAAATGCGATCAAGTCGAGATAATCGAAAGAGATCCGTTGCACGTAAATCAAGAGAATTACTTAAACAAGTAATACTTCCATACTACCTTTCTTGAAGTGCTCGGTTCCTGCGTGCAAAAGGAATAAACCAATGGGAGGCACTTTGCTGTGTCGAACACCGAAAAGTCAAGAATCATTCATACGAGGATATGACAATTCCAAGAACGCAACAAGACAAGCCAACGACCACAAGTGACTTTAAAAAATAAGCCTATCTCTTCAACGGGCGATTTTTGAAAGATCACTATAAAAGGCCGAGGAGTTTATTTGAGAAAAGGTTACCTTGATTACGAACCACGAACATTCAAGCTAACATTCGAATCAGTAAACAAAAATATTCTCAAGTCATTCAAGATTAATCCTCAAGCCTATATTACGAAGGAAATCAATCCAACACTCACTGTGAAGGAAAGACAACTTCTATCAGTTGAAGAGGAACCATTTGAAGAATCAAGGGGTCTACATTCCACGGAGGATTGTAGGAAGGTTCAAGGTCGAACTAGTCTCAAGTTTTGGAGGGCTTCGTGATCAAATACAAGAAGCTTGAGCAAGTGGGTCAGTAGTAGCAAGGCAGCCGCCTGTGAAGAAGTTGAGTCGTCACGAGAAGCCACCGTGTGACCAAGGCATCTCTAGACTCGAGTCCCAAAGGATCAAGTCACCGTGTGATCAAGACTTGTATCCGGGACTTGTTAACCACTCGTATATTGATCAATACTTAGTGGGTTCCTCCAGAGTTGGAGAAGAGAGGAGTAGAAGAATTACCCCATCTTCGAACCTTTATAAAAACTTATTGTGTCATTTACATTTCAAAGACTTTAATTTGTGCATCTTATTTCTTATATCTCACGATAAATTTGCTATCCAATTGATAATCAATCGAGTGCTAAAACCAAGTATTAAAACAAACTTAACCAAATTCAAGGGTGTTAAGTCTTCCAATAAAACAAATCACAAACAGAGTTAAGTCTTTAGTCAAAATAGCCGAGTTATTCTATCAATAGTTCAATGAGTCCGTTGAGTGACTAACTCTCGCGATCAACTAACTTAGTTGTCCATCAAGGACACAACTCGTGAAGTATTAACTCAATATTTAAAAGACTAAATTTGAAAGGTTGGTAAGGTTTATTCAACCCCCCTTCTAAACCTTACACTCACACCCCTTGGGATCTACAAGTGGTATCGAACGGTTGGTTCATTGAACTTTCCGCGACCTTACCGAACTAGATCTCCAAATTTTCCAAAGCTTGTTTTAGTACTCAATCTTTCAAAACTCTTTTACTCAAGAAAGTTATTATCATGGAAGCAAATTTGACACACATCCCTATGTTCACAATTGAAGAATTTGATGATTGGAAAATTCGTATGCATGCTCATCTATCAAAGATTACACGATGAGATGTGGATAGTGATAGAGGATGGGCCTCTCGCAAATTTTAAAAGTGAACACAAACTGTAAGAGAGAGAGCTGCGGTGAAGGTGAAGAGGATGTTCTTCCCGGACCACCATGGTTGAAAAACCAAGAGTCGAATGGACAAATGATGACAGAAAAGATATAACTTGGACAATGTGGCCAAGGACATTCTTTACAAAACTTTGGACAAAGCCATGTTCAATAAAGTCAAATCATGCAAAACGGCTAAAGAAATCAGGACAAGCTAACCTTGATTTGTGAAGGCTCGTGAGCAAATCAAGGAAAATAAACTATCTGTTCTTTGTACAAAAATTTGAGAATTTTAAAATGCTTGCAGGAGAGACCTTGGATCACCGGATGCTCGGTTCACGTAAATTACCAATGAGCTATCTCGCACTTGGAAAAGAATATACACAGAAGAAATGTGTATGAAGATTCTAAGAAGTCTCCCCACTGAATGGGAAATGAAGGTCATGGCACTGAGGCATTCCATGGACCTATCCAAGACATCCAACCATGAGTTATTCTCGGATCTCAAGGCCTATGAATTTGAGTGAGGAGAAAAGACCAAGAGGAGACAGTTGTGCCCAAAACTCGCTCTAATTGTTAAGATGGCAAGAGAGCCGAGGTCAAAGTCATTGACCAAGAGGAAATAGCCCCGATGGTTAAAAGGTTTAACAAGTTCTTCAATAGGAACTACAAGAGAGGCAAGGGTGAATCCTCCGGAAGACACTCGGCTCACCTCCAAGTCAAGGGAAGATAGACCAACCAAGAGAGCAGAGCATCAAAAAGTTGAATATCAAAGAGCCGATAATCCAAGAATGGAAAGAGCGATCAAAAGGTTGAAAATCTATCTTTGAACCGGCTATGAGACAACCAGGTCACTATGCCATTGATTGCCCATATCCTGTAGTCAACAAATACAGGAATGAAGAGGAAAGAAAGGTCTTGAGAGAAAGAAGACAAGAAAAGAAAAAGGCAATGTTGGCTGCAGAGATCTGAGACAAAAGTCAAAAGACACAAATGATTCGTGAGAGTAGTGAAGCCGACTACTCAAGTGACTCAAAGAAGAAGCTTTGATTTGTTTAATGGCAAAGGAACAAGACCAACTTTGACCAAGAAGATGAGGTACACTCTAATTCATCACACTCGGATTCTAGTGATAGTAATCGTGACACACACACTTCATCACCCACCGATCTTTATGATTCATTAGGCAAAATGATGAAAGACTTTGAACACATTAAAACCTCACACACACTACTAAATGAGGAAAACACCTACTCAAGAGCCAAAACTCACAAATGACTAAGGAGCCGAGTACTCTAAGTCAAATAGGCGATGATAATAAAAGTCTAAAGGCCGAAAATGCTAAGTTAATAGCGAAATAGCTGCTATAGAAAAGAGGAGAATGACCTCAAAATGTGATTGCCTCATTCACTAAGGCATCTAAATCCTTGGATGACCTTATTATGAGTCAAAGAGAATGTGGAGATAAGACAGGCTTAGGATTTAATTCCTCTGTACTATGTCAAGCTCCAAAAGTGATTTTGGAAAAAGGATCTTCAAGTAATGAAGTATCTCAAAAATTCAAAACTCCAAATGGTGCACACACACTTATTCCAAAGCACAATCACAAGCAAACTGGCCTTGGTTATAAAGGAAAAGGAAAGCAGCCAGTTGAGTGTGCTGAGAGGACAGCTGAGAAGAAATCCAGCCGAGTTCCCCAGCAAACTCCAAATAGGAAATACTCTGTAAAGAAGAAACAGAGCTACCAAAAGTCCCAGAAATTCTATAAAAGAAATATATATGATGGGAATGGTAGAAACTACCCAAGCCAAGCTGATTGGAATAATGTGAACTATCAGCAAAGATCTATGGAATATAAGCCTAAATGGCAAATGCCTAAGACTCAAAAAGGCCATTACAAAGGCATAAGAGCTATCATCGGATAGGCACTACACTCGGAGATATCACAACTACCCAAATACAAAGAATTGCTAAAACACATACACAGTATACGACAAAAGAGACAACTATATGAACTTAGAACCCCAAGCAATTTGCTAAAGTTAATTATGATTATGGCACTAATAGATGGCAACCTCTTAGAGTCAAATAATTTGGCTATAGGCTGGTTGGACCATCTTACAATACTAACCCCTCGGGACCCGGACAAATATGGGTACCTAAAACTTAATTTCCTTGATTGCATGTTCTAGGAACAACCGAGTGCCAAGGAACCTGGTACATGGATAGTGGGTTCCCCGAGGCACATGACAGAAACAAGAAAAATCTATCAAAATTCAAGGAAGTCGAGGTGCAAAAGTCATATTTGGAGGAAATGAAGCTCCGGGAGAGAAATAAGGGCAATCGGATCCATCAAGAAAAATGGATTAGAAATCACGGATGTTGCATACGTTGAAGGACTCAACTTCAACTTGCTAAGCATTAGCCAACTTTGTGACAAGGGTTATAATGTTGGGTTTAACATGGGTATATGCTAAATCAAGGACACTGAATCCAATGAAGTTGTGTTGCGAAGGATGTTGACAAAAGAACATGTATGTGGTAGATTGGTCAATCACCGCACCAAGCACTTGTCTACTAGCAAAAACCGCACAAATTACAAATTAAGTTGGTCAGGGCACAAGAAGCCGAGTCACCTGAATTTCAAAACAATTAACAAGCTTGCGAGGCGATCTTGTAGAAGGACTTCCGGACTCGATATCAAGAAGGAAAGTGTATGTGATGCATGCCAGTGGGAAAGCAAATCAAATCATCATTCAAAGAAAAGACATGTCCATCTTCAACAAGAATATTGCACCTGCTACATATGGATCTATTTGGTCCAGTTGAACCAGCTAGCATAAGTGGGAAGAAATACACCTTGGTGGTAGTAGATGACTACTCAAGAGACAATATTCATGTGTAAGAAGAAAGAAACTCTGCAAAACTACCACATCGATGAAAAGAATCCAAAATGAGAAGAGTCAAACCATTATCAAAATAAGGTCCGACAGGAACTCGAATTTGTCAATGGTATAATCACTCAAGATCTTGCATTGAAAATGGTATTGGTCATGAATTATCTCATAAAGGACTCCACAACAAAATGGAGTTGCGAGAAGAAAAATAGAACTCTCAAAGAAGCGAAGAAGGACCATGTTAGTCAAACAGGGCTACCTAAAAGATTTTGGGTCAAGCAATAAACACAAAGATGCTATACTCAAAATAGATGCATGATAAAATGACAATGACAAAGACTCCTATGAGATATGGATAGGAGAAAGCCAAATGTTGCATATTTTAGAATATTTGGATGCAAATGCTTCATCCATAACAATGGCAAAGATATAATTTAAAGGCTTTTGATGCTAAAGTCGATGAAGGTATCTTCTTGGGATACTCACCGAAAGCAAAGCCTCACAGAGTACTCAACAAGAGGACTATGGTTACGAAAGAATCCATCCTTGTGGTGTTCGATGAGCCCAATGTAAATGGAGAAGACATTGAAGAGTCACCGATAAGTCAATCAACCAACCATGCGAAAAGTCCCTATGTTGAAGTCAAGGAATTATAAACCCGAAGAAGATGAGATAGTTGAGTCTCAAAAATAGCTGGAAAATCTGCCTAAGTGATGATGAGAGAGTTGATCAAAACAACACACCGCAAGACGATCAATCCACTAACTTACTCCAACCTCGATGTAAGATGGCCGAGAGACCATCCACCGAACTAGTCATTGGAGATGTAAGAGAAGGTGTCAAAACTAGATCCGAACTCAACAAGAAGCAATGTTCACATGCTTAATCTCACAAATATAGCCTAAAGATGTGTCACAAGCATTGGATGACACACATTGGATTCAAGCCATGCAAGAAGAGTCAATCGGTTTGAAAGAAATAAAGTGTGGGAAGTGGTTCAAAGACCTACCCATCAAAATGTTATTGGCACTAAATGGGTGTTCGAAACAAGATGAATGAGGAAGGTTACGTGGTAAGAAACAAAGCAAGATTGGTAGCCAAAGGATATTGCCAAGAAGAAGGGATAGATTTTGATGAAACATTTGCTCCTGTGGCAAGATTGGAAGCCATAAGGATGTTTCTTGCCTATGCGACTCTCACAAGAACTTTATTGTATATCAAATGGATGTAAAGAGTGCATTTCTTAATGGTTTATTGGAAGAAGAAGTGTATGTTGAACAACCTCCAGGATTTGAGCGAGAAGACTCTTGGAGATAAAGTATACAAACTCAAGAAAGCTCTATATGGGTTGAAACAGACACCCGAGCATGGTATGATACATTGTCACAATTCTTGATGAGAATAGATTCACAAAAGGCAAAGTGGATAGAACACTCTTGAGAATTCAAGATGGGAAGAGCATACTTTGCTTGTTCAAATATATGTGGATGACATCATTTTTGGATCCACAAACAAAGAGTCAGTGATAATTTTTCAAATCTCATGCAAAGCAAATTCGAAATGAGCATGATGGGAGAGCTGACATTCTTCCTTGGACTCCAAGTGAAACAATGGAAGGATGGAACCTTCATAAGTCGACAAAATACACCGAGATTTAATGAAGAAATTTGGTATGGAAGAAAAGTCTTCCGTGTGAAAATACCAATGAATACATCGATCAAAATGGATATGGATGCGGATGGCAAGCCTCAGAGATCAAACAAAATACATAGCACTTATTGGATCATTGCTCTATCTCACAAAGAAGCGGGCCGGACATCACCTTTCTTTGCCAGGTGTATGTGCAAGATTTCAATCTGCTCCAAAAAAAAAAGCCACATGATCAAACGAAGAGAATCTTGAGATATTTGAAAGGAAGCCAAGAAGTTGGCTTTTGGTATCCAAAGGAAGGTGTATTCAAGCTAATTGGCTATTCGGACTACGACTATCTTTGGATGTAGAGTTGACAGGAAGAGCACCACAGGCACATGTCAAATGCTTGGAAACAAGCTAATTTCCTGGTTTAGCAAAAAACAAAATTCAATAGCCACCTCTACAATTTGAATTAGAATACATAGGCTGCGGCATTGTTGTGCCCAAGTCCTATGGATGAGACAAAGAAAGAGAGACTATGAAGTTGAAGAAAAGGAAATTCCAATCATGTGTGATAACACAAGTGCAATTGCGATCACTCAAAATCTGTGTTGCACTCAAGAACAAAGCATATCGATGTCGGATATCACTTCATAAGAGATCATGTTGAAAAGAAGGACATCACCTTGAATATATTTCAACCGATAAAACAGTTGGGCGACATTTTCACAAAACCTTTGTGAGTCAAGATTTGAAGAACTCAAGCATGAGTTAGGGTTAATTGAGCTGAGTTGACACTCGGAAGACTCAAAGAAAAGAGATGAAACATGAAAAAAAGAAAAAGAGTGAATTAGAATTCAAATTAAGTAAATCACCAGATCGGAAAGTCACCAGACGAGTTAGGCGACAACTAAGTCACTAGGAGAGGAGCGAGAAGAAGGATTGAATCGGCTAAGGAGTAAGCCGAGTCATTTATGAGCAAAGTGACAAAAACGCGGTCGTTTTACTAAGCGGGAATGTTTTTAAGAATGACGTCGAAGATAATTATGATGTGTACAGCAAAAGCTGCACCAAGCTTATGATTGGATATAAATGATGCCGCATTAAATGCGAGACATTAAATGTAAATCGGCGTGCAAGATCTAAGCCGTTGATTTTGATCAATTTCAAAAACCTCTCGCACGCCCTTTCATGAACCATACTTAAACCATCTCGTCCGTTTCTCTCTCACTTTACCAAAAACTGCTCATCTCTCTCTCGAAAGCAAAAGCAAAATTTTCTCTCAAAACCCTATCAATCTTGATTCATTTTTTCAAGTTTCGTTTGGTAAAACATCTCGAAATGGCATCTACTCATGATTTTGTCAAGCTAGGAAAGCAAATCCACACCGGGTCTACTGTGGACTTCGATGGTATGGTTAAACAAGGGTCCGACGACACCCTCGTAAAGAAAATTGCTGATAAGCTGGAAAAATCTGGATTAAAACCATTTTTGACGATGGAGTTCCCTATGACCTACGTAGAAGAGGTCGCACAGTTCTATGTGAACGTTGAGGTTCACGATGAGGGCATCAAGTCCTCTGTTCATGGAAAGGCATTCACCATTACTTGCCAGGATCCGCAGAATCGCTTATTGCCGGTGGAAGGAGTGCCGGAAATTTATGAAGGCGATGTCGACCTAGTTCTTTGCTTGGAAGGAAGTAGCCAAGTCCGATCGTCTTTGCAAAAGTAGTCTATCAGACTAATAAGAGGCTACTTGAAAGAGGACTACCACAAATTATCGACATTGTTGCCAAATGCATAGACATTAAATTTGGCGGCTTTGACCCGATTGTCAAAGCAAAATTGATCGTGATGGCTGCGATCATTGAAGAGAAGAAAGTGAATTGGGCTGAGTTTGTATACAAACAGACTGCGCGAGAATGTTGGGAACAAATCCTTCAAGGAGGATGGTACATTTGGAGGTTCCTCGAGATACGGCCTGGTGATTGGCCGGATGATGGAAGTAAAGGAGTCCTCTTCGACATGGAAAGGCGTTCCATATGAACAAGAGGATGTTTCGATCAAACCTCTCTCGGCGCACGAAGAGAGCCTACGCTAAGAGAGTCGATACGAGTGAGGGGAATCACCGACCCTGATGATCTGATTGTCTCCCCTACTCAAAAGAAGGCTCTCCTGCAAATGCCAAGAAGATTCTTTGTCCTGCGCAAAGAAAGAAAAAGAAATCTGCTCCCGCTTCGCAGTAGTCACTCCCGCCCCAGCCGATCGTGTCTCCCGCCCACAATCGCTAGCGGAGAAGGAATCTCAAATACCTTCTCTGCGTCGTCAAGAAAAGGAGAATTGATAAGCCAAGACGGCCACTCCTCGAGAAGAAGACGACGGCACCGGCCCCCACCGCCCAGGACTCGGAGAAACCTTATCCCAACCGAAAATCCCTCCGGTACAAACAAGAAGAAGAAGAAGAATCTTCAAGCGTTAGAGCTTGAGAAACCGAGAGTCACCCACTCACCAAACAGATATCTGAGACCTGCCGGAGAAGTAGAGTCTCCGAAATTATTGATGAAACGACCAAGTCTCACGAGGCCGATCAGCAGAGGCAACTCGAAGACCCAAACAGACAAGACAAGATGGTGAACAAGGAATGGCCGAGACAACCGAATCACCTATTGACAGGGGTTGTGTCTCTGCCAGTAATGAGGCTACGAGGATGTCGGCGGCCAAGTCTCTACCCTTAATCCCCGGAAATGAGGGCCAACAAGAGAATGATGAAGACGACATAATCATGTACTCTCCATTGTATCCAGACATCCAAAATCGCCTCATGAGTGGATAAAATGGAAGTTCGAGCCTATCCGAGTGCGATTTGAAAGACCAAAGTTCATTCTTTGAAGAAGAAGAACTCTTTAGGTTTCTTGAGGTTGACCAAAGTCTTTGCAAGCCCTTGACGAGGATAATTGTATCAATATACTGCAGATTCGGAAAGAAAACGAACAAAGCTAGAGCAAACAGGACGCGAAGCATGTGAGAAGGCCAAAGATCCGCCTCTCACTAGCACCACCGATCATACACATCCTCACCTTGACGTCCCATCGAAAGTGAAGAGGATCTGGACCCTCTTTTTGCCACGAAGAGTTGCAAGCTGCAGCAAGCAATGCAAGAATCCGAGAATCCTACATGAGCGAAGGATGATGGAGGGACCAGGGGAGTCCTCCAAATCCCACCGAGATTGATCCTATGGGAGTGGTGCGAAAGATATTGCCATCAAGTCGCCGCCACCACTTCCCGGCTCATTCGGAAGAAGGTGTTAAGCGAACTAGCGATGAAAACCGGGAGTGTGGGGACCTCGGTCGAGCCAACCCCAAATGAAGGTGTCTTACCACCACGCCCCCAACGGCTGCATACTCAATGGGAACAACCGGGAGTTTGGAGACGAGTGACCCCATTCCAAGTCACTCGGCTAGTGTGCCGGTGGGGAAACTCCCTCCACTGCGGCAAGGTTGGAGGATGTTGCAAACACTCCACAATGAATCTCGGAGGCGAAGTGGAGAAGGAACAACCCGTAATACACAACAAGTTGTCATCAACGAGGCTCGGGCAGATTGAGATTGTCTCACTGAGTTGCCAAGCTAACCTCTGCCGCAGCCAATGACGCCGCTTGATGCGGTAGAGGCACACAAGAAGGAATCGCCCGGGAGTTAACACTGGGGCGATGAAAGTGCAATCCATGGAGTTGAGACTCCAATGGATGCCACCTCGAAAGACCCCAAGACATGACCGACATCGTCAAAAGGGATGTGCAAGGCCTCGGCTTTCTTTGTGAGTCTCGGGAGGTAATGAAGGCCAACGGGAGGTTGAGACTTCCCGGGTAGAGAAACGAAGCCGTAACATCCCTCCCGCTATCATTGATCCATCGAAAAAAAGGAGATAAGTGATCTTCACGATTCCCGGATAATCTGATGTAACCTTTCCGGGATCGGAAGGAGACGATGGCCGAGTCATCCCCGTGATCGATCCAAAAGACTCGGTTGGGATGTTTCAACCACGTGTAAGTCGACCTCAAGACTACTTGCCAAACATTCAACTTTGATGATGAGCCACCATGGCAATCCCATCATCATCCGATGATACTTCCGATAAGGCCGAGACCAACCAACTCATTTGGAAAAACCACCGAGACCGACGAAGCCGTTGAGACACCGAGGCTCGAAGATGGGTCGACTTCACAACACCCATAGCTGAAACAGTCCATCGCGGCTTCCCAAGCTACAAGCGGAGTTCGACTCCACAAGGGACTTCACGAGCACCAATTATCATTGAACAATTCCAGTTGCCCGTGATGATCCTTTTGTAGAATCATTTCCTTTTCTCTCTGGCGGTACCCGACCTCCCCGAAGAATCGCTAGAGATCGCGAGCGCTTTCACGTACATGATCCCGTTATTCCATTAGACACCATTGTTCCAGCTAACTATGACTTTGACGCTGCTGGCCGTCACCAAAAACAGAGAGACAAATGCGATTCGGGAAGTTTTCAAAGCCTTATTTGCCGAGGTTGAAAAGATAGAGAGGCACCAGGCCTCACCGGATATGAGGTCGGATAACAGAGACGCCAACCTTACATGCTGGCGATTTGCGTGGCATCATAGTCGAGGATCCGGGAGTGGTGGCAATAGCGACAAACAATGCGTGTGGAACAAGCTCGATATTTCAGACATTGTTCAACAAGTTGTTAGTCCGGAGGGTGAGAATGCTTTGGTGCAAAGAAAAATTGCAAGAGCACATTGAACAAATGCATGAATCTCATTTTACGAGAGATAAAGGCTGCTGCGTGAACATAATAAGAACGAGCTCCTACGCATGGAAGAGAATATGGATCGAAAATTCATCTCCTCATGGCCGAGATGAAGTTGGTAGCAAATTTGAATCCAATGCCACCCGCTCCGAGTTCCGTGCGGCATACTCCGCAGCCAGATTGAAGCGTAACTTCGGCTATCGCCAGACTAGACTTCTTGTTTGCTAGCTTGTTTCGGGGTTCCTCTCTCCTTTGATGATGCCAAAAAGGGGAAGAGGAATACCTAAGGCGAAGGGATCCGAAGTTGAGAAGGAGGAAGCATTTGTGAAGGGAAAGACAATCGAGGAAGTAATAAGAGAGAAGAAAGGGAAGTCTGTTGAGGGGAAGGTTCGAAAAATGTGACCTTGATGATTGCTAAAACCCTCAACAAGGTCTTGTCACACGATATTATCATCCAACTCCCAGTGACTCGCCACTCCAACACTCTGCACCTATGGCCGAAAGAGAAAGACAATTGAAGCGAGGGATGAATGAAGTGGAAGGAAGGATAGATGCTCGAGTTATGGATATTCGAAACAACATGGAGGCATTCCAATGCATGCAGACACCTATGCCATTTCGTATCTTTGAACCGAGCAAGATCGTTGATGAATTCAAGACGCCGCATCTCAAGGGTACTTCGCAAATATGTCCACAACTCAAGCCTGGGATTTGTCTTGGGAAAAGGGTCTCACACTATGTGAAGAAGGCGACGAGCGTGACTACTACTAGCGATCTCTCTGCTGGTCACTCTGCTAGTCACTCACTGGGAAAAAGAATACCTCGATGCAAGACACGCCCGGAGGAAGAAGGGAAGAAGCGAGTGGAGGAAGAGGTTTCAGACTGACCTCGCCCAAAAAATATTGAGTATATAGATCCATGCAAGAAAGGAGGGATCTATTGGGGCGGGTTTGACGAAGTAGCAAACCCGCAAGTGGCTAAGAACAATCTTTGAGTATGTGAAGAGAATCGAAGAGGAAAATAAAAGACAAACTCAGCTATGGGAGGAAAGACAAGAAAAAGCGAGAAGAGATGAAGTTCCCGAGAAGAGCGTATGAAAAGAAGAATGCGGTGAAGATGAGAAAAAGAGAAAAAGGTCGAAGATAACAAAGTCAAGAAGATGAAAGAAGAGGAAGCGTGAAGGAGATGAAGTGTTGCTATCCACCCCTTCGTGTTTTTACTATGTAAATACATTTTTATGTAAGTCTTACGTACATCGAATAAAATTGTACAATTTCTATACTTGTGGAGATATAGAACAACAATGGTTACTTTAAGGTCCATTTAAACTCGATACATTTTCTTTTGATTCAAGCTCGATACACTCAGAAATGACTATGTTAAGAACAAGAATGTTATGATCAATAAAAGATCGATTCTAAGCATACATTCCGTGATTCTACATTTGGTCATTCAAGATTAATCCTCAAGCCTATATTACGAAGGAAATCAATCCAACACTCACCTCGTGAAGGAAAGACAACTTCTATCGGTTGAAGAGGAACCATTTGAAGAATCAAGGGGTCTACATTCCACGGAGGATTGTAGGAAGGTTCAAGGTCGAACCAGTCTCAAGTTTTTGGAGGGCTTCGTGATCATATCCAAGAATCTTGAGCAAGTGGGCTGTAGTAGCAAGGCAATCGCCTTGTGAAGAAGGCGAGTCGTGCGAGAAGCCACCGTGTGACCAAGGCATCTCCAGATCGAGTCCCAAAGGATCAAGTCACCGTGTGTGATCAAGAAGATCCTGGATCGGGTAACCATTCTCGTATATTGATCAATACTTAGTGGATTCCTCCGGGAGTTGGAGAAGAGAGGAGTTGAAGAATTACCCCATCTTCGAACCTCTATAAAAATTATTGTGTCATTTACATTTCAAACTTTAATTTATGCATCTTATTTTTATATATCTTTGATAAATTTGCTATCCAATTGATAATCAATCGAGTGCTAAAACCAAGTATTGAAACAAACTTAACCAAATTCAAGGGTGTTAAGTCTTCCAAAAAACAAATCACAATCGAGTTAAGTCTTTAGTCAAAACAATCGAGTTATTCTATCAACAGATTCGATCAGTCGTGCATGAGTGACTAACTCGTTGATCAACTAACTTAGTCGTCCATCAAGGACACAGATTGTGAAGTATTAACTCAATATTTAAAAGACTAAATTTGAAAAGTTGGTAAGGTTTATTCAACCCCCTTCTAAACCTTACACTCACACCCCTTGGGACCTACATATTTGGAACACGGTTATAAACGGAGTATCCATTCCTATGAAGAAAAAGAAAGACGGCACTCAAATTCCAAAAGCCCTCAAGGAGTTTGATAATGAAGACAAGAAAACATTCTCCTTAAACGGTAAAGCTCTTAATATTCTTCATTGTTCTCCTACTGCTATGGAATATAATCGTATTAGAGGTATACGATCCGCTCATGAAGTTTGGGAAAAATTAGAAACTATCTATGAAGGCACCAAGAAAGTTAAACAAGCTAGAAAAATAATGTGTGTTAAAGATTTCGAAAATTTCACAATGCTCGAGGGTGAAAGGATTTCAAAAATTGTAGAAAGGCTAGACAACACCGTTAATTCTTTGTGGACACTCGGAAAAGTCATTTCGGAAGAAGACAAAATTACCAAAGTTTTAAATGCTCTTCCCAGCTCTTGGTCCAAAAAGGTGACGGCTATCGTGGAAGCTCAAAATTTAGAAACTCTAAATTTTGATGAGCTTATTGGAAATCTTATCATCTATGAAGCATATGCAAATGAAAGGAGTAATTCAAAAGTATCCACCTCTCAATCGGATTTTATAACAACTTGGGATGAGCTTCTTACAACTTCCGACGATGAAGAAAAGAATGAGGTACGCTCTAACCCGTCTACTTCTTTTAGTAATGATTTTCATGATGATTATGATGAATTGCAAAATAATTTTGATGAGCTTCAGAATGAATTCCAAAGCTTGCTTTTTAAATATAAGAATTTGAAAAAAAGAATTCAACACCATGAATAATGAAAAGGATAGTTTACATGCTTCTTATGAATCTCTTACTAGTGCTCATAATGTTATACTTGATAAGGTTAAAGTTCTTGAAGAAGAAAATAGTACTCTAGTTAAGGATATTGATTGCATGAAAAGGGATATGTTGAAGTTTAACTTGAGTACCGATAAAATGACCAAAATTCTTGATGTTCAACCTTGTGATCATTTGAAACTAGGACTTGGTTATAAGTTTAATGTTATTAATGTGAAGAAAAAGAACAAAGTCTCTATGCATGTTGGTCATTATGCTTCTAGAACTATTACATGTTTCTATTGTGGTAAAATTGGTCACACGACTAATACTTGTCGAGCTAAAAGTCTCAATGTTAATCCCAAAGGACCCAAACACTTAAGGGTACCACAAGAAAATTTTATGTTAGGTACTTGGCGCAATAAAAATCAAAGAAAATACAAATTGTCAAATATATAACAAATGTTCGCGCCATTTAATCAAATGAGGAGATATTATCAACAAAATTATTTTTGAAGAAGAAGGTATAATCAACAAAGGGAAATATACAACCCTTGGCAATGTCGAAATTGGTAACTCTTAACCTCTTCTTGAAGTATGCATTTCATATTGTCTTTTATAATTATTGCACATTTTCATGTCTTTAATTTTTTGATTGTCAAAATTCTTTATAAAAATGTTTCTTAAAAATGAGGTCTCAATTTTATACTTTTGGATTTTCAAATTTCAAAAGAGACCTATATGGATTTTCAATAAGCACTTGTTTTATCAAACTTTTGTTGATTCCTTAAATAGCATAGTATGTGATATTTGTCCAACTTCTATGTTGTTCAATATTGTATATATTATTCGATATTACTATGCTCTCGTGCAAGATATTTGTCAAGTTTTTGCAGGAAAAATTTTGATATTAAGGAACAAATGATCGTAGACTTATTCATGACCATCTACGTCATAAAGTGTCAAGATTGAGAAAGGCATATTGGTTGAGAAATAAATTCGATGTATGTTTATCAACTTTTATTATTCTTATAGACTCGAAATTCTTCATGCCTTATGCCTATATGCTCGAATTCAAAACATCCTAACGAATCTGATTAAAGTGTCGTTAAAAGAAATTTTCAAATATTAGAAAGGCACTTCTTCTTATGGCTTGTTTTATCCAAAGTTTTAAAACGTTAAATATTTTTTGGGATAACAAGTTCAGTGAAAATAGGTTCTCAACAAATGGTTCTTCATAACCAAACAATACATATTGATATTCAATATTTTTCAAGGGATTGTACTTCTTAAAGGAAAATTGAGATGTGTTTAATTCCGTCTCAAGAATAACTCGCGGACATTTGTTTTAATCGCTAACCACCGAGTCTTTTACCTCATCTCGAGCTTATTTAGGCATAATGTATATTGAATGAGGTCTATGATTACAATTTGCATGTTTTTAAAACTTAGGGGTGAAAATCAGATTTTTGGTGCAAAATTCGGACGAGAAAGCAGCGCGTGTTCGTGCACCGGTCGACGGAGAGGTCGACCGTCGTCGACATGGCCAGGCACCGTCGCCCTACATGTCGGCCAGTCGCCTACTACATGTCGACCGTCGCTCTAGCTAATTTCAAAGAATAAAATTGCTTCCATCCTTCATTTCGTCATTTTGGTTATTTTCTTCCAAAATCGAACCCTCCGCATTTTTCACACACACATTCACTCAAAATGATTTTCTTCTTATAAAATCTATATTTTTGAGTTTATGTAACTTCTATTTCATCCATATCATCCGACTTCTCCGATTAATTGGTAAGAATTTCTCCTTTTAATCTCAATTGGGTTGAACCCTTGAGAATATGCCTATATCTTGTTATTTTGATGAAATTTATGTATTAGTGTGTTGTATATGATGATTGTTGATGGATGAATGTTGTAATGTTGCATTTGGTGATGAATTTTTTTGGCTTAAATGAAATACAAAGGTGTTGTATATCTCTTGTTTTATTCAACGCACGCCAAGTGTTCGACAAAATATTTCTATGAAAAATTCATCACCTACATGATTCTCTCGATTTCAAATGTCTTATATATTTATAGAGATCATGTTTTATCTATCAAATGAGCTTTTGAAAATCAAATGATCAACTTTTCCTTTTTATTTGGAATTTAAGCTTCAATGTTCAAAATGCTCGATAAATCGATTAAATTGCGCACTTTGATATGATTGTATGATGTTTTTACCGTGCTAACATTATTTTTGATGATTCCAAAGGGGGAGAAATAGGAAAAACACTCATATGCTCAAAGAAGCAAAAATAAGCTCGCAAAAAAAGCTATAAGCTAGGGCTCTTAAAAGCCAAAAGTTGTGAATGAGACTTAGTCCATTTTATGTATTATGGACTTTTATGCTTAACTAATGATGTCTTCGTGACAGGGGGAGCTTCTAAGCCCATGAAATTCAAGCTTTTAGCTTGTAGTTGTTTGCTTCTACTTATTTTTGTTATGCATGTTGATAGGGGGAGCTTATGCAAAATGTTTTTAGAAAATCTTTGCTCATATCATTGTGTGTTTCACTTATGATAAATGTTGCTTGTAATGGATTGACATTTTAGACCGGAAAAATGTGTTTTGTTTTTAAAATCGATCTCCTAAAATTGTTTTGGTTTGTAATCATCAAAAAGGGGGAGACTGTTAGATAAATGTTTTTATCAAGATTTTGATGATTTTGTTTAAATGAGTTTTCACACCAAAACAATGTTTTTAAATGTTGTCCAAATACTCCCAACTGATTTAAAATGTTTTTACTAATTTTTTGGAGTATTTCTTGAAGTTTATTTTGGACAAAAATCGGACAACACTTCAATTTGGAGGTCGACCGGTCGAGCAAATGGTCGACCGGTATCTGAAAGTATGAAAACTGAAACAGAGAAGTCTGGGAATGAAAAATGAGGGAGGGTGACCGGTCCAAGCAAGGGTCGACCGGCCGCACCCCCTCCCATCCGTACCGGATCGCACTATTTTCTTTTAACGTTTGAAATTTCTATATAGCGGCCAGAGTCGCTATTTGTGTTATTTTTGACATGAGAATAATACCGTTGGACATCCATATCAAAGATGATTTACTTTATCATTTTTGTACAATATTTCTACATCTTGTGATCTTCTTTTTGTAGATAAAAGTGAAGAAAGAGGAGCCTATGTTTGTGAAGACTCTCTTATAAATAGAAGATGATTTTGAAGACACAAGAAGAACCATACAAGCAAATACACAACAAGAAATCAAATTTCTAAGCTTTCATATTCAACACTCTTGTTGTATTTATAGCCTAAATATTTCACTTTCACATCTTGAGGTCTGGCTTGATTCTTGATTACACTTGCACTCAAAATTGTATTATTCATTATCGAGTTGTAATATTGAATTTTGAGGTTCATCATTCAACACAAGATATCCTTGTGAGTGTTCTTATGGTAAGAACACACTTGGGTGATCTAGGTGTTAGGTGCAAGAAGATTGTGGTAATCTTCTTATTGAAGAGTTTGGTGCTCTTTGAGGTGTTGAAGAATTTGGTGTTCTTCAAGGTTGAAGATTGTGGTAATCTTCACAAGGTGCCGCGCGATTGTGGTAATCTTCAAGGGAGATTGAGGTAATCTCCAAATAGGTGTTGTAAGGTGTTGTTGTATTAATTGTGGTAATTAATAAAATATTTTTTTCTTTTTGAAATCCATCCCGGAGATACTGAGGTGGTAGAGGACTAGGCCTTAGGTGGGTTGAACCTCTATAAATCGAGGCGTGTTGTTTAATTTTCGCACCTTTATTCTTGTCTTTGATTGATCATTCAAAAAAGGGGCTAATTGCGAAAAATCGGCATAATCTATTCACCCCCTCTAGATTATCGTAGCCACTGGACTAACATAGAGGTCTTTAATTCTCTTCTAAAATCTTCGACATTGCCTCAAAGTATGTATCCCAAAGAGCTCTAACATCTGTTGGTGCACAATATACCAATATTATTGCAAATAGTCTTCGCAATTCTTTGGCATTTGAAAAAGACAACTTCACTTAGACATTCAATAACACTAAGATCGATTCCAACAATCCTCTTTTGTCTTTGTGCTTCTTTAAAACATGACCAATGTACATCATTGATCGTTAGCAAATTTTCGAAAGATGGCGGCCCTCTTACATGATTCAAGAGTAGCTTTAGATAATATCTTTCACCTTCATTAGGATTTGCAATATTGATTCGACCAATGATATCTCTTTTCTTTCTTTCTTTCTAAAATTTACCTTGTCTGTCCCACACATAATGCTCTAGAAATTCCCGATAAATATATTTTCTTGTTTCTTCACTTTTGGAGCACATTGAAAAATACTCAGTAAGCATTGTTTTGGAGACATGCACCAAGCTCAAAACATTTTCTAAATTTTGATTTTTCCAATAAGTCACACATTGTTGATTTGGGAGGTGAAGCGGCAAGTTAATAACTAATGGGTATATATCATTCAAATTGAATTCAAAAATTCTCCACATCGCTTCTTCTTGAGCGGACACCCATCGAGCATCTTGAAATTGTTTTATTTCATCAATCAAATTTTCATCATTATTCTCGTGTGATATGAATTGCCACTTTGTCATGTCCCTTATAAATGTATTTGTACAATATTTCACTGTTGTCACCCCTGAGCATATCTCGACATTGATATGACAATTATATCTTGATAAGAGATATGAATTATAAGCTACCACCCACCGATTGTCGGATGTGCATTGCGAACTCGAATCAAATCCAGTTCTCCTTCTTCCAGTAGATTGGATACCCATCTTTGCGCTTGAACTGTACTTTCACAAAATGGACGTGGATAATGATATTTGCACTTTCCATCCACCATGTACGAATTATTTCTATTCCTATCTCCACATGGTCCATGCATCATATGTGTGACAACTAAGTCAAAAATTGTGGATACTTTTGTTGATCGGAAGTTTAGCACAAACAAACTTGTCAAAATGATCTGGAGTTTTAATTTTATACTCGGACTTGAATTATCAACATATAAGCATGTGGCAATCCTCTTTTTGAAATTCAATTACATGAACATGTGCAATGATGACATCGCCAAATATTTTCTTCTTAAACAACTCGATCTTTCAAATCCTATAATTTTGCTTAGGGGTGTTCATCGAATCGAATTCGAATTCTTCGATTTCTTCAATCGAATTTAATCGAATGACCATTTTAAACCTCAATTCAAAATTGATTAATTCAATCGAATTTAAACGAATTAAATTTCTCAATTTCCGATCGAATTGAGTCAATCCAAAAATCCAAATTTATCGATAAAATGAATAAGGTTTGGATTCATAACATAATATTTTTGGTCTATACCCAATAAAATTCCAGATTTTGTTTTTTCAAAATTTCAAATTATCGACTAACCATTTTTCATTGTTTAATTTAACTAAAGACTGTCATAAATTCATAACGAACTCTCTTATATAAATTTTAATAAATTATTTTGTGCCGATTTTATACCAGCACTAATTACTTGATAAATAACTTTTATACTCAAATATGAGGTATCAAGTTGACAAAGTGTATGTGTGTAGATAAAGAGATATAGTTTGTGTATCATATAATTTATTATTTTAATATGATCTGAAGATAAATATATGTAATATAGTGTACAAATGTATAATGTATAATGCATATTGTAATAAGAATTTAAAACAAAGGAAAAAAGTCAAAGACTATATTGTATAAATATATAATGTATGTTGTATAGTGTACTTTTTCATACAATGGACATAGCTGGTGGAATATTCTTATAGATTATTTCACTACATCCCTCCACGTGAGACTCGTAAGAGCGAAAATTTTACCTAAAATATATTTTTAGCACAAAAATGATTATATGAATATGGTCTAAAGATAAAAATTTGAAGTAATGTAAAATGTATTTCATACAATATTAAGTATAATTATTTCTAACAAAACTAAAAACAAGAAGGAAAGAGCATATATTTATTATTTTACATTTTCATTTAAATATTAGTGTTTTATTCATATATATATATATATATATATAATAAATGCATGTGTATAATTTACATATATACAATAAATAATTATGTATATGTGAAATATATACATATAAATTTCAATTGAAATACTAATTCAATTGAAATACGAATTCGAATCGAAATACGAATTCAATTTAGTCGATTCCACTCGAATTAGGATTTTCGAATAGAATTCAAAAAAACCTCAATTCGTTATTCGATTCAAATATTCATATTCAAAATTCGAGTTGATTCAAATTGATTCAAATTCAAAAATCCTAATTCGAAATTAAAATTCGAATTGAACCGAATCGAATTCTGGACCCATTCAAAAAAATGAACACCCCTAATTTTGCTCGAAATACTCTTGAGCTCAAATCTAGTCGATCTTGAGCTCGTTGCCCTTCATACAACTTCTCTTGTATCTCGTTCCACACGGATTGCAAGTCATTGTAATAAATAAATCGCTTTCCAAATCTTTGTACCAATGCTAATGCATCGAGATATCTACGACGCATATCTCTTGGACTCCTAATAAATGAAGCGGGAAGAACAATTCTTCTTCCTACTTCACTTCCTCTATTCTCTCCTTTAATGACACTATCGACAATCCCTTGGTATATAGGTCAGCTCTCATGTTTGATATTTTGCCTTAGTAGTAATCCAATCTTGTTGTCTCTAATTTTATGTACATGTCGACAATATATTGTTGTAATAGCTTCCAAAGAAAGTAGTGTAGACTCTTTGGGCTTTTCTAATTTGTAGTTTGTAGCAACTATATTCTCTGCATGATACTTTTTTATGACTTTTTTTTGCGACAACTGCAAATACAAGAAAATAAAGTTACTAATATTAAAAATATAAAATTAATTTTAGTAAAGAAATTATATTTGCAAACTTATGTATCATCAACTTCCAAAAGTGTGAACAGTTTGAAGAATATTTTGTTAATATGAATGTAAATAATGATTTAAATTAAATACAAAAGTAGTAATTTATAATATTATATATATGTATATCATTGAAAATTAACAGTTATATGCATTAGGTGAGTTTTGAACTTTTAATAAGTATATACCTTCCTGTTCTTGAGAAAAATCTCATTCAGAGAAGAAAATCTTGATACTGAAAAGATATCATCAATAGTTGGTCTATTACCTGAAACATAAGTGAATGTAAAATATTAAAAAATTATTCCTATAATTCTTCGGATTGTGAATATTTATTAACAAAAAATTAGTAGTATTGTACCTTGTTCTTGTATAGTGGTTTTCTTGACATAATCTTTTTTAATGTTTTGATGTCATCTTGTCTCACCTCTTGGAAAGAGAAGTGGATACTGTAAAGGGTCATAACATCCATAATAATGTTTGATTCTATGTCTATCTCCAGAATGTGCATGTACCAGAATCTCTCTCTCAAACGGTATGTTGACATTATTTCCTTCAACCCATATTGCTGCAACTTGATCAGTTGTTGGAGAATTATACACTCGTTGATCCAATTTCTCATTTTTTGAGATATGGAGCTGAATATCATCTATTGATGGATAACCCTTTAATCTTCTAATCACTTTTGCATATGGATTCACATCTAGAATATCCATGAGTTTGTTCACGGTAAGTTCAGATACATTGGAGTTTTCAAGTATGTTCATTCTGTTCTCGACCTCATTTTCTGTTTCCACAAAATATAATTGAAAATAACCAAGACCATCTTGTTTGGGTGTTAACCCTGGAATACCATGATACACCATGCCTTGCGCTTGAAAAGTATAAACCCCTGTCTTGCGGATGCAAGTTCTTTTATCTACCTTTACTTTCTTATCAACTTATTCTAACGATTATTGTCAACTTATTTTAAGAATTAAAACTCAAGATTGACAATTCTTATGAAGTTATTCTATTTTTTTTTTAAAGGCTAAGGCGGTGAAGGCCTCGCATTTCAAAGTTTATTGCTATTGATTCCAATTCTAAACATACATCTTCTACTATTGCTTCCGTAACTTTGATCGACATTCTTATGTTTGTGGCATCATTTTGTGTTTCAGTTCTTCAGGAAGTGCATTTGGATCTTTTTTTTTTCCTTTGCTCTTTATTTATTTTTTTCTATTTTTTCATTTACTGATCTTTTGATCATAACATTACTCCGGAAAGTTGGTTCTTTTTTCTATTTTTTTACTATTATCGATCGGCCAATTTTTTTTTTTGAAAGATGAACTAAACTATTTATATTTGATAATCTATCTGTAAACTAACAAGTCAACATATTAATTAATTAAAAGGTGAACATAGACCAAGTTGCATGATTGATCAAAATGCATATTTCCTAGACATTAAATAACAACTAATGAAATTTAATTTATAAAGGAATAAGAAGATCTAAATTGTAAAAACTATTTAAGAATTATTCATAATTTTGAAAACATACATATTATAGCACCACCTGATGCATGAAGTTTTTGAGTTGGATTTAAAAGCCTGTTCCACATGCAAAATAATGGCTGGAAAGTTTTAAAGAAAAGAAAATAAGATGAAATTTAAAAAATCGAAAATTCACTTCAAATTCTTACTTGGATTGGTTTGACTGAGGATGCAAAGCCAGTGTTCCACATTTGTGCATTTTGAATTCATGATATTTATTCCTGAGCTTTTATAAAGATATAGCTGAAGATTGTTTCATGAACTTTTTTCGATTCGGTCTATAAAAATACTTAAAATGATGAACTTTTGTGCTTTACAACAATTACTATGAAAAATGACGGCATTTCATTGCATAATTTTTCTTTTTGGTTAATTGCATATGTGTGTTTGCATTTTTTGCCTTGTTTGAGAAGCTTTATCCAACTTAATTCTTTGAAATGCAATTGAATTGTTCTTTTCGAATAAATAAAAAAGATATAAGATTAACAAACTATCGAACTTTCTATAATTTAATACATAGAAAATTATGAAATTGCTCGAAAAGAAAACTACGCGATTCATCTAATTTATGCAATCCAATTTGACAAATTATACAACATGAATTTCATATATTACAATTCACTATAAGTCTAAAACCGAAACAACTTACTTATCAACAATTCTCAGTGAGCCTCACTAATCCACTGATACTACTAGGGCTCTTAACCATAGTAATTTTGATCTTCTAGACAAGGAGTTAAGTCAACCAATATCAGCTCCAAATTAACAAACGATCGATGAAGAGAAAACTGGATCGGTTGAGAGAGAACTTCTTAATGCGCCGATAGACTATCAAATTCTTTTTCTCCTTTGAATCCCTGTTCAATCCACAACAGTTAAGACTGTCTTCTACTACCTTGATTGTCCAAAGTTGGATGGATTTGAAGCTTATTAGAAGCTTTATTAAAATCTATTTATGGGGATTTTTTTGTTTGATCTAATCTAATATTTCTGGAGATTTCAAAAGGCAAGAAAAAATGAATCTATTTCTCGGGACGCCCACTATTGGAATATGAGGATATGACCTGGGTGTTAACTATTGTAGGGGAATATGAATTGGGTGTTAATTAATGTAGGGTGTAATTATAGAGAATATTTTTTTTTTTGGCTGAAAGAGAATGAATCTGATGAGATTTTCATAATTGAATGTCAAATGTCTATTGAACTTCTCTTTGTACCTGCCTTCCAAACTTCTCTTATACCTTTTACTTCTCTTAATTAATTAATTCGTAACATCTGCTCTTAATTCTTAGCAAATATGTAATTACACTTTAAACCTTATTTATCTTTAAAATATAAGGATATTTTAGTCTAACAATATTTTTACAAAAATTTTCATCCTTTTAGGGTTGCTAGGTATATATATATATATTGTAAATAATAAAAGCAACTCCAGGAATATCGATTGAACAAAAATGTGTTATCAAAAATTATGAATTAATAATGTACTAATAATAAAAAAATAATAAAAAAATCAAACAGCTTATTGGATATGAAACTCATAACCATATTTTGTTGAAAGCTTAAAAAGAGGACTTTATTATGATGGTGGGCCCTCTCCAGCTTCTCCTCGTTTTACACATTAAGCATATTAAAACAACATTCATAAAAAATAGTGATGCTACTAAAATCAGAGATCACTCATGCGTATTTCGGTTCAAGAGTAAGGATAACCGCAATAGTTAAGGTGATTCTTGTGGAGGGAACCAATTTGCAATACGTAGACAATTAGAATGACCCTCGGTTATTTCAAAGAAGCTTCTTCGATTCTTAAGTCATAATGAGATATGAAATTAATCCAAAAAATAAAGTACTTTTTCGATGGGCTGTGCCAACTGACTCATTGCCTAAAAGACCTTCATCGGACCTCATTGCCAACTGACTCATCCAACAAAAACCAAAAGGCCCGTGCATCTTTTTCGATGGTGCTATATCACCCTCTTGTGTGGAATTGGTGTAGCAATTTTTGACAGTTCGAGACGCTTCTTGATAGTTGTGTTTAAGAATGTTTTTGGCATCACTGATGCAGAAGTTGTTGAAATCTTAGCATTGATTGAAGCCCTCATTCTAGACCGGCAAAATAATCCCAACTTAATCGACATCTATGGTGATGTGGCTGCCATTATTCTAGTTGTTAACATGGAGGCTCTTTTTCCAAGTTCGTGTCAAGCTAATGCCGAGGAAATTTCCAATTGTCCCTCTTGCAACCATTTTGTGGACTAGGCGGAACAATAACTGTGTTGCTCATTATTTTGCATCATTTGCTAATATATGTTATTTGACTCTTTCAATTGGCACAATATCACAAACTCTATTTGTCAATCATTGTTGGACGATTTCCAACATCGTTAATGAATTATTGCTTTTCGAGCAATGATAAGCTAGAGTTCTAAAATTTCTCTCTCTAAATATGCTCTCTTCTCTATCCTACTCCCTCATTGCTATCGACTTTTGATGATGAGGATTGGTTTAAACTAGCTTCTCCGACCTTTCACATGACAACGATCTCTTCCCGGCACTTTCTTCAACCCCTTCACATGGTACATCGTCTTCTATGGGGTACATCATCCATTGTGTTTCCATCGCACAAGGAGTTGCAACCTCTCCTTTGGTGGTTAAAATGCATGTGGTCCTCCCAAAAGTAATTATAACTTCTCCATAGGTGGTCCCCTCCCCAACGGCCACCATGGGTAGTGCGCCAGTGGTCCCTCCCACATGGCGGAATCGCTGATGAAGACCAATCCTCAAGCAACGGTGGCCTCCCTCTCAAAGTATCCTGCTATATATCCTTGGATTCTTCTGGCCACAAGGGATTGTATGTCCCACCTAATAATTCTAGTTTGGATTACACTTCAAAACTTACAGATTCTTTGGCAAACCCTGGTACTTCGGATTCTCGGGTAACACATGAAAAACCTACTTTTATTGGTTCATGATAAGGGTCTTTTTATACATGTTTTATGTGTATATTTAAGTATGATTTGAGTTATTTTATTGTTAGTTTCATAAATGTTTGATTGTACATAGTTCACATTACTCCGAGGTGCTTTTATTGGTGTAGATTGATGATTTGGAGTGTTTTTTGGTGAATTTTGGGTCATGGTTTCATGTCAAAACATACCCGGGTTTTTCGGATGCAAAAACACTCAAAATCCCAAGCTAAACGCGTCATTTCGGGGCCTTTTCATCAAACACGGGCGGTGTGTTTTTTAAGCACGACCGTGCTTTTGAGGAGCCAAAATCGAGCAAATTTTTGGCCAAGACGTACAAACACGGCCAGGGCGTGCTTTTGAAGCACGGCCGTGTTCGGAAAATCCGCGAACACACCGGCCGTGCTTTGAAAGCACGCGTGCGTTTCGTCGACCCCGTTTTTCTTTGGCGGAAATTATGGAGACTTTCCTTTTTGCTTTTTGACAACCTTTGAGCAACTTTTACACCTCATTTTGATGCACCAAGCTCTATTATTCCCTCAATTGTCATGTGGACACAATGATTCAACCAACTCAACCATGAATGTGCACACAATGATTCAACCAACAACCATGGAAGTGGAGCATTTGTTAGCATTATTGATGTGTTCTTTCACAAAGATGGTGCCTATAAAAGCCAAGAGTTTGAGTTGGAAAGGGAATTCATAATTCATGTAGTATTCATTCATAGAGAGATTCATTGTATATTCATTGTATATTCTAAGTTTCAAAGCAAAATACATTGAGAGGATAAAAGAAAGGTAGAGTTGGAAGTTGAAGAGCAATATAGGAGAAGGCTTGGAGCTCAACATCATTGCAATCAACCAAGGAGGAAGTCTTGTATTGGTCTTGAATAAGAGCTAAGTACACCATGTTCATTTTATTCATATCTTCTTATGTAGTATACTCTTTTGTCAAAGCCATGTGTAGCTAAATTTCTAGTGTTTGAATGTAATGAACTCTAGGATGAATTTGTGATTAAAGGCTTGTATGTTTTTAATAAAATCTTCATGTTTTGTGTGATTCACTTATATTATGCTTTATTCATTCGAATTGGTATATGCGCAATATTGATTTGAAGTTTATTTTTCATCCGGAAATCGAGAGATTCATGGTGAAATAGAACCTATATAAGTGAAAAGAGTTGCATGCAATCCTAGATATAGGACGACATAAATCTTCTGGATTAGGGTCAAACCTAATATGGGAATTCACAAATCGTTATAATGTTGTCTTGGGGGTTTTAACTAGAAAGAGATTTCAGTTAATCAACTTGAGATTAGAAGTTATTCGCGCTCGATAGAGGTTTAACTTAAATCGGGAATTTCTACGGTCCACATAACATGAGATTTTATTAAACGAGGTTGGTTTTTGCTTAAGGGCTTATGGTTGTATTTTTATCTTGTTGAATCACAAAAACATTCTAGAGGGATTTACATTCAAACACATTTCTAGCTCTTGATTTCTTAATTCTACAATCTACTTTTATTTGATCTTTTGTAAGTTGCAATTATTTTAAATTCTCTATTTTTTTTTATTTTTCATTTTAACAAACAAAACTCTGAAAATTATTAGATTAAATAACAAAAAGACGGTAATTATTAGTACTTACAATCCTCGTGGGAATGACACTCGGTACTCAACAATCTATACTATAAAACGATAGGTGCACTTGCCTAAGGTTTTAAAGGTAGCTTTTGAGCCATCATTCAAGTCTCTAGATTCAGGCGCATGCGTCCAAGATTCCAACTTTTGCGGAAAAACTTAAGCCCGAAAGTGATTTGCATCCATTAAGAAGGATATTTCTTTTCCGTTACGATGGATAAGGGCGTTTACCATCAACGTACAATAGAACTATGTAACTCATTGATAGGATGATTGTTGCAACCAAAGTGCTAAAGCGTTTTTCATTTGAAACTCTCAAGTCCAAGCGATCGAGGTTTGGAAAATTTAGAATAGTTGGCATGTGGTTCCTCATGGGAGAGGATATTTCACTTATAGTTCACGAATTTGGATGACCGTAATCGTGTTTTTTGCTAAAGCTTTATGAAACTTGAATCCAAGTACCATGCGTATTACTAATTAGATTCCGATTTCAATCCTTATCATATTAATATTTCGGTGGCACAAGTTTGAGTATATATTTATGAATTAAGTATTGAATAATCGGTATCATTCTTTGATCACGAATATTGCTAGCGCGATTGGTACTCCTATCCAAATTGATGGACGTTCGTTGTGCGGTGAGGTGGGGCATTTTGTTCGCATTTTAGTCGAACTTGATTTAAATAATCCTCTTCAAGAGTTTGTTACGGTGGAACGAGTAGGACACTATTCTTTCGTTTCACTTAGTTATGAAAATTTGCTAGAATTTTGTGCCAACTGTCGCATAGTTGGGCACCGTATCAAAAAATCGTCGTCAGTCAAATCTAAGGAGGTACAAATGAAGGATGATGTTGGGCGCAAGAAAAAAAAGTTCATTCGTGGGCGTTCCACGCTCGGGATCGTGTTCGCCACTAAGGACAAGACGGTTGGATTTGAAACTTGGGTGCAAGTAATGGGGCGACAAGGTCATGTTAAGGAGGGTGAACCTTCTTCTTCATGTATTCATACTAAGAATTCTTTTGATGTTCGGGTGATGATTCGGATGATGTGACATGTGATAATGCAAATTTGGAATACGATCGATAATGAGAATTGTATTATGGCTTCAAGATAATACTAGCAACATAGATAGAGCCATGGTTCCTTATCAACCGCAACAACATGTTTTTACGCAATGGTTATTGAGGATTCGGTGATTGCAACAAATTTGGATGAACATGGATATGCTAATTTGCAACGTCAACGGGTTTCTAATAACCTTCATCTTAATGATCATGTCCTTACTTCAATGATCCTTCCGAGAGATCCAATCTTGTAGCCGCCCCGAAACGTTAGTCGATATGGCGGATGAAGAATATCAATTTAATTGATGCGCACAAATTGGAAGCTTTAAAGACCAACTTAGGCGACTCTCAACTACTCCGATTGTTTTGACTCATGTAATTGCGTTAGAAGCTATGAAGGCTCCCGCATGACAATGTCATTCGGAATCCTTTAAAAATAGACGCCCATCATTTAAATTGCGATTTTAAGTTATTTTTATTGTTTTTTTTTTTATTCTTTTTCTATCAAAGGTTTTTCCCACTGGATTTTACTTTGATAGGTTTTCACGAAACCCCTATTTTAAAGCTAGTTGTATGGCTTATAAGCAGTGCACTACATTTTTCTTTTTAATTTCGCATTTATTCCCAAAAAAAATGAATTATTGCTTTTCCTTTCCCAAAAAAAAAAACTACATAATTTCTTAAATTGATGATAAACATTCCTCTAAAATCAACTCATTGCACAAATGAATTAGTGACAAAAAATGATTCTCTTGTTTCTTATATGCCTACACAAATGTCTTTGTTCCTTCATTGCCAAGGGCTGGCCTTTATATCTCTTTATGTGCCCTCTACTAGTTTCCACTCACACACTTCTTGGAAATGACATAACACGTTTTCTGGGATTCGGGTCATAATATTCATTTAAAATCTTTTTCGTTAACTTGATCTTTGGCTCCATTTTGGTGGGACGTCATTCTTTCTTTCTTTCTTTTTTTTTTTTTATAGCTTTTTTCCTTTTTTTTTCCCTTTTGGATTTTCATTTTTGTACAAAAGATACAAAATAAAGAGGTAGGCATGATTTTCTGTTTCTTGCATCTTCGTTTTTTAACAGCCGTGATACAATGGTTGAACACTGGTCAAAACAGTATATCTTCTAGTTTGACACCACCACAAACAAGGTAAAATTTAATTTACTTTTTGCTGCTGCTCCTGACACTTCAGCACTCCATACCCATTTCTTTGCAAAGAAACCAACAACTAGTATATTTTGTCTGCATTCGACTTAATCAAATAATGTCAAGAATCTAAGTTCTAACAACATTTTCAAAGGGACTATTTTTTTACAAAGAAAAAAAAGAGAGAAAAGAAGGATAAAAAGAAGGCAAAGAGGAAAGGGGATGAGGGGGGTTTGGCTTTCTTGAATCTTGACCCCCATCAGCTCTCTCTTTTTCTTCATGTGAAAAAAGTGGGATCTTTACTTGACTTTCTCTCTCTTGCTGTTGTTCTTTCTATTTTTTCCCTTCCCCTTTTCACCAAACAGCAGTGAGAAATAATTCACTAGGATATGCAAAGTGAAAAAGTTGATTAATTTGCTGCAGTGATAAGTTCAGCATTTAAATTTTGTTGTTTACATTTTGTTAAGAAGAAGAAATGGCTGTGGTTCCACAAGAAGCCATCACTCAATTTGAATCTTTAATGGAGGAAGGTCAGTTGACCTTGATCTCTTTTTTATTTTGTTTGCTGATCTTTATTTTATGGCCCATTTCACTTATTTTTGTGATCTTTCTTTTCTTTTCTTTTCTTTTCTTTGTCAGTTGATGAATCTCTTAAAAGAACATTCCAGGTTTGTACTTATTTATTTTCTTAGTTTTTACTCTGAATTATCCTTCTTGATCTGCTTATGAACTCCACTCAGAATACACAATAATAGCATACCAATGTTTGGTTTTTGCTAGTAGTATTATCTGTCAATCAGTTTCACTTTACTACTTTGATATTATTTTCTTGTCTGTCTTTGAATTATCGAAATATAACATGTCTTCTGGAATAAAGATTGATCAGAAATTTAGAACAATTATTGTATTTGCCAAATTAGGGCCCAATTAGGATTTCAATGGCTGGATCTCATTGTAATCATACTCTTTCTGCTCCTAGATATCAGTAATAATATGTGTAGTTAGGAAGTCAATGGTAGATGTCTTCCTTATATTTCTTTGACACAATGTGTTATGATCATCTTAATGTTAAACTTCTGCAATTTTCGTAGTCGTTGACTTTTATGGAACGTGCTGGTTCCTCTTGTAGGGAGAGCTATTTTCATTTTAACACGGTGATTTGCGAATGAGTTTTAATTGTCACTTACATTTTCCATTTTCATCAATATGTTTCAATCCTTTCTTATTATATTAAATTTGTAGTCTCCGTACATAAATTTTTGGAAAAAGAAAGGTGGGTGTAAATGAAGGCGACACTTTTTGCTATTGTGTTATACATTTGTACATACAGACGCACATACACTTGATGCCCACCCACATCCACTCTGCTATTCACAATTGGCCAAAATCACGTGGATAAGAATTTCTTGTTGGCTCTTGTTAAAGAATATCCTTTTTAGTATTAATTCATTATCGTTCCATTCAATGTACAGAATATCCATCAAGGATACCCTCATGAAACTTTGATGCGCTTTTTGAGGCGAGAGAAGGAAATGTCACAAAGGCCCACAAGATGGTTAGACAAAAACTTTTCTATCCGTTTAGCATGTAAAACCAAACATATTCGCTGAATTGTTAATTTCTGAGTGGCTGATAATGTGGTTTTCCAGTTAGTTGATTGTTTGGAGTGGAGGGTGCAAAACGACATTGATGGTATGTTAGCGGTAAGTAGTAAACTTCTCGTGTTGTATAAGATTATAATTATATAATATTTTTATTGCGAGTTATGTCTTAACTTTGATGTGCGGATATGAGCTGTGACTGACTCTGAGATTTCATTTTTCTGATTCCAATGAACAAGTTGGTTCACACATCTTGTTGCCACTCAATCTTTTCCACCAATTTTTCTAAGTTCATTTTGGTGGCTTGTTATCTGCATTTCCTCTTGACTATTTTCTGTATCCATTGACTTGATTAAGTTTGTTTCACATATGTTATGACCTAGAATATCAGAAATCTACATATAGAAAGGAAAATAATTTTCTTAAATTGAAGCCATTTTGCAAAATTTGAGCTAATAAATGTCTTTCCATCTGAAAGACATTTAAACAACCTTTACAAATATTTGCATAATGCAAATCCTATTATTCTTGTTCTATGCAATGAGTAACTAATACTTCCATAGGAATACATAATATTATGTTTTCTTTCATTCCAAAAACGCATTTCATCTCTTGGGAATGAAACCGTTTTAGGTAAGTGTACTATTCTACGGAAATATGTCATATAATTATTTCTCCTTAACTCATTCAAGCAATTTTCGTTCCTCAATCCGACCCCAAAAGGCATTCCTACAAAATATTTCTCCAAATATACCCAAAATATGATCAAACATTAAGGAGGTCCTTCTTTTTTATATAACAATTGATGTGATATATAGTTATATGAGATATTTTGATTAATATGTAAAAGAGGAATAAAGTTTAATGCTTATAGTTGAAGAGACATCATTTATTATTATTATTATTATTATTATTATCATTATTTGTCCGAAAACTTGTTTGGACGTGGATATATACTTGAAAGGTGGAAAAAAAATGGTGGGAAGATTTTTGATAAAAACCCGCACAACATGCATAATTGTGTAAAATTTGTATCCTAAAATGGGTTTCTTTGAGATCATTACACTCCAAGTTTCTGATTACTTTCTGAGTTACTACTATTTTTTACTACAGAAACCCATTGTTCCTGTAGAGCTTTACAGAGCAATACGTGATTCACAGCTTATAGGATTGTCCGGTTATTCAAATGAGGTGAGCATTGATGGACCAGGACCAAGTTCAATTTTATACTAAGAAATTTACATTTTCCTTTGATATGATATTCTATGCTCGTACTAACAATGACGCCATTTTTGCAATAGGGTCTCCCTGTCTTTGCTGTTGGAGCAGGCCTAAGCACATTCGACCGTGCATCCGTAAGTATTATTAATTATTTGCTATATTTCAGTTTCCAGAATTTGTTTGAGACTTCATTCAAATTTATCCTTTCATACGTGCATGACAAGACAGTTTAACTTCAGAACCGTTTTAAATAAACCAACCTCTTATATTTGTGAATGTGATCTTCCGATTTTGCTATTCTATTCCATATTAATTGATGGTGCTGTTTACCATCTTAGTTACAAGTTGGAAAATGGTCCATAGTTATTATATCATTAGTTAATAGAAGTTGAATTCCGTCTTCCAAAGATTACAGCTTTTCTTTAGGGAAATTTGAGTAATTTTCCAAGCTGTGGCTGTATTATATGCACATAATCTAATAGTTCTTATCATTTATGTGCCGGATATATTTTATACTTTTTTGCCTTTCTTTTATTATTGCGAGGCATAATGTATTTACTGAAGTTATTTTGCATAATAATCTTACCATTCTTGTGCCTTTAAATACATTTCCCTTTTTAGGTTCATTATTATGTACAATCCCACATTCAGATCAACGAATACAGGGATCGTGTGATTTTGGTAAGCATTCTCGTACTTCTTTTCTGCCTACTCCTTTTATTTGCTCATCTGGTTAAAATTGTCATGTTTGTTTTAGCCAGCTGCGACAAAAAAGTATGGGAAGCATGTTAGCAAATGTATAAAGGTTCTTGATATGACTGGGTTGAAGCTCTCAGCATTAAACCAGATAAAGGTGCATCAGTAGTGAGAGATTCCTAATTCATTTGCTAATAATTATCCTTTCCAAGAGTTGATTATAAAAATGTACTAAAGTTCTCTTTTTATGCATTATCATTAAATATAATCACTGGTATGTTTTGTTCTTATGCAGCTAATGACTATTATTTCGTCCATTGATGACCTGAATTACCCGGAGAAAACAGTAACTTATTACATCGTGAACGCCCCATATGTCTTTTCCGCTTGCTGGAAGGTTTGTCCACATTTGTGGCCCTTGGTGTGCAAAGTAATCTTTTCCTTGATATCCTCATCAGAGACATATTCATAACCGTTTAGCTGTTATCAGGTTGTTAAGCCACTTCTGCAGGAGAGGACGAGACGGAAAATAAATGTATTGTCCGGTTGTGGACAGGACGATCTATTGAAGGTAGTTTCTTTGTCCTAGTCTATCTTTAATGCGTACATTCTCTTTAAAAAATTAACTTCATATTACACAGCATAGATTGCACTGTCGTATTGTTCGGTAAACTTTTTTTTTTTTCCCTCAAAATTTAGGAAGTAAAAATAAATTTTCTGATTGTGTTTGGTGCAGATAATGGATTATTCCTCCCTTCCCCATTTCTGCCGTAAGAGATCTTCTGGCTCTTCAAAACATTTAGACAATAATGCCGACAATTGCTTTTCCTTGGACCATCCGTTTCACCAACAACTTTACAATTACATTAAGCAGCAATCACTGGTTCATAAACCTGTTGTGCCACTAAAACAGGGTTCTGTGCATGTGACTTTACCTGAAGATGCTGATGAAGGAGATATTGCCAAGATTTTGGAATCTGAATTAGAGAAATTCGAGGATCTAGAGAGATGCTCAGAATCATTGGAGGACCTGAACATCAAGGATGACAATTGCTAGACAATTCTTCATCTCGGATTTTTGAGGTGCAAATTCATCTCTCCTACACAAAATCTATTGTTTTTAGTATTCTAACTATTCTAGTGATATTAATTGTATCAATAGTATCTTAAATTAGTAGATATTTGTTTCACTGGGAATGTAAGAAGCCATTTATAATTGTCCGGCTTTTGGATCCCCATCAGATGTATAAACTGTGGAGAAAAGATATATAAAGTATGTTCTAATCTTCTCGTTAGCTTAAAATGTGTTGGCTTAACATGATTACAGAAAGTGACAAAATGATATTTGATATCTTGTGAAAATGTTTGAAGGACAAAGTGAAAAAATTCATGCAGTTCTTACATAATTGAATCTTTTTTGTTACACGGGAGGACTAGATGATATTGCTTCTTGGGGCTAATTCTATGAATCTTTCATGGGAAAAAAAAAAGCAGTACAAAAACATGATTTTTTCTCTTTTCTGGCTGCTTATTAGCTTATGGAGATGCTGATCTGATATACCCTTCCTCTCATTTTTGTGTCAGGTAAGCAATCTTATCTATTCCAGAACATACACAAGGTGTTTGATTATATTCCTGAAGGAGCTATGTTACAAATATACTCGCTACTATTTTGCTTCAGATTTTTTCGATGGTTTTCCAACTTCGTTTTGACGCCATTTTTGGAGTTCGTTCTCGACTATCCTTTTAGCAGCCTCCGCCATTTCTGCCCTCTTTAGAGCATCTTTAATTTCTGATTGTATAGCCTCATTCTGTTTCAAGATCTCCTCCAATTTCTCTGAAATCCCTTTCTCACTTGCAGTTATAGTCTCTACTTGAGCCATGGCAGTGGCCACTTTCAAATCAGCCTGATTTCTGAAACCCTCGATCTTCTTGTTCATCGATTCAAACTCCTCAGCAGACAATCTGATCTTCCTATTGGATCCCGAATCTTTCGACTCATCAGCTTCACTTTTCGGATAATTATAAATTTGATCATTTGCAGTCTTCTCTGCTTCCTTGGCTGCTTCGGCTTCCTCTAAAGCAATCTTCAGCTTTTCTTCGGCTTCTTTGGCCGCAAGTCTTGATTCTTCAGCTTCTCGCTTTAATAACTCAGCTTTCTTCTTACTTTCTTCTGCTTCACGTCTAGCGTTTTCAGTTTCTGCTGAGATTTTTTCGAGAGACGCTTGCATGCCAGAAGCAGATCCTGTCATAGCTGCCTCGAGTTCAGTTTTCTTTTTCTCTAATTCAGCCTGCATTTGGTCGACAGTCGATTCTGCTTTCAACGCCTTCTGCTCTAATTCCGAAAGCTCTGTTTTCACTTCCTGCAGCTGCTGTTTCATCGAATCAACCGAACTTCGAAGCGAATTTTCTTCCGCAACAGCTTCTCGCAGCGCGTTTTTAGCGTTTTCAAGCTCCGAAACTGTGGTTTTTAACGAATACATATCTGAAGCCTGGATTTCTTTCAGCTGTTCCTGCAAAACCTTGATTGCCTCCATTGTTTCTTCCATCTTCTCCTGAAGAGTTTCTTTAGGCACATATTCTCCTCTCAAGCGCTCGATTTCCTTCTCGGCTACTTCCTTGGCTGATTTTCGTGTCAGCAACAAATCCTCCTTTTCCGCAATGAATTTCAAGTGTTCTTCTTCGGCCTGACGGGCGGTGAGATTCAGCCCGCCAAGTGTTTGACGTAATGCCTCAACCTCTTTCGCGAGCTGGCTCTGCCTCTCCTGATTCATTTGGGCCGTGTGTTGGGCATCTTCTGCTTTCTGGAACACGGCCAGTTTCGATTCCAAGGCCGCGTCGAAATCCTGTCTTAGATTCGCGAGCTCTTGTTTGCTAGCAATGAGTTCTCGGTCGAGGCCTTGTAACGTTCTCTCTCACTCTCGAGGTCCAGTTTCCATGCATCGTTACCCAATTGAGCTCTGATGGATTGCTGCTCTTCCAGTTCTTTAGCTCTGATTTTCGCGGCCTCTGTGGCTTTAATCGATGCTTGCTTCGATTCGCTGAGAGTTTCGAGCTTGTTGGTCAGTTCTTGTAGCGTTCTATTAGCTCTCTGCAGTTCTCGTAAAGCTTGAGCTTTTGCAATTTCTGCATTTTTCAGCTGATCCTTGTAGTAGTCAAGTTCTCTAAGCATCATATGATGTTGTGTCTCCTTTTCCAGCACTCTCTGCAAACACAAAAATGTAAATATAGCGGATTGAAAATGAAACCCTGTTCAAATGTTCTTCGCATCAGTTATCTTTTAAAATTATAAATTATCACTGACATTTGTTTCTATTTTACCTCCAAGAGGGGGTTTCGTTAGGAAAATACAAACGGCTAAACCTTGGGGTAATTTATGTAATTATCCCTTTGTGTTATAAATACCTCTTCTGCTTTGGACTTCTTTGTGACAGGCAAAGATCTAGGAGAGCCAACTTCACCAAATAAACTAACGGCGGCTTTGACAGACTGAAAAGGTGCTCGAGTATCAATCTCTCCAACATCTGATCTTGGAGAAATTGCTGCCCTGGGAGATCCAGGCCCATCTTGCCGTGCTTTTACAGTGAAACCAAACATCGTCTCTTACAAACTGCACAAAAACTCGCTATCAACATAGAAACATCTTTTTTTTTTTCTATAGAACAATAATGATCAAGCTTGTCAATAATATTATCCATGGTTTCTTTTTGCAGTTATTCTAGAGAAAATATTATTATCAATCCAAAACCATCTAATTAATCCAAAATTATCGGGCATCAAGATATATAGTTTATGTCGCTTATATTTTTATTGGCTTTACTTTTTGCAACCCTTTGGTGTATTTTTATGTCCTGGAGAAAACTTACAAGAAAATGACATCTTTATATATGACAAACTGCATGCATTTGACATAATTTCAACAAGAACAATTATCTCATTCTGGGACTCAAAAACACCTATAAAAAGGGATTAATCCCAACACGAACCAAAACCCTAACATTCACAAAACATTACACGTTAATAGGAATTGCAATTTGACCCAACCTATTTGGGCCGCCCTGCCACGAGTGCGGGACAGGTCTGAATATCACATTTGCCATGGATACCCACCCTGCCCCGCCCGACCCTATTGCCACAAAGATTGAACGTACCTTAAAATAATATAAATTCTTGGTCGTCCTTCCAACACCGTGCAAGGAAGAATAGTTTCAAAGGAATGCAAATGGAATTTCCCTTTGTATTTAAATTATTGGTCGTCCTCTTTTCCTTCAAAAAATAAGCAGCCAGTCTATATGATCATCAGCCAGAAGACACAGAATTAAAAATCTCCCAACTTTTTTTTTTATTTATTGTTATTTCTTTTTCCCTCTGGTATTATTTTCAGACCAGCAGAGGACTGGAGGGGAAAAGAAATGTACGTAAATAGGAATACGTTGGAAAATTGAGCATCTATATGTTAGCAGATGTAATAAAGAAAGAAATGTCCAAACAATCCTCCAGCTACAGCAGGTTGACTGCTTTTCTCCATTTGTCTTGTGTGGATATCCGATTAATGCGCCCTCATTTCAGTTGCGATTCTGCTCATTTCTTCTTCCTTTTTATTCTCATATTATCGTCTTTACATTTAATTTAATTTCATTTCTACGCATGTATAGTAATTTAAAAACTATAGATTATGGAAAACTTGAATAATCGAATATACCTTTATTATAACTGGGATTATGTACCATGTTAATCCAAACAACACCAGTATTTCATTTTTCGTTCATAATTTTCCGTAGATAATTCATAATAGAAAAAATGATAAATTGTTTTTTTCCCAAGTGTAGAAACACAGTTGAGGTGGCCACTTTTAATAACAAACAAAAAACACCAATGTTTTAGCGATCTCTTAAAATTTGAAAGCTTTATAAACTAATTTTTTTTTTTGAATTATTAAAAATAATAGTTAGCATAAATCTTATCCAGACAAAAATTGGTCCAGCTTTAAATTAATAAAATAGTAAAAGTCCTAATTTAAAAATGGTGGAAGCTTTTTTTCATCACCACAATAATCTTGCTAATCGAAGCCTATTGATATTACAAATCCACAAATCTCAACCGTTATTTGATGTTGAGATCTTTTGTGTATCGTTCACGAAGAATAACTTGACAAAATCTCTTGAATTTTTTTTTATTAATAAGCGATTTATCCATGAATTTATTTTCCTCTTTTAATAAAATTATCTTAAACTAACTAACATTTCTTTATTTAATGCAAATATTTAGTTTGTTAATAATTTAATTATTATTGATAATTTATGAAGAAAAGTTTTGCATAATCATGTCATTTTCTATAAAATAATTAAGTACTTGTATCAATAATTAAGTATTTCTTGGGTCTCGATACAATGACAGAGTATTCGTATGATCACTTAGGCTAGTTTAGACCTTGGATTTATCATATGATTTGATTTTCAAGGAAAATATTAGAAAATGTACATAAAAAATAACATTTCAAAAAAATGTATTACTTTTTTTTTATATAATCAGTGTTCTTATAAGTTTTTTATTTTTTAATAAACACATGATTGGTTCAATTTTGTGGCCTATCCCATGGTTAACCTTACTCATAGAATTTCATCAATTATGTTTAGAATATCAAATATTTATATATGTAACAATATTAATGCAATATGGAATCTAATGGAAACATGTAAAGTATTTTGTTTATGACATCTAAATGGTTTATTTTTGTACCTATTGTGAGTTTTTATTCTTTTTTGAAATGCCAAAAAAAAAAAAAAAAACATTTGGCACAAGCTAGTTGTGTCATTTCTCTACAGATATTACTCTATAAGTCGTAACTCGTAGGTACAAAATGAACTGTACTCTATAAAAATGATCACCTCTGTGCAAAAGTATTACTATTTTACAATTTATCTGTTACATTGTCCACATATAAGTCCAAAATGAATTATGCTAAACAAAAAAATGAAAACAAACATTATAATTATGAGATTAGTGAGGAGTACAAATAAGTTCAATTAGTTCTCAAATTTATACATAAAATCTAGGGATTAACTAGATTGAATGAATTATATTACTCTTTGAATTCCTAAAGAAATTAGTTTTCAAAAAAATTAATATTTTAATAATAAAAGTAAGTTTGCTTTACGACTACCATATTTTTACTGTTCTGTAGGTAGTACTTTCCATGAATAAATAAGAAAATGTGTATTACTTTTCAAATATATTGGTCAACGTCCTATTGTCTTTTTCAGTAGAATCTTATCACACATTTATGTCATTTAACGATTACAATTATTGAGTCATACATATATAAAATCAAAACGTAATGTCGACCTCTATAAATATTTGATTGCCTTTGCTCCAAAAAATACAACAAAAGCAAAAGATTATACTGCAATTGCTAAACATACATTCATTGAGGTCCTTTGAAGCCATCAATTAGCTTCAGTAAGTTAGCTTCTATCGAAATAATGAAAAGAAAAGTAGCTTACATTGTTATAGATTGGCGATGATACATCTATGGGTCAATCACCAGTGATTTAGTTGTTCTTTAATTCCCTATCTATCTCTTGTCATTTTTGTTTACTAATTCTTTTTTATGTTTTATATTTATTTTTCTAATAGATTGAAATAGGACTAGATTTCTAGAATTTAGATGTATGTTAGTTTAAAGCCTTAAAATTTTAAATTGGCTCGTATAAGAAATATATTGAATAATTGAAGAAATATATAAAAGTGAAAACTTATGTTAGCAATATATACATAAATTTAAGTGATGTTCAACACGTGTAAATTTTATTCTTCTATCCTTGGAGTTTTTGCGAAAAGAAATTATTAGTTAGTTAATTATTTGATGAAAAACTCTACCCATTTTACAGAAATTCAGTGATGATCCTATTAGAATATGGAATTTGACAAAATATTATTGGGGGCTTGAATAATTATATTGTTGAATAAGGGGTTAATCATACTAAACCCCTAAACTATGCGAATTTTTTCATTGATATTTTTTTTGTACACGTTACCACATAGACATGGTATATGGTTTAAGGAAAATACTAAGTAAGTTCAGGAGTAAAGTGTTAAAAAATGTTTAGGGAGCAAAGCGCAAAAATTCGCATACTTAAAGACATAGTGTAATTACCCACAAAAAGTGGTCATTTTTATTCTCCATGAATATGGATGGGAACCGTTTGCTAATTTCTTACTTTGTTATTGTAATATTAAATTAATATCGAAGTAGATCAGCAAACGTCTTATTTACATGGTAACTTGAGGATTTAAAACTCCATGAAGAAATTTTAAATGGTGAATTTTCTGAATTTAGTCAGTATTATTACATTATTATTCACATCTTTCTTTACAAAGAATTTGAACAAGACTCAGATCACTAAATTTAGATTTGAATAATTACACTGTTGATTAAATAACTTTGTATGGCATACAATTTAAAAGAAATCTATTATATTTGATTGTCATATTTAATAAGGATTCATGTAATATTGAATATATTTGCAATATAAGAACATTGTGTATTTGACCCATTCAAATCAAGGTTAGGCATAAAGTTTCAAAATGCCAATTTAGTTGATCCTCACAAATGTCTTATGAATCTATGCTAAATTCTGTTTTTCATACAATAATATGCCAAATGAAATTTTAAATTTTTCAGATTTTTCATTTTTATACCTAATATATTATGTAAGTTACCTAAAAATTCAAAAAAACTAAATCATGTTACACGGGAAATTGGACTTCAGTAAATTACTTTATATTATAAATTCTCTTGCAAACAAGATATTTACACTCAACTCACTTTCGTTTACTATCTTTTCCTTACAAATTCCAGTTGATATCTCATGTTTTCTCTTCATATCTTTCATTCTAACGTGTACCATGGTGGCGAGGCACACAAGGGTCACCAAAGGATCCCCATCGGGTGGATCGAAAGACGGGATGACTTATATCGACGGCGTTTTCAAAAACGTCGACTTGGCTATACAAAGAAGTCCAAATGAACTCGGCCGACACTGCGGTCTGCGGACATTGGCATAATAGTATTTTCGCCTACTAATAATCCATTCTCATTTTGGCATCCATCCACGGAATCAGTAATCAAAAGATACACAAACCCAAATCAGTCACTCAATGATTATACACGAGTTGTGGAGGCCAACACACGAGCGAAATTGAGTACCTCAATAGGCGGTTGGGCGAGTGCGAGATGAGAAAGAAGCGAGATAAAAGAACGAGAGAAGCGAGTTGGATGAGATTGATAAAACTCGAGAGAAAGGGTGAAGGGTCTCTCTTGAGAGTTTGAACAAAGAGCATGTGAAGGAATAGAAAGCTTGGTTCCAAGATTTTAATTCCAAAGTGAGTAACGTCTTGAGGAGCTAAAAAATGGAGAGTCAATATCACCGACGTCATTTCGGGAGCGAGAATGCTTTAAATTTCACAGTGTACGTATTGAAGTGCACATGTTGAAGCCGGTTCGAGTATGTTTCAACGAGGATTTCCGTCCTAGACCATCATGTGCACTAACAATGGAGATGAGTGGGCCTTCCGGTTTCATGGCCAATACTACAATATCTATCCACGGACTCACTTCCACCTGAGCCTGGTGATGGAACTCTGGTCATGTTCTTGGTCAATATTTCCGCCCTCTTGACACTTAGTATCCATTTTCAAGCCTATTTTAATTATTTTTTTCTACATTCTCAAGATCCATCTACTAGTGGTGCTGGGGTGGAGAGCCAACCAATCGTTATACTAAACATGGAGAACCATCTAATAGTGGTGGTGGAATTGGAGAGGCTGGTCGTTCTCACGAAAGGGACACTAATCCTTAATTATGAGACCAACAAACATTCTTTGTTTCATTGCATAACTTAAATTGTCTTAATATACATTTCAATGAAGTGATATCCCTACTCTATTAAATTGTTTTCCGGGGCATATGTGAGTGTGAAGATTTGGTGGGAACTCATCTTGAATAACATACATGTGGGTTCGATTTGAGGAGAGATCAACTATTATTAGATTTGAGGGGTCGAACATATTTCTTCTATTTACAGGAGGATCTAGTTGTGCGTCAAAAACCCTACCATAACTTTGGCCAGTCGCGTGCACATCTCGTGGTTTACTTTGGTGGAACGATGAGGGGTCGAATTTGTTGTCTTCGGTATAGTCGGGGCGTAAGTTTGAAAGGCAATTACCAAAAACCCAAAATGAAATGATACCCTAGTTTGTCCAATTATTAGAAAGTGTATTTTATGTTGTCAAACCCTTGAGATTTATTTTAATTATAATAATACCCCTGTAGATGCAATTTGCAAAATAAAAAGAAATGTCAATAAGTCATTTATAATTTTCAAACATAAAGTAGTTTTTTAGTAGATAACGAACAACTAAAAGATGATTCTTGTAACTTACCATTTTGATTGTGTTGGATACAATAAAATCAAATGGATACATCGGGGATAATTTGAACTAACAAACGTCCATTACAAACGAGAATGAAAAAAAAAAGCAATAAAGCAAGTCGAGGCAAGCGAACTCTTTACTCGTAAGACTCTTGTTGCCCCATCACGATGCCCACGATTGCGAGTGCAACGAGTCTCCCAAAATACAATGACTTTGGTAAAGGATAGGAGCACCAAAAATCCTTCTACCCGGCGAATTGAGATAAGTGAGGCACGAGTGACGTTAACACCCTAACGTAACACCTCATGTCTTTGATGCAAATTTTTGAGTGACGGTATGTATGTGTGTGCACGAATTTTACGTGATTGTGAGTGTATGTTGCACAACTTCCACTGAATGAATGAGCTTCAATATATAGGGAAAACACAAGGGATCCTTCAAAGTAATGCCCTAATGATTTGGATTCAATTATGTCCATAATCATCAATCAAATCCTTCCTTATTTTGATTGATTTGTGCCAAGTCAGTCATTCCAACTGTGGCCTCAATTGGTTTTGGAATGATTTGATGCACTCAATCATGTTACCATAAATTGGTGATTTGAGTCAAAGTTGCATATTTAACAAATAAAATCAAGCAACTTACCAAACATCGATTTGACTAATCTACCAACATTCCATATATGTTGGATACCTTTCCCACAAATATATCTTTCCAAGTGTACCATTTGTGCATCGATTTCTTACTCACCAATAAATAGTTTTGTGAAAATAAATACACCACTCGTTTTCAAAAATTAACGAGTTTCCACACTTGGAATTTCGGCTTAACAAAATTGATTCTTCTAACAATCCCCACATGAGTATAAACGATGTATGAATGCATGCAAACTCGATCCACTCGGCCAGAAACATTGTTGCATCGGGACATGTAACTTTTGGCTTTGAACCTTCCTTAGTAAGATACTATCGGATATATCCACGGCTTAGTGGACACGATGCCTTGAACTACTCCGCTAACGAATATACCAAGACAACGATTTACACAATAACCTTCGCTCATCTCAAAGTTCTCTGGTTGTGTCCGTTTTGGCCATAGATCACACTTGGGATTCATAAGTGTTTCATTGAGGCGGCCCCGTCCTCACACTTACATGGGTGACCTTGCCTATCATAAGTACCTGCAATACCCCACCTTATAAGGTATAGGGGCGTCATTAAAAGTCCATAGGACTTAACCTCACCATGGTCGTGGGTTCAATCACTTGGTTTTGCTCTCTAAGGAATGGTTAGCTTGAAGCTAAGTACCAAGTCTTTATGGTGATCAGTTTAAAGTTTAGTTTTTCCATTGAACCAAGTTCTTGGGATCTCCAGTCATCATGGTTGGGTTTCCACTAAAAACTATTCTTTAGGTTGTGGATTTTACACCATTCCTCTCAGCATTTTACAATTGAACTCGGTTCAATCAAATTTCTTGTATGAGATTGAGACTAATTTCTATCGTATTTGAGAAGATAGTCTCACGAGCATGTGTAACCACTTCATTGACATAAGTGCCACCGGTGGACTTTCAACCCCTTTAATGTCAATGTGGATTTATAACACCTTAAGCTCATATAGACTATTCTCAATATATATGTTATCTCTTTTTAGGAAGAAATTCGTTTGACTTTATCATTTGTCAAACTGTCATTATTCATTCAATGACTTAATTGTTGTATATGTTCCCAACAAGTTAGGGTACAACAATCCGTTAGGGTCTACCTTGATAAGGTTACCCTTTAAGGCCTTTTTCTACACCTTTTTTTGGTACCTCAATGTGTGCAAAGTTGCAACGATCAAGAGTACACTAAAGATGCACATCTTTAAGAGAAATCACGGGTGACCCCTGTTAGCTATCAACTAGCATTGTCAATGCCAATTGACCCACATCCTCTTTTCCAAGGATACCTCTCAATGAAACTTATATTTCTTTGACTCACGATTATTAGGGGTCAATCTTTGTCAAAGGCATCAAAAATTTATATTTACCAAACACCCCCACATTTGAGGCATAACTCATCCACCCCACATTGTGCAATAATGTCAACTTTGAGAATTATCAATTACATAATTATTATTTCTCACAAGTTCAAACGTGATTGGATCGCCAACGACAAAAATTAATAAATACAAAAAAACTAAAAAAATAATTGTTAGGCTGCGAAAATATAAATTTTCATTGCTAAAGTTTCAAAATATTTTCAGCAAACTTTGTGCTTTCGTTGGTAATGTTAAACCAAAATAAAGAAAAAATAATGAATTTAGTTAATTTATGAAAATTACGACTAAATTGTGCGGCGAATTATTTAGTTTTCGTCGCAAATATGTTTAATTTATGAAAATTACAATTACGTTTGCGGCGAATTATTTAGTTTTTATCGCACAAATATTTAATTTATGTAAATTACAAATAATTTTGCAGCGAACTTTTTACTTTTAAATGTAAAAATATCTAATTTATGTAAATTACAATTAATGTGCGGCGAATAGTTTAGTTTTAAATCGCAAAAATGTATGAAAGTTAGATTACATTTGCAGCAAATTCTTTAGTTTTAAATCGCAGAAATGTTTGGCGTCTAAAACTGTAGAAAAAGCTAATAATTTGCGACGAAAGTCTAAAATTGGCCTCTAATGGTTGTTACGTTTAGCAACAAGATGTATGGTTTTGTCACTAATATTTTATTTTAGACAAAAAACTGTTTATTATGTTAGCGGCGATTTCTTAATGTTAGACGAAATATTTTGTTACTAACCTTTTGCGGTGAAATATATTTCGATCGCCGCTGAAATGCTTGAGACGGGTTAACTGCAGCGAATTTTGCGGCAAAAGTTTTCCGATGCAAAAAATGTTAGCGGCAAATCGTGTTATGTTAGCAGCGAATATTTTAGTTGATAAAAACAAGTTTGTTATATATAAAAACCAAAAGGGCGATGTGATTCCAATTTTAAAATATCACTTATATCGGTAGGTTGTTGGGACAAAAATAGGTTTGAAAAAGTGTTAATTTACCCTCCAAAAGGACCAAAACATGTTACAATGGAACTAGTAATTTCCATTAATTGACAATAATTTTCATACCATTGTGATCATTATCGATTGTGGCACATGTAATGAAATTAAACTATAAAAATGATAGCATTTGTGCGACAATCAATCAATTTTAACGACAATTGTACAATGGGCTAATACAAGTTTTATTCGTTGAATAAACCTTTAATTACGAGACAAATATAATTAAAATGCTCGAGGATTGTATTAGCATGCACTTCTAAACAACATTTGAAATTATATGTTATTCGTAAAATTGGGATCATATTTATTTGATAATTCTTATATGAGATAACTCTAGTAACAAAAACTTTCAATTTTTGAAAATAATTTGAACAAAACACAATATTTTCGTGTAATGTTGAGATCTCTTGTGTATCAATCACGAAGAATAACTTGACAAAATCTCCTGATTTTTTTTATTAATAAGCGATTTATCTAGGGATGTCAATGGGTCGGGTTGGGTCGGGTTCGCCTGGACCTGAGACCCGACCCCCTACGGGAATGCAAAACACATACCTATACCCGTCCCATCTCATCTAGACCTATACCGTCCCGACCCATACCCGTGTCTTTCGCGTAAGACCCGTTAAATCCATTAGACCCGCCAACTTCATATATTTGGTCAAATTTTTACGATTTTCACTCAAAATAGTGCACTCAAAATTTATGTTATTTATATAATTTTATAGATATTATATGAATTATGAAATAAACACCAACATATAGAAATCAAGAGTTCTTGAACAATAATAATACAATATATTCATCCTATATATAACATAAAAAATAAATTAAAAATTATATGGGTCGGGTCTGTCATACAGTATCCGACCCATACCCGTCTGGTCTAAAACTTAATACCCATTACCTGCCCCATACCCATTTATCGGACTCATACCCGCCACAAATGAGATGGGTCTAGTTTGGGTCCATGTCTTACCCCGATCCATTGCACCGGACCCATTGCCATCCCTAGATATCTTTCAATAAAATTATTTTAAACTAATTTACATTTCCTTATTTAATGCAAATATTTAATTTTACTAATATTAAATTGTTATCGATAATTTATGAAGAGATTTTTGCATAATCATGTCATTTTCTATAAAAATAATTAAGTACTTGTATCAATAATTAAGTATTTCTTTTTTTTTTTTTTTTTTTTTTGGGGATATAATTAAGTATTTCTTGGGTCTTGATACATGGATAGAATATTCGTATGATCACTTAGGCTAGTTTAGACGTTGGATTTATCATATGATTTGATTTTCAAGAAAAATATTAGAAAATGTACATAAAAAGAGTAACATTTAGAAAAAAATTTTTTTTTATATAATCGATGTTCTTATAATTTCTTTTCTCTTTTGTTTTTATAAATACATAATTGGTTCAATTTTTGGCCTATCCATGGTTAACCTTACTAATAAAATTCCATCAATTATGTCTAGAATATGAAATCTATACATATATATATATATATATATATATAATAATGAGTTCGAAACAAAAATTTTCCGCTCTTTTTATTTCTTATTTTAGGAAAATATTGTAAATGATATTCCTACATTATATATGTGTATAAATTAGGATAATATTATAAATGGTATTAAATTAGGAAAATGTTATAAATGGTATTCCTATTTTATTTTATATATATATATATATATATATATAAATTAGGAGTCTGAAACAAAAAAAAAATTTATCGCTCTTTTTATTTCTTATATTTGGTAATGTTTTAATTTAGGAAAATATTGTAAATGATATTCCTACTTTATATATATAAATTAGGAAAATATTATATATGGTATTCCATTTTGTTTTAGGAAATATGATATTCCTATTATATATGTATAAAAATTAGAAAAAAATTATAAATGGTATTCCTACTTTATACCAAAAGTGAGTCTTTACTATCAATTCTATATACATATATATATATATTATTCATTTTCCTCAAAAAAATTATATATATATTATTCATATTTTAAAATTATATAGCCTTTGACTATAATTAATTAATATTATAAAATATAAATAACATTATTATTATTATTATTATTATTATTATTATTATTACTACTACTACTACTACTACTACAATTCTATACATCATTTCTATTCAAATATATTATTCTTTGTTTCAATCGTGAGCGTTATACTATAATATTAATCAAGTAAATTGACTATTCAAACTTTCCTAAATTGTTCAATAATAGTTAAAATAGACGATTCTTTCTTAATCGAATATTTATAGGAATATTTTATATATTTTTACCATTGAAATATCTTTTACCATTGAATTAACAATTGATTTTGTATTCAGAGATTTTTTTGGCAGCTTATATTTATGATAATTCCTCTTATATTTATACTACTTAAATTGCTTTAGAGAGACACTTTGATATTGTTGATCCTAAATTGAAGCATAACCACCAAATATGGCTTCATCTTCACGTTCCCCCTATTACCGTCTTCATCAAATGTCCCACCAACATCGACAATATTGAACTTGGATTTTGCACTAAACAAGAGTTTTTATGTAAATTATATTGTAGATTTGTACGGATGTTATTTGGTGAGTTTAATCAAAAAAAAATATTTGTTTTTTATTATTCCTGATAGTTTTGTTGTACTTTTTTAAGTTGTATTTTGAATTGTGATTTGTTTATTTTTTATTATTCCCGATACTAAACCTTTGATTATGTGAAACTAATTGCAAATTAAACACGTCGATCACTTCCATCCAAATTTGCACGTCATTTTAATGGTTTTTTTTTTTTATCAAAATAACACCCCGGGGGGTGGGGGATTGAGGCGTGATCCCCTACCTGTATATCAAATAATCAAAATGTCATACATTGTTATGCCCGTCAAGGCGGGAGAAAATCAAAGAACAAATAACATATCACTACGATATCTAGAAAGACTATCATATAGAGAAATCTAAAGAATAAAAGGAGAACCAATGATCTATGAAAATCTGAAGCTCGGATATCCCAGCTGGTCCATCCGAATGAGCGCAAGAAGGTGGTGAGAAGTCGTGCCCTCATCAACAATGTGATCGCCAAGGCGGCAACTCCCAACTCTGCTAGGTGATCTGTTTGGTCGATTCCCCTCTCTGTGTATGTGGGAAATCGAATCGAAGGTCCTCGGCATGTTCCAAATGCGAATCGGGGTATCTTGAACTGCCCGAAGCGAGGCCACCGGAGTGATCGTGGTGACCACCGCCGCTGCGTCGTCGACTCGATCCAAATCAAGAGAAAAGCGACGGGCATGCCGCGGTCCCATCTCCAGCTAGTAGCTCGACATGAAAGCTAGACACCGCTAGAGAGAGCAATGAAAAGCCAACATAAATGCCGCGAATGGTCTCGAAGACATAGAGAACCCACCATGAGAGGTAAACATCCACCGCATGATATCCTCGACCCTAGAAGAATCGGAACCCGATATATCCTCAATGAGACTCTCGGAAGCCCACATCTAGAGACCAAGACCGATACAATCTATCTCTATCCCATATACCATCGCGAATGAACCAATCAACCGTCATATGATCCAACGGCCGATCCAAACAATGATGCGCAGCGGCTATGCCCAAACCAAATATCATCCCGAAACGACACGGCTACCACCGCGCGATAGACCAAAAAATCCACTCATGGGCTCGAATACCGATCCGCCTCAAGCGCCTCCAGCGATGAATATGATTATATGTTACCACGGGCTCTGAGGAGACCGAAGCCCATTATAACGATTTGCCGATCAAGAATTTAGCCCACAACGAATGGCCCTCGCGTAACCTCCACCACAACTTGTAATCGGGCGTCATCAATATCCGGAAGTCGGCGCAACCTCGGCCCACCTCCGAGAAATAGGATGGCGGATAATATCCCAAGCCCGATCGATGAGTCTTCTTCATCGCATAGGATCCCCAGGAAGAATCTAGCCGTGATCTGCTCCAATCGTTTTGTAAATCGTCTTTGCGGTGCATGACACTGAAGAATATGCAGCGGGGTGGCCATTAGCGTGCTCGAATAAGAACGAGCCTACCACCAAAGGAGAGATGTCGATCGACCACCCGGCAACTCTATCCAACATCCTGCGAATCACCTGGGAGGAAGAGCTCTTTCGTCATTCGCCCGAACAAAGGGACACCCAAATAAGTCATCGGCAAGTCATCACGAACAAATTAAATCGTGATATGCATAATATGAACGAACACACTTAAGCGGTCAAAATGATCAACCATATGGCGCGTTCTTTTTTAAGATAGATGGAGCAAATCCGTCCGCATGATAACACAATTTCGGATGGTGAAGTGTTGGTTTTCTCTTATCGTGCCAACCAAGTTTTTGGGGTGTCAATATTTTCTAATGATGATGCATGTGAGAGAATCAATGTGTACCCGACTATAAATATTTTTTATTTACTTTATATGAATATTTTATTATTAAATTAAAGTAATAATTACAAGCTCATATTAATAGATAGTTTCAGTACAAACCAATAAAATAAAGTAATTATACACGCGAATAATAATAAAAATAATGATACATGTGAATAATAAATAATAATAATACACGTGCAACGCACGTGCGGGATTACTAGTATTTATATATGTAACAATATCAGTGCAATATGGAATCTGATGGAAACTTGCAAAATATTTTGTTTATAACATCCAAATGGATATTTCGTACCTATTGCGAGATTTTATTCTGTTCTGAAATGCAAAAGAAAAAAAAAGGACATTTGGCACAAGCTAGTTGTGTCATTTATCGACAAATATTACTCTAGAGTCGTAATTCGTACAAAATGAACTTTATAAAAATGATCACTTCTCTGCATAAGTATTACTCTTTTACAATTTATTTGTTACATTGTCCACATATAGGTCCAAAATGAATTATGCTAAACAATAATGTGTTCATCTATACTGTTTTACAATTACTCTTTTACAATTATTACTCTTTTGAATGTGTTTATCTATACTGTTTTACTACTCTTTTACAATTATTCTTTTACAATTATTACACTTTTGAATGTGTTCATCTATACTGTTTTATTTGAAATTTGTTTATATATTTTTATGTTCATCCATAATGTATATCTTAAGCGGATGTAATTCAGAACCGACACATCCCACCCCGTGCATCGCACGGGCAAAATACTAGTTTTTTTGAAATTTTCCCCATCTAACATCATATAACAAATTTGATAGATATATGATAATGTGATAATAAACGGATAACAAAATACCAAATACCCACAATGGAGTGTTCTACTAAATTCGCTAGACTACCATCATGAGATATTCGAAATTGCCAGTGATCTTACTTGAATGGAATTAATGTTGATCGAACACCAACGTAACAAAACCTTCAGATGCAGGGGAATCTAGGCCCAATTGGCATTTTAGTAGTTCGACTCGTTGTCACTCTTCTCTCGAAGCAGAATCTAAACCGGCAGATGGACTGGCAAAGTATTCTTGATGTTTGACATTCACACCATACTGCAAATGGTAATTAAAAATGATCCAGTTAGTATTAAAAGAAAAGGGATAATTACAAAAAGGACCTAATTTAAAAAAAAAAATCAACTAACTTTCAAAATTACAAAAAGTACCTATGAGGTTTGATTCAGTGTTAATATTAAGGGTAAACTACAATGATTTTATAAATATGAAGGGGATTTGAAATATATTTTGTTATATATAGAGGAGATGAATGTTAGACAGAATAAAACATCAGGGGTATTTTTTTATAATTTTGAAAGTAAACTGGATTTTTTTGTAATTATGTCAAATCTCAAGGATACTTTTTGTAATTAACCCTAAAAATGAAGATCTGGGTTTAAACAACGGACATAATATAGAAACACAAAAATAGGGGAAAAGATAGAAATCCATTTTTGCCCTTTAGAATTACACATCTAAAGTTACAAGTTAATAAAAAAAGGTACATCTAATATATCATGTGAAGCAGAATTGAAATGACAGCATAAGAAACTATGGCAGTTACTTCCCGCAGAGCCTTGGAAAGATCCTCCATTGTCAAGATCAGACGCTTATCCTGTCATCAACTAACTGTCAGAACTGTTGACAACCATAAAAATCAAAATAAAGCATGATTATGGCACCTTTTGCTGCTTATCTCTTTTGTCCTTAACTACAGCTGATTGCCTTGCCTTGCATTGCCTGCATTGAGATGCAAAAAAAAAAAAAAAATTGTCCCAGTAAATTCCGAATACAAATGGTCAGAAACTCGAAATGAATATCAAATTGTTCCATACCCAAAAAAAAAAAAAGATCTAACCGCAAAATAGAATTAGTATACAGAAAGTACAAAAACGTACTGAAGAGCATCAGTTGCCACATCTGCAATAAACTTCTGAGTAGCAACTGCTACTAGCCTTGTCCTAAGGAAACAAAAGACACAATGATCCACACAATAATATGAGTACAGATAAACTCAGGAAACGAGAAAGAAAGATAAGCGTACGACAAAGTTCCATTATTTTAAGGAGAGATACAGAAAAGAAAAATTAAAATATAACACAAACAGTAAACATGCAGCTCAAAAGGCATCAATGTATTTAGCTTTAAAACTTCGATCTTTTCAAAACTCTAGCTTATTAATGTATTCCTACTCCAAAAATGTCTAAACCAATTTTCTCAATCGAGAACAAACATTAATCAGCAAGGGTTTCCAAGATTGGCAATTAGCAACAGAAATTCTTGGGAGACAACTGTCCCTCCAGGTCTTGGCCATTACTTGCTTAATGTGGCTCAGTATTTCATCACGATTTGTCATCTCATCACAAGATGATCTCCTTTCATGTCTGACTTGAATAGAACACTATAGAAGACAAATTTGTCACAAATCCTAAGCAAAGATCCAAAAATCTAATGCTACCTTTTTCCTTTTCCCACAATTCTATGATAATTCAAAAGTTTAAGTCATTGCCAAAGGCTGCATATTTATATATTTGTGCTCATATTAAAAGTATCATACTGATAGGTTCCAGTGACATAGTATAAAATCACCACTAAAATACCTAACAATGGAAGAAGCAAAATTCTTCTTTTTATGAATGAGTATCCAAAAGGAGAAAATTAAAAAACATATGTTGTTTGGTTCATCTTCTAATTTGATGCACCTTGTAACAAAAACTGGCCTGATTTTCAGCATTGATGGGATAAAAGAAAAAAAAATTAAAAACATGAGAATTGAATTCCAAGGGAAAGAAAACAGCTAGAATTAGTATACTGCTGCCTTTGATTTTTATGCAATCAAACAGCATTCCAAAATTTGTTTTCCTAGCTGGGAGGCGGAATCTATTGTTCCAATCAATGTTCCTCAGAAAAATAAAAAGACAACAGACTCATGTATCCCTTGGAAGAATTCTATACATTGATCATTTCAAACTATGACAGAGCCCAAAAATACTTTCAAGACAGAATGTGCTGAAAACTACCATTATTCCACAAATGTAAGGAATATCACACATGTTGATTTCCATCATCTAACCACCCAGATTCTAAGCATATTCATCGTCACTGTCGTCCTCATATTCAGAATCTGACTCTTCCCGTCTAGCTTTCATTAAGCTATTCATGTCAAACGAAGAATCTACCTCCATCTCTTCCATATCAAATGAGTCATAGTTCATACGCTCTTCAAATTTCTCATCTGAACAATTAAGAAGCCAAGAAAGAGAACAATTCACTCCCTTCCATACAATCATCTTATGTCTTGGCTTAACAGTGGACTCAAGTCCATAAGTGAAGTAAGCTGGGAAACTAACCAAATCATCCAATGGCCTACCCATTGTGGATTTAAAGTAATCAAAACTGAGTTTCATGATGTCAACATTTAAGGCCAACAACTGTGGGCACCCGACAACCATCTTTTTCACTTGTTCTACAGAAAATCCACGTTCCTTTAGGAAATTCACATGCCTCACTATTGCTTTGTCACTGAGGCTGACAATTTGGGGCATTTTCTCTATAACCTTCCCAAAATCTTCAGGACTCAGTTCAATAATGGAGCTGAGAAAGGCCCGTTGACTGTGAAGCTTGCTTTCGAGCTCAATTCCTATGATTTCAGGATATTGTGCGATCACACCTGCAAGTGAAGTTTGTTTGATGTTATACTCTAAAAGCGATTTGACATTTGGTTTCACCTTCTCGTCGAGTCCAAAACCAAGAATGTGGGGCCGCTTCTCAATCAACCTAGCAACAGCTAAGCATGGTATTCCCAAACTCCCGAGATATTCCACAAAAGGTTTGATCACCCGACCTACTCGCATGCCCAATATATCTGGGTATCTAGTTAACACTCCGCCAATCTCACGCCTAGCTACTCCAATTCCAACCAAATAAGCCACTGAAGTACTCATGGTGCCCTCAAGCTTAAATCCCAAAACTTCTGGGTACCTCTCAAGGACACGAGGAATATCATTAGGCTTAATGTCCATGCCTTGAAGATATTTAACAACTGGTGCAAGGTCAACCACAACACTAGCATGGAGGACTTGAGGGTACCGGCGTAAAATTCTGTAAAAGTAGATTTCCTCACACCCAATTTGCCTAGGTAATCAAGCACTGGAACCATGTTTTTCTTCACACTGCAACCAAGGACAAGAGGGTAATTGTTGATATCTTCAATTGTAAGTCCTAACTTGTGAAGGAACTCCACACGTTCTTTCATGACCTCAACAGTGACAGGAAGCTCTAATCCATCAAGCTCGTCAGGAATAATACCAATGCCCCTCAAGAATTCATAAACACGGGCACGGTTAGCAATCCTCTCATTCTTCATCTGTAATAAACTAGGGTGAGTATAAAATGAAGCAGGATTAACTTCTCCCCGTTCCCTATTGAATCTGTTTCCCTTGGACACAGGTAAATCTGCAGCGGTGGATGAACGATTTCTGCCAGCAACAGAGGAATGAAGCTTCATCACCAATCTGCATCTCTTCTTACAATTACTTGAAGTGTGTAGAGAGGTGATAGAAATCAATTGTGGTCTATGGAATGCAAAAGCAGGTAACTCATAATGCACGAGCAAAAAACTGGGTTTAGCAAGGCCGGAACAGCTTGTAATCTTCATGCCCTTTCACAAACTAGTACAATCAAAATAATCTGCATAAAGAAGCAGAATGAGCAACTCTCTTTCACGAAGATCCAATAAATAGTTTATAAACGACTATAATTAGATAGACATGCCAATGAAATGCAAAGATAACCAAGTGCATAAATGGCAAAGCAACTATTCCAGCTTTCCAGGTAGTTAATCCAATATTATCGACTATAAGAAACACCTCGGAGATATAACACTATCTCTTTGCACACACACACACACACAAAAGGAAGCAAAGCGATGGTAGCAACAATTGTAAATTATTATAAACTAAAGCATTTACACCGAATTACGGATATGGAAAACCAAATCTAACAAGAAAAACATACACATCATGCTGAGAAGAAAAAAAAATAATGTTGTTTCCAGAAGCAATTACGAAAAGGAAAGAAGCAATATTAATTAAGGGCTACTTAAACAATAACACAAATCAAAATTTGAGCATGCCAACAAAATCAGAGGCACATTCAGAAAAAAGAAAAAGAAACATAGGTAAAGGAAAACAATTCATGTATAGCATCGACACAAGTTGAAATAATATAACATGAGTTGAAAAATACCTAAATCAGTTCGCAAAAAGCAAGAATGGTGAACAAATCTTCTACCCTTACAGACAAACTCTAGATAATCAGAGAGGTAGAAAAAATAGGAAATTGAAAAGGAGAGACATGAATGGAGAGAAGATGAGATGTTTCGATGAGATGATGCGAATGGGTTTTTGGGTTTTTTAGGGGATTTACTCGGAGAACAAGATAGGGAAAAAAAAACTGTATAAGCGAACTGAATCTAGTGGTATTTACTATTTAGTACTATATCTGTAATAATTTATCAGTACCATTGCTGAAAAAATGTTTTTGTAGGATGATTTGGTTTATTACTTGTCATGATGAGGTTTCACTGGCAGTATTATCATTATCTAAAAGCAGACAACATATATGTCATATGTAGAAGTTGGAAGATTAATTAAAGCCAAATGGCCCCATTTTCACCTTCCAAATCCGCATCTGCTGTCTCTAAAATTGATTTAAGGCAAAAAAAAACTGTTCTTTTATGTACACGTTGATAATGCTAAGCATTTGATTATTTCAGTAACCCATAAAGGGGCAGCCCCTGAGTTTCTAACAAACCCTGATTTATAACAAAACCTGTGTAAGCAATGAAACCAAACCCTAATGAATTTCTAACAAAATTCCTTAACAATCCCAATTCAAGCCATGAAACTAATTCTTGTTTGTGAACCAGGTATCAATTTTCACATCGAAAGTAGAATCTAATTCATTTCACGAAAGGAAATTGAAATTTGGGAGTTAAAAACAGTTGAAATTTGAGATTTTACCTATGAATGAGAATTTCCATGTAAAAAAGCAACGGTGGCAGATGAAATTGAGGCTATTTCGATCGAGCGGAAGCGGATGAAATTAGGGCTTTTGCCCTTCCCCTCGAGGAGCGCGAGAGATTGAGGCGTAGAAAGAGAGAGACATGGAGAGTACTCTTGGCCGAAAATGAGAAATACGTGAGAGTACTATTAGTATTAATTGGGCTGGAAAATGCAATAAGTTGCAGAATGTTCAATCCATGTTTTAACTTTTAAGTTAGTTTTGATTTTTCTGTAATACAATTTTAAAAGGTTTTGTATTTAACAAAAGGTGTTATTCAATTTTTAATAATAAAAATTATATTTTAAATGGTTGGACATATTTGGTACCTAATATTTGTAATTAATAATGAGGGGAGTCATTTTTTATACAAATAGTAAGAGGATTAGTAACTAATAACTACGAAAATAAGAACTCATCACTAAAAATTCAACTTCTTAACTACGAGTTTGTTTACCCTCATAATTTGAAATTCTTGTAGTGAGTCTAGTGACCGGTCAATCTTGGCCAAATCATTTTAATGGATTTTTGCTAATTTTTTATTAAAACCGATGGTTCTAAAAATCGATGTATGTTATCAATGTAAGACATATTTTATGAATGCTTTAGATAATAGACATACGTACATACAAGGTAGTTTGCAAAAATTCGAGATTAGTCTACATGCACACTATTACGTTCATACACATTTCTAAGTGTGCTTGTTGTTCTCACAAAGCCTTGGCAAAGAACCAAACCGTTCGTGGAGCCCGAATTGATAAAAGACCATCTGAGTTTGTTAAATGATGCTCGTTAAAATAAATGAACCAAATTCAAACTCGTTAATAAGCTTGTATAAATTAAACTAACACTTTAACTTTTATTTTAATTTTTATACCTTATGATAAATATATAAATATTTGAATAGAATCAAATATTTTAATAGATATATTTTGCGTTTTAGAAATATATAATTTTATTTTTGTACAAACGTGAAGAATAGCTTCAATCTATATTGATATTTACTAAGCTTGAGGCTCGATTAAATTCGAAGAAATTCGTAAGCCATCAATATATTCGATAAATTCAAGCTCGAGCTCGACTCGATTATAAACGAGTCATCTTATCGAGGGTCGTTTATCTTATATTATTATTCTTTATTCTACATAAGACTTTAATTAGGTTCTTTAAATCACAGTTATTGAAAATAGTTAATTTGGATCCTAAAGTATAATTTTTTTTGTTTTAGCCATATATATAATTAATCTAAATAAATTTGAAAAATATTATACTTGATTCTACTAAATTCATTACAATTTAGAAGTTAATTCACATTTTAGTTTGCTATTAATATTAGTTTTTCAAATATTTTTAATCAACGTCCGTCGCTAATCTCTCGGCAATCCGTCGGGAAGATTCCCTCATATCGTTTCATCTACGAGTCCGTCGGCAATTGCCGATAGAAAATGTCTGTTGGTAAATAACGACGGATATTTCCATCGGTAACTAATTTGGTCGGTATTCCATCGCAGATCTGTCGGGAAATTTAGTGGTATAATTTTTCGGGAATTTTACCTTCAGATTACCGAGAGACTATTGCCCGTCGTTATATTCCGTCGGTGTTGCGTCGATATTTTCATAAATGTGTATACGTTAGTAATCTGTCAATAATCCGTCGATGAAACACAAATTAATTCCGTCGGTATTTCTGCGATAAAAAAATAATTTCTTGCGGTGATTCGGTCCTCACTTTTTTCCAAATTAAATTTAGTTCTTTCATTAATTTTTTTCGGAGATTCAATCCACTTTTAATATAACTTCACTTTTATTAAATTAAAAATTCAATTAAATTCAACTATAAATATAATATATAGACCTATAAATATAATATATAGAAAAATATATTTAAATTAAATATGAATAAAATAAAATTAATTTACAATATCAAATAAAAATGATTGACTTATAAGAATTAGAAACAAATAATGTTAAAAACTATATCTATAACTAAAAGGAATTTAATTTCTTTGATAAATGTCTTAATTTTTCAAAATTCATATTATTTATCATAAGATTGGATGTTTTAAATATCTATAATTTTGAACATTCAATTATTGGAGAGGAATGGAACCGACGACGGGTCGGGTAGAAAGGGTGTGACGCCCCAGAAATTTGGAGTCGCTACCCAACGGTAACTCACACCAGTTCTCCCATTTGAGAATATAACCCACCAAGTATTTGACCAATATTAATTCTCGAATAGACATAGTTCTTCATAACCTCTCGGAAACAGAGTCAATAGTCGCAGCGGAAATATTATCACAATCCATTTGTGTAAGTGAAAGAGGTCTTACGCCCCTCCATCCAACATAACAATTGTTCATAAACGAATGTTTAAGGCTAGATCGATGAACTAAGTCTAGGGATTAATCCGTCGCTTGGTCGTCTTTGTTGACGTCTTCATAATATGGTGGATCATCAGCTGGCCGTTGAAAAAGGTTGGGTTGAGACATAAATTCTCAGTGGATGGGTGATCGTGTGTAAGCGTGGCTTATATAGATGCAGGAAAACATTTATATGAATAATGCATGATTCATGATGCGTGCGTCACACGCGATTCACAAGCAATATGATATTCAAAATAATATAGCTTTATATAGTTTGATGAAAATAGTTCATGATCATTCAAGCACTATGAATGCGTTGCAAATAGTTCAAGTAGTGGTTGCGTACGGAGTGTAACGCCAACCCAGTAAGTAGTTCAAGTAGTGGTTACGTCACGGAGTGTAACGCCAACCCAAGCAACTAGTTCAAGTAGTGGTTGCGTACGGAGTGTAACGCCAACCCAAGCAAGTAGTGGTTGCGCACGGAGTGTGACGCCAACCAAACGGTCCGATTAACTCCAGAATCGTGTGGATCAGATAGCGATTCCTTCGTTCTTCCTTGTAACACCCCGATCAAGATGGTCCAAGACCTGTCACCTTATCGCTCCATAGGCAAAGACAAATCCACAATAGAGCTAGCTAGGCTCGGATTGTCATAATCGCGATTATACCTCAAGTACTACGACTCGCTTACCTTGGACAAACTCCGTCCCTCAGTTGCGGGATTAGGACGATGGGGTCGGAGAGTGGAATAGCAGCCGAGCTGTCCGGTTCCATCCCCGACGTATCCATTCTGACTGTGAGCTCGACACACCAAGTTGACTCAAGCAGGAAAATAATTACAAGTACGGAATGTTAACTAGGTAGTCGAGTAAAAATCATGACGATACATATAAAAAGCAGTACAAGATATCAACAAGTTAAGTTTAAATTTGTCCAAAGGCGAGGAAGTCGCCACGCGTAGTGCGTATAGTCCGGGGATTTTCAAGAAAAATATGGAAGCATAATTAAATCATAATTAAATCAGTTTTAGGACTGTAGAGAAGAAAATATTTTATTTTGGGGTCCTTGATAAAAGGAAAATTTTGTAAATAGTCCCATTTCTTGGAAAAAGTACTTATCGAGTCAAAAATTGAATAAGTCCTAGTCTCGACCTCGGAAAAATGTAAGATCAGTTTCTAAATTCTTAAAATTGTTCAAAGTTCAGTTTTCAAAGGGTTTTGGTCAAGGTTTTGGAAAAATTTCAGTTTAGCCCCTTCTTTTGTCAAAAACGTCAATTCGGTCCCAAATTTAACAAATTTGGATCTCACAAACCGGGAGGGCTTTTGATGTGATTCCAATTTTAAAATATCATGTATAATAGTAGGATGTTGGGACAAAAGCAGTTTTGAAATAGGGTCGTTTTAAGTCCCTTAATATTTTACAAATTCGATTTCTAGTCCAAAAATTCGGTTTTGCCCTTAAGGGTTTATTTGGTGTTCGTTTGTTATGAAACTTGAACCATGAGTTCAAAATATTATAAAAATAAGGTTATTTTAATTCCCAGGTGTCGAGATGTACTTTGTTCTGAAATTTTATTTTGGTCCTTTGAAATTAGAATTTTTACACTTTAGTACTTAAAGTTTAACAAATCGGTTTTCTCAACCCAAACCACTTTATCCTTTTAAAATTTCTCAAAATATAATAAGTTTTTCAGTTTGAGAAATTCAAAATTGCGAAATTTTCAAAGAGGTCCCTGAACAGTTTTAAAAATTCATTTTTGCCCCTTAAACTTTCAAGTTTCCACATTTGAGTCTCTAAAATTCCAAGGATGTGTTTTCTTCTCTCAAAACCTTTAAACTATTATTAACTTAAAATATTAAATTTTACAATTAATACAGTCCAAAATTTCGAAATTTACAGATTGATCCTTGGACAGTTTTCAAAATTATGGTTTAGTCCTCAACTTTGCAAAAATTGCATAAATGACATATTTGTTCAAATTCGAGTACAAGGTCATATTTTCCAGAATATATATCAAGTATGGGACATGATTTTGAGCATATAATACATTCATTTACACATTAATTAAGAGTTGAACAAGAAATTAAGATATATATGCAAATATGTCCCTATTGTGCAAGAAATCAAAATCATGCTCGCTTTTATCAAACTTCTTGAGCTTGATAGATATAAAAAAATACATGTAATATATATATATATATATAGCAATTTAAAATATTTTCATGTACTACATGCATTTTATGAAAATTATTTGCCTATTTTTGAAAGATTTTTCACCCATCTCTAAGTAGTAGTTTCTCTGGTTGGTCTAAAATAGAGTCTTCTTCCTTATATCAACTTCTTGTCTCAAGCTCTTGAAGGTCAACCCTTAAATGGTATCCAAACCATATTTTAGTGTTAAAATTTAAGTCTCAAGTCCAAAGAAAATATACTAGGACCAAATGACTACTACTTACCTTAATGTCTTCAAGTAGTCTCAAAATGGAAATTTTCCTTCAAGCTTCTAACTTCAACTTGAGAGGTTGTAGGTCAGCCCCTAAGATTCAAAAATTCATATCATTGAGTCAAAAATTAATTCTTCATGTTGTCAAGAGAAAAATACTAAAACCATAATTTTCTCACCTTAAAAATGTGTAGTCTTGAATTTCCTCTTCAAGCTTGTAGTCAAGTCTACGACTCTTAATTCTTCAAGAATAATCTTCTAGGAGTACCTCACAAGAAGGATTCATCATGTTAGGAATTGGAGGTAGATGTTGGAAGTTTCAAGAAGATAAAAATGAAAATGGAAGAGAAGAATTTCTTACCTTAGTTGTTGGAATTTTTGATTCTATGAGAGCAAAATGAAGAGGACTTTTGTGTTCTTGTATTTTAAGTGTTAGAGTGAAATTGTGTTGGAAGAGTTTGAGAGTTGTAAGAGGATGAGATGAATTTTTCTTCCTTAATCTTGTAAGGACCGATTTTTGTGTAAGAGTTGGAGGAAGATTTTTGTTTTGTTTTGGTTAAATGATGAGTTAGGATAATAATTGGGAAATTAAGACATAAATTAATAGCTAGATTACTTTCTTAGGGACAATTGGCCAAAAGCTAGATTTTAGGGGAATTATTTTGTTTTATTTGACCAAGATATAATGGGATTTGTAGAGAAACTTTTATATTGTAGGCTTGCAAGATATAAAATAAAATAGAAATGAATTTATCAAAATATTATTTATTTATTTATTATTTTTTGTCCAATAATTAACTGGTTGGGAGATACAAAATGATAAAAATAGTGGTAGAAGAAAAATTGAGTTATTTTCCTCATTTAAAGTGGTAATTTCGAAAATTAGGGGAAAAAAAATTGGTTTCTTTTCTTTATAAAATTGAGAAAAAAAAATAAAATATATAAATATCCGTAATTAAATTTAGAAAATTTAAATTTAAAGATGTGAAATAAGAAATGTGTATTTTAAAAATAAATTGAAAGTTGGTTGGGATGAATTATGGAAGAAGAAGAAATATTTGGATAAGGGTCGAAATATACTCCTAAATTATCGAGGATCTAATATTCCTAAAGTCATAGTCAATCGATCAAGTAATAATACTAGAGGAGAATATAAAACCGTTAAGCTCGAAAATGAGAAAGATGTAATTGACGTTGGAAGATTAAGTAAAAGTCGGGTCGCATTTCATTAATAATGAGTTCGTGTTACATAGCCAAATAGATAAATCACTACACAATATCGTCTCTCACGTTGCTAAAATTCGGGCGTCACGGAGGGATCACATCTCGTACTTTTTTCTATTTCTTTAATTTAACATTTGAATGTTTAAAATTTCATATAATGATAATGCCAAAATAAGCCATATTTTTACTTCCAAACTAGCTAGTATTATTTTTGTATTTTAGTCGTATGTCTACAAGTCGATATATTAATATTTATGTATTTTTTTGCCGATTGTTTCACCATAATTTTTGATAAATATTCATAATATACTCCTACATATTAAATACTAAACTTTTTTGTCTCGTATTTAACTAACTAGGGTAATAAATATAATTTTATATAATATTTTATTTTTCTAATTTTTATTTAAAATTATAAATTAATTTGATCTTATTTATAGTTAAATTAAATATTTTTCTATATATTATATTAAACGTTGAAATTGAATTTAAATTTTAATTTTTAAAAAGTGAAATGTATAAATGAGGATTGAATCTCGAATTAGTCTACTTAGACTAAATATTTTATTTTCATATTTTTAAAATTACACATCGGTTAGCGATCACCATTAATTGCTATAGGCGGTGACCGGGGACTAAAAGTCGAAAAAGCTCACTTAAAGGATAAAATGTCAAAATAAAAAAATGAGGACCAAATCTCCAAAGAGGTCCACTCAGAGGACTAAAAATAGGGGTGGCAATCGTGTTGTGTTCGTGTTCATGGGCCGTGTTCGACAAAGGTCCGACCACGAACACGCGAACACAACTGTTTAATTATTCGTGTCAAGATACACGATCACGAACCGACCCTTTTATGACATGGGTAACCCATATACGACACGAGAAACCTATATAACTTAAATTCGACACGGAAAAAAAAAAGAGAAAAAGCAAAAATTACAAATAAGAAATACATTAAATTATTAAAAAATATTAATAAATGCATTTAATAATTTTTCCATCATAACATATTAAAATAATATGTCATTATAAAATTAAATGGGTTAAATAGGTCAATCGTGTCGACCCGCAAGTCGACCTGACCTCACCTATTTATTTTCCTTGTTAATTGTGTCAGACCTGATTTTGACCCGAACCTGCTAAAGGTTGTACATGTACCTGCTAAATTCGTGTTAGGTTCGTGTCGGGTTATCGTATCGTGTCACAAATTGACGCCCCTAACTAAAAACAATTTTGCCAAAAAATATTCATACTCATTTCTTTAAGCGCTTCTTTTTGAGAAGAGGGTTCTACAGTAGTACTATTATCTCAATTTAATCACATTTATCGGTTCTTGCGATATTTTCTATTATTTGCTCGTCAGTCAACATCTCTAATGCCTTCACATCTAACAGTTGTGATAATCCATTTTTTTTATTATATTGACTTATTGAGTGTCTTCACATCTATTTATTCATCTAAATTTTATAAAGTCATGTTATATGTTGGCTTAAATTTACAAGATGAAAACATATTTTAATCGTATTTGCATGACCATCTATAAGTTATTAGGGGCGGGGCAATGAGGGCCCTCAGAGATGGGGTTCATCCTTTTTTTTTAAATTAAAGGAAGGAAAACTTATTACGGCAAGCTTGACTTACCTTTTAAAATATCATGCTAAATTGTTACTTTAGAGGCATTTTGGTGAATGATAATTATACCAAATTAAATTAACAAAACATATCATTCCACAAGGACGTTTTTTGAATTCAGGAATTCATACCAAAAGTAGGAGATTAGTGAAATTGATTTATTCTTTCTTAACACCAGAAAAAAGATTGTCAAATCATAAAATTTCATTATTAGCTTTTATTCTTCATATTATCCGTTGAGAATGAAATGTTAGAATTGCTTGGTTATAAAATTTTGATAAGTAGTTTTTTGCGGCTCAAAAAGCTAGAAAATTATAATGAAGATTAATGATACTTAAATTAAGTCACTCCTAAGGTTTTGCCTTGGCCTCAAAATCTCTAGACACGGCTCTGGTTCTATAGACAACAATTTCTATAGAACGAAGAGCTTTAGTAGTAATTTGAATGTGACAAAAGATGATAAAATAGGCAAAAGAAGTTATATTTATTCTTTATATACGCAAAACATTATTAATGGGACAAACACCCTTTTCAATATATATATATATATATATATATATATATATAGGGATTGGATCAAGTGAGACCACATAATTAGAGTGAGGCACTTGTGGACTAATCCTCGTCCACAAATCGTAATTTTAGATGGTTGAGATTTACCCATTTAATAGCTTTTTTATTTTATTTTAAATCCGTAAAAGGCAATATTGTAATTGTATAATTACACCAAGTCAAAATATGTCAAATTGAGTAATTATCTTTGTTAGTCCAAGTGGCTACGATAATCTAGAGGTGGGATTGAATAGATTATGCCGATTTTTCGCAATTCACCCTCTTTTTCGAATGATCAAGCAAAGACAGGGAATGAAGGTGCGGGAAAATAAACAACGCACCTCGATTTATAGAGGTTCAACCCACCTAGGGCCTAGTCCTCTACCACCCCAAAGATATCTCCGGGATGGATTTTAAAAAAAAAAGATTTTATTAATAATTACCAAAATTATTACAACTTCACCTTTGAAGATTACCACAATCTTCTTACAACACCCCTTTGAAGATTACCACAATCTTCCTAGAAGATTAACACAATCTTCGACGGCACTTGTGAAGATTACCACAATCTTCCACATTGAAGAGCACCAAAACTTTTCAACACTTAGAAGAGCACCAAACTCTTCCACAAGAAGATTACCATAATCTTCTTTACACCTAACACCTAAGATCACCAAAGTGTATTCTTACCACAAGAACACTCACAAGGATATCTTGTGTTGAATGACGAACACAAATTCAAGATTACAACTCGATAATGAATTATACAATTGAAGTGCAAGTGTAATCAAGAATCAAGCCTAGACCTCAAGATGTGATAGTGAAATACTTAGGCTATAAATACAACAAGAATGTTGAAAGTGAAAGCTTAGAGAAATTTGCGATTTCTTGTTGTGTGTTTTCTTGTGTTGTTGTGTCTTGTGTCTTCAAAATCATCTTCTATTTATAGGAGAGTCTTTATAAACATAGGCCCCCCTTCTTCACTTTTGTCTACAAAAATAAGATCACACGATGTAGAAATATTGTACAAAAATGATAAAGTAAATCTTGCTGTAATGGATTTCCAATGTTTTGAATGTTCTGTAAAAAATAACATAGCGCGACCGATTGCTATGTAGAAATTTCGAACGTTAAAAAGTAGATCCCAAGATTCAGACACGGGATGACGGGGAGGGCGACCGGTCCAAGGGGGTCCGATCGGTCGCCATAGGTCCGACACCCACCGACGATCCCTCTCCTTATTTTTTCAAAGTATTAAGATTATTTTGATTTTCATTCTTTCGGACATCTTGTTCGACCGGTCGACCTCTTGTTCGACCTGGTCGACCTCAAAATGTGTTGTCCAATTTTTGTCAAAAATAAACTTCAAGAAATACTCCAAAAATTAGTAAAAACATTTTAAATCATTTGGGAGTATTTGGACAACGATTAAAAACATTGTTTTGATGTAAAACTCATTTAAACAAAATCATCAAAATCTTGATAAAATATTTTTCTAACAAACTCCCCCTTTTTGATGATTACAAACCAAAACAATTTTAGAAGATCGATTTTAAAACAAAACATATTTTTCCTGTCTAAAATCAACAATCCATTACAAGCAACATTTATCATAAGTAAAATCGGAAGGATAGGAGCCAAGATTTTTCAAAAACATTTTGCACAAGCTCCCTATCAACATGCATAACAAGATTAAGTATAAAAGGAAACAACCAAAAGCTAAAAACTTAGCCTTTACAATATAAGATTAAATTTCATGAGCTTAGAAGCTCTCCTGTCACAAAGACATCATTAGTCAAGCAAAAAGTCCATAATACATCAAATGGACTAAGTGTTATTCACGACTTTTGGCTTTTAAGAGCCATACTTATAGTTTTTTTCGCAAGCTTAATTTCGCTTCTTTGAACGTATGAGCGTTTTTCCTGTTTCTCTCCCTTTGGAATCATCAAAAAGAATGTTAGCACAATAAAAACATCATACAATCATATCAAAGTGCGCAATTTAAGTGATTTATCGAGCGTTTGAGCATTGAAGCTTAAATTCCAAATAAAAGGGAAAAGTTGATCATTTGCTTGCAAAAGCTCATTTGATTGATAAAACATGATCTCTATAAACTTATAAGACTTTTGGAATCGAGAGAATCTTGTAGGTGATGAATTTTTCATAGAAACATTTTGTTGAACACTTGGCATGCGTCGAATAAAACAAGAGATGTATAACACCTTTGTAATTCAATTAAGCCAAAAATTTCATTACCAAATGCAATATTACAACATTCATCCATCAACAATCATCATATATATCACACTAATACACGAATTTCATCAAGATATCAAGATATGAACACATTCTCAAGGGTTCAACCCAATTGAGATTAAAAAGAGAATTCTTACCAATTAATCGTAGAGAAGTCGGGTAATAATGATGAAATACAAGTAATATACACTCAAAATATAGAATTTATAAGAAATCATTTTGAGTGAATTGTGTGTGAAATTTGCAAAGGGTTCGAGTTTTGAAGAAAATGATCAAAAATACCAAAATGAAGGACATAAGCAATTTTATCACTGGAATTGCTTAGGGCGACCGATCGATGGGAAGGGCGACGGTGCCTGGTCATGGTCGACCTCTCTGCGACCGACCGGTCGAACACCATCCGATTTAAATCCGAAATTTGCACCAAAAATCTGATTTTTCACCCATAAGTTTTAAAAATGTACAAAATGCAAACATCGACCTCATTCAAGATACATTATGCCTAAACAAGCTCAAAATGAGGTAAAAGACTTCGGCGGTTAATGATTAAAAATAAATGTCCGCGAGTTATCCTTGAGACATAATTAAACACATCTCAATTTTTCGTTTAAGAAACGCAATCCCAAAAAAAAATATAGAATCTCAATATGTTTAGTTCGATTATGACGAACCATATTATTATCACCGGACTTGTTATCCCGAAAAATATGAACATTTTAAAACTTTGGATAAACAAGCCATAAGAAGAAGTGCCTTTCAAATATTTGAAAATTTCTTTTAACGACACTTTAATGAGATTCGTTGAGATAGTTTTGAAGTCGAGCATATAGGCATAATGCATGAAGAATTTAGAGTCTATAAGAAAAATAAAAGTTGATAAACATACCTCAAATTTATTTGTCGACCAATATGCCTTTCACAATCTTGACACCTTATGACGTAGATGGCCATTGATAAGTCTACGATCATTTGTTCCTTTAATACCAAAATATTTCCTGCAAAAACTTGACAAAATATCTTGCACAAGAGCATAGTAATATCGAGTAATATACACAATATTGATATAAACTATCATGGAATTTGGACAAGTAGTACATACTATGCTTTTTGTAAAAAATCAACAAAAGTTTGATAAAACAAGTGCTTATTGAAAATCTATTCAAGGTCTCTTTTTGAATTTTGAAAACCTGGGAGTATATAGTTGAGACCTCGATTTTTAATAGACATTTTTTAAAAAAAATTTGATAATCAATCAAGAATAAAGAAATATGTGCAACACAATAAAAATGCATAATTCAAGAAGAGAATACGAGTTACCGATTTCGCCATTGCCAAGGGTTGTATCTTTCCCATTGTTGATTATACCTTCTTCTTGAAATACGACTTTGTTGATAATATCTCCTCGTTCGATCTTATGGCGCGATCATTTGTTGTCTATTTGACAATTTAAAATTCCTTTGATTTTTGTTGCGCCGAGTACCTAACATAAACTTTTCTTGTGGTACCCTCAAGTGTTTGGGTACTTTGGGATTAACATTGAGACTTTTAGGTCTCTAATAATACTTAGAACTATTTTTAACCCGACACGTATTAGTCGTGTGACCAATTTAACCACAATAGAAGCATGTAATAGTTCTAGAAGCACAATGACCAATTTACATAGAGACTTGGTTCTTTTTCATATCATTAAGAACATTTGGCTTATAACCAAGTCCTAGTTTCAAATGATCACAACGTTGAACATCAATAATTTTGGTCATTTTATCGGTACTCAAATTGAATTTTAACATATCATTTTTCATGCAATTAATATCCTTAACAAGAGTACTATTTTCTTTTTCAAAGTCTCTAACGTTATCAAGTATAACATCATGAGCACTAGTAAGAGATTCATAAGAAGTATGTAAACTATCCTTTTCATTTTTCATGGTATTGAATTCCTTTTTCAAATTTTTTTATTTAAAAAGCAAACTTTGGAATTCATTTTGAAGCTCATCAAAATCATTTTGCAATTCATCGTAATCATCATGCATTTCATTATTAAAATAAGTAGAAGGGTTAGAGCGTACTTCATTGTCTTCTTCGATTCCCATTAGACATTGATCGGCTTCTTCATCGTTGGAAGTTGCAAGAAGCTCATCCCAAGTTGTTGGATTTGATATGATATCCGATTGAGAAGTGGATGCTTTTGAATTACTTCTTTCATTTGCATATGCTTCATAGATGATAAGATTTCCAACAAGCTCATCAAAATTTAGAGTTTCTAAATTTTGAGCTTCCATGATAGCTGTCACCTTTTTGGACCACGAAAGCATTTAATACTTTGGTAACTTTGTCTTCTTCCGAAATGACTTTTCCGAGTGCCCACAAAGAATTAACAATGTTATCTAGCCTTTCTACCATTTTTGAAATCTCTTCACCCTCGAGCATTGTGAAATTTTCGAAATCTTTAACAAGGATTGTTTTTCTAGCTCATTAACTTTCTTGGTGCATTCATAGATAGTTTCTAATTTTTCCCACACATCATGAGAGGATCGAATACCTCTAATTCGATTATACTCCGTAGCAGTAAGAGAACAATGAAGAATGTTAAGAGCTTTACCGTTTAAGGAGAATATTTTCTTGTCTTCATCATCAAACTCCTTGAGGTCTTTGGGAATTTGAGTGGCGTCTTTCTTTTTCTTCATTGGGATGGATACTCTGCTTATAACCATGTTCCAAATATCGAACCCACAACCTTGTATGAAGCATTCCATTCGATCCTTCCAAAATGCATAATTGTTGGAGTCGAAAAGAGGCGGTCTATTGAATGAAGTGCTTGGGTTGGTAGATAGCTCTCGTTCGTAGCCATGGATCTTTCCTCTTTACTCGAATGAGCTAGCCAAAGAGTTTGGCTCGATACCACTTGTTAGTCCAAGTGGCTAGATAATCTAGAGAGGGGTGAATAGATTATGCCGAATTTCCGCAATTCACCCTCTTTTTCGAATGATCAAGCAAAGACAAGAATGAAGATGAGGAAAATAAACAACACGCCTCGATTTATAGAGGTTCAACCCACCTAGGGCCTAGTCCTCTACCACCCCAGTATCTCCGGGATGGATTTTAAAAAGAAAAAAAGATTTTATTAATAATTACCAAAATTATTACAACTTCACCTTTGAAGATTACCATAACCTTCTTACAACACCTCTTTGAAGATTACCACAATCTTCCTAGAAGATTACCACAATCTTCTACGGCACCTTGTGAAGATTACCACAATCTTCCACCTTGAAGAGCACCAAAACTTTTCAACACCTAGAAGAGCACCAAACTCTTCCACAAGAAGATTACCACAATCTTCTTACACCTAACACCTAAGATCACCCAAGTGTGTTCTTACCACAAGAACACTCACAAGGATATCTTGTGTTGAATGACGAACACAAATTCAAGATTACAACTCGATAATGAATTATACAATTGAAGTACAAGTGTAATCAACAATCAAGCCTAGACCTCAAGATGTGATAGTAAAGTACTTAGGCTATAAATACAACAAGAATGTTGAAAGTGAAAGCTTAGAGAAATTTGCAGATTTCTTATTGTTTGTTTGCTTGTGTTGTTGTGTCTTGTGTCTTCAAAATCATTTTCTATTTATAGGAGAGTCTTCATAAACATAGGCTCATCCTTCTTCACTTTTTTCTACAAAAAGAAGATTATAAGATGTAGAAATATTGTACAAAAATGATAAAATAAATCTCGTAATGGATTTCCAACGGTTTGAATGTTCTGTCAAAAATAACATAGCGCGACCGATCGCTATGTAGAAATTTCGAACGTTAAAAAGTAGATCGCAAGATTCGGACACGGGATGACGGGGAGGGTGACCGGTCCAAGGAGGTCTCGATCGTCGCGAAAGGGTCCGACCGATCGGCCCCACTGACCGTCCCCTCCTTATTTTTTTCAAAGTATTATGCGTTCTATTTCGATTTTCATTGTTTTGGACACCTCGGCGACCTCTTGTTCGACCTGGCCGACCTCAAAATGTAAGTGTTGTCCAATATTTGTCAAAAATAAACTTCAAGAAATACTCCAAAAATTAGTAAAAATATTTTAAATCATTTGGGAGCATTTGGTGTAAAAACTCATTTAAACAAAATCATCAAAATCTTGATAAAAACATTTTTCTAACAATTATATCTCTTCCATACTTTGAAATCGGAGCTTTTAGAGAGTCCGCCACGCAGTCGCCCGAAAAACCTCGACATGTCGGAGGACTTCATAAAAGAGCCGAAGAAGACGAGATCGGTGCATAGAAGTCGAATTCTCGGGCGAAGAATGAGATTTGCTTTGCCGCCATTGCCATTCGCTCGGAGGCCCGCCGTGAACGAGGACAAGCTTGGGCTTAGAAGTGGCGACGGGTGGGCCCCGTGTGGAAGGTGGTGTCTTCGTCGATGTCCGCCGTCCGGTTTTTTTTTTTAAGGAGATTGAAGGCATGCAACGTGCACTTCTTTTAGGGGTTTTTAATTTTTCTTTTATTGCGTGTTGTTGTGTTTTGGGGAGAATGCGATTGCGAGTTGAAATCATTATCATATGGTTTAGTTTGTGTTTTTCATGTATTTTTTCGGTGATGGTGGTTAAGCTTTTGTTAATGGAGGTTCTAGGTTTTTTTCTAGGTGAAGAAGACAGTTTATATGTTTGATGTATACTTACATTTTATTAGGTTAATGTATACTTATATATTTTTCGATGTATACTTAGATGTGTTTTTCTTTGTATAAGTAGTTAATTTTTTATGTATGTATTTATGTTGTTGTATACTTATGTTTTTTGTTGTATACTTATATGTATTTTGATGTATACTTATAAGTATTTTGTTGTATACTTATATTTTTGTTTGGCAATTATAATATGCAAGACAAATATGTTAAATATACATCATAATAGTGTTAAATATATAGTAAATATATGTTAATATACGATCTGATAATAATGAGCGTTATTTTCTCTCTCTCTCTAACTAATTTTACTTAATCCACGGTCCCCACATATTAATGAGCTTGATTCTCTCTCTCTCTCTCTCCCCCTCTCTCTTTCTCTATAACTCGATTCTTTGATTCACGGTCCCCACATGTTTTTGTTTGACCATTTTAATATGCAAAGAAATTATGTTAAACATACAAAGAAAATAGTGTTAAGTATACAACAAATATATGATAAGGCATCTCCAATGCCATTCCTCTAAAAACCTCTAAAAACCTACTTTTTGGTGGGGCCCATAATGCCACATCATAAAAACCTCAAAAAGAAAAACCCCATCTTTCTCTCCACAATCCAAAACCTTTAAATAGCTTTTTTGTGGACCCTACAATCCTAACAATAAAATCACATATCTTTTATTAAAACATAAATCTTTATTAAAAAAATAAGTAATTAAATTTTTCTTTTTTTTTAATGGAAAGAAGCGTGCATCGATCGAATGGTACCGCTTTTTGTTAGAGTGAAAAACCTCGCTACCCACAATGGGCTTAGCTTTTTGGGCTAAGGTTTTTCAATTGAAAACCTTTCAACAAACCCCCATTGTAGACACCCTAAGTGTACAACATAATGCATGGCGGAAGCACATGCGTGATTTTCTCTCTAGCGAGTTTTTCGCGATCTTCTCTCTCCCACATGATTTTCTCTCTCATAATAACCGATTCCATATTTGGATGGTCCCCCACATGTTTGTTTTGACAATTATACCCTTATGTTGCCTTATTTAAATGTTTAATGTAATTTTAAACCCTATTTATCTTAGCCATTGATATAGACAAAATGAGAGTTGAGATGAGTCCACATTGTCTCACTATAATATGTGGTCTCATTGGATCCTCCCATATATATATATATATATATATATATATGACAAAGACTCTCTTCTACACCTAATATTACAAGCTATATACAACAAACAAAGTGAAGAACTCATATAAAATTCTCCGAGAATGCTCACTGTCTAAGAATTCCCTGTAATCATGAGTTCTCCTCTCGTGAAGGAGTCATGTCACCGTAGGGTTCATGTTAGGGTTTCTCTTGTACGCTTTCAAAGATCATGATCGGAGCCGCAGCCGTGTGCCGTATTTCGTCTTCCCATTATCTATTCTCCTCTTAGTTGCCCTCTTCTTCTGTCTTTCTATTTTTTCTCTTTTTCGTTGTCTTGTTTTTCTCGAATCTCCCTTCCTTGTAGATTTAGGTTTTCATTATGACTAGGATTTTCTAGTTTTTCTGTTTCTTCTTGTCTCCTTAGCCCGAACCTCGTTCGATCCTTTCTCTTTTCTATTTCTAGGGTTTCTATTGAGTTGAGCCATTTTACCACTGACCTGTTGAAAGGGTTAATCAAATTTAACTCTCTAATTTTTCTCGTGGTCATTTGCGGGTTCAAGGCGCGCCAAGAATCGATGTTCATACTGTTATTCGATCCCGGGCTTGGTTTTGAATTATCACAGAAACGAAAGGGGCTGTCGTGGATCTAGATGAGGCTTACACAACCGTGCCTCTTTTACTGGATGAAAAATCTTTTAGTTTGGTCGGAAAACTCTTCTCCGATAAATCATGGAAATCTTTTTACTTGATTGATGTGATGAAAAAATAATGGAGGGGAAAAAACTCGATTGTAGCCAGGGAATGGGGTGATGGACTAATTCTATTCAGATTTGAATCAGAGGCAGATATGGATTGGGTGTTAGCAAATCAATTATGGCACTATAAAGGAGGGCCATTTTTGATTAGAAGATTGGTATCCGACGAACAACCGTCCCAAGATTGTGTTGAATCAAAGTTGGCCTATAGGTTTGAGTATACGATGTTCGGTGGCATGCATGAACCTAAATACCGCACGATTGCTTGCAAAATAGATCGGGAATTCGATATCCTTGATGATTCTAATGAATGTTTCTTTGGCAAATTAATTATGTTCAAGACTAGAATTTACAAAGCCGCTGGTTCGGGTTCTCACGATCCGAATTCAATGTAAAAATCTTACGTTGCCCCTGAAATACAAAGCCCTTCCGATATATTGCTTTTGTTGTGGCCTCATAAGGCACTTTTAACGGAATTGCGAGACCTATGATCGTAATGAGTGTCAATATACATCAAGCATGAAATAGGGCCATGGATCAAAGCATCTCCCCTCAAACGGAGTACACCTAATTGTAATTACCCCCGAATACTGCACATCCCCCGGCTCGTTCTTTAATTGTTTGGTTAAAATACTCTGTGCTCCTCATCCGCTTCGTCTCACAAAACCCATAACCCAACTCCCACCTTTCTGGACTCCCCCAATCCTACACAGAAACCTCAGAATCACCATTCTAACCAACCTCATAATCTTGAAAACAACCAAATCTTTCATTCCCTGGACTCCCTGTCACTTACATCATCCCGCACAAAAAAAAAAAGCAAAGTACAATCCTCCCTCAAATTCAATACTTGGATATGACAATGAAATAAATATCCCACAAATCCTACCACTGACCAACAATAACACCCGCCAATCCCATAATCAAACACCCACATTTATTACGTCCCAACCATGAAATCCCCTAACCCACAATAAATCTCAACCTATGTGCCCAAACCAAACCACCACACATACCGACAAAAAACAAACAAACCCAACCCTTCCTTTTTACATAACGCACAACCCACACACTCGTCCACCCCTAATTCTACCGCTATTAAACCAAAAAAATTCTGGACTTGGCTTAAACAAAGAACACCAACAAAAAAAACACTTACTACCCATACCCCATCCAAATGCCACACTTCTTCCGATCCCAACCCCTATACCAAACCAACCATTAACAAGAATAACAAAAAGCTTAGAATTCGGGTTGTTTGATGTATTCCGAGTGATTTTACTATATCGACAGAGATCGCTTCAAGCAATCCCATCGGGAACAATGAGTTGCCCGACATAGAATCATTACGGGAACTCGCACATAATTTAACTCTACCACGGTTATGCGCGGGTGACTTTAACGAGATTCTCTTTAATTTCGAAAAAATTGGTGGTAGGGTCCGTAATGAGGCTAAATTACGGATTTTCGTTTGGTGTTGCAAGAAGCTTTTCTAGATGATTTAGAGTACAATGGCTTTAACTTTACTTGGTCGAATGGTCAATCTGGTGAGCACAACATACAAGAACATCTTGATCGATTCCTCATAAATTCTGATTGGGTCTCTTTTTTTCTGGCATCTTCCTAGGATTGAGTCATACCACTACCCTATTGTCATTAAATGGAGGAAAGAAACTATACGATCTCGGACTGCAAAAAGCATGACGAAATATTTTTAGATTCAAATCAATGTGGTTATTAGATGAGACATGTCAAAAGGTGATAAAAAATGCGTGGCAACATGGCTCACATATTGACTGGCTGCTTCCATTAAAGGAAAGTCCAAACATGTGGCATAAAATTGAAAGAATGGGAGAACAATCACTTTGGTAATGTTCGTGCCCAAATTCGAGAATGCGAGGAGCATTTACTACAAATGCAAGCGATATGCCTTCACCGTTGATGTTAATGAGTCGTAATCTTTTGGAAAAATGATTGCAGGACCTCCATTGTAAACAAGAAAAGATGTGGCACCAACGATCTAGGGCTAATTGGATTAAAGATGAAGACAAGAACATGGGATTTTTCCACAAGGTTGTGAGTGGCCAAGAATGCGAAACACAATTGAGGGGATTAAAAATTAGGATGGTGTTTGGCTAGAGGACCAGGTGATGTCGAAAGGGAATTTGCGATTATTTCAAAACCATTTTCAAAAATCAATCCAATGGATATGAATACAATTCTCAACGTCGTGGACCCAAAAGTGGATGAAATGAATGAGTTATTGATTCGCCCTTTTGACGCCGAGGAGGTAATTTTGGCTCTGTCTCAAATGCACCCGATGAAATCTCCGGGCCCGATGGTATGCCTACCCTTTTTTATCAAAAATTTTGGCCTCTTATTAAGTTTGATATCATCTTTGTTGTCCTTAGGATTTTAAATAATGATGAAAGCCCCAAACCTATTAATGATACCTTTATTGTTCTCATCCCGAAAAAGAAAAGAGTGGAAAATGTGACCAGATTATATGCCTATTAGCCTTTGTAATGTAATTTTTAAACTCGGTTACAAAAACAATTGCTAATAGACTAAAAATTGTTCTCGCCCGATCTTATTTTTCACACTCGATGCCGCTTTTGTGCCTGGCCGGCTTATTACTAATAATGCTTTGCTCGCGTTTGAAATTTTCCACCATATGAAAAATAATCCGGCTAAAAAAAGTGGTTTCTTTGCTTTTAAATTTGATATGTCTAAAGTCTACGATCGAGTGGAATGGTCTTTTCTATGTTCGGTGATGCTTAGAAATTGTATTCATGAATCTTTTGTCTCCCTTATTATGAATTGCATTACCTCTATTTCTTTCTCGATTCTCCTCAATGGCCGGCTAGGGGAACCTTTTCCCGTCCCGTGGCTACGCCGCAGGGATCCACTATCACCATATTTTATTCAGTTTTGTGCAGAGGCTTTTTTTTTTTCCTTTGATTAGGAAAGTAGAGGCAACCCATAATTTGCATGGTGTTCGAGTAAGTAGGCAGGCTATGGAAATATCCCATCTCTTTTTGCCGATGATAGTATCATCTTTGGAAGGGCAAATGAGAGGAAATAAGCATTGCGAAGGAGATCATTTCAGCCTATGAGAGGGCATCGGGCCAAATGAATTAATCTAAAAAAGTGAAATTTCCTTTAGCAAAGGAATTGAAGTCGGGCCGACAGAAGCGATTAGCCAACATGCTCGGAGTTTCATTGGTCGATAAAGATATGGTCTATCTTGGTGTTCCAGCGGTTGTTGGTAGATCAAAGAAGGAAATCATTACGCTCGTTGTAGACGGGATGCGAAAAAATTAAAGAATTGGAAGAGTCGATCATTTTTCGGTAAAAAAATGGTTCTCATTAAATCGTGGCCCAATCGATCCCCACTTATTTAATGAGTGTTTTCATTTTTCCTAATGTCATGTGTAATAAGATTAATTCAATTATATGTAATTTTTGGTGCGGACAGAAAGAGACAAAAAGAGGATTCATTGGCGGCGTGGAATATTTTGTGTCGGTCTAAATAGGAGGGAGGGCTGGGATTTCGGGATATAAAGTGTTTCGATGAAACAATGATTGCTAAATAGGGGTGGCGACTTATTCACAACGAGGGCTCCTTTTGTCCAAAATTCTCAAAGCTAAATACTTCCCGCCAAGTTCGTTCCTTACAACTACACTTGGCCATAATCCATCATATACTTGGAGAAGCATTGCGGAGGAAGAAATGTTCTTTGAGAGGTATGTGATGGCGTATTGGGGATAGGAAAAATGTTCGAGCATGGTCGACCCTTGGATAGTTGATAATCCCAATTTTCGACCCTTAACTCCGAACCGAATATGGGGTTGATCGTTTCGTGAGTGAGCTTATGAAGGTGAATAGAGGTTAATGGGATAAGGATAAAGTTAGGGAGGTTTTCAATAGTGAGGATTCAAGGCTATTCTTACTATGCCAATAAGATATCTTCGACAACCGGATCGTTTGGTTTGGCATTATACAAAGGATGGAAAATATTTGGTTAAATCGGGCTATAAATTGGCAAAAATGCACAATGGGCTCTTCGTCGACTTCGGGTTCGAATAAAAATTAAATTGTGGAAATGGATTTGGAATCTCTCTATACCACCTAAAATCCAATTATTCCTTTGGAAGTGTATTCAAGAATTTTACCAACACCCACGACTTTGGAAAAGATGGGGGTTGAGGTTTGTTCAATTTGTCACCGATGTGGAACATTCATAGAGACACCGAGCACGTTCTCTACGGACTGTGATTGGACAAATTTTTTTTTTGGGCTGCATCTCCGATCCGGCTTTGAATTTTGACAGATATGGAAGGATGGAGTATGGTAGAATGGCTCACACATATGATGGAGAAGGACCATAAGGAGAGCCATGCTCTTTTCTCTATGTTACTTTGAACGAGTAGGGATGCTCGGAATAAGCTAATCTTTAGTAACAAAATCGTGGATCACTCTCATTGCTTTTTATTAGTCAAGTTTCAGACTTGAGGAACATGCACGAGCATGTGGAAATGGAACCAATAGGATAAAGCTCTGAAGCGAACGGGAGAAATTCCCGTTTTCCCTAAAGATCTTTTTGTAGAGTATTTTCTGTTTGTGGCAAGTACCTTTGGAGACAGAGTCTCAAGCATCGAGAGTGCAAGATACATGAAAGATACATTGTCCACATTCCCGTCAAGAGATTGGAACTCCGGATGATCGTACAATGGTACCATTCTGCTTCGGTTTTGATGTTGTATGGCCTCGAGGAGTAGTTCGCTGATGTAGCCAACTTCGAAAAGCTTTCAAGGCCATCTCAGTCTTGAATTGAGAACATGGAAAGAGGATTTGCAAAGACTAAACCAATTTGGACAATAGATATGCAACGATCACGGAGATATTTGACGAACATCATTAATGATTAGGGAATGAACAAACCCAAGAAAAATCACTCAGTAGCGAGCAAGTTACATATTTCAAGTCTCTATTTGCCAAAATGGTAATTTGGAGCGCCAAAAATGCCAAGTTTCAAAGCAGAAAAGAGGGATCACATCTTTAGGATAGACTAGTCACACAAAAATGATATAGAGTTGTTTGAAGTCACAACATAAGGCAAACCTTCTAAAAATAGAATCCACCATGCATACGGAAATGATGGTGATGCAAATAGTGATGAAGCTAATGACAATGAGATGAAGGCTCTGTGATCGAGTTTAAAACAACACACTCCACAAATCATGACAAGATGAACTTGACAAACAAGAAACTGGATCTTTTCCTTGAGTATCCTCTGAATCAACACTCCCTCCTGGTGATGATGCCAAAATGGGGAAGATAGTAGTAAGGGGAAAAGAAGTTAGATGAAGAAACCACCCATGAAGATTATGCTTGCACAAGCCCCTCGGTTTTGCTCGATCACTGCCTCACTCGTAATCACCGCCACATGATCTATCTCAGAGAAGAGAAAGTCGACCGGCTTTGAAGAAATCTTGAGAAGCCATTGAGGCTGATTTTTAGAAGGTAAATGAAAGGCATCATATGACAGATTGAAAGTTGAAAGGCAAAGTTTGATGGCTCCCAATTGAATTATTGAAGGACTCCTAGCAAAGTGAAGCCACCTCGGGAGTTAGTTGTTCCGATGCGGAGATCTCGAGCCAAGATCCTTAGAGGAATTTCAAACACTTGCATCAAAAGGATTTTTCGAGAAATGACTCTACCATAGGCATGGATTTGTATTGGAAAAAATGGTCTAGAGCTATGTTAAATAACCAAGAAGCAAAGATACTTCTAGGGCACAACCCGTGGCAAAGACACTCTAGAGGAGGAGCTCGGACTGGAAGGGGAAGGGGAAGGCTTAACGAGGTGGAAGAGGCAAAGGTACTCCACCGACCAAAGACTAAAAATGTTTGCTATGTAGATCCCCGAGAAGAAAGGGCTAATCTCTTGGGTTGGGATAGACGAACTATCTAATAAAGGGAGGAATGAGGAAGCTATAAGAATACAAGAGGAAGAAAATGCTAGGCTAGATCGCGAATAGAAAGACAACAGAGGGAGGACCTTGCCGCAAAAGTTCCTACGAAAAGAATAAGAGAGATGAGGAAGATGGAAGAGGAAAAGAGCATAAGAGGATATAAGGAGAGCAGAGGAAGATGATGTGTGAATAAGGAAATAGTCGAGGCATTGCAGACAGATGGAACCCTTCAGGTTGTATTGTATCTAATTGTAAAAACACACACTTATAAGTACTCTATATATGCTCGAGTTGTGCTTCGACACCTTATATAGATTTATACATTGTAAAAGCTTTGTAAATTGCAAAGAATGATATGTTTAATAAAATTACATATTATACACAATCATTCTTTGTTTTCTCGACTATTTACTTTGCTATGTTTATTTAAGTTTTGGTATCATCAAAAAGGGGAAATTATTGGGAAAATTTATGTATGGATTTTGATGATACCATGTAAAACTTAGATTAGGAAGTTGGCACCCCAATTCAAATGTAATTCAACTTGTAATAGATATGGTTCTATGAGCGGAGTCAAAGGAAGCCAAGTTGAAGAATAGCAAGACTCGATCAAGATTGAAGATGAAGACCCACCTATGTGGTAGCCGATTGAAGCGAAGTGAAGGATTAGTCAAGTGACGAAAGGCTCGTCTCGGTCCACCGACCGAAAGCAAAGCCATTCCAAAATGATTGGAATCATTTCTCAAAGGGTAAGCAACAACCAGGATCAAAGAAAGTTGAAAGAGATCCGTTGTCAAGCCAAGTCAAAGTTTTGTTTGAAATAGGCATGTGTCGACTTCCATCAATAAAGTTGTTTTTTTGAAAGAATGCAAAAGGCTAGGAACCAATGGGATATACCTAAAATCCTAGAGTTTAAGGAAAAGTCACAGAGCATTAAAATCAAGGCGGTCTCCATCAATGTCTTTGCGCAAGACAAGACAAGCCAACAACCTACAAAGTGTAGTTTGAATAATGTGTCTATCTCTTCAACGGACATATTTCTCAAACATGCACTATAAAAGGCCGAGGATTCCTTTGAGAGAAAGTCACCCAGATTATCAAGATTACAAGCATACAAGTGAGTCCTAGGAGCGACTAGTTGTGTGATCAAAGCGATTTGGGATGATAACCATTTTGTAACCTAGTCAAGTAACTTAGTGGATTCCTCTAGGGGTTGGATTAGAGGAATTAGAGGAATTATCCCATCCTCGAACCACAATAATTGTTTGTGTCCATTTACATTCAAAGACCCTTACTTTCCCGCATTATATGTATATATGTTGATAGTTAAATTGCTTAAGTCTACTAATAATAAGCTGCTAAAACAAGTGTTGAAAAATGTATTCAAATCCTAAGAGTGAAAGTCTTCCGCCGTTAAAAACCAAGTTAATCGATGCTTTAAAGTGTCAAATGAAAACAAATGAAGTTATACTATTAACAAATGTCAATCAGTCTGTTGAGTGGGTAACTTTGCTATGTAAGACAACTTAGTTGTCCTCAAGGACTTAGCCGACTTGAGTCAACTCAATTGTTTAATGGACTAAAATCGAAAAGTTGGTAAAGTTTATTCAACCCCTTCTAAACTTTTCTTATCACCCTTGGGACCTACAAAGATATTCCTCATGGAGGGTCCTAGTAAATTTTCTCTCCTCTTGCCAAGACCCGGGAGAGGGGCCTCCTCACAAGGGTCACCGTATATTTTTCTCCCCAACAAAAATGTGCAAGAAAAAGAAGGCAAATATGATAACATTTGTGGGAAAGAGATCAAAATGATAAAGCATGAAACTGGTGAAAGCTCTAGAAGGGCGCCCGCTCTGGGCTCTGAAAGGGCACCGCATGAGCTCCATAACGGGCGCCCCCTTCGAGCTTTGGAAGGGTTCCCCAAGAGCTTCAGAAGTGTGCCCCCCCCGGGATCCTGAAAGGCGCCCCCTGAGCTCCAGAAGGGCACCCTTGATGGTTGCGCAAAACAGTATCCCCTAACATTAAACACAAGTATCTCCGACAGGAGTAGAAGCTTCATTCCAAAGGAAAGGGTCCACCTCTACACAAAATATGAACGAGTCTTCGAAAACAACAGGGTACATACAAATATCACAAGTAAAACATTATAAAGAAAACATATATACATAAAGAACATCAATGTAGAATAAAGCAATGGAGTATCATCCGGCCACCCAGGGCGAAGAAACATCTCAAACAAAAAAGAGAAAGCAAATAATATCCAAGTGTATAAAGCAAGTCATAAACATGTGGGCAGAAATCAAAGGCCATCTAGGTCGGAATACAACTATCAATGATCAAGCATGGGGGGCTCTATCTCCCTCAATAGCATTGGCTCTACCATACTCTTCTCCGTCGCTGACACCCACACCGTCGACTCCATTAGGAAGACCCTGCCAAGTCTTAATATCATAATTCTCCTCCTCCTCAGAAACATTATATTCTAAGATGCATATCACCTTGCTGAAGGCCTTTCCGCTGTGTCGTAGAAATTTCCGACAATAGCGCACCACCTTATCGAAGTAGGAGGAGGACTCTCTCATCAGATCTGAATGATAATACATGAAGGCCTGAAGAGTTTTTGTTACTGTCAGAAAAAGGACTGGACCTTTCTTTAGCCAATAACTTGATACATACCAGTATGAGACTAGAAGAATAACTTACCTATCTATGCCTCGTGAGCAAGCTGATCCTTTACCCGAGCATACTTCTTGGACAAATTTGACATCTGACTCTCATGATGACTAGCACCCACCTTAAGGGTTTTCACCTCACTTTGAAGTTGGGGATTCTCGGCCTCCGTCATCTCACCTTGAAGGTTCGAATCCGCCGTGAGGTTCAGAATTTACAATAAAAATTCCACAAGTCTTAGTGAAAATTGACAAAGAATGAAGAATGAAGATGCAAAGTAAGCACAAATTCATACCTAGGAGACATCCCTGCAAAGGTGTGTCTCGATGTTGTTAAAGGACAGAGACCCAAGATGGGACTGGTCATCAACTGACAAAGCCTCTCTCATACTAACCTATCCCAAGCTGGAATCCTTGTAGTCCCAATAGTAATGAATCCCATCATGACGACTCACTCTTCCAGAAAAGATAATTGGAGGATCGATGGTCCTGAAAAAGCATCACCAGGATCCGTCCTTGGACTCTTCCCCCCAAAAGAGCTTGAAGGAGGAGAGAGAGCAGAAACATCATCAACACGATCCCTGTAACGAGAACCCAGGGGCCAGTTACCCTCAAGTAAGCAAGGGCGTGACCCTAGCTCACCATCACTTCGGAGCAGGGCACTTGTGTTGGGAAATTTATTGTTTAGATTTTGATGAATGCCATGTAAAACTTAGACTAGAAAGTTGGCACCCCATTTTCCTTGTAATTTGTATTGTAATAGATAGGGCTTGTCGAGTCAAGTCGATTGTGCTGGATATACAAGAAGTCAATCAAGACTAGGATGAAGACTCACCGTGAAGCAAAGCGGTGAGTGAGGCAAGGAAGAAATGTCAAGGACTCGATCAAGGAGTATCACCGAGATACAAATTGTGTGAAAAGTCACCAAGTCAACTCAAGAAGCCAAGTCTCAAGTTGAAGTGACAGATGAGTCTTTCAATCATTGGAGCGACTCAAGTCACCTGGGAAAAGGCAAAAAGAAAGAGGAGTTAATCGAAAAGAATCATTTGCCTGAAGTCAAGAATATTACTTAATCAAGTAATACTTCCATGTTGCCATGTCTTAAAGTGTTCATCCCCCGAAGCATGCAAAAATAAACCAATGGGAAGATCACTGCACCTCGTGTCGATTCTCGAAAAGTCAACATTCATTTAATACGAGGAAATGTCAACATCAAGGAGTGCAACAAGACAAGCCAACGAACACAAGTGATTTTCAAAAAATCGGCCTATCTCTTCAACGGCGATTTTTGAAAGTTCACTATAAAAGGCCGAGGAATCTCATTGAGAGAAGGTTACTCAACCACGAACAATCAAGAGATTATTCAATTTGTAACCTGCAAAATATTCTCAAGCATAATCAAGCAAATCCTCAAGCCTAAAACACGAAGAAAATCGATCCAACACTAAGTTGTGAAGGAAAGACAACTTCAAACTGTTGAAGAGAAAACTTTTGAAGTCTCAAAAGGGGTCTATATTCCAAGGAGGATTGTAGAAAGGTTCAAGGTCGAACCAGTCTCAAGTTATTAGAGGGTTTCGTGATCAAATCCAAGAAGCTTGAGCAAGTAAGTCAAGTAACAAGGCACCGCCTGTGAAGAAGCCGAGTCGAATGAGAAGCCAGTATGTGACCAAGGCATCTCCCAACCGAGTGGGATATGAAAGTCATGGCCATGAGACACTCCATGGACCTATCAAAAACATCCAACCATGAGCTATTCTCGGATCTCAAAGCCTATGAATTTGAGCCGAGAACAAAAGACCAAGAGGAGACAATTGTGCCCAAAACAAATTGCTCACGATTGTTAAGGATGGCAAGAGAGCCGAGGTCAAAGAGGTCATTGACCAAGAGGAGATCGCACCGATGGTTAAAAGGTTCAACAAGTTCTTCAATAAGAACTACAAAAGAAGCAAAGGTGAATCCTCCGTAAGACACTCGGCTTCCTCCAAGTCAAGGGAAGACAGACCACCCAAGAGAGCGAGCATCAAAAGGTTGAATATCAAAGAACTGATAATCCAAGAAGCGGAAAGAGCGACCAAAGAGCCGAGAACCCGTGTTGGAACCGTAGACAACCACGACACTTCGCTATTAATCGTCCATATCCTCGTAGTCAATAAATACAGGAATGAAGAAGAAAGAAGAGTCTTGAGAGAAAGAAGACATGAAAAGAAAAAGGCTATGTTGGGCCGCAGAGACTCACGAGACAACTAAGTCAAAAGAAGAAGCGGCCACTCAGAGTAGTAAAGCCGACTACTCAAGTGATTCTCAAGAAGAATGATCCTGTCTAATGGCTAAAGCACAAGATCAACCTCCGACCAAGAAGATGAAGTACACTCTAACTCATCTCACTCGATCTAGTGATAGTGATTGTGACACACACACTTCATCACCCACTGATCTTTATGATTCATTAGGCAAAATGATGAAAGACTTTGAGCACATTAAGTCCTCACACACACTATTAAATGAGGAAAACAACCACTCAAAAGCCAAAACTCATAGTTGACTAAGGAACCGAGTACTCTAAGTCACATAGCCGATGAGAACAAAGAGTCAAGGCCGAGAATGCTAAACTAATAGCAGAGATAGTCGCTATAGAAAAGAGGGAAAATGATCTCAAAAATGTGATTGCTTCATTCACAAAGGCATCTAAATCATTGGATGACCTTATAATGAGCCAAAAAGAGTGTGGAGATAAAACTGGCATAGGATTCAATTCCTTTGTGCAGGCATCAAACTCCCGAGTGATCTTAGAAAAAGGATCTTCAAGTAATGAAGCATCTCAAAACCCAAGACACCAAATGTTGCACCCACATTTACTCCAAAGAACAACCACAAACAAACTGGCCTTAGATATAAAGGAAAAGGAAAATGTACCGATTGAGTATCTTTGAGAGGACAAATGAGAAGAAATTTAGCAGAGTTCCTCAAAACTCCAAACGAAAAGTACTGTAAAGAATAAACAGAGCTACCAAAAACCCCAGAAGTTTTATCAAAGAAACACATATGATGGGAATGGTAGAAATTACCCAAGCCAAGCTGATTGGAATAATGTGAAATATCAGCAAAGACCTATGGAATATAAGCCTAAATGGCAAAGGCCTAGAACTCAGCAAAGGCCATTCCAAAGGCAAAAGAGCTATCATCAGCACTCATATGCACCCAAGCACTACACTCAGAAATGTCACAACTACCCCAAGAAGGCAATTGCTAAAAGACACACATGCATACAGACAAAAGAGATAGATGTATGAACCTAAAGCCCCCAAGCAATGTGCCAAAGTGAATTATGATTATGGCACGGATAGATGGCAACCTCTTAGAGTCAAGTCATTTGGCTATAGGTTGGTTGGATCATCTTACAACACTAACCCCTCGGACCTGCACAAGCATGGGTACCTAAAAACTAATTTCCGTGATTACAGGTTCAAGGAATGTGAGTGCCAAGGAACCTGGTACATGGATAGTGGATGTTCTAGACACATGACAGAAACAAGAAAAATCTGTCAAAATTCAAGTAGATTAGAGGCACAAAAGTCATATTTGGAGGAAATGAAGCTCGGGAAATAAGAGGCAATCGGATCCATCAAGAAAAATGGATTAGAAATCACAGACGTTGCATATGTTGAAGGCCTCAACTTCAACCTCATTAAGCATTAGCCAACTCGCGACAAGGGCTATAATGTTGGATTCAATATAGAGTGTGCCAAATTAAAGACACCGAATCAAATGAAGTAGTGTTGCAAGGATCCGACAAAAGGACATGTATGTGGTAGATTGGTCTACTTTGCCACACCAAGCACTTGTCTGTTAGCAAAGAGAACAAATTTAATCAAGTTGGCTGTGGCACAAGAAGTCGAGTCATCCAACTTCAAGACAATCAACAAGCTTGCAAGGAGTCAACTTGTGGAGAACGATTGCCGACTCGGTGTACAAGAATGAAAGTGTTTGTGATGCATGTCGATGGGAAAACAGATCAAATCATCATTCAAAGAGAAGTCAAGTCCATTTTCAACAAGGATATTGCATCTGTTGCATATGGATCTATTTGTCCATTGAGCCAGCTAGCATAAGTGGAAAGAAATACACTTTAGTAGTGGTGGATGATTATTCAAGATATACATGGACAATCTTCATGTGTAAAAAGAAGGAAACTTTGCGTAGAAGTTACCTCAAATGACGAAAGAGTTCAAAATAAGAAGAGTCAAACCATTATAAAGATAAGGTCCGATAGAGGAACCGAGTTTGTCAATGGGATAATAACTCAATATTGTGTTGAAAATGGTATTGCTCATGAATTATCTGCAAGCACTCCACAACAAAATGGAGTAGAGAAAAGAAGGAAACGAATAGTGAGAACAAGAAGCAACGGACACAAATGCAGAATCCCCTGTTGACAGGATCGTGTCTCCACCGCCCGATCTTTGCCGAAGGAGCCGAGCAAGAGTATGTTGCCTTCCATTCCTGAAAAGGAAGGGGCAACAAGAAGAGGATAAAGATGATGACGTGATGGTGGTTTCTCCTGTGTACCCGGACATTCAAAGGCCGTCTGCGTGAATGGTGAGCATGGAAGTCGAGTCACTCGAGGTACGCTTTGAACGCCCGAATTCATTGAGGAAGAGGAAGAATTGCTAAATTTCCTAGGATTTACCACATCGTGCCAGGCACTTGATGAAGATAATCACCGGATATCTTGCATATCTTCAAGGAAAACGAAAAGGAGAGATTAGCGAGAGGAAGCTAAAGCTCGTAAGAAAGCCAAAGATTTGTCCTTTCACCGAACCGACCACCATACTCATCCTCACCTTGACGTGCTCTCGGGCATGTGATGAGGACATGGACCCCATTGCTTTGCACAAGAAAAGTTGGACATGCGGCAAAGCCATGCGGAATCCACATTGATACATGAGAAAGAGGCGATGGAAGGACCGGAGAGTCCTCCAAATCACAACCGAGATTGATCCGTTGGGAGTGGTACGATGGATGCCACGATTATTGCCGCAACCACTTCCCGATTCACTCGAGAGGACGGATCTAAGGTATCTTACCACCGCCCCATGGCCGAACACTCAAAGGAAACAACTAGAGTCCGGAGCAAAGTGACCCCAACATAAGTCACTCACCGGGTGAGCCAACCGAGGGGAAACTCACTCCACCGCAGCCTAGGTCGAGAGGATGTTTATGCGATGACTCCACAATGCGAAGGAGGCAAAGTGGAGAATGAAAAAGAAATAGAACAACAAAGCAAGTTGTCATTGACGGCTTCCGGACATTAAGTCTGTCTCGGTGAAGTGCCAACAACTTTGCGGTGAGGACGCTGCGATGCGATCGAGGCACGATGGATCTCGCCGGGAGTTAACACTGGGCAATAAAAGTGCAATCCACGGAGTTGAGACTCCTATGGATGCCACCTGCAGAAGACCCTAAGACAAGCGTGCTGTGGAAGAGATTGTACAAGGCCCCGGTGCGATTGAGACTGTTGGAGGTAATGAAGGCCTAAGGGAGTTTGAGACTTCCCTAGGTAAAAATCAAGGAGATAAGAGCATTTCTCGAACATAATTGCTGATTCGAGAGGAGGAAATCAGCTCTTCATGACTCCCGGATGATCCCGATACAACATTCTTGGGAGCCGCAGATGAAAATCGAATCAACCCCGCCAAAGAGGACTCAAATGTGGATGTTCTACCAAGTACAAGCAAGCTAAAATTCAAGGTTGCTCGACAATCTTTCAATTTTGATGATGAACCAAATCCTCGGTTTCATCATCTTCCGATGATCTTGATGGTGCGGTGAGGACACACAAATTCATTTAGCGAAAACCATTTGAGGCCGAAGAAGGCATTAAGGCAGTGAGGCTTAGTCACCGCCAACCTCACACCAAGGCCCAAATGAAACCGAAGTCATCTGTGCAGCTCCCAAAGCTGCAAACAGAGTCGACTCAACTAGGCACATCACAGGCTCGAACGATCGTACATTCCATACCTTACGTCCGTGATGATGCTTTCAAAGAGACTTTTTCTTTTTCAATTGAGGTGCCTGACCTTGTAGAAGAAACAACTCATGAGCGAAACGCAGTACCACAAACCTTGTAGAAGAAAGCGACATGATCAATAAAAGATCGATTCTAAGCATACATTCTGTGATTCTACATTTGTCTGTATGTATCTTTGCTGTTTAATTATTGTATGAATGTTTTAAGTTTTGGCATCATCAAAAAGGGGGAAATTGTTGGGAAATTATTTTGTAGATTTTGATGAATGCCATGTAAAACTTAGAATAGGAAGTTGGCACCCCATTCTTGTTATAAATTGCATTGTAATAGATAGGGCTGGTAGAGTGAGTCAAGTCGGCTATGCCTCGAACATGCGAGGCGCAATCGGAGACTAAAGGAAGACTCATTGTGGAGGCGGTGAGTGTGGCAAAGAAGAGAAGACAGGAACTCGACTGAAGGTGCAGCTAAGATGCAGCTGAGTGAAGTATCAGTCAAGTCAACTCAAGATAGCCAAGTCTCAAGTTGAAGTGACAGAAGAGTCATCCAATGATTGGAAGTTGACTCTAAGTCACCTGGGAAGGCAAGGAAATGCAGTCAAGTCGAGATAACTGAAAGAGATCCGTTGCACAGAAATCAAGAGAATTACTTAAACAAGTAATACTTCCATACTACCTTTCTTGAAGTGCTCGGTCCCGCATGCAAAAGGAATAAACCAATGGGAAGCACTGCACCGTGTCAGAACTCTGAAAAGCTGAAGAATCGTTCATACGAGGAAACGTAAATTCCAAGGACTGCAACAAGACAAGCCAACGACCACAAGTGACTTTCAAAAATAAGCCTATCTCTTCAACGGGCGATTTTTGAAAGATCACTTTAAAAGGCCGAGGAATCACTCGAGAGAGGGTTACCGACTGAACCACAAACATTCAAGCTAACATTTGAATCAGTAACCAAGAATACTCTCAAGTCATTCAAGATCAATCCTCAAGCCTACATTACGAAGGAAATCAATCCAACACTCACCTATGAAGGAAAGACAACTTCAATCAGTTGAAGAGGAAACATTTGAAGAATCAAGGGGTCTACATTCCACGAAGGATTGTAGAAAGGTTCAAGGTCGAACCAGGCTTAAGTTAATTGGAGGGCTTCGTGATCAAATCCAAGGAACTTAAGCAAGTGGGTCAGTAGTAGCAAGGCAACTGCCTGTGAAGAAAGAAGCCGAGTCGCACGAGAAGCCACCGTGTGACCAAGGCATCTCCGGACCGAGTCCCAAAGGATCAAGTCACCTTTGTGTGATCAAGATTTGTATACGGACCGATAACCACTCGTATATTGATCAATACTTAGTGGATTCCTCCAGGAGTTGGAGAAGAGAGGAGTAGAAGAATTACCCCATCTTCGAACCTCTATAAAAACTTATTGTGTCATTTACATTTCAACACTTTAATTTCTCGCATCTTATTTGTTATATCTCTTGATAAATTTGCTATCCAATTGATAATCAACTCGAGTGCTAAAACCAAGTATTAAAACAAACTTAACCAAATTCAAGGGTGTTAAGTCTTCCAATGAAAACATATCATAGTCAAGTTAAGTCTTTAGTCAAAACAAATGAGTTATTCTATCAACAACTCGAATCCGAGTCCGTTGAGTGACTAACTCGCCGATTCACTAACTTAGCCGTCCATCAAGGACTCACCGTGAAGTATTAACTCGAACGTTTTTAAAAGGACTAAATCGAAAAGTTGGTAAGGTTTATTCAACCCCTTCTAAACCTTACACTCACACCCCTTGGGACCTACAAGTGGTATCGAGCGGTTGGTTCATTGAGCCTTCCGCACAGTTCTTGAACTAGATCTCCAAATTTTTCAAAGCTTGTTTTAGTACTCAATCTTTCTAAACTCTTTTATTCAAAGAAAGTTACTATCATGGAAGAAAATTTGACACGCATCCCTATGTTCACAATTGAAGAATTTGATGATTGGAAAATTCGTATGCGTGCTCATCTATCAAAGATTACACGATGAGATGTGGATAGTGATAGAGGATGGGCCACTCCAAATCTTAAAAGTGAACACACTGCAAGGAGAGTGCAATGAAGGAGAAAGAAGATGTTGCTCTCGGACATCGATGGTTGAAAAACCAATAGCTAAATGGACAAACGATGACAGAAAAGATATAACTTGGACAATGTGGCCAAGGACATTCTTTACAAAACTTTAGACAAAGCCATGTTCAACAAAGTCAAATCATGCAAAATGGCAAAAGAAATCTGGGACAAGCTAACCTTGATTTGCGAAGGCTCAGAGCAAATCAAAGAAAATAAACTATCTTTGTTGTACCAAAATTTGAAAATTTTAAGATGCTTGCAGGAGAAACCTTGGATCGCTTGGATGCTCGGTTCACGGAAATTACCAATGTTCTGCATGCACTTGGAAAGGAATATACACAGAAGAAATGTGTATGAAGATTCTAAGAAGTCTCCCAACCGAGTGGGATATGAAAGTCATGGCCATGAGACACTCCATGGACCTATAAAAACATCCAACCATGAGCTATTCTCGGATCTCAAAGCCTACGAATTTGAGTGAGAAGAAAAAGACCAAGAGGAGACAATGTGCCCAAAACAAATTTTGCTCCGATTGTTAAGGATGGCAAGAGAGCCGAGGTCAAAGAGGTCATTGACCAAGAGGATATCGCACCGATAGTTAAAAGGTTCAACAAGTTCTTCAATAAGAACTACAAAAGAAGCAAATGTGAATCCTCCGAAAGACACTCGGCTCCTCCAAGTCAAGGGAAGACAGACCACCCAAGAGAGCAGAGCATCAAAAAGTTGAATATCAAAGAGCCGACAATCCAAGGATGGAAAGAATCGATCAAAAAGTTGAAAATCTATGCTAGAATCTGCAGGCAACCTTGTCACTATGCCATTGAATGACCATATCCTCGTAGTCAACAAATACAGGAATGAAGAGGAAAGAAAAGTCTTCAGGAAAAGAGAAAGGCAATGTTGGCTATAGATACTCACGATCTGATCAAGTCAAAAGACACAAACAGACTCGGAGAGTAGTGAAGCGACTACTCAAGTGACTCGAAAAAGAAGCCTTGATCCGTCTAATGGCTAAAGAACAAAACCAACCTGACCAAGAAGATGAGGTACACTCTAACTTATCACACTCGATACTAGTGATAGTGATTGTGACACACACACTTCATCACCTACTCGATCTTTATGATTCATTAGGCAAAATGATGAAAGATTTTGAACACATTAAATCCTCACACACACTACTAAATGAGGAGAACAACCTACTTAAGAGCAAAACTCACAAAATTTGACTAAGGAGCCGAGTACTCTAATTCAAATAGGCTCGATGAGAATAAAAGTCTAAAGGCTAAAAATGCTAAGCTAATAAAGAGATATAGCCGCTATAGAAAAGAGGAGAATGATCTCAAAATGTGATAGCCTCATTCACTAAGGCATCCAAATCATTGGATGATCTTATTATGAGTCAAAGAGAATGTGGAGACAAGACATGCTTAGGATTTAATTCCTCTATGCTATGTCAAGTTCCAAAAGTGATTTTGGAAAAGGGATCTTCAAGCAATGAAGTATCTCTAAAATCCAAAACTCCAAATGATGCACACACATTTATTCCAAAGCACAATCACAAGCAAACTAGCCTTGGTTATAAAGGAAAAGGAAAAATGAATGCCGATTGAGTATACTTTGAGAGGACAAATGAGAAGAAATCCAAAGAGAGTTCCTCAAAGAAACTCCAAACAGAGATACTCAGAAAGAAGAAACAGAGCTACCAAAACCCCAGAAGCTCTATAAAAGAAACACATATGATGGGAATGGTAGAAAATACCCAAGCCAAGCCGATTGGAATAATGTGAACTATCGAAAGACCTATGGAATATAAGCCTAAGTGGCAAAGGCCTAGAACTCAAAGAAAGGTCATTCCAAAGGCATAAGAGCTTTCATCGACTCATATGCACCCAAGCACTACACTCAGAGATATCACAACTACCCAAAGAAGGCAATTGCTAAAACACATACACAGGCATACAGACAAAAGAGACAGCTGTATGAACCTAGAACCCCCAAGCAATTTGCCAAAATTAATTATGATTATGGCACGATAGATGGCAACCCCTTAGAGTCAAATCATTTGGCTATAGGTTGGTTGGATCATCTTACAATACTAACCCCTCGGACCCGCATAAGTATGGGTACCTAAAACCTAATTTCCTTGATTGCGGGTTCAAGGAGCAAAACTGAGTGCCAAGGAACATGGTACATGGATAGTGGTACATTCCCGGACACATGACAGAAACAAGAAAAATTTATCAAAATTCAAGGATGTTAGAGGTGCAAAAGTCATATTTGGAGGAATGAAGCTCCAGGAGAAATAAGAGGCATTGGATCCATCAAGAAAAATGGATTAGAAATAACAGACGTTGCATATATTGAAGGCCTCAATTTCAACTTGCTAAGCATAAGTCAACTCTTTGACAAAGGCTACAATGTTGGATTCAATATGGGTGTATGTCAAATCAAGGATGCTAAAACTAATGAAATAGTATTGCAAGGATGCGATGTAAGAACATGTATGTGGTGGATTGGTCAATCGCAACACCAAGCACTTGTCTCTAGCAAAGAGCACAATCAATCAATCAAGTTGGTGTGGCACAAGAAGTGAGTCACCTGAATTTTAAAACTATTAACAAACTTGCAAGAAGTAATCTTGTAGAAGGACTTCCGGACTCGATACAAGAAGGAGAGTATATGTGATTCATGTTAGAAGGAAAACAGATCAAATCATCATTCAAAGAAAAGACATGTCCATCTTCAACAAGAATATTGCACCCGCTACATATGGATCTATTTGGTCCAGTTGAACCACCAACATAAGTGGGAAGAAATACACCTTCTTTGGTAGTAGATGACTACTCAAGATATGAATGGACAATATCCATGTGTAAGAAGAAAGAAACTCTGCAAAAACTACCTCACCGATGAAGAGAATACAAAATGAGAAGAGTCAAACCATTATCAAAATAAGATCCTGGATTGAGAACCGAGTTTGTCAATGGTGTAATAACTCATTCTTGTATTGAAAATGGTATTGGTCATGAATTATCTCGCAAGGACTCCACAAAGAAAATAGAGTTGCGAAAAAGAAGAATAGAACTCTCAAAGAAGCAAAGCAAGGACCATGTTAGTCAAGTTGGTCGCTTAAAAGATTTTGGGTCAAGAATAAACACAAAGATGCTACACTCAAAATAGATGCATGATAAATGGACATTTGACAAAGACTCCCTATGAGATTTGGGCAGGAGAAAGCCAAATGTTGCATACTCAAAATATTTGGATGCAAATGTTTCATCCATAACAATGGCAAAGATAATTTAAAGGCTTTTGATGCTAAAGGCGATGAAGGTATCTTCTTAGATACTCAAAAAGCAAAGCCTACAGAGTGCTCAACAAGAGGACAATGGTTCCGAAGAATCCATCCATGTGGTGTTTAATGAACCAAATGTAAATGGAGAAAACATTGAAGAGTCGGCTAATAAGTCAATCAACCAACCATGCGAGAGAGTCCCTATGTTGAAGTCAAGCCGGAGTTATAAGTCCAAATGAAGATGAGATAGTCGAGTCTCAAAGACAACCGGAAAATCAAGCTAAGTGATGATGAGAGAGTTGATCAAAATAACACAAACCGCAAGACGATCGAATCCAAACTAACTTACTCCAACCTCGATGTAAGATGGTGAGAGATCATCCACCGAACTAATCATTGGAGATGTAAGATAAGGTGTAAAAACTAGATCCAACTCAACAAGAAGCAATGTTCACTTGCTTCATCTCACAAATAGAACCAAAAGATGTGTCACAAGCATTGGATGACACACATTGGATTCAAGCCAAGCAAGAAGAGCTAAATCAGTTTGAAAGGAACAACGTGTGGGAATTGGTTCAAGACCTACCCATCAAAATGTTATTGGCACTAAATGGGTGTTCGAAACAAGATGAATGAGGAAGGTTCTCGGTGAGAAACAAAGCAAGATTGGTAGCCAAAGGGTATTGCCAAGAAGAAGGAATAGATTTTGATGAAACTTTTGCTCTGTAGCAAGATTGGAAGCTATAAGGATGTTTCTTGTCTATGCAAACTCACAAGAACTTTATTGTATATCAAATGGATGTAAAGAGTGCATTCCTTAATGGTTTGTTGGAGGAAGAAGTATATGTTGAACAACCTCCAGGATTTGAGCAGAAGACTCTTGGAGACAATGTATACAAACTCAAGAAAGCTTTATATGGATTGAAACAGGCACCCAGCATGGTATGATACATTATCACAATTCCTAATCGAGAACGAATTCACAAAAGGCACAAGATGGATAGAACGCTCTTGAGAATTCAAGATGGGAAGAGTATACTGCTTGTTCAAATATATGTGGATGCCATCATCTTTGGATCCACAAACAAAGAGCTGTGTGATAAATTCTCAAATCTCATGCAAAGCAAATTCGAAATGAGCATGATGGGAGAGCTGACATTCTTCCTTGGACTCCAAGTGAAACAACCGAAGGATGGAACCTTCATAAGTCGACAAAATACACCGAGATTTAATGGAGAAATTTGGTATGGAAGAGCGGTCTTACAGAAAATATCAATGAATACATCGAAAAATGGACATGGATGCGGATGGCAAGCACTGTAGATCAAATAAGATCTGAGAGCACTTATTGGATCATTGCTCTATCTCATAGCAAGCGGGCCGGACATCACCTTTGCTTGTAGGTGTATGTGCAAGATTTCAATCTGCTCCAAAAGAAAGCCACATGATGCGGCCAAGAGGATCTTGAGATATTTGAAAGGAAGCGAAGAAGTTGGCTTGTGGTATCCTAAGGAAGGTGGATTCAAGCTAATTGGTTATTCGGACTCGACTATCTTTGGATGTAGAGTTGACAGAAAAGCACCTCGAGGCACATGTCAAATGCTTGAAATAGGCTAATTTCTGGTTTAGCAAGAAAAAATTCAATAGCCACCTCTACAAATAAAAAGCGAGAATACATAGGCATGCGGCAAACAAGCAGCCAAGTCTTATGGATGAGACAGCAGCTGAGAGACTATGAAGTTGAAGAAAATGAAATTCCTATTATGTGTGACAATACAAGTGCAATTGCAATCACTCAAAATCCTGTGTTGCACTCAAGAACAAAGCACATCGATGTCAGATATCACTTCATAAGAGACCATGTTGAAAAGAAGGACATCACCTTGGAATATATCTCAACCGATAAGCGATTAGGTGACATATTCACAAAACCATTATGTGAATCAAGATTTGAAGAACTCAAGCATGAGTTAGGGTTAATTGAGCTGAGTTAACACTCAGAAGACTCAAAGAAAAGAGATGAAACACGAAAAGAGGAAAAAGAGTTGAACTCTTAATTCAAAAATGAATCACCAGTATCGGAAAGTCACCAGACTGCAATTAGTCAATGACAAATGAGTCACAAGGAGAGAAGTTAGAAGAAGGATTGAATCGGCTAAGGAGTAAGTGAGTTATTTATGAGCAAAGTGACAAAAATGCGGTCGTTTTTACTAAGCGGGAATGTTTTTAAGAATGACATCAGCATAATTATGACGTGTACAGTCAAAAGTTGCACACCAAGCTTATGATTGGATATAAATGTTGCCGCATTAAATGCGAGAACTTAAATGCTAATCGGCGTGCAAGATCTAAGCCGTTGATTTTGATCAAATTTCAAAAACCACCCGCACGTCCTTTCATAAACCATACTTATACCATTTCGTCCGATTTTCTCTCACTTTACCAAAAATGTTCATCTCTCTCAAGGCAATAGAAAGGAACTTTCTCTCAAAACCCTACAACTCCTCAAGATCATTTTCTAAGATTCGTTCGGTAAAGCACTGAAAATGGCACCTACTCATGATTTCGTCAAGCTAGGAAAGCAAATCCACACCGGGTCTCTTGTGGATTTCGATGGTATGGTTAAACAGGTCCGATGACACCTCGTGAAGAAGATTCTTTGAGAAGGCGGAAAAATCGGATTAAAACCATTTTTGACGATGGAGTTCCCAATGACCTACGTAGAAGAGGTCGCACGAGTTCTACGTGAACGATGAGGTTCACGATGAGGGAATCAAGTCCTCTGTTCATGGTAAGGAGTTCACCATTACGCCAAGATCTGCGAGAACATCGCTTGTTGCCGGGAAGGAGTGCGGGAAGTTTATGAGGCCGATGTTGACTGACTCGGCCGCTTGGAAGGAAGTAGCCAAGTCCGATCTGTCTTTGCGAAAGTGGTCTATCTGACTAATAAGAAGTCTGAAGGAGGACTACCACAAATTGCCGACATTGTTGCCAAATGCATAGACATCAAATTTGGCGTTTTGACCAAATTGCCTAAAGCTAAGTTGATCGTAATGGCTGCGATCCTTGAAGAAAAGAAGGTGAATTGGGCTGAGTTTGTATACAACACTGCGAATATTGGGAACAAATCCTTCAAGGATGATGATGGTACGTTTGGAGGTTCCCTGGGATACGACCTGGTGATTGGGTCGGATGATGGAAGTAAAAAGGGTACCTCTTCGGCATGGAAAGGCGTTCCATGTAAATAAGAGGATGTTTCGATCAAACCTCTCTGGCGCACGAAGAGAGCTTACGCCAAGAGGGCGATACGAGTGAGGGGGAATCACCGCCTCCTCACCTCCCAAGAAGACTAACGCTAAGAAAATCAAGCTGTTGCCCAGTAGCAAAGAAAAAGAAATCAGCACCTGCCCGCAGCCCAGTCACCTACCCCCGCAGCCGTGTCTCCCGCCCCTGCATGAGGAGAAGAAACCATGAATCCCTTCTCCAGTGATCAAGAAGAAGAGGACTCGCATTAACAAGGAAGGAAGCAGCTGCCTCTAAGACAATGCGAAGGCATTTACCTTCAACGAACCGGAGGAAGTGGAACCGGATGTTCCTCCGGTGAAAACAAAAAGAAGAAGAATTTCCAAGCTCTCTCGAGCTTGAGAAGACGGGCCGAGTCTCGCCACTCCGAAAAAGATACCCGAGACTGCTGGAGAAGTAGAGTCTCCTAAGTTATCCATGAAACGGCTAAATCTGCTGAGGCCGATCAACGAGGCAACTCAAGACCCACTGTAGAAGCGAAATAGGCGAGAACAAGGAATAGCCGAGGCAACCGTATCACCTATTTATAGGGTTGTGTCTCTGCACTGTAGAGGCTATCAAGATGTCGAGCCGCAAAGTTTGCTACCCTCAATCCCCGAGCTCGAGGGACGGGGGAGATGATGATAGGGATGATGATGTGATGATCCTATCCCCACCATACCCAAACATTCAAAATCGTCTGCAAGAATTGAGGAAATGGAAGTGAGTCGATCCAGGAGCGATTCCAAGACCGAATTCATTGAAGAAGAAGACGAACTGATGAACTTCCTGGATTGGCCAATGTGGTGCAAGCTCTTGATGAAGAAAACTGTTTGGACATTCTAAATATCTTTAAAGAGAAGGAGAAAGAAAGATTGGCGAGAAGAAGGTGGGCACGTGAGAAGGCCAAGATCGCCCTCTCACCGCACCACGTAACATACACATCCTCACCTCGACATTCTATCGTAAAGTGATGAGGATCTGGACCCTATTGCGCCACGACGAGTTGCAAATGCAGCAAGCAATGCAAGAATCCGAGAATCCTACATGAGCAAAGAATGATGGAGGGACCAGAGTCATCCAAATCACATCCGGAGATAGATCCTATGGGAGTGGTGCAAGATATTACCACTGTTGTCGCGCCACCACTTCCCCACTCATTCGGAGGAAGGTGTTAAGGGAAATGGCGATGAAACCGGGATTGTGGGGACCCCAACGAGCCAACCCCTAATGAAGGTGTCTTACCACCCGCCCCAACGGCCGAATACTCAATGGGAACAGCCAGAGTCCGAGACGAGTGACCCCATTCCAAGTCACTCACCGGTGTGCCACCGAGGGGAAACTCCTCCACCGCAGCAAGGTCGGAGGATGCTTTGCAAAATGACTCCACAAAGAATCTCGGAGGCGAAGTGGAGAAGGAACAACAACAAGAATACACACGCAAGTTGTCATCAACGAGGCTCGAGGCGATTGAGACTGCCTCTGTTGAGTGCCAATCGCTCTGCAGGCCAATGACACTTCGCTGATGCGCCGAGGCGCAGGAAGGAACCGCCCGGGAATTAACACTGGCAAATGAAAGTGCAATCCATGGAGTTGAGACTCAATGGATGCCACCTCGAAAGACCCCAAGACAAACACCGACATCGTCGAAGGGACCATCCAGTGCCATCGCCGCATTGAGACTGCGGGGGGTAATGAAGGCCAACGGAGGTTGAGACTTCCTGGGTAAAGAGATCAAGCACAAAACATCCCTCCTGCTATCATTGATCCATCGTAAAAGGAGATAAGTGCTCTTCACGATTGCCAGGATAATCCTGATGTAACTTTTCTGGGATCCGGGTGAAGATGAAGTTGAGTCATTCCATATTGCGGATCCAAAAGACTCACCGAGGATGTTCCAACCACGAGTAAGTCGACCTCAAGACTACTCGACAAACGTTCAACTTTGATGATGAGCCAACCATGGAAATCTCATCATCGCCTGATGACGCTCGATATGGCCGAGACCAGTCAACTCATTTGGAAAAACCACCGAGAGGACGAAGCCGTTAAGACAACCGAGGCTCAAGCAAGTCGGGTCGACTTCACAACAGACCCAAACAGAGTCCATCGCGCAGCTCCCCAAGCTGCATGGGTTCGACTCCACAGGGGGACTTCACGAGCACCAATTATCATTGAACAATTCGATTGGTCATGATGATCCTTTTGTAGAATCATTTCCCTTCTCTCGGAGGTACTGACCTCCCCCAAGAATCGCTAGAGATCGCGAGCACTTCCACAGACTGATCCTGTTATTCCATCGACACCATTGTTCCAAATGACTATGACTTTGACGTTTGCTGGCCGTCACTGAAATAGAGGTGATGACCAGTTCGGGAAGTCTTCAAAGCCTTATTTGCCGAGATAGAAAAGATGGAGAGGCACCAGGCCTCACTGGACATGAGGTCGGATAACGAGACGCCAACCTTCTGGGCGATTTGCGAGGCATAATAGTCGAGGATAATGGTGGCAACAACAAAGGCAGACAATACGTGTGGAACAAGCTCGATATTTCGGACATTGTTCAATAAGTTGCTAGTCTGGCGGGCCGAGAATGCTGATGCAAAGACAAAATTGCAAGATCACATCGAACAAATGCATGAATCTCACACCTCGTAGATAAAGCCTCTGCTGCGTGAACATAATAAGAACGAGCTCTGCGCGTCGAAGAGAACATGGATCGAAAATTCATCTTCTCGTGGTGAGATGAAGTTGGTAGCAAACAAATCCAACGCCACCCGCTCGAGTTTCGTGCAAGATACTCCGCAGCCGATTCGGTTAAACTCGGCTATCGATACTAGACTTCTTGCTTGCTAGCTTGTTTCAGGGTTCCTCTCTCCTTTGATGATGCCAAAAAGGGGGAAGAGGAATACCTAAAGGCGCGCCGAAGGATCTAAAATCGAGAAGGAGGACGCACTTGTTGTGAAGAGAAAGACAAATGAGGAAGTAATAAGAGAGAAGAAAGGAAAATCATTAAGGGGGGAAGGTTCGAAAGATGTGACCTTGATGATTGCTAAAACCCCCAACAAGGTCTTGTCACACGGTGATATCATCAAAAACTCCCATGACTCTACCACTCCAACACTCTGCAGACACCTATGGCCGAAAAGAGAAAGGCATTGAAGTAGGGATGAAGGAAGTGGAAGGAAAGATGAATGCCTCGAGTTATGGATATTCTCAAACAACATGGAGGCATTCCAACAAACAGAGACACCTATGCCATTTCGGATGCGGAACCGAGCCAAGATCTCGTTGATGAATTCAAGACGCCGCATCTCAAGGTTACTTCGCAAACATGTCCATGGCTCAAGCCTGGGATTTGTACTTGGGAAAAGGGTCTCAAACTATGTGAAGAAGGCGACAGCAAAGACTCGGCGTCACTCTTCTCGGTCACTCCGTAGTCACTCACTGGGAAAAAGAAGACCTCAAGACAATACACGCCCGGAGGCGAGGAAGAAGCATGGTGTAGGAAGAGGTTTCGTACCTAGATCTCGCCAAAAACATTGAGTATATAGATCCGGAAAGAAAGGATGGATCTATTGGGCTGATTTGATGAAATAGCCAACCTGCAAGTGGCTAAGAATAATGCTGAGTATGTGAAGAGAATTGAAGAGGAAAATAAGAGACAAACTCAGCTATGGGAGGAAAGACAAGAAAGACTGAGAAGAGATGAAGCTGCCCAGAAGGCGTATGAGAAAAAGAAGGCACTGAAGATGAGAAGAAGAGAAAGAGGTCGAAAGATGACAGAGTCAAGGAGATGAAAGAAGAAGAGGAAAGGAGATGAAGTGTTGTTGTCCACCCCTTCATGCATTTTACTATGTAAATACATTCTATGTAAGTCTTCCGTACATCGAATAAAAACTGCAATTTCTATACTTGTGTAGATATGGAACAACATGGTTACTTTAAGTTCCATTTAAGCTCTGATACATTTTCTTTTGGTTCAAGCTCTGATACACTTTGTAAACAACTATGTAAAGAACAAGAATGTTATGATCAATAAAAGATCGATTCTAAGCATACATTCTGTGATTCTACATTTGTCTGTATGTATCTTTGCTGTTTAATTATTGTATGAATGTTTTAAGTTTTGGCATCATCAAAAAGGGGGAAATTGTTGGGAAATTATTTTGTAGATTTTGATGAATGCCATGTAAAACTTAGAATAGGAAGTTGGCACCCCATTCTTGTTATAAATTGCATTGTAATAGATAGGGCTGGTAGAGCTGAGTCAAGTCAGCTATGCCTGAACATGCAAAAAGACAACTGGAGACTAAAAGGAAGACTCATTGTGAGGCGGTGAGTGTGGCAAAGAAGAGAAGACAGGAACTCGACTGAAGGTGCAGCTAAGATGCAGCTGAGTGAAGTATCAGTCAAGTCAACTCAAGATAGCCAAGTCTCAAGTTGAAGTGACAGAAGAGTCATCCAATGATTGGAAGCTGACTCTAAGTCACCTGGGGAAGGCAAGGAAATGCAAATCAAGTTGAGATAACGAAAGAGATCCGTTGCAAAGAAATCAAGAGAATTACTTAAACAAGTAATACTTACATACTACCTTTCTTGAAGTGCTCACCCCGGAAGCATGCAAAAGGAATAAACCAATGGGAAGCACGCACCGTGTCGAACTCTGAAAAGTCGAATCATTCATAGGAGGAAACGTAAATTCCAAGGATCGCAACAAGACAAGCCAACGACCACAAGTGACTTTCAAAAATAAGCTTATCTCTTCAACGGGCGATTTTTGAAAGATCACTATAAAAGGCTGAGGAATCACTCTGAGAGAGGGTTACCGACCTGAACCACGAACATTCAAGCTAACATTTGAACTGTAACCAAGAATACTCTCAAGTCATTCAAGATCAATCCTCAAGCCTACATTACGAAGGAAATCAATCCAACACTCACCTGTGAAGGAAAGACAACTTCAATCAGTTGAAGATGAAACATTTGAAGAATCAAGGGGTCTACATTCCACGAAGGATTGTAGAAAGGTTCAAGGTCGAACCAGGCTTAAGCTATTTGGAGGGCTTCGTGATCAAATCCAAGGAACTTAAGCAAGTGGGTTGTAGTAGCAAGGCAGCTGCCCTGTGAAGAAGCTGAGTCGTACGAGAAGCCAGCTGTGTGACCAAGGCATCTCGGTCCCGAGTCCCAAAGGATCAAGTCAGCTGTGTGATCAAGACTTGTATCTGGACTGTTAACCACTCTGTATATTGATCAATACTTAGTGGATTCCTCCAGGAGTTGGAGAAGAGAGGAGTAGAAGAATTACCCCATCTTCGAACCTCTATAAAAACTTATTGTGTCATTTACATTTCAAAGACTTTAATTTCTCGTGATCTTATTTGTTATATCTCATTGATAAATTTGCTATCCAATTGATAATCAATCGAGTGCTAAAACCAAGTATTAAAACAAACTTAACCAAATTCAAGGGTGTTAAGTCTTCCAATAAAACATATCACAGTCAAATTAAGTCTTTAGTCAAAACAACAGTTATTCTATCAACAAATTCAAATCGAGTCTGTTGAGTGACTAACTCTGGCGATTCACTAACTTAGCTGTCCATCAAGGACTCGGCTGCTTGTGAAGTATTAACTCGAACATTTTTAAAAGGACTAAATCGAAAAGTTGGTAAGGTTTATTCAACCCCCTTCTAAACCTTACACTCACACCCCTCGGGACCTACATTCACTATAAAAGGCCGAGGAATCTCATTGAGAGAAGGTTACCGAACCACGAACAATCAAGAGATTATTGAATTTGTAACCTGCAAAATATTCTCAAGCATAATCAAGCAAATCCTCAAGCCTAAAAACACGAAAAAATCGATCCAACACTAAGTCGTGAAGGAAAGACAACTTCAAACCTGTTGAAGAGGAAACTTTTGAAGAATCAAAAGGGGTCTACATTCCAAGGAGGATTGTAGAAAGGTTTAAGGTCGAACCAGGTTTCAAGTTATTGGAGGGCTTCGTGATCAAATACAAGAAGCTTGAGCAAGTAAGTCAAGTAACAAGGCAGCCGCCCTGTGAAGAAGCCGAGCCGGACGAGAAGCCAACTGTGTGACCAAGGCATCTCCGTGACGAGTCCCAAAGGAGCAAGTCACTGTGTGATCAAGACTTGTATCCTGGACCGATAACCACTTTGTACTATGATCAATACTTAGTGGATTCCTCTAGGAGTTGGAGGAGAGGAGTAGAAGAATTACCCCATCTTTGAACCTCTATAAAAATTATTGTGTCATTTACATTTCAAAGATTTTATTTCTCGCATATCATTTTATATCTCACGATAATTTTCTATCCAACTGATGATTAACAATGTGCTAAAATCAAGTGTTTAAAACAAAGTTAAACCTAATTCAAGGGTGTTAAGTCTTCCATCAAAATCTTATCACAAATGCCAAGTTAAGGTTTAGACTAAACAACTGAGTTATTCTATCAACAACTCAATCGAGTCCGTTGAGTGGCTAACACTGCCGGTTAACTAACTTAGCATTCCCCCAAGGACTTAGCCGTGTGTTTAACTCGTAATATTATAAAAGGACTAAATTCGAAAAGTTGGTAAGGTTTATTCAACCCCCTTCTAAACCTTACTCTCACCCTCGGGACCCGCATGACTTCCGAGACCTATTCATGAGGGGACTCCCAACCTTTGTCCCTCACGTAGAAGAAGTCCTCATTTCACACCCCATCAAGAGAAGGAAGCCCCGTAAGAAACTTGCACTGGGGTCGAGGGAAGAAGGTATCTCCAAGAGACTTTTTGGCATAAAACAAGGAGTGGAACTCGTCCACAGTCGAAGACATATCTAATATATGCATAACATACTCGTACTATGTATACATGCGTATGATTAAGGAACTATTTGTCCAACGCATTCTCTCACGGATCTAAGGATCGCGACAAGCAAATTATCCGAAGGAAGAAATGATTAGACTTTACAGAATATTTTCTGTTTGGAGTATGTTTATGGACACTTCTGAATTTTGTTTAATTTGTCCTCTCAGCATACTCTGTTGGCTTTTCGCCTTTACCTATATATCCTAGGCCAACATGGTTATCATTGTGTTTGTGAGTGGATGTGGGTGCAACATATGGTGCTTTGGATTTTTGGACTGCGTCATTACTTGAGGATCCTTTTTCCATTACCACTCTTGGAGCTTGGACATGCACAAAGAAATTAAATCAAATGCATATCGTATCTCCACTTTCCTTTTGTATTATTATAAGTTCATTCAATGATTCAGATACCTTAATCAATGATGCAATCACATTTTTTTTAAATTTTTTTCCCTCTTTCTAGTTGCAGCTAAGTCAGCTTGGATCTTACCTTTCATCTCTATATTCTTAGCAGCTATGTGACTTAGAGTACTTAACTCCTTAGTCAGCTGTGAGTTTTGGCTTTGAGCTGGCTATTTTCCCCCGTTAAAAGTGTGTGTGAGGTTTTTACATGCTCAAAATCTTTCATCATTTTAATGAATTATAAAGACCAGTGGATGATGAAGTGTTTGTGTCACTATCACTATCATCAGAACTAGAATGAGATGAGTTAGAATATACTTCATATTCTTGTTCTTTGGCCATGAGGCATATCATAGCCACTTCTTCTCGTGGTCGAGGAGTAGTCGGTTTCACCGTTGTCCGACTCGGCTAGTACTTCATACACTTGGCTATGTCGCACTTGATAGCAACATGGCTTTCTTCTTTTCTTATCTTCTCTCTTTGAAGACCTTTATTTCCTCCTCATTTTTGTATTTATTGACTAGTGGATAGGGACAGTCAACAACAAAATGTCCTGGATATCTGCAATTCCAACACAGTTCTCCGTTTCCGAAAGTCCCGCTCTTTCACCTCTCTAATTACCAAATGATCTTAGTCCTTTGATGATCAGCTCTCTTTGGTGGTCTGTCATCCCTTGTTTTGAAAGGTGTTGAGTGTCTCCTGGATAATTCACCCTTGTTCCTTTTGTAGTTGTAATTAAAGACCTTGTTGAACCTTTTTGCCATAAGGGCAATTTCTTCCTGGTCAATGGCTTGTTTGGATTCAGCTCTCTTGTACTCACCAGCTATGAGTGCAGTTGTCTTGGGTATAGTTGTATCTTCTTGCTCCTTTCTTATGAGCTCAAATTCATAAGCTTTAAGGTCTGAGAATAACTCATGGTTGGATATTCTTGTAAGGTCTACTGAATGTCTCAAGGCCATCACATTCATTTCCCACTCGGCTGGGACAGACCTGAGAATTTTCATACACATTTCCTTATGTGTATATTCCTTGCCAAGAATTGAAAGCTCATTGGTTATCTCTGTGAATCTGGTATCCAACTGATCCAGACTTTCACCTGCAAGCATTTTAAAATTTTCAAATTTTTGTACAGCAACAGTCAACTTATTTTCTTTATTTGATCAGATCCTTCACAAATTAAAGTAAGTTTCTCCCATATTTATATATCCATTCTACAAGATTAAGTTTTTTGAACATGGCTTTATCAAGGGTTTTATACAAAATATCCTTGGCAACATTATCCAAGTTGTATCTCTTTCTATCATTGTTTGTCCACTCGCATCGTGGCTTTTCTACCATAGCAGTCTCAGGCATCTGCAGCAGCAAGATTACGTGCGTCTCGTGAAGCGAGCTACAACCTCTCTCCTCCAGGAGCCCCGATACCGTGTTCACCTTCATTATTTGTAGTGGTTCATCCTTAATGACAAACCACATTTCATCGTGTAAGGATGAAAGGTTTGCCTGCATAAGTATTTTCCAATCATCAAATTCTTCAACAGTAAACATTGGAATGCGAGTTAGATTTCCTTCCATGATAATAACTTTGATTTAAAATAATAGCTTTAAAAAACTGCAAGTGTTGTTCTTTTGAAAAAGAAAATGTGCGATTCGAAGAACTGCGGAAGGCTCAATGAACCAACCGCTCTGATACCACTTGTAGTTGACAATAGGTGATAAGTAAAGTCTAGAAATGGGTGGAATAGACTTTACCAACTTTTCGTTTTTAGTCCTTTAAGAAATCAGAGTTGACTCAAGTCAGCTAAGTCCTTGGTGAATAGCTACGTTGACTTACGTGGTAGAGTTAGCGACTCAACAGACTCAACTGAGCTGTTGATAGTATAACTCGACTGATTTAGTTAAAACTTTAAAAATACAAATTGACTTGGTTTTTAACAACTAAGACTTTCACCCTTAGTTTTGAATATTGTTTTTCAAAACTTGATTAAGCTTGGTTATTATTAGTTGACTTAGCTAATTAACAAACAACAAATATAATAAGCAAGAAAGTAAGTGTGCTGAATGTAAAATACATAAGCAATTTATAGTGGTTCGGGGATGGGGTAGTTCCTCTAATCCACTCTTCTCCAAACCCCCTAGAGGAATCCACTAGTGTAATTTGACTTTGTTTCAAAATAGTTATAATACGGGACAAAATTGATCACACAGCTAGCTGCTCCTGGGACTCAGCTTCTTCATAATACAGCTTCCCTGCTAGTTCAGCTCCTTCAAACTTTTGGATTTGTTTACACAACCCTCTGACAAATTCAAAGCCTTCTGTTTCAATCTGGAACCTTACTACACCCCCTTCAACCTTGGAGAGTAGACCCCTTGTTCTTGAAACAAGTTTTTTCTCTTTAACAAATGAAGTTGTCTTTCCTTCACTAAATGTGTTGGATCAATTTCCTTAGAGTTTAGGCTTGAGGATAATATTTGAATGCTTGAGAGATATTACTTTGCTTTGCAGGTTAATGGATTTTTCTTGCTTACATTCGTATGGGTAACCTTCTCTCAAATGAATCCTCGGCAGCTTTTTTATAGTGGTGGTTCAAAAATGTATCCGTTGAAGAGATAGATGCATTTTCAAACCCATTAGCTTGTCTTGTCTTGCGCTTTTGATGTGGATTGTACTTTGAATTTAATGCACTGCGGCCTTTCCTTAAACTCTGCGGGATTTCAAATACATCTCATTGGTTCGTTGCTTTTTGCACTCTTTCAGGAAAACAACTTTAAGGTAGGCAGTCTGACACATGCCTATTTCCAACAAACACTTGACTTTGCTTGACAAGGGATCTCTTCAGCTTTCTTTGTATCTTTTTTGTTGCATAACACCTTTGACAGTCAACTCCAATGATTTTGGAATGACTTTGTTGTCAGTCAGCTGACTGAGACAATTTTTTTGTCACTTGAATGATACTTGACTTCACTTCACTCAGCTTCCATACAATTATGTCTTCTCTTTGATCTTCAATTGAGTCCTACAATCATCAACTTGGTCTGCTTCCACTCAAAGATACATAGTCTATCTATTACAAGTTGATTACACGAGAATCAAAAGTGCCAACTTCCTAATCTAAGTTTTACATGGTATCATCAAGATCTATTACATGAATTTACCAACAAGAGTCTTGAACAAAAGGACTATGGTCACAGAAGAGTCTATCCATGTGGTCTTTGATGAACCTAATGTAAATCAAGAAGAAAATGATGAGTTAGCTAACAAGATGGATCAGTCGAATATTCAGAAGATCCCTATGTTGAGGTAGATATCAAAAGACTCAACATTAATGAAGATAAGATAATTGAATCTCAAAGATAGCTGGAAGGTTTGCAGCTAAATGATGATGATCAAGAAGAAGTTGTTCAAGACAACATAGCTGCAAGAAGACATAATCCATTAGACTTACTCCAACAAAATGTGAGATGACTGAGAGACCATCCACCAGAGCTAATCATTGGAGATGTTAGAGAAGTAGTAAGATTTAGATCCAGGACTCACCACGACACCATGTTTACTTGTTTCATTTCTCAAATTGAGCCAAAGGATGTGTCACAATCTTTGGATGACATGCATTGGATTCTAGCTATGCAGGAAGAGCTGAATTAATTTGAAATGAATAAAGTTTGGGATTTAGTTCAATGGCTAACCCACCAAAATATTATTGGTACTAAGTGGGTATTCAGAAACAAGATGAATGAAGAAACAAAGCAAGATTGGTAGTTTGGAAGCAATAAAGATGTTTCCTACTTATGCAACACACAAGAACTTCACAGTATATCAAATGGGTGTGAATAGTGCATTTTTAATGGACTTTTAGAAGAACAAGTCTATGTGGAACAAACTCCAGGTTTTGAACAGAAAACTATTAAAGATAAAGTGTACAAGCTCAAGAAAACATTGTATGGTTTGAAGCAAGCACCAAAAGCATGGTATGATACATTGTCATAGTTTCTTATAGACAATGGATTCCCCAAAGCAAGGTTGATAGAACACTCTTCATAATTCAAGATGGAGAAAGTATACTGCTTGTTCAAATATATGTGTATGACATCATTTTTGGATCCACAAACAAAGAGATGTGTGACAAATTCTTAAACCTTATGCAGGGAAGTTTGAGATGAGCATGATGGGAGAACTGACTTTCTTCCTAGGTCTTCAAGTGAAGCAAATGAAGGATAAAACCTTCATAAGTCAAACCATGTATACCAGAGATTTAATGAAGAAATATGGAATAGAAGAGAAGTCATATGAGAAGATTCCCATGAATACTTATGTGAAGATGGATATGGATGCATAAGGAAAATCAGTTGAACAAATAAGATTTAGAGAACTTAATGGATCATTGCTCTATTTGACTGCCAGCAGACCAGACATTACCTTTGGTCAGCAAAGAAGGCTTCCACAGCTACGACTATTGATGAAGCTTCCACAATCGATGTACAAAAAGATTTTCATCAGGGAACTGAGAGAAGTGCTCCTGAAGGAGGAGTAGGACCTCCCACAATGCCTATTGGCCTATATGATATGGATTTTCCTTAGATTGGTGAAGTCCCATTGGAAGATGACACTGCTGAAGAAAGTGCTCGATATGAAGTTGACATAAGTCAAGAATAATTCCAAGCTCCAGACAATTTAAAGGTGGTTCTCTTTGGTTTTGACTTCGATTATGTTCTTCCTAAGTTTCAGTCACCTGAGGCAGCTGATTTCAGACAAACCTTCAAAGCCATGTGTGCTGAAATGGAGGCTATGGAGTGTAGTTTTGCTGCACTCAACCAGTGGATAGACAACCATGATGTAATGATATCCAGATATATTAGAGGAGCAATGTTGAGGATTAGTGAATGGACAACTCAAACCATAGCACTTCGCAAGGAGGAAGTTTGCTATGTCAGAACACTTTTTGCAAAGTTAGTGATATAGTGTGGTGAACAAGCCTAGTTTCAGTAGAGGCAAAGGGAAAACATCAATAGGATGGAGAAGAGTCACATGACTGACATGGAGTTGCTCAAACTTCAATTCAAATAGGATTTGCAGCGTATGGAAAACACTATGCATGATGAAATGCTTGCAATGAAGGCAAAGGTGCAGATTCTAAGATTCGAGCAAATGATAACACACTCATCACTCATGACAAACTCGACTATCTTCTCCAGCAGACTCCAAATCTCTCTTTAGTTGGTGGTGATGAAGCCAAAAAAAGGGAAAATAGCTTGAAGGAAGAAGCAAGGGGGAAAATGTAAGTAAAAGGGAAGTTAAATCAAAGGCAGCCCCCACCCCCATGAGAGTTATTTTGAAATCCCAAATTGGCTCATCTACCAGATCTCTGTTCCCCTAAAATATTTTGGATCATACAACTCAAAGTGTACAGTGTAGTTTATAGAATAATGGCATGCAAGGTCGTATTCCTCTGGGATTGATTTGTGAAACACTTAGGTTATAATAACATCACATTCCAATTTAATTGAAATGACCGAATATCTAATTTTTAATAAAATCAAAAATAACAAGAAAAATAAATAAATTTGCAAACCCTACAAGTATTTTCAACAACTACAGAGCAACCTTAGGCACATAAAAGTTTCAAAACCAATTCATGAAATTATATGGGTTAAATTCCTAAAACAGTCTATTCCCCATCCTGGTGATAAATAAACAGTAGATTAATAACAATTGTAGATCTCCCAATAAGTTACAACAATTATTAACTTCCAAAATATTTATGAATTAATTGAATGACTCCCCACAAACGGGTTGTAAGTCTCACGACTCGTTACACCCGCTTATGTCCTCAATTTGATTTTAAATCGTTTGTTAGAACTCATCTCCGAATCTCGCACTAACAAATATGATATGTTAATTATTGATCGATAAAAAGCAATTAAGAATAAGCACTCGAATTCATGAAATTGAAAACATGAATCAATTAACAAAATAATTAATCATGATTTAACATCAATCCATAGTTTTTATGCCCCTAAGATCTGAAAGATTAGAAACATTGATAACAAATTAATAGACAAATTCAAATCAATATTATGACATCATTTAAGCACGCATAAGAAATCTAGACATAGAAAAAACCCTTCTTGTTGTTAGGATGGATTCCCCTCCTAAGCCTTCAAGCTCTTGGGCTCCCGTGAGACGCAAAAGGCATTGCGTTGAATATGATGTGTTGTATTGTGTATGAATAGATGATTTTTCATGCCAGCTTTGGGCCCCTTTTATAGAGGCTTGGAGAGATCACTTGTAAAGTTAGAACGGGAAAAGTACTTTGAAATAATGCGTGGCAAAGTCCTACACGGACTCGCTGTGTAGCCTCACATGGTCATCTGGGTTTTATAGACCAACTCCACATGCTCGTGTGGGTCCCATACAATCCGGCTGTGCAACTTGGTTCTGTCCCATGTTTCTTTCCTTTTCACATGGTTGTGTCATTTTTCACACGGTTGTATCACATGGACATGTGGCACCACACGGTCCGGCCATGTGACATGTTTTTGTCCATTTTCTTCGTCTGTTTTATCTTCTCTTTGCACTCGTCATTCCTATCCAGGCCTTCCAACTGATATCTCTTCATTTAATCTCCATTTCCTTTAAAAAGTTACAAGAATACGCAGTATCATGCCCTTATAAGGAAACCAAGTAAAAACACGCTAAATATGCGTGCAAATTCATCAATTATATATCATTTTAAGCCCCAAAATGCATGTATATTTTACACGCATCAATCTCTCCACTCTCAGCTATTGCAGGAGATATCAGCTGAAGAAAATGTTGAATTAGCACTTCAAAGATCCCATGCTAAAATAGCTGAGACACTCCAAAAATCCCATGCTAAAATGAATACGGTTGATAGAAGATAGCATGGCAGAATAGAAGATCTCTAGCCAAATTCCAAGGTCTGCCAGCAGAAAAGCTCCAAGACTCGACTGAAGGATAAAATCCCCCACCTGATTTAGTAGCAAGATATCTTGAGGAGTATAAAACTCTTAAGTTAGAAGGATATTTTAAGGGGGTGAATCTTCAAATGTCCGAGAGACAAAGACTTCGGCCAAACAATCGGTGACTTCAAGAACATGCCAGTCAACAAGTTCCCGTGAGGAGTTTGTTGACTGGAATAGAGGAAGATGACGTGATGGAAGGTCTGGTGGAAAAGGCAGAGGTACTCCACAAAGAAGACCTAAGGACATAATGTATGTTGATCTCCTCAAAAAGGATCACTTATACTGGATTGGCTACAGAGAGCTTGCCAACAGAGAAGCTGCCAGGCGTATGATGAGCTTGCAAGAAAATATGAAGAAGAAAATGCCAGGCATGACAGAGAATATAAAGAGAGGAGGAGACAAGATAAGAGACAGAAGAGAAGCTATAAGAAGAAGAAGAGGAAAGAGGCTAAAGACAGTAGAAGGAAGTAAGAATAAGAAAAGAAAAAGAAGAAAAAAAGAGACGAAAGCAGCAGCGGCGATGAAGACTGCTGCACAAAATTTTGTTGTACTTTTACACTGTTGTAAATACACAAAAGAAACTGTAAGTACTTTGTATATTGTGTGTACATTGTAATACAATGTAAAGTGCATAATTATGTGATCAATAAAATGATACATTCAAACAATCATTCTTTTCTTCAGCACATTTTACATTCTAACTTTATTTTATGTTTTGGCATCATCAAAAAGGGGGGAAATGTTTGGTAAATTTGTTGTATAGATTTTGATAATGCTATCTAAAACTTAGATTACGAAGTTGGCACCCCATTTTTAGTTGTAAATTAAACTATATAATAGATAAGATCTATGAGTGAGTTGAAGCAACCAAGTTGATGATTACAGAGTTGACTAAAAGACAAAGTGAAGATTCATTGTGTTGCAACCGAGTGTCGAAGAGAAGATTTAGTCAAGTGCCAAAAGGTGTCTTTATCAAAGAAGATCGACAGCTTAAGTCACTCCCGGATGTTTGGAGAAGACTTATTAAGGGTTCAAGAAAAAACGATTCGAAAAAAGTCAAGAAGTCATTGATAAGTAAAGTCAAAGAATTACTCAAAGAGGAAAATAAGACAGGCTGAAACCTTAATGATGTTTTGCAGCACACATGTTCTGTTTCAGGCAAACCCACAGAGCATTAAACCAATGTTGGGTAAACATCAATTACAGGCATAACAAGACAAACCAACGATCATGAAGTGGATTTCAAAAGTGTATCAATCTCTTCAACGGATACATTTTTGAACTACCACTATAAAAGGCTGAGGAGTTTATGAGAGAGAATACTTGCACAAATAGACACTAAGGCATTCAAGCAATCTCAGCAAAGAGCAAGCAAGCAAAAATACTCTCATGCCATACACTCTATCCTCAAGCCTAAAACTCAAAGTCTATTTAACCAACACACTCAGTGAAGGAAAGAAAAGCGTCAAACTGTTGAAGATGAATTTGTTTGAAGACAAAGGGATCTGCAAATCCAAGGATTAAAGAAAGTGCAGTGAGGTTCAAGTTAGAACCAGGCTTTGGATTCGTTGGAGCGATTCATGATCAAATCCAATAATTCAAAGGAACTGAAGTAGCGAGCAGCTGTCTTGTGAAGAGTTAAGTCCCAGGAGTGAAGCTAACTGTGTGATCAAGGTTTGCTTGGACTGTTTATCATTTTTGTAATATGATTGTTGCATTAGTGGATTGTTTCCAGGATTTGGAGAAGAGTGGAGTAGAGGAAATACCCAATCCTCGAACCACTACAAAATTACTTTGTGTCTATTTACTTTCACCATTTTAACTAAAGGGTGTAATACTCCCGCTGTTAAAACCAAGTTATTTGTATTTTAAAGACTTCACTTCACTCACTTGAGTTACTCTATCAACAGTTCAGTCCAGTCTGTTGAGTGGTTAACTCTTCTGTTGAGTTTGAACTAAGTTGTCCTTCAGGGACTAAGCTGCTTGTGTAAAAATTCTAATTTAAGAGACAAAAATCAAACACTGGTTAAGTCTAATCACCCCCTTCCCATAGACTTAACATAAACACCCTTGGGACCTACATAACGGTTGAGATAAGTCCTTAGGGTCACACCACAGACATTAGTTTTAATCCGACCCTTACATAGGAATTATGTGTGTATATTTATTCACAAACAGAATGATAGTCAAAATAATATTTGAGAATAATAGTCTTGTTAAAAGGAAATTATAGTAATAGTAGAAAAGGAGAAAATGTAACAAGGAGATTTTATTTTATTTTTTTGGAGCAAAAAACCTAAATTAGAAACTTAATTCGATCATTATAGGGTAATAGATAGAAAAACATGGCTAAGACAAATAATTTGGCCATGCGTAATTCTTACTTACTTAAAGATAATGATTCAGACTCAATTACTAAGACAGATAGCCTAACATTCTCCATTTCAATCGAAAGGGAATCCTTTGATTGAAGTAATTGTGTGGCAATACCATCTCCTGAACAGGATGCCATTGTTTTCCATTCTTGTCAAAAGCTTTCATGCTTACTTTCTCAAAATCTTGTTGGCATAAGTAGTATCTCCTTTCTCCCTCCATTAGGAGGATCTTGCACATAAACTCAATGACTTATTTGTCTTCTTTTTCCCATTCAATCTGTGCATCTACGTGTAAGTACTCTCATATGTATCTTGGATGACAGATACGAAACAAACAATTTAAGAAAGTCGGAAAGGTTGAATATGAATATTGTCTCCTTAAACTCAAGCTTTTCATTACGATAGTTTTATAGAAACCACCATAAATAGTGTTTGGTACCACTAGAGGAGAAATGTTGAGAGAAATATCATAATAACTTAATGCCTTGATTTGTTGATTTAGCTTTAGGAACCATGATGAAGCATCATTATCGATATCCAAATAATACGACAGGTTTATATCTAACGTCCACTCATTGAAAGTTGTTTTAAAAGAGATTGATGGTAGAAAATTGCTTATAAATTCAAAATAAAGTATGTTTGTGGCATCAATAGAGATTTTGATAGGCGTATGTGGGGATACCTTTACACTTAACAAAGATGTATTATTGTCATTCAACGCAAGTTGATTGTTTAATTAATCATGATTAGTATGTTTTGTATGTATCCCATGTTCTTGTTTTACCATACATATTATATATTTATTTGTTGTGATGACGATCACTAACATTATGAGCTCATACATATAACAAAGTGATGGCGTGTCCGCACAAATGACATATGATGCATCCCCGCCGCTATAATCCATTACTCGCCGCTTAAACTATATACCTCATCGGGTGTAGTGTAAAACACTCACCCTACTAGTTAACATTTTCGGATACAAGGTATATGTTACGACCTCGACTCCACTATTTCTTAATTGTCCCAAGAACCTCATTTCCCTTTATTTTAATGTAAAAATTTTAGTTTTTCAATGTTTTAAATAAAGTGTATATTTATTTCCATTTTGTAAAATAAATGTATCGAGTTGTGACTCAAAACATGTAATGAAATTTTATCCGCCGCTTATTTATGATAAAACCGAGTATGTGGACGTGAGGAGTTTGTGTAAATTAGTGATTTGTTGTTGAAATCGGCTGGAAATCAAGGTCATTTTAATTAGACATGATTTTTACTTTTTTACTCTTGTGAAAGTGACTTAAATCATAAACCAAAGAAATTTTACAAAATAGTAATGCCTCAAAAGTACCTTTCGGACATTTTCGTAAATTAGGGTGTTATGTTATTACACATTATTGTTGTTGAAATATTAAAATTATAGCACCATCATTATTTGAAAATAAAAATGTATTATAGTGTCACAAAACAAATGAAGCACTACCTCCAAAAATATTTGTTTGGTTTTGGTCCAAAAATACAACAAAAGCAAAAGAGTATAGTACAATCGTGAAACAAACATTCATACATTGCAGAGATCACTTAGCATCTATTAAAATAATGGAAAACCAAAGTAGCTTATATTGTTATACGTTAGTGATGATACTTCTATTGATCAATGCCATTTTTGTTTACTATTTGTCATTTTTTTTTTCTTTCCAAGTAGATTTAAATTATTAGATAATGGAGTTAGATCTTAAAACTTTAAAATCGATGCATATAAGAAGTATATTAAATAATTGAAGAAATATATATAAAGGTGAAAATTTATGTTAGCATATCAAGATTACTTCAAGATATGTTTAGATTGATTTTTTCATCTATCCTTGGAGTATTTGGTGTTATTTATGTTGTCATAAACCATGTGTAGAAAGAAATTTTTAGTTAGTTAATTATTTGATGAAAATGTCGACCCATTTTATGAAAATTCACAAGATCCTATGGGCATTGAATAATTGCATTTAAAGAAAGTGATCATCTTTATTATCTATGAATATGAATGGGAACCAATCTAATTTCTTCCTTGTTTATTGTTGTAATATTACACTAATATATCAAGTAGATACAACATCAAACATATTATATACTTGGTAACTTGAGGATTTAAAACTCCATAAGGATTGAATTTTAAATTTATCATTTTGATTACATTATTATCACATCTTTCTTTACATTAAGAATTTGAATTAGATTCAAATAACTAAAAATATAGAGTCGATTAATTACGATGTGTTGATTATATTAACATTATATAGCGTACAATTCAAAAGAGATCTATCATCGGATCTAATACAAAATCATGTAATATTGACTATTATTTATAGTACAAGAAAATTATATATTTGACCTATCCATTTCAAGGTTAAGGATAAAGTATCAAAATGCCAATTAAGTTAATCCTAAGAAATATTTATGAATTTATACTAAGTTTTCGTTTTCATAAAATAAGATGTCAACTTGTAGAATATGTGATCATCTTCAACCAAAGATGAAGCATTGCAGACAAGTTCTTGGAGAAGAATTATTGGAGAAGAAAAATGTTTATTGTATTCAAAAATGAATGAAAGTATCTGAATTACACTAATTGCATTTTCTGTCTTATTTATAGTTGTATAGTTGAGAATGGAAAAATAACTAACTAACAAGTTTTTTTCATATTGTTAGACTCATTTTTACACCCCCTCACCAGCAAGTGGGGCGTGGATATCAACCATGCTCAGCTTGAGGATGAAATAATGAAAAACCTGTGGAGATAAGGGCTTTGTTATAATGTTAGTTGTCTGGTGTGAAGATAGAATGTGAATCAGTTTGATAAGGCTAGCTTCCACTTTTTCCTTAACAAAATGGCAATCAAGTTGTATTGTGTTCCGTTTTTTCATGATGGCATGGGTTGTGAGCAATACAATAGGCCGAATTACTGTCCGTGTAAATTAGAGCAGGGTGATTGTGGGGAATGTGCAGATCATCAAGGAGGTAAGTCAGCCATTTTATCTCATATGTTGTTGAAGCAATGGCTCTACATTTTGCTTCTGTAGAGGATTGACTTACAGTGGGTTGTTTTCGTACTTTCCAAGAGATGAGAGAGTCATCCATTAGATGGCATAACCACTAACACTTCTCCTAGTATCCAAGCATATTCCCCAATCTGCATCATCATATCCTTTTAGTTGACCGATTTGGCGTAGAAGAATAAAGCCTTTTCTGGATTGGACTTGAGCTATCTCAAGACTCTATGAGCAACATCAAGATGAATATTAGTTGGTTCTGACATAAACTGAGATAATGTTTGGATGTTGTCAGACAAGTCTGGCCTTGTAATGGTTAAGTAAAATAACCTTCCAACAAGTCTCCTATACTCTGATGGATATTCTATAAGTGTCCCTTCTGTGGCTTTAAGTTCAATTTTAGTATCCATAGGTATGGAACAAGGTTTGCATCCAATATAACTAGCTTCAACGAGGATATCTAGAGCATATTTCCTTTGACAAATGTGTATTCCCTTGCTATTTCTAGCCAGCTCAATGCCTAGGATATACTTGAGTGTCCAGATGACTTTTGATAGCTTCAATATCTTGAAGATTGTTCCAGCTAGAATAATTCCATCTACATGAACACATAGGATTGTTATTGAAGCAGAAGTAGATTTAATAAAAAAAAATGAGCTATCTGACCTTGATTCAAGAAAGCCATATGTAATCAAAGAAGAAGTGAGTTTTTGGAATCATTGTCTTGATGCTTGCTTTAGTCTTTAAAGCCTTTTAAGCAACTCGCATACTATGTTATCATTGCAAAGTAGTGTGGAGGAGGTTTCATGTAGACTTCTTCATCCAAGTCCCCATGATGAAATGCATCATTAACATTAAGTTTATGAATAAACCGGTTTTGTCTTTTTTGCAACTACTAGCATAAGTCCGACTATGGTAAGCTGGTAGTGGTGTAGGTCCCAAGAGGTATTTATGTTAAGTCTATAAGAGGGAGTTGAATATACTTAACCAATTTGTGATTTTTGATCTAAAAACAGAGTTTTGACACAAGCGGCTAAGTCCTTGAGGGACATCTTAGTTCAACCTCAACAGTAGAGTTAACCACTCAACGACTCGATTGAGTTGTTAATAGAGTAACTCAGCTGAGTGAAGTGAGCTCTTTTAAAATTACAGCTAACTTGGTTTAACATCGGAAGTCTTACACCCTTAAGTTAAAATATATTTTTCAACATTTGTTTTAGATTAGTGAAGTGAGCCTTTGAGGACAGCTGACTGCTACACTGAGTTTGCTGCCTCTCAACAATTTGAGCAACTTCCAAACCCTTTTACTTGTACAAGTCCCACGCATCTTCAAGACTCATCCCCTTAAAGTATCATTTTGACCTGAGAGTTTCATACTCCTCAAGTGACCTTGGATCTAAGCCTGTTGCGCGATTGGATCCTTCAATCGAGTCTAGGAGCTTCCCTGCTGGCGGACCTTGGAATTTGGCTTTGAGATCTTCTATTCTTCCATGCTGCATGCGATCAACTGGCTCCATTTTTGCTCTAGATTTTTGAAGTGTCTTAGCTATTTCAGCTCGAGATCTTTGCAGCGCTAATTCAGCTTTTTCATCAGTTTACAAATCATGTGGCAGCTGAGAGTGGAAAGAGTTGGTAGATGAGCCAATTTCAGATTTAAGCATAATTTTCATGGGGTGGGGGTCGTTTTAAAGACTCTTACCCATTACTTCCACTTTCCCCTTGATTCTACTTCTTTCCCTTTTTTGGAATCATCACTACCAACTTGAGGAATTTTTGGAGTCTCTGGGAGAAGACATTCGAGTTTGTCATGAGTGACTGAGTGTGTTGTCCTTTGCTCGGATCTTAGAATCTGCACCTCTTCCTTCATCACAATCATCTCAGCATGCAGAGTGTTTTCCATATTCTGCACATCCTATTTGAATTGAAGTCTTAGCAACTCCAAGTCATTCATGTGTGTTTTCTCCATTCTATTGATGTTGTCCCTCTGTCTTTCCGAATTGGGCTTGTTCACCACACCAGACCACTAACTTTTCAAAGAGTGTTCTGAAGTAGCGAACTTGCCCCCTTTGAAGTGCCTTTGTTTATGTTGTCCATTCATTAATCCACAAAATTGCTCCTCTAGTATCGCCCGATATTTTTGTATCGTGGTAATCTATCCTATGGTTGAGTGCGAAAGAAGGTTGTGTTCCATGGCCTCCATTTCAATACACATAGCTTTGAAGGCTTTTCTAAAATCACCGCCCTCGGTGACTAATCCTCTGGTAAAATAGAATCGAAATTTAATCCAAAGGGAACCACTCTTAAATCGTGTGGACCTTGCAATTTTTCTCGGACTTATATCTACTTTGTAACAAGCACATTCTTGAAAAATTCATATTCGGCAGACCTTCATCAACATAAGGAATTCATCTTCATACGTGCCAATATGTAATCAAGAGGGTCCCACTCCTCCTTCAGAGCCCTTCTCTCATTTCTCTGGCTAGCAACTCTTTGTGCCTCGGTTGTGGGAGCTTCATCGGCGATCCGCAACGACTATGGGAAGCTTCTTTGAGTCGCTGAGCCCCAACTATCTTAATGACTTTGTTGGCTCCGGTTGTGTCATCCTTTTGAGTTTGCTTAGCGTCGCTTGCCTCGGCAAACATCATGGGTACGTGATGGCACCAATGGGGGTGGGCCACCAAACAATATAAACTTTTTAGAGGCAATCTTAGCACTGACCTCCTTCATTCTTGCCTCCAATTCTTTTTCAGCTGGATCGATTGGGGTTGACTTAGCTTCATTCTCTGAATAAAAAATGTCTAGCATCACATCATCATCGGAGTCATACAATGCTTCTATTTCTTCCAAATCAGTAGACTCTGATGTTGGCATAGTAGGAATGGATTCAGGCATCTTCCCTTTTTCTTGTCTTACACCCCTTAAAGTCTCAACCTCCTAGGCCTTCATCTACCTTGGCAGCAGTCTAAACTGCTGCATGGCCTTCGATATTCTCTTCTGCAGACTTAGATGCATTATGGTCTTGGAAATTGGCATCCTTAGAGGTCTCAACCTCTAGGATTGCACTTTCAAGACCAAAGAATCTCAATTATCATGGTCCTCCTCCGTCCATCATGTGCCTCATCTATTTGAGCAGCTTCATTGGCCGTCGGTGCATTTGGAAACTCGGATGAGAAAGTCTTAACCATCAAAGCGATGTTATTCCCACTGCTTATTCTCGTTTGAGTCTCCGCATCACCTCCTAGATTCAATTTATCAAGGTCTCTTACAACATCCTCCAATCCGGTTTGTAGGGTGTTCGGTTTTCCCCTCATCTAGCTCACTAGTGAATCACAAACAGTGGGGCTAGCTCACACTTGAGTGCTTTGATTGTTTAGCCATTTGGGCGGTTGTCTTAACAACTTCTTCGGGCGTGGCTCGATTAGGTTGCCCTCTACATTGTCTTTCCTAACTTCATCGCCCTCCCCTGGTTAGTCCCTCCTAGTGGAGTTTGGTTAGGTTGTGGCATAGATTGTCATCACCATGTCAAGAATGGCTAGGGTTGGAGAAATGGGAATAGATGATTCTCGGGACCCCGAGCAAGGATTGCTCATGAAGCTCATGGGACTCTTTGAGTGCATTTTGTTCTTGAGCCTTTTCCACTTTAGGTTAGTTGCGTCCAAAATCCCCACATTGTTGTTGCTAGTTTTTCAAGAGCCTCATCTAGGATATTTGGGTCTATGAAAGAACAAGAGTGAGGTTCGAGAGCCTTGGATTTCTCCAATGCCTTAGCCTTGGCGCAAAGATCCTTCTTTTCAAAAAGAACTGTTGTGTAGTAGATTTCATCAAGTCCATATGTAAGACGAGCATCATCTAGGAATCCAAGGAGATATTCCTCCTCGTCAATCGTTTCAAGCCTCATAAATTGAACTTGGTTGGCATTAAGCTTCCATGGCCTCCATGGGTGCAACCTTTCTTTGATCTCTAGATATGTTGGGGACTCTGGACATGTATCAACAATTGGGTCTTGCACAGGCTCTTCCTCAGTAGCCTTTTTGGACCCTTCATCTCCTTCAGTTTCAACTATAGCAGTCTGCGGGATAACAGCTGATTTATCTTGAATGTCTTCAGTTGTGCCTTGTTCAGAGACAGCTGTACTATTTTGAGCTACTTCAGCATCAGCTCTCATAAATGTCGTTTGGGGGGAAACTGCTTGAGTTTCTTCAGTAGTGCTTTGCTCACCATCGCCATCCTTTGATTTCTCGCCGGCAATGGTAGCTTTCTTGGTGTCGATTGTGGCGATATCTGGTGGTTCATGACTTTAGCACCCTTCACAAGTCTTCTCCTGGTTCTTCTCTCCACGAGGACTTTCTGGTTCAACATGTTCTGGTTTCTCATTCGTGAAGGTTGACTCTCATGTTTTCTGTTTCTTAGCAGCTGGCTTGCGAGGTGCGGTTGTTCTCTTCTTCCTTGTCACATGGAAGGGAACTGCAATAGATTTTGGTGAGGGAGCTGGAACGGAAGTAGTTGTGTCCTCGGGGACATGCTCAGTTGATTCCCCCTCAGATGTAGTAGTCTTCTTCGCATGAGCCTGCTTCTGAGCGCCTGAAAGATTCGCTTTGAACATTTTCTTGTTAGCATGGAAGGGTTTGCCTTTACGTAAGCACACTCACTTCTTCTCCATCAAATAGCCTAAGATCAGGCCATAACCGAGGGAACTCACAAACCTCCAATCAACCACCTTCACATTGTGCACATTTTGGCACAATTTCTCAAAGATGAACCCACTACAGTTCTCCTCCATGATGGCAGCCATAACAATCAACTTAGTCTGGGACAGCTGATTGAAGGAGCAAAACTTCGTGTCAACGCACTTGGCTACCACATCCATAAGCTTGTGGTAGTCGTCCTTAATCAGCTTCTTCAAATCGAGTAGTTAGGTTTCTCAGCTAACTTCGGATTTTCTATCTCTTTCCACGGCTGAGCCAAATTGACCTCCTTCCAAGTAAGATCATACCACTAGTGGGAATGTGCAGGTACTCCGCCATGTCAATCACAGCCAACTTAAAATCCTTTCCATTCACATAAGAATTAATTTTGTCATCATGAACCTAAGTGTTCACATAAAATATGGCAACTTCTTCTTGAAATGTTTGGGTCATCTCTAAAGAGAGAAATCTCTTCAACCTAATTTCTTGAGATTCCTTGTTATCTTCTCGGCAACTTATTGTCAATGACTCTTGACAATGCCTTCAAAATCAATCAAAGATTTGGTATGGATCTTCTCAATGAGTTTGGTGGACTTAAGAGTAGCTTTCTTGGGTGCCATTTCGATTCTTGAACGAAAAGTTCAAGAACTAGGGTTTTGTCTTTTGCGAGAGAGAGTTTTATGAAAGTTGAGCGCTTGAGAATGGAAGTGAATAGAGAAAAATGTCTTTTGAGTATATAAATGACTTGAAGAGAAGATTTTGGAATTTCAAAGGTTTAAAACATGATCAACAGTTGTGATTAAAAGATTCAAACAACATTAATTTCCCCACACTAAATGCAGCAGCATTTATATCCAATCATGAGTAAATGTCACAACTTTTGGTGACGATCATTAAGCCTAAAAATATTCCCGCTCGAGGAAAATGACCTTGTTTTGTCACGTAGCTCATAAATGTTTTAGCTTTCTTCATTAATGACTTGACTCTTCTTCTCTCTTCCTTCAATTTGTCTGAAAGATACTTGGCTATCCAGCTAACATGATTCAGCTAACTAGCCATACAAATTGTTTCACTTGGTTGAATGAGTGAAACTCTTCTGATATGCAATTCTCCCATCTTTAACTCTGCTGAATGAATCTTTTGAGCTTTCTAATGTAGCTCAATCAATCCAAGCTCATTCTTAAGTTCTTCAAATATTTATTCGCATAAGGGCTTTGTGAATATATCAGCTAATTGTTTCTCAGTTGATATGTATTCCAATGTGATGTCTTTCTTTTCAACATAATCTCTTATAAAATGATATCTAACATAAATGTCATTGGTTCTTGAATGCAATACTGGATTCTGAGTAATTGCAAGGTTATCATACATAATTGGAATCTCTTTTTCTCCATTGTCATATTCTCTCAGTTGTTGCCTCATCCATAGAACTTGGGCACAACAGTTGCCTGCAGTAATGTGCTCTACTGCGGTTGTGGATGTAGCTATTGAGTTTTGTTTCTTGCTGAACCAAGAAACTAATCTATTTCGAAGCATTTGATAGATACCAGATGTACTCTTTTGGGTCATCTCTACATCCAGCATAATCTGAGTTTGAGTATCCAATCAGCTTGAATCTACATTCCTTAGGATACAATAAGCCAACTTCTTGGCTTCCGTTCAAATATCTAAGGATTCTCTTAGTTGCAGCCATATGACTTACCTTTGGAGCATATTGAAACCTAGCATATACACCTACAGCAAAGGTGATATCCGTCTCACGCCGATCAAGTAGAGAAGTGATCCAATGAGTGTTCTATATCTTGTTTGGTCAACAGATTTTCCTTCTGCATCCATATTCATCTTCACAAAAGTGTTCATGGTAATCTTCATAGATGACTTCTCTTCCATACCAAATTTCTTCATTAAATCTCTAGTATATTTGTTTTGACTTATGAAGGCTCCATCCTTCATTTGCTTGACTTGAAGACCTAGCAAGAACGTTAGCTCTCTCATCATGCTCATCTCAAACTTCCCTTGCATAAGGTTTGAGAATTTTTCACACATCTCTTTGTTTGTGGATCCAAAGATATCCATATATAATTGAACAAGCAATATACTCTCTCCATCTTGAATTCTGAAGAGTGTTCTATCAACTTTACCTTTGGTGAATCTATTATCTATAAGAAACCGAGACAATGTGTCATGCCATGCTCTTGGTGCTTGCTTCAAACCATACAATACCCTTTGGCTACCAATCTTTCTTTATTCTCACTCTGATTCTTTTTCATTCATCATATTTCTGAATACCCACTTAGTACCAATAATATTTTGGTGGGTACGCCTTTGAACCAGTTCCCAAATTTTATTCCTTTCAAACTGATTTAGCTCTTTTTACATAGCTAGAATCCAATGTGTGTCATCTAATGCTTGTGACCCATCATTTGGCTCAATTTGAGAAATGAAACAAGTGAACATATCTTCATGTTGAGTCCTGGATCTGGTTCTTACTCCTTCTCTAACATCTCCAAATGATTAGCTCTGGTGGATGGTCTCTCAGCCATCTCAAATCTGGTTGGAGTAAGTCTGTTGGATTAAGTCTTCTTGAAGCTAAGTTGTCTTGAACACTTCTTCTTGAGCATCATTCGGTGCAAGCCTTCCAGCTTATCTTTGAGATTTAGCTATCTCATCCGCATCCGGATTGAGTCTTCTTATATCCGCCTCAACATAGGGACTCTTCGAATAGTCAACCAATTCATCTTGTCGCTAACTCATCAATATCTTTTCCATTTACATTAGGTTCATCAAAAACCATAATTCTCTTGTTCAAAGACTCTTAAAGCTTTACTCTCAGCTGAGTATCCCAAAAAGATATCTTCATCAGTAAAAGCTTTCAAGTTGTCCTTACCATTATTATGAATGAAACACATGCTTCCAAAGATATGAAAATATCCAACATTAGTCTTTCTTCCTGTCCAAATTTCATAAGGGGTTTTGGACATCTGCCTATTTATCATTCACCTAACACGGTCCTTGCAGCTTTCTTGAGGGTTCTGTTCCTTCTTTCAGCTATTCCATTCTGTTGTGGAGTTCTTGCAGCTGATAACTCATAACCAATTACATTCTCTATGTAATACTGAGTTATAATCCCATTGACAAACTCAGTTCCTCTGTCAGGCCTTATCTTGATAATGGTTTGGCTCTTCTCATTTTGAACTCTCCTCATAAGTTGTGGAAGCTTCTACCAATTTTCCTTCTTTTTACCCATAAAGATGGTCCATGTGTATCTTGAATAATCATCCACCACCACTAAGGTGTATTTCCTTCCACTGATACTAGTTGGTTCAACAGGACCAAATAAATCCATATTCAATAAATGCAAGATCTTTGTCGAAGAAGGACTTGGTTTATTCTTGAATGAAGGCTTGATTTGCTTTCCTTTCTGGCATGCATCACAGATGCTCTCCTTCTTGTACACTGAATCTGGTAATCTTTTCACAAGATGACTCCTTGCAAGCTTGTTGATTGTTTTAAAATTTAGGTGACTTAGTTTTTTATGCCACAACCAACTTAATTCAACTGTGCTCTTTGCTAGTAGGCATGTACTTGGTGTAGCATTATACCAATCCACTACATACATGTTCTTCTGTTTTGATCCAGATAGCACAATTTCATTTAATTCAGCATCCTTGATTTGGCATACACCTATGTTGAACCCTACACTGCAGCATTTATCACAGAGTTGGCTAATACTCAGCAGATTGAAATTTAGCCCTTCAATATAGGCTACAACTATGATTTCTAATCCATTTTTCCTTATGGATCATGTGCATTTGATCTCCCCTGGAGCTTCATTTCCTCCGAGCATAACTTTTGCTCCTCTTATTTCCTTGAAATTTGAGATATTCTTCTTGGTGTCTGTCATATATCCGGAATGCCACTATCCATGTAGCGGAGTTCCTTGGCACTCACTGTTCCTTGAACCTGCAATCAAGTAAATTAGTTATTAGGTACCTATACTTTCCTAGGTGCTGAGGGTTAGCACTATAAGGTGATCAAACCAACATATAGCCCAATGATCTGACTCTAAGAGGTTGCCACCTATCAGTTCCATAATCATAATGAATATTTGCATATTGCTTGGTAGCTTTAACCTTATACAGTTGTCTCTTTTGTCTGTATGCCTATGTGTTAGCTTGTGCATTTGCTTTGTTAGGAACATAATGAAACTTTTGTGCATTTTGGGCATAGTGCTTGGGTGCATATATGTGCTGATAACAATTCCTTTGCCTTGGGAATGACCTATTTTGAGTCAAAAGTCTTTGCCACTGGGCTTGTATTTCTAGTCTTGGCTCATATCTCATTTAATTATTCCAATCACTTGGCTAGGATACTTTCTATCATTCCCATTATATGGCTTTCTCTTTTTGATTTCACGAGAATATTTTCTGTTTGGAGTCTCATTGATGGACTCTTCCAATTTTGTTTCATTGTCCTTTCAAAGATACTCACCGGCTTCTTGCATTTGCCTTTATAGCTTAAGCGGCATTTGTGTGCTTGTGATTGTAAGTGGGTGCAACATATGATGCTTTTGGACTCCCCAATTACTTGAGGATCCTTTCTCCAAAATCACTATTAGAGTTTGAGCATTGACAAAAGAATTGATTCCTAAGTCTGCCTTTATCTCATATTTCCTTTTGAATCATCATTAATTCATCCAATATTTTGGATGATTTTGACCGAGTGATGAAATCACATTTTTCGATTATTTTTCCCTCTTTTCCTTTTCGCTAAGTTTGTCTTGACCTTAGCTATCTCAAATATTCACTCCTTATTATCATCACTATGTGACTAAGAGTACTTAGTCTTGATCGATTGAGCTTGGCTTTTAATGGTTGTTTTTCTCATTTAAAAGTATGTGAGGATTTTATGTGCTCAAAGTATTTCATCATTTTACCTAATGAATCATAAAGATCGTGGGTGATGAAGTGTGTGTGTCACCATCACTATCATCGAGAATGTGAGTTAAATGAATTAGAATGTACCTCATCTTCTTATTCTTTGGCCATGAGGCATATTAAAGCCACTTCAGATCCGGGAATATTCTCGCCTCACCGTTGTCCGACTCGGTTTTCTCTCTCACAATCAGTTGTGTCAGTTGATAGCCACCATGGCTTTCTTTCTTTCTTGTCTACTTTCTCAAAGACCTTTTTTTCTTCCTTATTCATGTACTTGTTGATCGGTGGACGAAAAATGGTCAACAACAAAGTGTCCTAGTTGTTTGCAGTTCTAATACAGGTTCTCAGCTTTCTGGTAATTAGCTATCTGATATTCAACTGTATTGGGTGGTCTATCTTCCTTGGTCTTGGAAGAAGCTGAGTGTCTTCTGGAGGTTTCACCCTTGTTTCTTTTATAGTTCTTGTTAGAGAACTTGTTGAATATTTTAACCATCAGGGCAATCTCCTCCTGGTCAGTGATGTCCTTGGATTCAACTCTCTTGGATTCTCTAGCCAATATAGCAATTGTATTGGGTACAACTATGTGTTTAGATATTAGAATAGCTCATGGTTGGAGGTTCTTGTCAAGTCCATAGAATGTCTCAAGACCATCACTTTCATTTCCCACTCAGTTGGGAGCCTTCTGTGTGTATTCTTTTCCCAGAGCTGAAAGCTCATTTGTTATCTTTATAAATCTGGCATCCAGCTGATCCAGAGTTTCACCTACAAACATTTTAAAATTTTCAAATTTTTGTACAACAATAGTTACCTTATTTTAGTTAATTTGCTCTGGTCCTTCGCAAATTAATGTTAGCTTCTCCCATATCTCACGAGCAATCCTATAAGATTTGACTTTGTTAAATATTGTTTTATTAAGAGTTACTAGTAAGGTGCACGTGTGTTGCACGTGAACCATATGAATTTACTAATTTAATTAAAAGAGTAATATTATTTAGTTTAATTTAGTTTTGTTGTGAATATTGTTCATATGTTGAACCAAAAACTAATGCCAAAGAATGAAAAATGAGATTGCCCTAAAAATGTACTATAAGAGGTTTGTTATCTAATGAGTAATGTCAAATGTACAACTTGACGAAAGATAAGTGAAATGTGGAGTGATTCCAATGCCAAATAATGTCTCACCCCAATTTTGAAATTGTTTCATTAAACCATTAAAAAGTTTCATCATTGTCTTTCATTCACATGACAAACAAGTTCACAATATTCATAACAAATACATTCTTCCAAATATATTTGTTCCTAAAATTTGAAATACTTAAAATCATCATGATAGGTTCATGAAAGCATCTGATTTGTCCTATAAGAAATGAAAGTTTATCCACAATTTCAAGTTCAATCAAGCATTCTCTTGTATGACTTCGGCAGTTGTTATTGTCTTTTTCTTATTTAAATTTGATAATTGCTTTGCGTATTTATTCTTGATACTCTGTAGAATTTTGTCATCACTTGAAATTAGGGGGCCCAAACATTTTTAAAAATCAAATTTTTTTATGGATATTTTATTTTTAAAAATTAATTTTTAGTACTAAATATTGATTTTTTATTGATTTAGCCCCCAAAATTACTTAGCCCCCCCCCAAATTCATACGTCTAGCTCCGCTCTCCCGCTTGAAATTTTAATATCGGAACTATTTGGTTATCTCGGTGTTTTAAAGAATGATGCGATACCTCCACAGGGTAAAAGTACCTCTAGTAGGACACAACCATGGCACAAAAACTAAGATGCATTATCTAATTTAGTCCACTCCCGACTGACTATATTAATCAAATCGGAACATCAATGAGATTGTTATGGAACTCCTACAATCCACATCCATCAAAGGATGTATGTATAATATATATAATTGAATAAGATCTTGATGTCTGGTTCCAGGACAAAGTGCGGATTTGATCCATTCTTAAATCCCCACCATCTTGCGAGAATGTCATTCCAATTGTGAAAACCAATTTCCAAACAATCTTATCCCTCTCACAAAAAGGGAAAAAAAGAAAGAAAGTTTGATCGAAGTCTCCTTATTTTTCCCACGAATTATAAATAATATCAACCTAAATACTACTAAATTTTCCTTTGAGTGTTTCAACTTTCATTTGATTTTAAGACTCTATATGCCTTCCACAATTTTCTTTGCAAAGACTCGTCATTACTTGATTTAGGATGAGAAAGAGAGTTCATTCCCGGATCTAAAAGAAGAGCATAAGTTTGAGTGAGTTGTCCGGAAAAGGAGCCAAGTCATTAGCTCTCGATTAGTAGATCAAGAGGAATAGACAGAATGTGGTTCATTTATTTAAGTATTAACTACAAATCAACCACAAGTGATTGATGTCATAATTGAAGATTATTATTCCAACTCCGCACACCAACAAAAATTAACAATTTTGTTTTTAATCTTTTAAATGTAATAATTGCTTAAACATAAATGATTGTGGTTTAGTTTATTTTCCGACTTCTTCATCTCCAAATATAATCATTTTATGATTATTGGAAGAAAAGTTTTATCCACGAGATGTTTGAAATCCAACTCCTAAAGCCTTCATCATAATGTGAATAACCTATGATTTAAGTGTCCTTTTAGTATTTCAAATTCTCTTTTTAGGGACTATTAGATTTTTCTCATCATAACTCTTCAATTACTTTAATGTTTCCAAATTATATTAGATTCACGTAAAACTTAATTATAAGTAAAAGGAATAAACAAATTAATTGCCAATATGAGTTCGTATTGAACAAATTTATCATGTGTCATGTAAGACAAGAACTGAAATATATGGAGAAAGCAGGTTTATCCATGGATGTTATATAACCATATATATAGCAGAGGTGGTCATGTAATTTAACAATCATTTTTTTAACCATCAGGTGCACACTATCACATATAACAAGATCAGACTTACCTCCATCAAACTGTCAAACTTGAACAAGGAAACGATAATTAGAAGTGAGCAAAGACATGCACATAATGTGAGAGAAGAAACAAAAAGAAGCTAAAAGGGCAAACAAAACATGAAGAATATTAATGTTGCAATTATTTATGAAAAACCAACAAGGTCATCAATAATCTAAAAATATGATTATAGCTGTCACTTGTAGTTGATTTAACAACCAAGAAAAAAGTACCCTTTTCATTTCATCCAATCCATATCCCACTGTCATTCTGTGAAATAGAGTTAAACCTGGAACCACATAAGGTACATATATGTTGTAGCTAAACCAGGAATTGACTTGTCGAGCCATTATTTAAAACTATAACACAACAACAATATATCTTAAGCTATACTAACAGTGGCAGCGCAGAATGTAGATTTCGTTGACCATTCAGATGTTGATCATGTAGGAAAAACTGCAATGAAACTATGAATGATTAAATGTTACGAAAGAAGCATCTGAAATCAGAAGAAGTAATGAATTTCCTTGTGTAGATGCAAAGTATATGTATTTCTTTATAAGGCATGATGGAACAGGTAAAAGAAGAAAAAATGAAAATAATAATTCTGATTTCTTACCTTGAGTAGGTGCAATTCTTTTACCACTCCTGAGTTACCTCCATAGAAAATGATCTGCACACATGCAATATTGAGAAAGTTAAAATCATGTATTACAGACTTAATCATGCTATTCAATTATTGAGTAGATGCCATTCTTTTACCACTAATTGAGTTACCTCCACAGAAAAATGATCTCGCATTTTGCTATTCAATTTGGAGGTTATGTTGTGCCCGACCCTTTTCTGGATTATATGCCAATCAAAGATAGATAAACACACACAAAAGTTCAACTGGTTTTAAATTCATTCTTTATGATTGCCATGCTTTTGACCAAGGAAAAAGAAAATTATGCACGTTTCAAAAAAAAAATTATGCATAGGGCTGAACCAAGCCGCTCGTGAGCTATTCGGAGCTCAATTCGATAAAAGCTCATTCGAGTTTGTTTAATGAGGTTCGTTAAAATAAACGATCCAAACTCAAACTTAGAGATATTCGGTTCATTAGCTCGTGAACATGCTCGTTAGTAAGCTCATGAACAAGTTCGATAGAAAGCTCCTATAAATTAAACTAATAATTTGACTTTAATTTTAATTTTTTATACTTTTACTTATGATAATATAAAATTATTTAAATAAATTTATTTGTTTGAATAAAATTTTAAGTTTTAATAAATATATTATGCGTTTTAGATATATATAATTTTATTTTTGTAATAAATTGAAAAATAATTTAATTTATAATTAATATTTACTAAGCTCGTTTAGGCTCGATAAAGTTCATGAGCCATTGATATGTTCCATAAATTTAGGCTCGAGTTCGACTCGATAATAAACGAGCCAAACTCAAACACTCAAAAGTTGAGCTCGGTTCGATTCGATTGCAGCCCTAATTATGCACATTTCAAATAATGGTGGCCTTATCTTGTTTTTGCAATTGTTATCATGCCATATTGCCAGTTACTATTGCTACCACTTTTGTACTCCATAGCGATACTATACAATCTTTCAAATTCCCCTAACTCAACCACGATTACAAACAATTTATTACCTAAAACCAAGGGCATGACTACCATTAATCTTCTTTCCATTAGTGAGAAAAGAGTTCTTGCTCGTGACCACATTCACGGTGAGGAAATCAACAGAGTGTACCACCTCTAATCTAATAGACAAAAGCAATCAAACTTCTAAAAAACATCAAACTCACTGCCTAATACGTACATTACAAAGATAACAGAAAAGGGAAAAAAATTATGTAACAAAAGGCCCACCAAAGAACTTGTAATCAAGCAATATTCTTATGGCTTTCAATCGAATAATAAAACTTCAGTCATATATACATGCAAGAAAAAAATATGGGACAAAGAATTCCTTTACATGATTTTCCAAACATAAGATAAGATGAAAATATAAGCTTTGAAACTTTTTGCCATCAGGTACTAACCATATAATTATTCAAAGGCTCTGATCAACACCTAGACTATGCTTCCAAGCATTTAAATCGAAATCTACACCAACCCATATAGAAGGTTTTCAGCCATCAATTTTGATCACCAATGAGTCAACTAATCAGACATGCCTTTATATCACATCATATGCATCCAACATAAAATTAATTTTATAAAATATATTCAACGGTATATCAAAATAACATCTATACACAAAGGCCACAGGGTACTCACCTCAGAGCTTCAAAAATTCAAAATATCTTTAAACCAAAGATCATGAATTGTTGGATATTATAATATGAGAAAGCAACACAAGTCTACAATTCATATTATACAAAACAACCATGACTAAAAAAGGGTCAGTTTCTTACAAGGAACTTTTAAATAATTATGCATTATCGAAGGCATATATCAGATTATAGGGCAGAGCTTCACTTGAAACTAAGAAATGTGCCTGCTTTGAGCTTTCTCTTAAAGAAAATCAACAAATTGTCCAACTTTATAAGTTCTGTGATGATCCTTGTTAACAAAATTGAAGCCAAGCTTCACGATATTTACTTGTGTGCATTAGAATATGAAACAAATGAAGCCCTTATGGGTTAGGGCAATTGACAATCCCGTAAAACTCCATATCCATCTCCGCCAACTCATTTTTCTACCTTCTTGTCTACGTGCAACCTCCACAATAAATGAATCAAGAAAATTAGCACTCAAACAGGGGGTGGAACAGACCACTGCCCAAGAAATACTACTATGCGATAGACGGTAAAGACTTCAAAAGATCAATAAATTATTTAGATGCACATTGGTTCTCCAAGTCCGAGCAACCAAAGAAGATGATATGAAAAATAATCTAAAAGAAAATAATTCCCCAGTCTTAATATAGAAATTTCAATGTTAAAATGTTAAATAGTTGATACTTGCCTCCAATAGATGTTCAAAAATAACCTTTCACCACATTCGTCAATACAATACCCCCAACTTAAATATAGTTATACTAATAAAGATGTTGCTTTCATAACAAGACAAAGTGTGAAAAATGCAGAGGCGTTTTCTCAGACGATAGATCATTTAAGCAATTTTATTCCAAAAAGTAATGATATAAAAAAACATACCAACAAGCTTCATTCGTTACAGTTCATGATTAACGGTCTCATAATACTATAGTCAATCCCATAGTCACAATATTTTCTGGTCTTTTGAATCAATAATGCAAAGCGTGATCATCTTGACTTTAGCAAGTGCGACCCTTCCAATTGCTTCACCAACAAACCTGGTAATAACAACTTTTAGGTTGCGATTTTATTAATTGCCTAAGGAAAGTGAAATCATTTCATTAGGTAGTGGCAATATTAATAATTTTACTAATGGCGAAATATCAATGTAATTCATTAAATTACTCAAATGGAATAGCACTAACATTACAGTGATATTCAATCAAAATTTCAATTTAAGAGATCAACACAACAGATATGATAAAAGAGAGAGAGAGAGAGAGAGCAAAAAGTATCGATTGTTTCTGACGGCCCGATCTGGAAGACGTGTAATCAAGATCATTAAAGTAAAATTATTAACTATCAATAGAGAACTTTAATAAAATATTATTAAATATCATTAAAAACTTTAATTACAGAATTAAATATCATTAAAGCACTTCAATGTTTGAAGATCTCTGAATTGGACCTGTAATGGATTTTCTACTAATCTTAACATGTACTCTAACCTGCCGAGAATGTTCTAGAAATTGTAACCTAGATCCACGATGAGCCACACAACTCAACTTAAAATTCGAAATTCTAACTTAGAACCCGGATGTGGATACATATACTCCATTTAAATCTTTTTTGTTGAGTATCTTGCAATATCCTTTCATTTCTCTTGCTAATCTCCTTGTGACTGTCGAATTACCTCTAACAATTTATCCTACTTTGGCAATTACATTTTTGCCATTAAATAAAAGGGGTATTTTAATATAAGTTTGCAGAATTATTCATGCTTTTATAGTAGAAGTAAAAGTAGATTTGATTAATGTTTCATAAACTTCTCGGCAAGCTTCACACGGATGACCATTTTTAATTAAATTTAACAGATTATTCATTCGACAACATCGAAATAAATATGGCTCAATTTTATTATTTTGCAAAGTTTTGATTTAGTATTTATACCTTAAATTTACAATACTACAAAAAAATATGCAGACCAATATCATTTTTTCCAACAAAACTTAATATGAAAGAAAAAATCACAAGATAATCAAAAATCACAAGAAACATTAGTTTTTCAGATACACAGGTTCGAATAAAAAACAAAACCACCACATCATTTTTTGAAATACACTGATCTAGAATATAAATCAAAAGCGTAAATATAAGTTTTGAGGGATGCAATTTGCACTATCAATAGTCATGGAAATTTTTAAAGTTCTAACCTAGTTTTTTTTTGTTATCAAGGAAAATATTTGCACGTACAATCAAAACGGGGCCTCGCTATTCAGCATGATCTCTACTGCACCTGCAGTTTAATGAGAACCTGAAATCAATATTTAGTCTTCTCCCTCTGTCTGAGAGAAGCAGAATCCTAATTGTTTGATAATTTAATGATGTAATAATTATATTTGCTCTAAAAATGCCAAAAGATTATAAACAACGAATCAAATTATCATAATAGTTTTGTCACGTACCCTTGTCGGAGTTCGATCAGAAGCTAAACATAGTGTTCTTCCTCAACTTCCCGAGGCCACTATTGGGCCCGGACCCCAAAAAGGTCTTCCTTTAGGTTGCTTGAATTTAATTGAATGTCTCAAAAAGAGCTTACCACCCGCAATCCACTCTGAATGACATTGGAACTCTTGTGGTCTAATTCCTTGATTCGACCCTTCATCCACATCGGCAATAATATCGCAATTTGGTGACATTTAAGTTCCTTTGGCATGATAATCTATTTAGATTCGTAGAAAACTGATCCAACGCGAGAAGAAAAAAAGTATAACGTGAAATCATGTAAATTTGGATATTCCTCTTCCTATTTCGGAGTAACCAATCGGGGAGGAAGGATGGAAGGAGTTTTGAAATGCCTTTTCAAGTTTCTAATTTAATATATTTTCTTAAGTCAATTCCACATGCCTTTTCAAGTTTCTAATTTAATACATTTTCTTAAGTCAATTCCATATTTGCCCTAAATTATTATTAAATATAGGGATATTTTAGTCGTAACAAATTTTTACAGAAATATTCATCCTTTTAGGATGTTAGGGGATGTACAAAATGTCCTTGGCAACATTGTTCGAGTTATATATTTTCATGTCCTTGTTAGTCCATTCGCATCTCGCTTTTCACCGGCCCATAGCAGAGCTAGGTGCGGCGGTCTTTGAGCAACCTCTCTTTCAAAGAAATGCAGCAGCCTCTCACGATTGTATTCACTTTCATGATCTGTATAGGTCCATCTTCAATGACAAACTGTATTTCATCGTGCAGCACTAAGAGATGTGTACGCATGCGAATCTTCCAATCACCTAACTCCTCTACGGAAACATAGAAATGTGAGATAGATTTGCTTCCTTGATAATAACTTGTAAAATAAAGTTTTAAAGTAGCAAGTGTTGTATCTTTGAAAAAGAATGAGATCTAGTTCGAAACCAGTGTGGAAGATTCTTTGAACCAACCACTCTGATACCACTTATAGGTCTCAAGGGGTGTTTATGTTAAGTGTAGAAGAGGGGTTGAATAGACTTGACCAATTTTCAATTTATTGATCTTAAATCGAGTTTTAACACAAGCGGCTAAGTCCTTGAGGGGATGCTTAGTTCAACCTCAATAGTAGAGTTAACCACTCTGTGACTCGACCGAGCTATGATAGAGTAACTCGGTGAGTGAAGTGAGCTCTTTTAACATTACTGACTAACTTGGTTTTACAAAAGAAGTCTTACACATTTAAGTTAAAATATATTTTTCAATATTTGTTTTAGTTAAGTTATTATCGAGTTGACTTAGCAAATTCATCAATCAAAGCAGAGTAATAATATGCAAGAAATAAATGTTGAAAGTAAATAGACACAGAGCAATTTTATAATGGTTCAAGGATGGAGTAATTCCTCTACTCCACTCTTCTTCTCCAACCCCTCGAGGTAATCAACTAATGCAACAATGAGTTACAAAACAAAACAAAAATCCAAGCATGCCTAGATCACATAGCTGGTTTCACTCTTGGGACTCAGCTCTTCACAAGACAGCTCTTCTGCTACTTTAGCTCCTTCGAATTCTCGGATTTGATCATGAATCCCTCCAATCAATCCAAATTCTGGTTCTAACTTTAACCTCACTGCACTTTCTTCAATCTTTGGATGTGCAGACTCATTTGTCTTTAAACAAGTTCCTCTTCAATAGCTTTGAAACTTTTCTTTCCTTCACTGGAAATGTTGGTTAGATAGACTTTGAATATTAGGCTTGAGGATAGAGTGTATTTTTTGAGAGTATTTTGCTTGAAATTATCTTTTCCCAGATTGCTTGAATGTTGCATGTATGTGTCATTACCCTCTCAAGTGAACTCCTCGGCCTTTTACAGTGGCAGCTCAAAAATGTATATGTTGAAGAGATAGATGCATTTTCAAACTCCACTTCATGGTCATTGGTTTACCTTGTTGTACAACAAATGATGTTGACCCAACCTTGGTTTAATGCTGAGTAGGTTTGCTTGAAACACTGCAGGTGTGCAGGAACATCTCATTTGTTCGCAGCCACTTCCACTCTTTCTGCAAGACAGCTTTAAGGTTATAGTATGTCTTCTTTCCTTTTTCAGTAATGTTTTGACTTTATTTATCAATGGACAACTTCAGCTTTCTTAAGTCCTTTTTACTGTTGAACCCCTTTGTGAGTCTTCTCCAAACATCTGGGAGTGACTTAGCTGTCAGTTTGCTGACTGAGATAGCTTTTTGGTACTTGACTGAAACTTCTCTTCGACACTCAATTGCAACACATTTGAATCTTCATTTTGTCATTCAGTCAACTTTCGCAATCTTCAACTTGATGCTTCGACTCAGCTTATAGATCATATCTATTACATAGTTGAATTTACAACTAAAAATAGGGTGTCAACTTCCTAATCTAAGTTTTACATAGCATCATCAAAATCCATGCTATAAATTTCCCAACTGGAGCTTTATGAAATAAAACCTCAAAACGAGATATGTTACCAAGAAGTGGTGTTGGGACTCTGTTAATAATATGAGTTGCAGTAAGTATAGATTCATCCCAAAAAGTAAGTGAGCTTTAGATTGAAACATTAGAGCTCTAGTCACTTGTAGGAGGTGTTGGTGTTTTCGTTCAACCAAACCATTTTTTTTGAGTTGTTTCTACACAACTAGTTTGATGGATTATGTCATAAGTCTTATAGAACTCAGGAATCCAAAATTCAGGACCATTGTCATATCTTAATATCTTAATCTTAAGATTAAATTAAGTAAGAACAAGATTATAAAAAGTTAGCAAATGTATTTTTGTGTCAGGCTTGTTTCTCATCATGTATGCCCATGTACATCTAGAATAACCATCAACAATAGTAAGAAAATATATGAAACAATTATGAGATAAAGTAGAAGATGGACCCCAAATGTCACAATGTATTAGATCAAAAATATGAGTAGAAGTTATGTAACTAGTTGGAAAATATAGTTTCTTTTGTTTAGCAAAGTGGCATACATCACATGAATCAAACTTATTACAAACATCTTTGATTCGAGAAATAAGAGATAGTCTAGAGGCAAATAAATGCCCTAATCTTGAGTGTCAAAGTAAAGTATCGTGACGTAACAGCAAAGCAACAGAGTGAGTATTCATATGATAAAGGCCATTGTGTTCTTTAGCAAAACCAATCATCTTCAAAATGCTCATGTCCTATAACACACAATGTGAGAAGAGGAAATGGACAATACAATTTGATGATTTTGTTAGATTAGAAATAGATAAGAGATTATAAGAGAAAGAAGGGACACAAAGAGCATCATGTAATATTAAACTAGAAGAAAATTGTATTGTACCAATGTGAGTAGCATAAGTAACATATCCATTAAATGCAAACCGATAAGAGTAGAAATTTTTTTAGGTGAATTAGAATAAAGGGAATAGTCACGATCATATGATCCAGTAGCTCCTGTATCTAATATCTATTTGGAAGTAGAAGGTTTGAAGCAAGTAGATGTCATACCTTGCATACCCGAGGTTATTGCGGTGGCGGCGATGTGAGGTAGAATTAACAAGTTTGACAGATTGTTGATTCTTAGCAAAGTCTCAAAACTTTTCTACCATCTCACTTGAAAAATAAGAAGTATCGCTCGGACTTCATAGGAGATGAAACCGACATATTTGTTAAAGTTGAATCGGAGCTTTTCTAAGACCTTTGGGACTGTCGATTGGAAGATAACCAACTAATTGAAAACACTTGTCAATAGTATGGTCGATTATAACCACAATGAGAACACTTGGGCTTTTTCTTATCTTTATTAAACTTACTTTGTAAGTATTGTTCTGTCTTGCAAGCATTGTCATGGAATCCGGAAGTGGCAACAAGAGAGAAACATTTGTGGGAGTCCTTTGAGTTTCTTCTTGTTGTAAAAGAGCATAGACTCTAGCAAGTGCGGGTAATATGAAACTTCAATAACAATTGGCTTCTAATATGATCATATGACTCATGAAGACCAATAAAGAATTTAACCACTTTGAATCACTTTGTTGAATTTCACTCAAAACAACAGATATATTGCAAGTGCAATTTCCAAAAGTGCATCTAATAATAGGTCTATGACTGATATATTCGTCCCAAAGTGCATTGAACTGATTATCGTAGCGGTATAGATTGATTACCTTGTAAAATAGAGGTCAAAGATTTCTCCAAATGAAAAACTCTAGATCCCCTCTTGACATATCTTGTTTTATTTCATCCCAAACGTCTTTAGTTGTTGTAAAATATAGTAAACTTTGTCGATTTCTTTAGATATAGAGTTGAGAATCTAAGAAATGACTAAGTTGTTGGCACGCAAAAACAATTATAAAGCAAAGTAGAAGACGGTGGAGGAACTTGCAAGGAACCATCAATGAATGCGATCTTATTTTTTTACATTAAGGGCCATAGAGATGGCCCCGCTCCGAGATATATAATTCTCTCATGTGAAAGGTTTGTAAACAATAATTGCACCGTTATCACTAAGATGGAGGAAGAAGGAGATATGAAATCATTAAAAGGATTCACAAACCGAGTAGGGCGAGAAGAACTAGCGGAGCGAAGATGTGGATTAAACTCGAATCCAAAGCCATTCCAAGAAATTTGATGAAGATATCAAGAAAGAACAGGAAAAAACGTATAAGAACTTACAAACCAAAGATATTTGAAGCTAAATTAGTAGATATCAATTGATACCATGTCCACTTGTATAATTTGTGATCATCTTCAACTAAAGATGAAGCATTACTGAAGTTCTTAAAGAAGAATTCTTGGAGAAGAAGAAAATGTATATTATGTTCAAGTAGTGAAAAAGTATCTCAATTACACGATTGCATTTTATGTCTTATTTATAGTTGTACAGTTGAGAATGAAAAATAACTTACTAATTAATTTTTGTTTGTATTGTTGAACTCATCTTTACACAAGATGCCAATTAAATTTTAAAGTCATCAACCCACAAGAGATTTTTCGATTGCGGAGATTTTTAACTTTTATTATCTAATATTTGATATAAGTTTCGAGAAAGGAGTAAAAATGGATTAATCATATTACTCGGATATTTGACTTCAATGGAATATTTTATATTATAAATGCTCTTGCAAACTAGACATTTACTCTAAACTCACTTTCTTTTACCATTTCTCCTTACAAACTTCCCTATGATATCTTCCAACTCATCTTCATATCTTTCATTCAAACTTGTATCATGGTTGGTAGGCAAACAAAGGGTCGCCAAAGGATCCCCATCAAGCGGATCAAAACTCGGGATGACTTATACGCGACGTTTTCAAAACGTTGACTTGGCATATACAAGAAGGGCGGCGAACTTAGCACATTTTATGGTGCCGACGTTGGAATGATAATCTTCTCTCCAACTAACAATCCATAATCATTTTGGTATCCATCCATGGAATCTATAGATACTATAATCGCAAGATACGTAAAACCTAAATCACCACAAATTAATGATCATGACAGAGTTATGGAGGTCAATCGACAAGCTAGAATTGAACACCTCAACAAGAAGTTGGACAAGGTGCTTTAGATGAAAAATAAAAGAACAAGTGAAGCGAGTTAGATGAGATAGATAAAACTAAAGAGAAACATGAGAGGGAACAAATCCTCGTCGAGAGTTCAAACAAAGAGCAAGTGAAAAAGGAAAAATATTGTTTCAAGACTTTAGTTCCAAAGTCAAAAATCCTATTGAGGAGCCGACAAATGGAGCATCAAGCTCATCGCCATTTCAAAGAGAGAGAATGCTCCAAATTTCCTAGTGCACCTAATCCTAGTATGTTTCCTCATGATTTTCCTCATGGACCATCATATACACCAACAATGGGAATGATTGAGATCTTGTGAGTTTTCGGCCAATGCTATGATGATTTCCTCCACAGGCTCATCTTCCAAATTGAACTTATCATATTCTTGGCCAATATTTCACTCGTCCTAACACGCAGATCCATCCGCTAGAAGTGTTGGTTTGTTTACTAGTCAATTTAACTATTTTCCTCCACATACTAAGGATCCAAATAGTAGTAGTGGAAGTGATTTTCATTTTCCTAAACTATATAACTATTTTCCTCCACGGGCTAAGAATCCATTTTCTAGTGGGCGGAGAGCCATCAACTAGTGGTGGTGGCGAGCCATCACCTCGTGGAGGATCTTAGGAGTGGCAAATCTTTCGTGTTGGTCTATTATCGAGTCGGCGATAGCGGCCAACACGATAAACTCAAGCACGAACACGATATGATAATCTTATTGGACCTAAAATTTAAACTCAAACACGATATGCTAAAAACACGAAATGCACAACATGGCACGATAAGCAAAATTATCATATTTATTTAGTTAGGCCCGATAAGCCCATTAATAAATAAATTTTATGCTTTTTTAATATTTTTTATGCTTGATCTTGCAAAACATATATTCTAATATATTATCAACAAATATAGTCAAGTACAAGTAGTAGTACCAATACAAACAACCAATTATCGATAATTAAAAATTGGCGTGCTTTCTCGGGTATCAACCTCGATTTTTAGTGGGTATATCGCGTAAGCCGATAATGACCCAAACCCAATAAGCATCGGCCAAAAATCTATAATTTTGTGTCGTGTTCGTGTTGGCCAATCGTGTTGTGCCTCAAATTGCCATCCCTAGTGGAGCCGAGATGTTGGTCCATCTCGTCGGGGGAGGGGGAGAAGGCGGGGGAGTTTCTAATCCTTAGTTATCGACTAGCAAAAATGATTTGTTTTAGTACCAAAACTTTAAGACTATGTTTCTTGTATACAATAATAAGGCTTTGCAAAAGTTTCTCTCGATTTGACATATTATTCGAAAAATTATTTATTTTTTCATGCGGCAAAATTTATTTTTATTTTTAAAGTATCCTACCAAGGAGCACTTTGTAAATAGCTAGAAATAAATATCAAAAAAACAAAAAAAAAGTTATGGATTCAAGGTCAAGTTTTCTGAATTTGAGCAATAATATTACTATATGTCATCAAATTATCCTTAACAAGGAGGCTTCAATACTTAAATACGAACGCGATAATTGTGAATGTTATGGTAAGTACTATGGACATGGTGATTTAAGTTTGAGTGCAAGAAAGGATTGGGGATGAGGTTTTCTTATGCTATACGTTTTGCATACGTTTCTCGTAAAGTTGATGTGTTAACTAAGTATATATCCAAAAAGCCAATTTGAAGCTCAATTCAATAAGATCCTACAAAATATGTTACAATGGAACTAGAAATTTTCATTAATTGACGATTATTTTCATTCCATTGTGATCATTATCAGTTGTGGCATGTAACAGAATTAGACTATAAAAATGATAGTAGTTCTGCCACAATCAATTTTAATGACAATGTACTTTGTACAATGGGCTAATACAAGTTTTATTCATTGTATAAATCAATAATTACGAGACAAATATAAGTAAAATGTTCGAGGATTGTATTATCTCATGCACTTCTAAACAACATTTGAAATCATATGTTATTCATAAAATTGGGATCATATTTATTTGATAATTCTTATATGAAAATAACTCTAGTCCTAACGGATTATGTTGTAAATAAACCACCTCAAGGGCTCGGATCAAGTTAAAATTGATCCAGCTTATTGGTGGACCTAAGAGTTTGAGATGGGCTTTGGAATGCAATGTGATGATCCACTAATAGTGCTAGGCCTAATAAGTAGTGAAAAAATGGATGAACTCACTTACAAAGAGATCCAATGATTTACCAGACTTTATGACATCATATTACAATGGTTTAACATGTATGCTAGTAATTTTGCAGAATCCGTTTTCGAGGTCCCAAAAATCTGTCATGTGGTTTATATGATTTCATTTTTGTGTGAAAATATCGATTTCACAGTTCAGTATGACCTATTAAATGTGTCATGTGAGCATGCTATTCAATATGCCCTACTAAATTTGCTTTCATTTAAGGCTTCTTTTCATCCCCAAAGGCTACTAGGTTTTATGTCAATATTTCCTTTAGTTTAGGGTTCAAGATATTCAGATAGAGATGAATGCCATATGTCAGATGTATTTTTATTAGGGTAAAAGCTCACTTTACCTGTTTACCCCCTCCTTGAACTATTGGTATTGTATCAGATACACTCTACTGTTAAAACTTTCAAATACCCCCTTAAACCAATAAAAAACATATTGATGGACAATAAAATGTTAAATTCATCTTGCACACCCTCTGTTATAAACTATAAATACCTTTTTTCCTTTATAATTAAGTATCAATTAATTTAATCCCAAGCATTATTCAACACTAGTTTCAAACAGTGAACTTTATTCATAGGAGGTGATGCCCGGCGTTCAAAGCTTGTTTGATAAATGAGCAAAAGCTGATACATACGCATATATTATCGTTACAACAGCTGATTGAACCTATGTATTTAGTACAAAACAGGAACTTGTAGATTTCATAGCAAGGAGCGTGCCACCGCCTGCAATATATAGGTTCTCATATTTAGAATTTCTCGAGTAATTTCATGATATGTGTCATACATTAGATTAACCAAGCTCTCAAGGTAAGGATGTTTACTTATTCTTTAAAAAAAAAAGGGTAATTACTAAAAAAACACCTGAGGTTTGGGCTAATTACCAAAAAACTCAAAGATGTTTCAAATTTACAAAAAGCCCCCTCAGTTTAATTGTCTTAAATTTAATGGGATAACTGTAATATTTCTATAAATATCAGGGGATATTTGAAATACTTTTTGCTTATGAAGGGGAAAAATGTAAGACGGGATCAAACCTCAAGGGATTTTTGCAATTTTAAAAACCTCCAGTTTTTTTTTTTTTTGTAATTAGCCCAAACCTCAGGGGTGTTTTTGTAATTATCCCTTGTGGACAGTTATATGTACATGTATAAGTATCCTAGAGCATTTACATAGTTAAGATCAAGATCAGATTACTCAAATTTGATCTGATCTGATTCTTGGAGAAGATCAAATTATTCAAATCTGATTTGATTCTCCCTTATTTTCTCCTTATCTTATTCTTATATTTATTTTTGGAATTAGGGTGGTTAGGATCTCTTCTAGACATCTCTGCCTATATAAACTCTCTTGTAATTCTGATCATATATATAAAAACAAGATACTTGTTTTCTTCTCCTAAACTTATATTCTTTATCTTCTCCTAAACTTATATGGTATCAGAGCTTCGGTTTTGATCATATTTTCGCACCATGGTGAAAACTACAATGACTGGAGAAACATGGAGCAGAAGGGTAACTTTGAGTCACTCCCTTTCACTAAGGAACAATTGGAGCACTTGTATAAATTCTTTTCAACCAAAATGTCAGTTAATCCATCCTCTTCTCTAGCCCAAAAAGGTATTTCTTTTTCTATTGCTCTTTTCAGTACCAAACAACATTCTAAAGCCCCATGGATCATTGATTCTGGAGCTACTGACCACATGACAAATTGATCAAAATTGTTCTCCACATATACTCCTTGTGCAGGTCATAGAAAGTTTAAAATTGCATATGGTACCCTTTCTACTATAGCTGGTATTGGTTCAATTCCGATATCTAAATCTCTAATCCTTCACAATGTCCTCCATGTTCCAAATTTGTCATGTAATATTTTGTCCATTAGTAAATTGACACATGATCTAACTGTTTGGTTATTTTTGACTCCTATACGTGCAAATTTCAGGAGAAGGGTTCGGGGAGGATGATTGGCAGTGCTAAGGAGATTGATGGACTCTATCTCTTTGAAGATTAAAAAGTTTTTAAGGAAAAAACTCAAAGTAGTTGTTTCTGTTCATGAAGATGAAGAAATAATGCTATAGCACTGTAGGCTAGGTCACCCAAGTTTCTTTTACTTGAAACGTACGTTATAAGAATAAAAATCCAAATATGCTTTTTTGTGAAGTTTCTCAACTTGCAAAGCATCACCGTTCCTCTTATTCTCCTCAACCTTACAAAAAATCTAGTTCATCCACTTTAATTCATAATGTTTGAGAACATAGTCGTGACCCTACACCTAATGGAAAAAGATGATTTGTAACCTTTATGGATGATCATACTAGATTAACATGGGTTTACTTGATGAAAACAAAATCTGAAATTGAAAACATATTCAAAGTTTTTTTCCATATGATAAAAACTCAATTTCATGAAAAAAGACAAAGTGTTTCGAAGTGATAATGGAAGGGAGTATCTTAACGAACACCTAAATGACTTTTTCCTTGAAAATGGCATCATTCATCAAAGCTCTTGTATAGACACTCCACAACAAAACACAGTTGCTGAAAGAAAAAATAAGCATATTCTTGAAATTGCTCGGGCTTTGTTGTTTCAAAATATGGCGCCAAAATATCTTTGGGGTGAAGCAATCTTAACTGGAACATATTTGATCAATACGATGCCTCGCAAAGTTTTGAACTTCAAAACTCATTTTGATGTTTTCACAAACTTTTTTTCCAAATAATAGACTCTCATGCACTTTACCTCTAAAAATATTTGGTGTATTGTGTTTGTGCATACTCATGAACTAAATCAAAGTAAACTTGAACCTAGAGCAAAAAAGTGTCTTTATTAGCTACGCTTCCAACCAAAAAGGTTACAAATGCTTTAATCCCATTTCCAAGAAAACCTTTGTTTCTATGGATGTTACATTTTTGAAAAGACTCCATTTTTTCAAAACCATCTTGGGTGGGGGTGGGGGGAGAAAAGAGGAAGATGTTGTCCAATATTTTCAAACTTTACAAAATTCATATTTTTCAATTTTAGATTCCATGCTTGAAAGTTCGGAAGCTCAAAACAAGGATGAACCAAGTCAGCAAAATAAAGACAACATTCCAGAAATTGTTTCAATTCCAGAACCTGTTGTAGAAACTGAAAATTCAGATTAACGAAGTGTGTGTGTCAGGTTCTGAAATGATTGAAGCTGAACAAAATGAGACAGTTACAATGGGTAATAAGGGCATCAAACCCTTTGATCTTGTTTATTCCAGAAAGGAAAAACCTCAAAGAATAGAGCCAAATGATCCTCAAGACTGTCATGAATCCAAGGACCCATCAGGTAACAATCTTTCTAATTTTGTCCAACCTGTTCAAACTACTGTTGAACCTGTCCGTTATGATTCTGGCTTTCCTATTGCCCTTAGAAAGGGTATAAGATCATGTACAAAGCATCCTATTTCAAATTTTATGTCATGAAAAATTATCCCCTTCCTTTCGGGCTTTTGCTTCACAACTGACAAAAACAGAAATTCCAAAAGATATACAAGTTGCTCTAGAGTTACTAAGTGGAAGGAAGCTATCTTGGAGGAGATGAGAGCCCTGGAAAAGAATCAGACTTGGAAAAAGGTGCACTTGCCTAGAGGAAAGACAATTGTGCGTAGTAAATGGGTGTCTACCATCAAGTATAAGGCAGATGGGTCTATTGAGAGATACAAAGCTAGGTTAGTTACTAAAGGCTTCACTCAAGTTTACGGTATTGATTACAAGATATATTGTTTTCTTCTCCTAAACTTATATTCTTTATCTTCTCCTAATCTTACATCCCTAATAAGAAAAAGGAACTTGGAAACCAGAATGCCTTGTTATCCCTGAGAGCATATTGAGCAATTTACAAAGAATACTATTTGTTTCAATTTCCATTAGATTTTTTATTACCCTTGCTACATAATCTACAATTTAATTCTTATTTGAATGAAGAGAATTGTCAGTGCTCAAAATCCAACCCGTCCCAGAAAATAGAATACCCATGGAGTTGAAAAGGAGAGAAACGGAGGATAAAATGTTATTGCGATATATTTTTGAATTGAATGTTACTTGAGAACCTTACCGATCGTTAACGAGCTCTAGAACAACAGCAGATGCACCCCCTCCACCATTGCAGACTCCAGCAACCCCAAACTTCCCATTTCTCTGCCTCAGCACCTAAAATGCCACCATTTAGCAGTAAGAGATTGCAAAATACTTCTTCACTTGATCAAGTAGGATGTACACAAATATTTAAGCGTACCCTAATAGTGTGACCAAGGTGCGTGCTCCACTACAGCCTATTGGATGTCCAAGGGACACAGCACCACCATGTACATTTAACCGTTCCTGTAATGACAAACATATATTGTATGGTCACAAGTAAAAGTGTCTTTAATTGAATGAAGCAAAAATTGAAAGTGGAAAAACCAGTCAACTGGTCAAAGGGGACAGCAAACAGCAACACTCACAGGGTCAATGTTGAGCAATCTCTGATTAGCAAGAGCCACAACCTGCAATAATGATGTTAAAACACTTTCTGGACAATCTACTAACAGACAGGAAAAAAAAAAAAAAAAAATTGGAGTATATATTCTTACAGAGAAGGCTTCATTTATTTCATAGAAATCAATATTGGATGCTTTCAAGCCAGAATTCAAGATTGCTTTCGGTATGGCGATGGCTGGAGCAGTTGTAAACAACTCAGGTGCCTGCCAAACCAATGATGTGACAGCATCAATGACCCTAAATCCAACAAAAAGATTGTAAAATAGATTTAACACACTACCTGTGCTGCATCGGCATAGCCTCTGATCCTGGCAATAACATTCAATCCAAGTTTAACTGCCGTTGCTCCACTAACTAGGACTAAAGCGGCAGCCCCATCACTACACAGAAGACAAACTCCTAGATTAGGTAATGCTCATTCCTGGGTGCTCGAGCATATTGTACCATATACACAGGGAAGGTAGCATATTTGCATCCCCACCTAGAAAATGGATATGCCAATGGCTGATAGACCACAATTTTGTCATGAACCATACATTGACACAAGTGCATATATAAACTTGCACTTAAGAAGAGACGGGGTTTTTCTTAGTTGTTCTGTTATCACACATCAAAGACATGAACTCATTGAACCAAATATTCACATTGATGTAAGAAAGTGAAGAGCCACAAGAATGACAGAGGCCAAGTTCGTCTAAATGCCAATCGGCTTCTAGATATGGTGCCAACTTTTGCAAAACCATTTCCAGTGCCTACTCTGTAAATGCTAATTCACGGAAGCAGAAAATGAAAAGGACACAAACATGCACTATATATATAGAGAGAGAGAACTGCTATACTATTGGTATTCTACTTTATTGGTCTCTTTTCAGGGTAAGAAGAGTAGAGTTGAGTTAGGAATGGATTGAGTAACCAAACCTTATACTAGAAGCATTGCCAGCAGTTACAGAACCTCCATTCTCCTTGAAACTTGGCCTGAGCTTTCTTAACTTAGACGCATCAAACTAGCAACAAACAAGTAAGTGAAATAGATGTGTTATGAGACAACAATGGAATTTATAAACTTAGAATAACAAATTGACATTTCATATTACTTGATTTTTATAAAAAGGAAGAAACAAGCTACAACCAATAACAAAATATATGTATTTGATGAAGTGACCAAGATAAACATATATCATAAAAAGATGTTTTCTACTAAAGAAGATGGACACATTGTGATACGAAGTCAAATTGAAAATAAAAGAACTGATTAGAAGATAAAAAAAAATTGGTGATGAGAAGTTGTAGTAAATTCTGACTTTGACCTAAAAGATCTTATCGTAAATAGAACATGAAACAGAGTTAAGAAAAATATGGCAGGTTGTTCTCGAACTTTTTTTACATTTTCACCAGGCCTTTAATCATCTTCTCATTTGTGCAGAGGCAGAAAAGTACAATAAATCTGATGTCCAAATGTCAATCATCTAACAGAAAACTCTTCGAGAACCAACTTATCTGATTCACCTTTCCTAAACCTTCATCTTTGTCAATGATGGTAGACTGCTTCCCCCTGCCACCAGATATTTCAACCTGCATGTACGAACATAATCTGCCATTTTAAGAAGAACAAAGACAGCTAATATATACTAAGAAAAAACCTCAAATAACAATCACCGAACTATCTCCCATGAGAATGCACCACATGACTCTGCAGCAAGACCCCGTTCAAAACTTGAATAGCATAAGAATCCTAGAAATAAACATATAAAAACAAGTTGAAAACACTAGAACATTGTTATGATGGACATACAAACTAAAAAAAAAAATATAAAAATATAGATTATGTGACCAGCACATAAAGAGACAGAAACAACAAAGACAAATAGGAGATTGGACAAAACATTATATGTTCAATACAAATTAAGAAATGGTTCATGTATTTTAGAAGTTGGGAATGACAGAGAAGACAGAATGTAAGACATTAGAAACTTCCTCAGTTAAAATGGTCCTTTATGGTGTAAATGACCGTATTAAATGACCAAGACATTAGAACATCTAAAATTAGCAATCCACAACCAACATAACCAAATGACAATCACAACAACCCGCCACAAAATTATATATCATATAGTTAGGACAGTAACAGATAATATTTCCAAGCAAATATATTTCTTACAAAATAAACAGAACCCAAATGATTTTCAAACTCGACTACAACTATCCACTAACATGCATAGGGACTTGCAGGAGTTGTGCACTTGTTGAATAAGAAAGGATAAAGAGAGAAGGATTGAAAAGAAGAATCAATTGTGAGTCTGTTGTAATCTGTTGTAACCGCAGAATGATTACATTATCATAATACAGATAATAAATCCCTGCACTTACTGATAAGTTGTCAGAAGAAGACGTAGATGAAAAATAAAATATAAATCGGCATCCACAAAAACATTACCTGTTCTTCTCTGCTGAAGTTATGTTGATCAGCACACATCTCTGCACAAACACCCATTCCAAAATCATTGTAAACATCCCAAAGGCCATCTTTGAGCATGCCGTCAATAATAGTATCATGTCCTAGCCGAGACCCTGTCCTGTTAAAGAAGGTGTGCCATTACGATGGTCAGTGCATAAACCTCAAGTCAACAGGAGAAGACCAATGTTTTTCCTTGAATAGATTCAAGTGGGAAGACGTGAACATTTTCGTAAAAAATGAAAAATAAGAATGAGCAAAATATCATGAGAGTAGTTGCAGGGGATCTACGAAGTATGTCTTGATGTGTAAAGGCTAATTAAAAAGCTAACCTACAGAGTTCTTTCCTTACACAGGAAGAAATGAAAATAAAAATAACATCATCTGTTCAATAACCATAGTGCTAACCTTCCTGTAGGGATATACTTTGGAGCGTTGGACATGCTTTCCATGCCACCAGCAACTACTACATCATTGATACCCAATTTTATTGTTTGGGCAGCAATCAATCGTAGCTGTTTTGACAGAAATGTGTCACTGGAAGTTATTTCAAATTGGAAATGATAGCAAGTACAAATATGCCAACCTACCTTTCATTCCTGATGAACATACTTTGTTAATTGTGGTGCAGACTACCGAATTAGGTATACCTGCACCTAGTGCAGCCTGCCTGGCAGGGGCTTGGCCTAAATTTGCACTGAGAACATTTCCAAAGAAGACTTCTTGGACCAGAGATGGATGTACACCCGCCCTCTTAAGAGCACCTTCAAACATATTGCGGATATTTAGGATGGATAAATATACTCTATTCAACTTGTATTCAAGAAACTAGATATAATTACAAAGAGCTCTTACATGCAATAGCTATAGAACCAAGCTTTGTAGCAGGCAAAGATGAAAGAGAACCAAGGAAGCTGCCCATTGGTGTTCTTGCAACACCAACAATGCAAACATCTGAGTGAAATTCATTTGCTTTATTAGTCAACTTCAATAATTGAAACTTAAGTAATGCAACATAAATGGCAGATACCATGGACAACAATTTGGGTTCATTATAGCTTGCAGAAAAAGCAAATTAAGTATGATTACGAGATAAGTGGTGATGTATGCTATTTAGACTAAGACCCTAAGACAAAGCAATTTTGAGGGGCAGTAGCAGCAGAACCGCAAAAAAGTTTCAAGGTAGGGAGATATATATGAATTGACAATATCTCTCTCTTGCTTCTCTTGAGAAAAACTGATCACCTTGAGCTTTAATAGAATCATCTGCTACTGAAGCCATAAGAGTATGCAAGAAATAAGCAAAACCTGTGAAAAGGCATCAAAAACCAATATTGTAAAAGAAGAAAACTATGTAAAACGGAAGTGATATCAATAAACCATGTTAAGAAAATTAAAAATGGCGCCTAGCAAGCTTTAACTGTCGCCGATAAGTAAACACCACACCAAGAAATATGAAGAAACCAAGAAAAGAACCCAAAAACCAAACCTGTGAAAGAAGATAAAAATTGGAAAGAAAAAAGCGGCACTTCTAATCAACAAATATAGTTTAACGTTTAAAAGAAGGCGCATGTACAAAGATTCCATACATTTACCATATATGTTTTTCAACAAGGTGATAACACCACCAAGAAAATAGACTGACAACAAAAATAGAAATCAAGATTATATGATATTCACCGGCTCCGGTCAGAAGGAGAGGAACAACCTCAAGGAGAGATGTCCTTCGTCTGAATTAAGGTTTATCACATACCAAGAAAGTCTGCGGATCAAAATCGAAGTTGTGAAGCTACAGAAATACCTCAGTGGAGCTGCCTAACTTGTCTACTGCGATGCGATCCCTTAGCTCTTCTTTTCCTTGTCTTAATTTTGTTTTAGTGTGTGACTGTAAATAGAGTTCAAATCTCGTAGAGTAATTTGTTGTAGTCTATTAGAAGATAGTGTGAATATACAAACAGACACGGTGTGGCGGAATGGCGGTGGAACCATGGAAGTGCATAGAAAGGCGTGCTATTGAGCATTTAATTTCAAGTTTTTTTTTCTAATTATCAAAAAATTAGGATTGGATTGGTTTTAAGGCAATTCTTAACGGTCCCTAGTCTTAAAAGGATGAATCCAAGGGAGCCCCGCCCAGAGCCGTGGAGGAGGTGAATCGCGGGAAAGCGCCAACGCGCGTTATGGTCATGAGTGTGCTTTCCTCCAACTTGCTACTGCGGATTGACTTGAGTTGCGAGATCCAAAGAAAAGCGGACATCATATTACATGCGTCATTTGCACCATTGAGTATGCCGCAGGGCTAACGGTCCCTTGTATCAATTAAGTTTTTGCTTACGTATGTTGTGCATTGTTTTAATAATTCATTGTTCTTTGTACTCCATCCTGTTCAAAATTAGTAACAAACACAAAAAAAAATTCATTGACGTTTTGACACCAAAAAAATTCAAGGAAAATGACGTTTTGACATTTTCAAGACTAGTGAGAAAAGATTTTTCCTAAATTACCCTTACATATATTATTTTCCAACAACATTAATGCCTAAATTTGTTTTGTTCCATAGCAATATTTATGATTAATTAGGAGTATATTGGGTATTTTAACATATTTCTTTATATGTCCCCAAAACATTACTTATTTTGAATAAGATGCAGTATTAATTTAATTTATTGTCATGGTGAATTCAAAATATGTGTCTGCCATTGACATTTTCTAAATATAAATATAGTAATCAAGTCATAGACTGTTGTTCTTGAAAAAAATAATCAAGTCATTTTATTGTGTCTATAAATATAATGAGCATAAGACAATTTTGTAACAGGAAAAACAGTAACCAATCCATTCCTTTGGCTAAAGATGTACTGTAATTTGCAAAACTTTACTACCCTGTCATTTGGATTTGGAAATATTACAATTGCATCAATATTAAAGGTCTATCTAATTGCATTAAAAATAAATTTGAAGCCAGAACATCATTGCAAAACGAAATCATAAGACAAAAATATCAAATTTAACAAACAACGCATCAGTTGATACATAAAAGTAATTATCAAATACAAGTCATCATCAACTCCACCTTATCCCACTACGTCGGGTCGGTGGTGTGAAGTTTATAGTGTCAATTAATTGTCTAAAATTAGTTAACACTAAAAATTCACACAAAAAGCAAAGTGGCAAAGTTTTACGCGGATGCCCTTCCTCGACGCAACCTTCATACGAAGGAGAAATGAGATGAAATTCCAAAACCATCATCATCATGCGCTTTCCACTTGCATGAAAATACGATGAGACGGTGATGAGGTAAGATAGTTCTTTCTGATCATGTCCCATTACATGATTGATATTGTAAAATCAACACGTATACATCGTGAACATGACCATCAAAAATTACAAACATAAACTAAATGAGGCAAAATTGACCTCCATCAAAATTGAATACTTGTATTGGTCAGTGTTTCGGGGAATTGTTGAAATATTGCAAAAATCAAAACCAATTGTCAAAATAGTGTAAAATTGAGGGTAGTCGTTTATTTATGCGTTGGCGCATACCTTAACCACGCCAAGCCACTTTTTTATTTTTTTAATATCTTTGGCGCACATACATTGTGCGCCAGCAACATAGATAGGGTGAGGTGGGATGGGGTGGGGTGGGGGTTGGCGCACAAAAGAAGTGCGCCACCCCCAAACATAAATTAATTTTTGGTTGGTGGGGTGGTGGAGGGTGGCTGCAGGGCTGGGGTGGGGATAGAGGTGGGGGAGTTATTTTTGTAATTTTATATAATAATAAATTAATTATTGTCCCATTTAATTCATACGTAACTTTTTTATTTTTTATCTGTTTTTAACGTGTAATATATCAAATTAATTATTTTTTTACGATCTTTAATTTGACATCCATATTGCATATTTTTACAAAAAGATAAATATATAGTCATAAAATTGAGACCAATTTATGATGTTGAAGGGATTTTTGATCCTCCTTATTATGAGTGGTTTCAGTTCAACAAGGTTTGCGTCTTGTTTTTTTTTTTTTTTGTTCTGATTTTTGTGTTTTTTTTTTGTTTTTGAATTGTTATTTGAAATGGGTTTTGGTTATTTTCTATCAGGAATTTACCGAATACCAGAAATTTGATGAGTGTCTTGATTATATAGAAGATTACATGATTAAAAATGGGCCGTTTGATGGCCTTATTGGTTTTTCACAGGTATGTTTATTTTTAAATTTTTAATTAATCTAGAGATTTTTGTGTATTTGTTTCCAGTTTTGTGTGATTATGATCAGTGTTGTAAAAAGCGCTAGCGCAGACTGGGGCCTAGTGTCTAGGCAGAGCTTGAGCGGGGTTAGGCGTTCGCCTAGACGGGGCCTAAATCTTAAAAATAACAAAGGCGGATAAGGGGGACTAGCGCCTAGATAAGGACTAATCGGGGCTAGAGGATTTTTAGAACAGTGACTAAACATACATGTATCGCGCAATAATAGTCTTCTCAAATCGAGACCAATTTATGACTATTTATTTATCTTATTGCAAAAATATGCAATATGGATGTCAAATTAAAGATCGTAAAAAAATAATTAATTTGATATATTACACGTTAAAAACAGATAAAAAACGAAAAAGTTACGTATGAATTAAATGGGACAATAATTAATTTATTATTATATAAAATTACAAAAATAACTCCCCCACCCCTACCCCCCACCCCAGCCCTGCAGCCACCCTCCCCACCACCACCCCACCAACCAAAAAAATTTATGTTTGGGGGTGGCGCACCTCTTTTGTGCGCCAACCCCCACCCACCCCACCCCACCCCACCCCACCCCAACCTACCCTACCCCATGTTGCTGGCGCACAATGTATGTGCGCCAGCATATTAAAAAAATAAAAAAATGGCTTGGCGCGGTTAAGGTATGCGCCAACGCATAAATAAACGACTATCCTCAATTTTACACTATTTTGACAATTGGTTTTGATTTTTGCAATATTTCAACAATTTCCCCAGTGTTTCAGTCGATGGAGCATCGAATAACTTACGTGACATTTTAAACTACATCAAAAACAATATAGAGAACTAACCTAAAAAGAACATCAAATTTGTAGAAAAAACTTAGTATCAATAATTAACCAAAAAATAGATATTTTAACCTCATACTCTCAGTCTCAGACTAGACATTTACATATGCCAGAAACTACATATGTACAAGGTGTTAAATACAAAAATAACAACAGACTCGGATACTGCTCACCAAAAATATTTTCTGGCTAAATTAACCTTGCTCCAATTGTGACATATCAATTATCGACCGGCTTTATTCTGCCAGTAAAAGCAGCTATAACCAGTCATGGAACCAAGTTCGCATGCAAAATACAATATGGTCGATCATCACCAGGCTCAAGAAATCGAAAACCCCAAAATCTGTCTAATTCTCTCTAAATGAGAAGTGATCATTATATGCACATCTATCGATGATAACAGCTTGTAGCAATCAAAAAGGTCGATTTCTTCACCAAGCGCATTGAAACAAAATCAACTGGCAAAACCTCTGAACATGTAAATCATATAATGCGCCTGAAAGTGAGATTAATTCTCACCGACTCTGCTTTGGCACGTTTTGGGACTGAGTGGAGCCAATCCCTTTGGGTGTAACCCCTCATTACAAGAAGCGACCCATGCTTTAATAAGAATGCATGTTGATCACTATTGCTCAGCTTCTTTGATCTCTTTCTGGGAGGTTCACCCACGTTTCCTGTAGCTGACTTAACTGTAAATGATATGTCAAAATAAGGTGCTGACTCAAAATAAATACAACCAGTAAGATCTCCGAAATTAGCTTAAATTCACTTCCTCCGAGTGTATAAGATATATTTCTTTAAATAAGGGAAGTCAAACTTATTCTAACTTTCTTTAAAACACGCTCTTTTATTGGTAGCACTGGAAGTTTAAAAACAACAAGCAGCTGCTAATTCAGTCTATTTTCTTGGATTTCATTCATGGACTTCCTATTTAAAGTGTATCCCTGTTGACTAAAAACTCTACAATCACAATTTACTCCTAAATAAAGAGCATTTCTCATGGAAATTTGAAGTCAACTTGGGACCCTAATGTTTGTTCAAAAACTTGAAAAGAGAATCTTGTATTAGTTCAGGTGAAGCAGAGCATAAGCAAGCTATGCTTGCTTGACTTGATTAAGACCCTAATTGTTAGGAACCTGTCCTCATCATCCATGCTAATATAAACAATTTATTCTAGGGACAAAGTAAATACCATGCATATTGGACTAAATGCGAAAAGAAAATCTGCAATGTTATAGAAATTCGACAAAGTTTACAAAATAATGCAATTAAAGAAACAACAGACTGCAACTAACTGCTATGTACTTGTAGAGCCTGAAACCAATCATACCATAGATTGCGGGTTTTAATAAGGTCATTGAGAGGCGCGGGCATAAATTATAATTTTTCGCAAAAATGAAAGGAAACACTCTGAACTCAAGACTGGTCTAGGTGCACGAGGACAATGAATAATGAAGAAAAGAAATTGAAAAGAAAGAAATGTGCAATATCTTATAGGAGTATAAGAGAAAAGGAATGAAGTATAGAATATAAACATATATAATTACACATACATAAACACACACACACACACATATAATGTATTTAATGTTAAAAACAAGGAAGCAAAAAGCATGGAGGTAGTGTGTGCCTTTGCCTAAATTTACTGCCTAAAAGTATAAGGAAGTTCGATTTATACTAACCATCTGTACTATATTAATATTTAAGAGCTACTTAGCGATCTCTTCAGTATGCCTTTCAACTCTACATGCAATGAACACACCACACTGTTTTCTCAACTGTTTTCTGCTTTCGTCTCTTTCATTTCCGTTGAGTGATCTTTTAACTATTCGTTTTATGTATTTTACTACAAAGTTCCATAATCTAGTTGGCCTCCGTTATTTATTTAGATGAACAGTTTACATATCAACATACAGCAATCTCAGAATTTGTTCAAATGTTATTCACCCTAGCCGTGGCAGTGTTGGTTGGGGTGCCTCCAAAATGAGAAAAAGTTACTAGCAATCATAATTCATTCATGTTTGTATACATGCATATAATTAGACTTACCTATTCACAGTTGCATGAATTTGGCAATGTAAAACATTTGAAAATTGAAACTAAATAAACCACGCATTCACAGTTAAAACAATATAGACATGGCTCATGGCTGATAAGTGTGGCTAAACCCAAAACTATACATAGCAAAAACCAGAAGAGAAGGTCTTCCGATACCTTGAGCACTTTTACTTGGTTTCTTCTTCAAGAGAAAATCACGTTCACAGCCAAATGAAACAGAAGCAATTTCAAGAGTTGGTCCATAAAGTTTCTCATCATCGGCATGCCAACCAACATAATCGTTGCCTCCTTTATATCTGTTTAAAAGTAAGCTATTGAAATTGCTTCCAGGAAGAACTCTGTGGACCTAGAGTTACAATGTAGAGGCATCAGGGATGAATTCATTTTTAGAAAAGCCTAAACATAAATAATAAATTATAAAATGCCATTATTTCGCAAAATGCGGCTGAAAGCAATCTTACCAAATCCAAAATGTCCTTCAAGGGTGGAAATTCATTCCAGGAATAAGCATGAGGCTGATGCCCACTGTAAACAAGTTGAGTCAATCCTTCACTTGCAATATAGCACGTGTCCCTGGGCTGTTCAGACGGAATTGAATGAAATTAAACTGTTCGTTAGAAATAGTTCTGAACAATTAATCATGCTAAGATTTGATACCTCAAGCAACACATAGTTGAAGTTAACTATAAAATATAATGTAGATGATAATTAAGAGATGAAATGAATAGGGAAGCTGGAAGTTCATCAATCAGTAAAGCATGATTCCATATTCAACATCCAAGATTAACTGTGATAAACTTCGAGCAGTATCTGCACTTTCCTCCCATTCATATCGCACTAACAATGTTGTCATTTCTTATAACGAACTCTCAGTTACCCACAAGCCCTTAAATTTCTTCAATAAATCTACTCTAGTGTCAAAATTTAAGTACTCCAGTCATGTCCACTGAGCACAGCCATTTTTCAATAAAAGTTTAGGGTATGTTTGGTTGCCTTACCCAGAAGCCAATCTTACCATTTCCTTCCCTCAATCACAAATCAAACATTACATGCATTTCCTTACTAATACACACACATTTCTCATTACATCACATCAAACTCCTCTTTTCCCAATCACCACCAAAAATTTCCCCCAATTACTAAACAAACATACCTTATGGGTTCAAGGCGATAAACTATTGACTCAAAACAAGAGGTGGTGTCGCAATTTCGCACAAATAAAAAAATGCAAAACCGCGGACTCATTTTAAATACATTGGGGAGAGAGAGAGAGAGAGTAATTGGGGGAAGTCGAACCTGGACATGTAATCGGGCAAAGACGCGTATAGTGGGTCGGGTCCAAGGTATGTTTTTATCGAGGTAATCGAAATAATTCCATGAATCTTGGTATGAAATGAATCGTGGCATGTGCAAAACCTCACTTCCGTTGCCTAAATCAACTACCGCCATTTTCTTAGGTTTCTCTGCTGTTGCATTTTCCGGGTCTGGAACTGAACCTGGGTCAGGGTCATTAACCGGGTCATGTTCTGTTCTCAACTTCAAAATGTTGTCCGACATCGAGTCAGAGAGGAAGGGGACACAACCGGCAGGAAAGGATGCGATTGATAGAGGGAAAGGGAAAAGGTTATAGCATCCGAAAGACCGCCATGAACGACTAATTTCAATGTAGGCAAGTATATATTTCTTTCTTTTTATTATTATGTCGAACGACTCTGGTTCTGCGAGTGCGCGCCTCTTCGAACTTCTGGCGGCACCTTTGCCAATTTTTCATTTTATTACAATCCTTCAATTTGCAGGCGGTGGCTGGTGGGCCCTAGGGGTGGAAATGGGTCAATGCCAGTCAGTCGAGCTTTTGAGTTGGTAGTGCTGGCTGTTTTGTTAAATTTAGGCCAAATCTTGGATTTATCATCTGTAATAAGGCTTTTTTTCATGCGTAGGTTAGGTCTAAATTTTTTAAGTAAAAAGGCCAAACCTAAACCTAGTTAAAGCATGTTTAAGCTGCTATCAAAGTCAATTTAAAAAAATTAATTATAAACTACAAAAATACACGATTATCTCACGATAGTCAATACAAGATTAATAATTAAAACAACAAAATGCACATAACAATTGAATCAATTACGCTACATCTCCAAAGAACATAAATATGATAATACAATATTCAATAAATCCATAAAAATAACAAATCCAAATACAAAATCAGTGTCTCATTAGTGTTCTAATATTATATTTATATATAAGATATATGTAATATTTTATACAATTTACATCTTCAATATGTATATATATATATATAAAACATAATACATACATATATTCTATATAATATATTTATTTCTATATATTATATGTGTATTATATATAATATTATATATATTATACGTAAGTCTTAAATAAGTAGGCTGTTGAACTTAAAAGCTTTTTTAAAGGCTCAGTCCGACTCGTCTACTTAAATTGGCTTTGTAAAGCCTGGGCCTGGCCTAATTGTTAAATAGGCGCCCAAACCAAGCCATTAGTAGTAGGCCATAGGCCCTTGGGTAGTCTGGCCTATTTTTCACCCATAGTGGGCCCTCATATAATTGTTCGACTCCTTTCGAGCAGGGAATGACGATGGGCGGATCGAAGCGCCCCAAATACCACGGGTCGGGTTAGGCCGAAATTAATTATGTATCTATGGACTATTTCTAGTTTCTAGTGTTTTAAAATGAGGTTGTGATTGGTTGTGCTTTAGTTAAATCCACTTTTATTTTCCGAGTGAATAGTGGTGAATTTTTTTTTTTGAAAGTGAAAGTAGAATGGATAAAGAAAAATAATAATTGTGTTGATGTGATGGAGAAGTCTTTTAGAGATATTGATTGTTTGTGGAATTTTTTGTGGAAGTAATAATGTAAAATATAATGTAAGAAAATTGAATAAAAGATAAAAAAATTGAACCAAAAATAAGCAATATGGATCTCATTTTATGCCTTTTGTTATCAAGATTAAGAGAAAAATAACAAAATTGTGATAAATTAAAGAAATTACCAAAATTATTTATATGAATAGGTGGATGAGAGAGAAATAATAGTATAGTTGGGTATTGAAAAGTGTGAAAATGAAAGAAAAAATGAGTTAATTTTAAAAAGAAATGAGATTTTCTTTTTAAAAAACTCACTTATTTCACAAACAATCACACTCTCTAAATTTTTCTCTCAAAAATGAAAATTAAAAAAATTTCTCACAACCAATCACACCCGGATTTTCGAATTTATTGGTTTTTGTATGAAAACTAAAATTATGTTTGGATGAGTGAATGAGAATGAGTTTTATGTAGGCTTGGAAATGAAATTATGTTTGGTTGAGTAATTTGAAATAGTAATTTATGTATACAAAAATTTGAAAAGTTGATAGGGGTTGAATATTTTAATTGAATATATAATATTATATTTGTAAGATTGTAGGTTTAGTGGTCACATTAGATATATATGGTAATATTTTAAGTAGATAAAATTGATAATGGAAGGTCCCACATATATATTTTGGATAAAAAAATGAGAATAGTGATTCATGAGTGATGTATGGTAGTGTATAGGGTTTAAAATTGAAATTATATGTTTGAGATGTTTTATATGAAAAATGGAAGATGAAAATGATGATTTCTATTGGAAAATTTATAAACAAACATGATTCTATTTTTATGAATAGTTGAAAATTGGAAATGGGGCATGGAAACATAAACAAACAAGGCCTAACATTCCTAACTTTGGATTTTTTTTTTTACATTTTTAATAATTAATACAATATTTTATATTTCTCATTATTTGGCAAAACTTATATAAGACCGTCTTACTGTTTTAGACACTGTAAGACGGATCCTACTTTACCCAACCCGCTCTCATACCCACTCAAATTCATTTTTCTTAATTTTCTTTTTTTTGATTTTTTTTTAAACTAGGGTTTATTCCTTCTTTTCTTTTTTTTTCGTTGTCTTCTTCTTCTCTCTCGTTTTTTCTTACTTTGTATGATTGTCGTCCTTTTTTGTTTTTCTCGTTTAGAAGTAACTTTCAAAGTGTATCAATTTGTAATAAAATATGAGTTTAAAATAGAGTTTGTGTACAAATCAGAACATTTGGGCTTGAAAGTATCGGAAATTACCTTAAAAGTATCAAAAATTGCCTCAAAAGTATCAATTTTTGTCAATGTATTTTCAACATTGAACATATAATATATCACTTTGCATGTTAGATCTATGATGCTTAAAGTATCATATATTGCCTTAAAAGTATCATAAACCGCCTTAAAAGTATCGGTTTGTAATAAAAAGAATTTGTGTACAAATATGTGAACATTGATGCCTAAAAGTATCGAAATTGCCTTAAAACCATCACTTTTATGTCACAAAGATTTCAACATTGAACATATGTTATAACACTATGCATGCTTTAGATCTTTGATGCTTAAAGTGTTGGAAAATATTACAATGGTTACAACGGAAAAGTCTTCAAGATGGCTTACAAAAAATGAAACATAAAATTACAAGAAAAGTAAAACCTAACTATTGCAATTTTTGAAAGGATTCCAACTCGGGAAGCATGAATCGACAAAACTTTACAAGCCAAGTCGAGGAAGACCTCTATCCGCAAGACAAATACGTCCCCGCTTAGTGCTCACGGTGCGACGTAATATCCCCAAAGATAAAATGGCTTAACCTCCTTTGTGTACATGCAGTGCACCATCGACACAAAGGCACCTTTCGAACTCGAAGGAGCGAGAACTGGTTGTTGGACACGAGTGCGAGAAGGAAGTGTTCTTGAAAATGTTCTTCGAAAAGTTATGACACTTTTACCGACACTTAAAGAATATGCTTGAGAGATATGCTATTTTTTCGTGTATTCTCGACTTCATCTCTTTCTTCTAACCCCTTCAATGCAAAGAAAAACGCTTAAGACTTATATAGGCCATCATTTCCAATACTTGTAGGGAATTAAAGACAAAGAGAGTGGGCATTACACAACATGTAACTCCCATTAGTTACAAACCCCTTATTATGACCACCACTTGAGGAGTTACAAACTCCAAAGTCACATGAACCTAGACACCTCCAATGTCTAGATTCATATACACACAAACCTGACACCTCCTATGTCAGATTTATCGAAAGCCCAACATTACTTGAATTTGGGCCAAACCCATTTTCAAGTGACAAAACTAGGCGAACCTAAACCCGAGCCCAAAGAGTCGGTCCGGTCCAAGGCCCATTTGTGATCATACACTTATGTTATAGTATATCCAACCAATAACACCTTATAGTATTTATACTAGGATAAACTATGTCCATTCGCGTGGCTAATTTCGAGTATTAATTTCTCACTCATCACCGAAATTCGGTTTTGAGAAATATAAAATACTACGAACATCTACTCGAAACGTAGATTAACAATTTATAATTTAATTCCTCCAGAATTAAATTCTTAGCCACCGAAAATTTGGCCAAAGTCGGGTTGGCGTCCGCTTTCTCAAAACCAAATTTCCAATAATTCCCCACATGAGTGGAAATTAATGCATGCATGAATGCGGACACGCAACCATCCTCAAGAGACATACGCATCCGAAAGGTAGCTTGTGGCTTTGAACCTTCCGTGGTTAATACCATCGGGTACACTGGCGGCCTAGTGGACGCAATGCCTTGAACTATTCATCCACGGTGTATACCGAGACAATAGCAATAACACACGAAGGTCTCAACACCTCATGTTATCACGTTTTGTGTCCGTTTCACCATGGACACCACTTTGGATTCATAAGTGTTACTTTGAAGCGGCCCTCACTTCTCAGTTATATAGGTGATCTCCTATCCGAGTATCCTGCCATACTCAACCTCAATGAGGTGTAGGAATCATTAAAAGTCAAATGACTTAGCCTCACCACAACTTTGCGGGTGTTTCAACACTTGGCATTGCTCTCTAGGGATGGGTTGAAACATTATTTCCAAGTGTTACAACATAACCTTCATAGTTTAGTTTTCCCATTGAACCAAGTTCTTGGGATCTCCGATAATTATGGTTGGGTTACCACTATGATGGTTATTTTACTTTGTGGACTTTAAGCTCATTCCCTCTAGCAATTTACTCAATTGATCTCGATTCAATCCTTTCGTCAAAAGGATCTCGCCACATTGTCTTTTGACTTTACGTAGTCAATTGACATCACACCATTTGAGATCAATTGTCTAATGGTATTGTGTCTCCGTGAATATGTCTAGACTTCTTGTTCGCCTTATTTTTTAGCTTCACCGCAAGTGTACGGTGTAGTTTATAGAATAGGGTAAGCAAGGTCGTATCCACGGAGACTAATAAATTAGTGCGCTAAGTATTGAACCAAAATAGTTTTATTTTTATTTAGACGATCTTAATTTGATGATTGTTGTGGAGGTAAAGACAAGAATAACCACAAGAATACAAGATACTAAGAATAATGGAATTATCAAGAGAATGAAATGGATTCCCGATTATGGTTTCAATTAATATTCCTCTTGTTGTCCGATTTAATCAAAGCCAAAGTTATTATCAATACACCTATAAGACGATCACAATGGTATTTTATCCTCCCTCTCGAGATGTATATAAAGTGTAGATTGAAATATCTATGCTAGCATCTCTACTCAACATAAGATACACAACTCCCAAATGCACAAAAGATCAAATATCCTCACAAATATTCACAAACCTCTCAATTATGCAAATATTCATGTCAAGTACTCAAGATTAGTATTGAAGCTCATCTCTCGAATTATGAATCAATATATCAAACAAGTTAAATCACTCGGCCAAGTGATAAAACAAGAATAAGAACAAAGTACTCAATTAGGCTTCAAGACAATAACTTCAACTAAGATTAAAACATTCAACAAGAGTTCAATTAATCTACTCCCAAAACCGGAAATCACAAAAAGTTTAGCTATTCATTACAAATAAACAACTCATAGACAAATTGTTCATATTCATGGCAAGCTAAAATGAAAGATTAAAGCACAAAGAATGAGAAAACTTAGGGAAATGGATAATCTCTCGATTAATCTTCAATCCTCAAGCTCCGATTCGACCCGATTCTTCCCTTGATTCTTCCTTGATGAATTTGAGCTATTTCTTGTGTTCTTGGGTCTTTTCCGGACCTTTCCTCCCCGGTGTGCGCCCCAAGAAGTGGTATTTATACCCTTTTTGAAGTCTATGTCAATTTGTCATTTTTGGAGTTTTTCTGCAAGAACACACGGTCGTGCGCCCACGCACGGGTTACCCGTGCTCAAAGCCATAGGAAAACATCCGAGCTGCGTAGGGGCACGGGTCGTGCGCCCACGCATGGGCTACCCGTGCGCCATCTCGTAGAAAACATCCGAGTCTCAGTAGGGCGCACGGGTCGTGCGTCCCACGCACGGTTACCCGTTCGCCACCCAAACGTCCAAATTTGTTTTGCGGGTCTTCATAAGAGTTGTAGCCCTGTCTTTTAGCTTTCCATAGCACTTGAATCACCTTAATATGAATTTTGTAGAGAGAGTTATGGCCAAAATACTAAACCCCGCCAAGTGTTGGAAATTCCATACGCGTTTGGATGTTCCTTGAGATAAATCTCCTTGTTGTTTGATCATCCATGCTTCTTTTGACACACGACTCATCACTATGACTCTAGAATCCATATAGTTGGCTTCCAATTGGCTGTAATCGCCGATTCTTGATGATTCTAGGTTGCAAATGCTCGTATTTGTCACAAAATCACTCCAAATATCGTTAAATTCCTACAAAACGAGCAAAGCGTAATATCTTTCCCACAAAGAGTGAATACAAACCATTTCATATGAGTTTATGCATGTCTAATCACCATTTTAGTCATATTTATACCTCAAAATACATGCAAAACTCGCACCTATCAAAATCCCCCAAACTTAAATCACTGTTCAGTCCGTCCGGTCAACGCTTTTAAAAACTAGAGAAAACATGATTGGGAGTAATGAAAAGTAGAACGCACAATAACTCCATAAAATTCGCATTGTTTATCGTAGGTGTCAAGCAATGAATCAACCAAGCCTCAAACATCTAACATAGAGCACCTATCAAAGAAACCATGGTAAATGTTAAGAATTACGCCTCACAAAGATCAAGTGTATACTCTCATCTCAAATGAATATAGGATGTGTTTACGCTCAATTCAATTCAATGTTGAAAAATTACCATAGGCTTGCAAATCGTCTCATATCTCCGCCACTAGAATGTATGCAATTTGTGAATCAAAAGGACTTCTCTCTTTGGTTGTAATGAAGGCTCTTTGGTTAGGGTAGGAAAATATAGATAGAGTGACTCAAACTCGAGCGTATAGACCGGTGAGCATATAAATCATCTACGTTAAAGCTTAATATGCTACCCAAATCATCTCTCATTTTCATCAACTCTTCTTATCTCCATCCCCTTTCTTTTGTAAACATTATCACCTCACATACAATTCTTAGCCTCCAAGTTCATTCAATGAAAACTCACATCATAAAGTCAATTTTTTTTTCTGACTCTTTTATGAATTTTCAACCTTTCTTTTCTCCTCATTTTCTTCTTCTTTTTTTTTTTGTTCCCATCAACCAATTTTGCACAATTATCCAACTTTTCAATTCCAACCCATTCAACCTCATTCACTCCCTCTACTCAATGTTCTACGCTCAAGTGTAGGGTAACAAATATATCAAGTTAAGGCTTGAATTGTTGCTATCAAGAAATTAGGCAATAGGCTCAAGTTGGCTAACTAGGGATTTCAATATCATCTTAGGTAAGCAAAAGGCTTGAAGGGCTAACAAAAATGGCCTTTGATCATTTTCACACCGCATACACATGTGACCTTGACAGAGATACTGCGCAAGTTCTAGAATTCTAACAACGTGAATGATACACTCAAATCAATCAACAAGACTGCATATGATGAAAGCAGTAAAGGCTCAAAAGCTCACAGGCTTGCAAATACGTAATTCAAAGCATCAAACCATGTTCTCAATATCCACATGCTCAATATCATCTATTCATGGTTCAATCAACTCATGCTCAACACCCAATCCAAACAATACAAAATTTTCAAAATCAAGCACAAGTTACAATCAAGAGATCAACTCACTCCCTACAATCTATGAAAGCAATAAACGTCTAAACCCAAAAACGTGTTTCTAATGAAAATGCAACCTAAAATGCTCTACATGCAACTATATGAAAACACGCAAAATTAATGCAATTTTTTTTTTTTATCCACACATTTCATATCAAAATAACTATTTCTCCCCCAAACTTAAATGAAATTATATCGCACGTAAGAGAAGATAGAATTTCAATATTAAATTGTGTGGATTTACCTGATTCACTGTGCGGGTGGTGGTGGATAATGGCCCTCCTTCGCATCTCCTCCTATCGCTAGGACTACTTTTTCAGCCATTACTTCAAGTTTTGTACCTAGCGCGACCTATGTACACCTCTGGCTGATGGACGCACGGGCCGTGCGCCAAACGCACGGACTGCCGTGCGTCGTGCCATAGAAACATCTCCATTTCTCAATCACGCACGGGCCGTGCGTGGCTGAGTAAAATCGTAATTTTCTCTTTTTTTTCAAGAAAAAAAACAAACAAACAAAAAAACAATCACACCACAAACCGTTGGGTTGCCTCCCAACAAGCGCTATATTTAACGTCTTTAGCTCGACGCCTCCTGTTTATTTCGATTCGTACCACCTTTGAATGCATATATTAGCTGTTTTGGATCGTGGTCAAGAACCGTTTTGCTCTGCTTGCATCTAGTAATGCATACTTGGGATTTCCAAGCAAGTACATGAGTCCTGGTCTTTGGAACATTTTGATCCGGTCATGCCCATGTTGTCCGTGCGTGTACACATATTGCGTGCCCGTCTTATTCTCAAATAGTTTTCTCATGACATCTTGCACGCGCTGCACGGGCGTACACACATGGTTCTTGTGTTCCTTGTCCTGTTTTTGCTCTTTTTCGGTACCATACATGGGCTGAAAGTGTATAGACACACAATCCGTGTTTGGTTCTAAACTTTCTTGCTTTTCCGGGATATTCGGCTTCTCGTATTCGGTACCACTCCTTAGATGAATGGTACTTGGTTGTTTCTTGAGTTAACTTTGGTGTTGCTCGGAAATTGGCTCTTTTGATGTTGCTCACCAACAATGGTAGCTAATTGGCTACTTGAGTCTCAAGATTTTTTATCGAATCGCCAATGCAACTCCATCATGTCCATCCTAGCCTCTTGTGCATCGAATCGTTTTTTGTCTCACTCATAAATGAAGTCATTTGATTCATGAATGAAATGAGGGCGTCTTCCAAAGATGGCTTTGCCTCTGCATTGGTAAACCCATTCATTACATTGAAGCTTGATGGTGGTGGAATCACATTCTCCGTGTTAGCATATGAAAAATCTTCGTAATTCCTCCAATTTGAACAATAGTGCGTAGGAGTAGGATTATTCCCATAATCAGAAATTCCGATTATTGAAATAATTGACTCCCTCCATCCGAGCGTGCATCTATAACAATTCAAAAAAACAAATCAAACATTGTAGAAGTAGAATTTACAAAAGAAAAATAAAACAAAATAAAAAATGTCTAAATTAAAAATAATTCTATCTATCGCAATATTAGCACCAAAAATTATATTAGTCACGACAACGGCGCCAAAACTTGTTCGCCTTATTTTTAGCTTCACCGCAAGTGTACGTGTAGTTTATAGAATAGGGTAAGCAAGGTCGTATCCACGGAGACTAATAAATTAGTGCGCTAAGTATTAAACCAAAATAGTTTTATTTTTATTTAGACGATCTTAATTTGATGATTGTTGTGGAGGTAAAGACAAGAATAACCACAAGAATACAAGATACTAAGAATAATGGAATTATCAAGAGAATGAAATGGATTCCCGGGATTATGGTTTCAATTAATATTCCTCTTGTTGTCCGATTTAATCAAAGCCAAAGTTATTATCAATACACCTATAAGACGATCACAATGGTATTTTATCCTCCTCTCGAGATGTATATAAAGTGTAGATTGAAATATCTATGCTAGCATCTCTACTCAACATAAGATACACAACTCCCAAATGCACAAAAGATCAAATATCCTCACAAATATTCACAAACCTCTCGATTATGCAAATATTCATGGCAAGTACTCAAGATCTAATATTGAAGCTCATCTCTCGAATTATGAATCAATATATCAAACAAGTTAAATCATCGGCCAAGTGATAAAACAAGAATAAGAACAAAGTACTCAATTAGGCTTCAAGACAATAACTTCAACTAAGATTAAAACATTCAACAAGAGTTCAATTAATCTACTCCCAAAACCGGAAATCACAAAAGGTTTAGCTATTCATTACAAATAAACAACTCATAGACAAATTGTTCATATTCATGGCAAGCTAAAATGAAAGATTAAAGCACAAAGAATGAGAAAACTTAGGGAAATGGATAATCTCTCGATTAATCTTCAATCCTCAAGCTCCGATTCGACCCGATTCTTCCCTTGATTCTTCCTTGATGAATTTGAGCTATTTCTTGTGTTCTTGGGTCTTTTCCGGACCTTTCCTACCCTGGTGTGCGCCCCAAGAAGTGGTATTTATACCCTTTTTGAAGTCTAGGTCAATTTGCTGTCATTTTTGGAGTTTTCTGCAAGAACGCGCGGGTCGTGCGCCCACGCACGGGTTACCCGTGCTCAAAGCCATAGGAAAACATCCAGTCTCTGTAGGACGCACGGGTCGTGCGCCCACGCACGGGCAACCCGTGCACCATCTCGTAGAAAACATCCGGTCTGCAGGGGCGCACGGGTCGTGCGTCCCACGCACGGGTTACCGTGCGCCACCCAAACGTCCAAATTTGTTTGCGGGGTCTTCATAAGAGTTGTAGCCCTCTCTTGTAGCTTTCCATAGCCACTTGAATCACCTTAATATCAATTTTGTAGAGAGAGTTATGGCCAAAATACTAAACCACTGCCGGTCTTTGGAAATTCCATACGCGTTTGGATGTTCCTTGAGATAAATCTCCTTGTTGTTTGATCATCCATGCTTCTTTTGACACATGACTCATCACTATGACTCTAGAATCCATATAGTTGGCTTCCAATTGGGTGTAATCGCTCGATTCTTGATGATTCTAGGTTGCAAATGCTCGTATTTGTCACAAAATCACTCCAAATATCGTTAAATTCCTACAAAACGAGCAAAGCGTAATATCTTTCCCACAAAGAGTGAATACAAACCATTTCATATGAGTTTATGCATGTCTAATCACCATTTTAGTCATATTTATACCTCAAAATACATGCAAAACTCGCACCTTATCACTTACCGTTATACATATTGCTCGTGCCCTTCCCTATAGCCGCAGGCTATCACGGTGAATCATCACGAAGGCACATGCTTCCTCTAACATGGAATATCTTCCAAAAAGTTTGAAGCCACTGTTTCTTCACCGGCTTTATCCAAAGCTATAAACTCGATTCCATGGTGGATGAGCTATACACGTTTGCTTTGTGGACTTCCACGATACCGCACCACCTCCAATGGTGAATATGTATCCACTAGTGGAATAAGAATCTTTCGAATCCGAAATCTAACTAGCATCGATATACCCTTCAAGTACATCCTGGATATCTCGAGTAGTATAGCCTATACTCCAAGGTACACTTCAAGTATTTTAACACCTTGGTTAACACTTTCCAATCTTTGAGGCTTGGATTGCTCGTGAACATACTCAACATATTTACCGATAGGCCAAGTCCGGGCGTGTATAATTTGTGATGTACATCGATCCGCCTATTATACGTGAGTATTCCATCCAAGCCACTGGTTCTACTTTATTAGCAACCGATTCACACTTAAATCAATGGGCGTCTTTGACGGTGAACTCCGTCAAAAGCATTGAATTTTTTGAGCACTTTCTCCACATAGTGGGATTGTGACAAGATAATTCCATCGTGAGTCCTTCGATTTTTATCCCCATATCACATCGAATCCCCATATCCTTCATGTCAAAGTTTCTCTTTAACATTTTTTTTTTTTTTTCGTGTCCATGATAATATCATGACTACGCCCATGATTAATAAATCGTCTACGTATAGACAAACTATGACAAATACTTCCGATGTCCCTTTGACATATACACATTTAACACACTCGTTGATTTTAATCCCATTTGACAACACCGTATTGTCAAACTTAAGATGCCATTGTTTTGGAGCTTGTTTCATTCGTACAAGAATCTTATTAACTTGCACACCTTCTTTTCTTGACCGGGTGCAACAAACCCTTTAGGTTGTTCCATATAGATTTCAACATCTATCTCTCCATTCGAAACGCCGTCTTGATATCCATCTAATGAATCTCTAGATTGTGCAAAGCGACAATCGCGAGAAGCACCCAATAGACGCAATCCTCGTTCTAGGAGAATATGTGACAAAGAAGTCATACCCTTCTTTTTGTTTAAAGCCTTTGGCTACAAGCCGTGCTTTATACTTATCAATAGTTTCATCTCGCTTTATACTTCTTCTTTTTAGGATCCACTCACATCCTAAAGATTTATGACTAGCAGGAGATCAACCAACTCCCACGTATGGTTTTGTAGAATGGACTCGATTTCACTATTGATTGCTTCTTGCCGAGCGAGCATCTAGACTACTTAGAGCCTCTTTAATTGAGTTTGGCTCTCCATCTAACATCAATGTTAGAAAGTCGTCCAAAGGACTTAACCACCTTAGGCCTCTTACTTTATCTTAGTTCTTCACCATTTGGTGTTGAACTAACTGCTGTCACAAATGTAACAACGATGTCGTGCGGATGTCGCTTCTAGACGTTATAACATCCAAAGCATCACCTTCAAAGAACATCTGCAAGAACATCCGCAATTGCTCCCGATGTGATAACACCGGAAGTAACATCTCCACTACATCTCGAATACGATCGTTTTTAAAACTTCCATCTATCCTTTCTTTACAAGGATAAATATTTTCAAAGAATATAGCATTCCTTGACTCAATTATGGTACCAACTTGTCATTTCCGGATTTTCCGACTTATGTACCATAAAACGATATGCACTCTTTGTTAAGTGCATAACCAATAAAAACATAAGCGACCGTTTTAGGACCGATTTTAACTTGCTTTGGTTTAGGTATAGCAACCTTCACCAAACACCCCCACACTTTTAAGGGATTTATAAGAAGGCTTACAATTTTTCCACAATTCGTAAGGAGTCTTATCTTTCTCTTTAAGTGGGATTTTATTCAATATGTGGTTCATTTGTTAAAACAACTCCCCCACATATTCTCGAGTTGCTTTTCTCAACTCCGGGATTACCCCCGAACTTACATAACTCATGGTCTTTTCATTAGCATTAGAATGCTTTTCGTTGTTCTATTACTATTAGAACCTCGTTCCAACAATAACATTAGAACCTCGTTCAAACAAATTTGAACCTTGTTCCGACAATTACTGTTTCGAACCATTTTACAAATGAGTGTAACCTTAGATGGTGTCACATCTTCTACAACATTTCAGACCTCGCTTGGTTCTGAAACTGCCTTCTGTGTTACAACACTTTTGGCAACACCTCCTGCAAATGTCTTTCAATGTCATTTACGGTGTTACAACACCTCGGATAACAGATTTGAATCGCGTGGTACGTGTGTCGCTTCGTGTTACAACACCTCCGACAACACTTTCCGCAACACTTAAATCTGCAATGAAGCTCGAAAGCCAAAAGTGAGACAGAAAGTGTGGTCATACCCCCACAGTCGCTGGATCCGTTAGAATTCTTATAAAGTATTCCAACACGGTTTTCTCGAGTCTCTACCAAGACTTTCATGGATTTAGCTTCAGGCCTTCGATTGCTTTCTTCGATTTTCAATTGAACAATCAGGCCACTAATCCAAATTCCTTCCAGTTATGCATTTAGAAATTCATGAAAATTTTCCAACCTGGTAACAACATCTTAATGATGTAAACCATTTGGAATGTTTCATTTAAACGTCATCCCTTCAAAGACGAATATCATGCGGGATCGGTTGAAACTTTTAAACTAGTTTCAACACATTTTTGATTCTTGCAACCATCTATTTCTCAATCCAAAAACTAGAAAAAACGAACCTCTTGGAAATCACATCCTCATTTCGTATTTCTTTTCAAAATCATGAACCTTTTAAAAAAACATCCTCGATTCATATCAAACCACACAATACATACAAGAAAGTGTACCACTAAGTCTTTTAAAGACAAAGTTACGGCATAGGAAATCACCATCCTAGCCCCACGCTTCAAACGCAACGCGTTTTTAGCAACAACAACAATTACAAAGAACAACTGGAAGGTCTTCTCATATTCATCTCCAAGCTAAGGCTATGTTTCTCCTCGCCCGTGAAGGTACGGATTTGTCTTGCGATTGTTGGAAAATATTACAATGGTTACAACGGAAAAGCCTTCAAGATGACTTACAAAATAGAAACATAAAATTACAAGAAAAGTAAAACCTAACTATTACAATTCTTGAAAGGATTCCAACTCAGGAAGCATGAATCAAAAAATTTACAAGCCGAGTCAAGGAAGACCTCTATCCGCAAGACAAATACGTCCCGGCTAGTGCTCACGGTGACGACGTAATGTCCCCAAAGATAAAATGGCTTAACCTCCTTTGTGTACAAAGAGCACCATCGACACAAAGGCACCTTTCGAACTCGAAGGAGCAAGAATCGGTTCTTTGGACACGAGTGCGAGAAGGAAGTGTTCTTGAAAATGTTCTTCAAAAGTTATGACACTTTTACCGACAGTTAAAGAATATGCAGAGATATGCTATTTTTTCGTGTATTCGACTTCATCTCTTCCTTCTAACCCCCTCAATACAAAGAAATGCCTAAGAACTTATATATGCCATCATTTCCAAAGACTTGTAGGGAATTAAAGACAAAGAGAGTGGGCATTACACCACATGTAACTCCCATGAGTTACAAACCCTTATTATGACCACCACTGAGGAGTTACAAACCAAAAAGTACATGAACCTGTGACACCTCCAATGTCTGGGTTCATATACACACAAACCTAGACACCTCCTATGTCTAGATTCATCGAACCCAACATTACTTGAATTTGGGCCAAGCCTATTTTCAAGTGACAAAACTAATTGAACCTAAACCCGAGCCCAAAGAGTCGGTCCGCACAAGGCCCATTTGTGACCATACACTTGTGTTATAGTATATCCAACCAATAACACCTAGTATTTATACTAGGATAAACTATGCCCATCGCGTGGCCAATTTCGTGTATTAATTTCTCACTCATCACCGAAATTTGGTTTTGAGAAATATAAAATATACGAACATCTACTCGAAACGTAGATTAACAATTTACAATTCAATTCCTCCGAAATTAAATTTTTAGCCACCGAAAATTTGGTCAAAGTCGGGTTGGCGCCCGCTTTCTCAAAACCAAATTTCCAACATAAAGTATCACAAATTGTCTTAAAAGTATCATAAATTGCTTTAAAAGTACCATTTGTAATAAAGTTTTTACATACAAATCTCTGAATCTCAAGCTTGAAAGTATCGAAATTGCCTTAAAAGTATCATAAGTTGCCTTAAAAGTATCAATTTGTAATAAAGTTTTTGTTTTTCAAAATCTATAGATCTTTGTACCATATTGTTACCAAGGTCATTATGTTGCTACTCTCATCAACTTTTCTTGATAAGAAAGTTCGATACCTTCACAATTTGGTGCATTATGAAGCGATTGTAGATGACTACTTCGGTCTCATTAATGTTTTCTAACAAACTTTTTGTGATTATGTATGTATTTTTTTGTGAATGTTGACAATCTTTTTGCCATTTTTGAAAATTTTTATTTTGTTCTTTGAAAAGTAACATATATAATATGAAAACTATAAGTAATTATATGAAAAGTTTCATTCAACGAGTTAATAATTTAAAATTATAATGTATGCATTTTAAGTATTTTTAGGGAGCCCACTATCAATTGAAACACCTAAAAGTATCATATATAATATGAAAAGTACCAATAATTATATGAAAAGTATTAGTATTCTCGCACTGGATATGTAAAATATTAAAACATAATTGTGCAAACTAAAAGCATCGAAATTGCCTTATAAGTATCATAAATTGCCTTGAGCGGCGGAGAGAGCTGTGACTTTTTTTTTACTTGTTTTTTTGTTTTTTTATTTACTTGCTAGATCCGGTATCGGATTCGGATCCGAATATAGGATCCGTCTTAGGAATTAGGATCCGTAAGACGGTCTATAAGAGACATTCTCTTAGAGTTTAGTGGTGAAGTCAATGTTTCAAACTTCAACCCTCTCCTGACCCCTATGATCTCTTTGTAAATGTTTGAATTTTACAAATTTAAAAATAACTATTATCTATGAAAATTGAATAGCAAAACACAAAAACTTATATGAGACCGTCTCATGGATCTAGATCGTGAGACGGAGCCCCAAACCCGCTAGCTACCCAAATCCTCTATCCGCAACCCATTTGAAATTACCCAACCCATTTGAAAATTTCCCATTACATAAGCCATCATTTTTTCTCTTTGTTCTCTCTTCTCTCTCTTCGTCTTTTCTCACTTGTTCTCTCTTCTCTCTTTTCGAAAGCGGTTTCAAGGCGATTTTCCCATTTCTTTCTTTTTTTTGCGATTTTCGGACGTTTTTTTTTCTGGTTTTTCATAATGGTTCCAAGTTCATCCTCTCTTTGACCAAGAATCGTGTACTTCTTCATTTTTGCAGTTTTTTTCTTTAGTTTCTTTGATTCTTTTCGATTTTTGTTATTTTCGAAAGTTTTTTTTGGGTTTTGCTTGAAAATGTATGTTAGGGTTTAAATTTGAGCATGTATTTTGTTAGGTGTTTAATTTGAGCATGTACCTTTACCTAAAATGTATTTTAAGGTTTAAATTTGAGCATGTATTACCCGAATAGTATATTAGGGTTTTAATTTGGGCATGTATTTCGGGGTTACTCGTATTTAGTATGTAAAATAACATTGTGTTTTAATGTTTTTATATTTCGTATTTTTACGTGACAAGTATCACTTTTGCCCTTAAAAGTATTACTATAGGTCATAAAGTATCCATTGTTGTAAACACATTATTACATGTGTTTTATTGTGTTGTTTGGTTCTTGAGTTCAAATAATTTTTTAATGATATGAAAAGTATCATTTTTACATAAAAAGTATCATATGTGTTTTCCCAATTTATAATTATATCACTCTTCCATATGTTTTTGCAAAGAATTATTATGGCTCAAGAATCAAAGAATCGCTTCATGTTCTTGGGCAACGGAAAGAGGGTATTATAAAGTGAAAGCGGAAGTTTATAGAAGATGAAAGACTAATGTGCAATGTTTATTTTTGGCTATTCATGTAGTGCATCCTTCTTGTAAAGATACTTATGGAGATTTTTGTAATGATACTTGATAGTTTTACGTAATGGGGATGAATGTCTAATAAAAAAGATACTTTGTATTGTTTTTATAAGCGGTGTGGATGGTACAAATGTATATGGGAAAACATGTATACTTTTTGTTAATGTGAACAACTATAGGTGAAAAGTATCACTTTTTACTTGAGAGTGTAACTTTTTGCGCTTAAAGTATCACTTTTTACTAACAAAGTATCACACGAATCTTGTAGCAGTTTTTGTAATATTACTTGATGTTTTTACGTAATGGGGACAAATGTCTCTCAAGAAAGATACTTAGTGTAGTTTGTGTGGATGAGTACACGTTTATATGAGAAATGATACTTTTTATATAGTTTTTCTTATGTGAACAACTACGAGTGAAAAATATCACTTTTTTCTACTTAACAACATCACTTTTTGTACTTAAAGTATCACTTTTTACTAACAAAATATCACACGAATCTTGTGGCGCTTTTGGTAATATTACTTAATTCTTTCTCAGTAATGGGGACAAGTGCCTCTCAATAAATTAAAGATACTTAGTGTAGTTTATATGAGAAATGATATTTTTGTATAGTTTTTGTTATGTGAACAATTGTAGGTTAATTAAAAGTATCACTTTTTATAAACAAAGTATCAAACGACTCTTGTGGTAGTTTTGGGTAATATTACTTGATTTTTCCGTAATTGGGACAATGCGGTGAAAAATATCACTTTTTTTTTACTTTACAACATCAATTTTGTGTTTAAGGTATCACTTTTTACTAACAAAGTATCGACGAGTTTGGCCAAAAACTTCATTCACTAATTACGTAAGTATCAATATAAAAACTACGAACAATAATATCAATTTAATATAAAAGTATTCAAACAATTACTAAAACAATCGAGGATAGGGTTGGCTTCATTGTCATGCTCTTTACGATTATCCATCTTTTGGCATCGAGATGGTGTTTTTGAGTTCTTTAGCGTAAACGAGCGAGTGCGCAAGAAATTGGCGCCGGAGATGTGTTTTTCGGCCGCTACTGCGCGTTTGAGGTTGCCCTCTTTGCGGCGAGAGATGGAGAGAAATCGACAAGTCGAGTGTTTTCTCGTGTCATAGGCTTTAATTCATGTTGGGCTTTTGGTCCTTTTTTTCCAGTGGGTTGGGTTGGGCGGTAGGCTTTTAGCTATTTGGGCTTAGTAGCGAGGTTTTGGAACGAGTTTGATATTTGGGGCTCCGTTTTTACGGTCTAAATCCAGTGAGACGGTCTCACAAGAGACTTTCTCATTACAAAAATATTACTAAAAATAATGGAATCACATTATTATATTACATGGCAGTCTAATTTTAGAAACTGATCTTTATCATGATGAATTTTAAAACAAAGGTATGAATACTAAATTAAGATAGAAAAATATATAATTTCGCGTTGAGTAATTATCAATGTTTTGTATTAATAATTATTTTATCTCATGTTATTTTTCAGTTCATGAGTCGTGTATCACCTCGCTTGTAGTTCAATTGGAATCGACTATCATTTACCTTTTTGGAAAGGTGTTGATTAGTCTTTCGATTTTACCAAGAAGTATCTCTCTCCTCCAACTACTCCTACCAACTTATTATTAATTAAAAAGAATAAGTTCATGAATCGTGTACTTGTTTGCTAAAACCGAAGGCATTGTGGAAGTGTGGTAATATTTTCATAAATTTTGAGAAATATTCAGATAATAATTTTTTAGTAAAATTGAAAAAATAGAAAATATTATATCATTAATATATTTTGGAAAACCATTTACATTTGTAGTTGTCATGTCAGTATGCTTAGTGTGGATATATATTTAAAATGCAGATATTATCAAAATTATATCATTACAATTAACATAAAATTTCTAACCAACATACGATTTATAGTTACGATAATAAAATCACAACAATATTTTGCAGATTATATTTTTGAAAAAGGAAAAGAGTCCCGGAAAATAAACCAGCATAATTTCAAAACATACATACAAATCAGGGAGCTGAGCTACAACTACTAGTCTAGAAAGCAGACCCATCTAGATGGTAAGTACGATTAACAGCTGTACACAAGATCTTAATCCTAGACATACAAAAGTCTCAAATTGCTATATAATTATAAACCCACTCCTAAACATACAAAAGTCTCAATTGCTATATAAACCCACTGCAGACAAACTCCTGGCAACTATCCCAAGGCAAAGTCTTATAAATACGCTATACTTGTTACAATCTACATCAGGACGACACAAGTTTATTCAGGTCTACAGTTCAATGGTCTTCTCTCTGACAGTCAGCTTGTTGCACTAATTTCACATACTGCATCACAATCATCAAAGTCTACCAGCTCGATAACTATTCACCATCGCCTTATTTCTTTCCCGCGTTGTTTCCATGTGCTCTGCATTTTGAGGGGGAAAAACAGAGTTAGTGCACTATTCAATGTAGAACATTTTGCATTAGGTTATCCAAGTGAATATGGATGAAGTTGAGTACCAGGAGCTCGTCATCAGAAATTTCAACATCGGCAGAATCAGAAACAGAGGTTTTTTTGTCAGGCTTTTCTGAAGTTGTTGGTTGGTTATCCATGTCTTCGGCTTCATCAGCTTCCTGTCCGGATACTTCCTCGGTCCCGTCCATCTTATCAGAAGAAGAAACTTCTTTGTTATGGGATTTATGAGAATCATGTGAAGCGTCACCAATGTCATCACTCTCGGTATTTTCAGAATCGCTTTGTTCCTCTTTGTGCTCTTTCTCAGAATCGCTTTGTTCCTCTTTCTGCTCTTTCTCAGATTCGCTTTGTTCCTCTTTGTGCTCTTTCTCAGAATCGCTTTGTTCCTCTTTGTGCTCTTTTTCAGAATCGCATTGTTCCTCTTTGTGCTCTTTCTCAGAATCGCTTTGTTCCTCTTTGTGCTCTTCTGCTTCAGGCGATCCCTTCTCAACATCTTCCTCTTGTTTCTTGTTCTTGTCGGATAGCTCATCATCAGACGCACTCTTATCGATCCTTTCACTCTGTTCCTTCTCTGAATTGTGAGGGAACACAGGAGAAAGTCAGTGGAGAGCAGAAAATATGTGTACTAATTTGAGAATTTTAACTCCAAAAACACTCAAAATTTTGAAGAGACTTCCAACAACAAAGATCTCAAATTGAAAAACTAAGAATATTTGCAGAATCTTGCCATCAAATATTGCAATGTTGGTTCTCTTGGCTTTAGGAGATAAAACGGTAAAGAGTAAGAAGATTCTTCACCTGAGTCTGACTTTGTGGTGGACTCAGGGTGTGCAACATCTGGGCTTCCACTGCTTTCCTTAGTGGATTTACTCTTCAACGGGTCCTTTTGCTTTTGCTTTTGCTTTGAACTTTTGCGTGGAGTTCTTTTCTTTCTTACTTGAGATGATGGAGATCTGCCAGTCAGTTTTAATTACATTCAGCTAACTACAAACAAAAGATAAAAACTTTTCAAGTCATTTGAATTGTGAAAACCAACTCACTTCACTTCCAGTTTTTATCTTGTTCTGGGCCTCCAGTCGATTTCCTTCTCTTCCCAGATGATCTGTGAGTCAATCAAATGAGTAGACATCCAAGTACTAGCCAGCAGAAAGACATGCATATGCCGAGGTGAACAATCAATTAAGCGACCACAAATTACAAGATGTTTGTGTTAACATAAAATTTAAATACCTTTTCCAAGGCTAGAGGAATGCTTCAACATGTTCAGTTTCCGGGACATCATTACTTTCAGCATTGCACAAATAACTGGTTTAAATGGAATGGTGGCTGGTAGCTTTATTCATTGAATGAAAAATCCCATTTTCATTCATTTAAGTGAGCCCCCAATTACTTTATTGTAATGAAAAAAATTACTTTTTCCTAAAAGTATTGCGTATTAGAAATAATCTATCCGTATATTTCTGTTGTTCACCAGTCATATACAGCATATTAACGACTCTCAATCAGAACCCAGTTTTATTTATGTTGAACATTACGGCTTAAATAAATACTTATAACAGAGATGCTCCTTAAATTATAGTATGCACAGGATTACTTCAGAGTGGCATTAGCATAGCTGGTTTATGGTGCTCCTTATTTGCGCCTTAAATTGAACTTCCTTGTTTATTTCTTACACCATGAGACACACATATGGTGCAAGTTACTTCCTTCTTCCTATCTGAGCGACCGAGATAGTAATTATAACTAAGTTCTCAACTGTAAAATTAACCAAATATGCTCACATTTCACCAATCAGAAATTCATCAATAGTTTTTTTATTCTCCTCAGAATAAAATGACTTGATTAAAGCGCCAGTGCAACACATGCTACCAGGAAAGAATACATGTAGGCTTAACCATTTTTCCAACCTAACTTCTACGTAAGAAAGTTATTTAATCATGGAAGAACACTAAGAACAAAAAACAGAGATTATTCGTGTTCTTAGATGTTTACATTTTACATTTGTCTTGCATACGTTCGTATGCTCACATAGACGGACACAATTCCAAGACAACCTAGACAATTTTATACTGTGGTGGTTCAATTAGGCATCCATCTCTATCCCAAACTGTTGATTTTCATATGTACATAAATATGGGGATAATTAATTACATATGAACAAATGAATGCGTATGCTAGAGAAGAAAAAACATGTATATATGTGGGAGGTGGGTGGTTGAATATGAAACTACAACTAAACAAGTATGCATGCACATTAAATAAAGGCAGCACTTACCCTCCTTTAGGACGAAGCGCCTTTGATGAACTAGCCCGCTGCAAATGGTGTTACTGATTTTGTTAGATCTTATGCTGAACGAAACCAATAAGTAAACACATTTCTAAGAGGAGAAAAATAATTTGGTGATATTTAGACCACCTCGGATTTTTGACCATTATCAACAAGCTCCCAGCGTTCCTTTTCTAACCGAAGAACTTCCACATCTCCATCATCATATAATATCTGTGAACAAATTAATCGAAAGAATTTGAAATTAAAAAAAAGGAGAAAATCTGGAGTGAGTAACTATATAAGAATGCGAATGGTTAAGAATTCTATAGCAGGACTAACAAAAAATGCAGTTTACCACGTGCTTCTTTTTCTCGGAATCAAACGACTTTACGACACCTTCATAAAACCTGCGTAGTGTCAGAAAGGTATAACATAATGTCATGAATCTCTAGAATTGCCTGGAATCTTCCAGGAACTCCATAGAAAGTATATGCTAGTTGGTAAGAAGATGCACAACTGTAACAGGATATAACAGAAGTGGCAACTCTCTCCTGATGTATGACAGTTCTTTCGACGTCAATAAAAATGGCAATGAAGAAAGTGTCTGAATATGGTTACTGAAGTTGGGAGAAAGATCCCTTTAGGCATAACCCTATGGAAAAATTGTGGAGAAACCAGAAGGAAAAAGGATGAATTCTATTCCACTCACCCACTCATTTACAATCTTTGTGTTCCTATCTTTATTCCTTTTTCCTTATTTTTCATGGTTTTCCTTTATGAGAGAGGGATGGAGAGATAAAGGTGCTACACTATTTTCAGATCAAAATTAGAAAAAGAGAGTTGAAAAAAGAGTATTTCGAGGAAATATTCCATAAGTATGCTACAAGGAACAATGTTTTGATACCTACAATAGCATTATATATTAGCCTTCTCATTTATCTTTCGCCTATGCTACAATTTTGAGAAAAAGACATACAGACCATGTCAAAAAGCACTTACTGCTTATCTATTGGCCACCAGATTTTTACTCTGCAACCAATTAAGTCGGAGGTGGGAATTCCGTTGTCCTTGTTTGTGCACTAAGACGAAACAAAATACAAACAGTGTAAGCAAAATTTAGTGAAACAGAAGTTGTACTAGCATTTACTACATGATCATAAAAGAAATTAAGCAAGTAAAGCTGCGGCAATAGCTAGGAAAGATAAGGTTTTTCAGCTATATTAACTAATGATTCTGAATGGCTCCACGGATTTATTAAGGTTACAATATATATAGCATATCTGTATTCGCAAGCTCAAACCATCTCAGAAGATATTACAAGAAAGATAGGACATACTAACCTTTGCTAGTCCAGTAATCTGTTTTTGTTTCTTCATAGATACCGACTTAGAAGAACTGACTGAGCGTGGGCTACCAGTTTCTGCGACTCTCTTAGGTTTCTGAACATAACAAGAGAAGTTGAAAAAAACATATCTCAGAAAACATCACAGGCATCCGCAACTTTCATCAGTGGAGAAGCATACCTTAGCATTTGGGGATATTTTGAGCGACTCCATATGATCTTTATTAGATCGTTTACCTTTCTGCTTGGAGGAGGAACTGGATTTCTTTCCAATACATGAAACTAACAAGTCAGACTCTGCCGATTCAGCTATTTTTTCTTTCATAGATTGATCTTCTGAACTAGTTTGAAGCTCCTCATCCATTTTGTCAAAGCCAACATCAACCTGATTTATATCAATAGACCTCTTACCCTTTGAAGGACTACCTGGGAGAGACTTGTGAGCTTGAGCAGATGCTGTTCTCTTACGTTTTGGCACAGGAAGATCCGTTGATTTACTGAACATCGTTTTCCTCTTCTGAAGATTATTGCTTCTCTTCTTTTTTTGAACAAATTCAGGACCGTTACTTGATCCAGACTTGCCAGCTGTACCCAGATTATCAGAATTTATTTCCTTCACCATTTTCAAGATATCAAAATTATTTTCATTTGCCACTCCAGCAGGTGCAGACTCATTCTTCACCTCTTTTCTTGCCTTGGCCCCTTTAGCTTTTAGTCGTTTCATCAACTTTCCCAACGGTATCTCACTGCCCTCCGTTTCACTGTCCTTCATGATATCATCCTCCGCAAGAACTGAATCAACCTGAAGCTGACAAAGTGCATATGATTAAATTGCCTTACAAGCCATAGATACAATACCTTATGCGACAAGGTGGAAGTTATTTCCAAATCTTACGATTCCATTAGCTTCCAATTCAAGTGATTCGAAGTGGGCCAAGATAACATCATCTGCCAGCCATGTCTTCTCTTCACCAACCTAGTTAAGAAAAAAAATGTATGCAATAAGATGGGTATGTGATATAAGTAAATGATCCTCGCATGTGTGTGGATTTGATGCAAATCAGACTTCCATAAATATTCTTAGAATGTTCTCACTTCTATGCATGTAGAGAATTACATTAGGTCTCAACACACTAGCTCAATGTTCAGGCTTACACAATCTCAAGAGGACATGAACTCAATGGCCATTTTTATGATCTCAAAAACAAGAAGGAAAAGGGGGAAACAATATAATTTAAGCATATAGGCACCGAAACCAGCCTCTTTTGATACTACCTGGAAAAACAACTAAATTCTCATCTTGGGCAAAGAAGAAATCATGCACAAAGGGAAGAATCAAGGCAGACTACCACAAGATAAAACAAATTGTCATTTTCTATAATCCAGATTTAAGCAGCGGAGAAGTTCCAAGTTGGGGCAGTTAGAACTTCAAAGGAGGAACTCATAAAAATAAAACCCGAATTCAGATCGGCAAGCAGAAATATAAAGGTAGCTACCGACAGAACTATATATGAAAAGATTCCGACAGATCATTTCATTCATACACCTACAGAACTGCAGTCAATCTTACTCAAATAAACATACTCGAACCAAAATAGCCGTGGTGCAAAAAAAAAAGCTTCAGGTAGCAGATTTAGAATCGACGTTCAGCAGACCATAACTTCTGAATATAGCGCACAACAAAAAGGGCCAATGCCACCCATTACTGCAACTAAGAGAGAACCAATGAAAATATCCTTTCACTTGAACATGACTTCCTTCTGACAACAAATATCAGATGTAAACAAATCCAAGTAGAGGGTAGTAGACAATTCATCCTATTGTCAGGTGTCAAGTCATCAAGACAGATATGAAGATTCATGTAAAGATAAAGGCATTTTGATCATGTGTACCAGCAAGTCATTGTCTTCTTTCTTTTCAAGTGGTTCGTAAAGCACCGAGGTAGGATCACAGACGCAGTTGAGTCTTGAGGATCATCTTGTTTTGGAGCTAATCTTTTGACAATTGACATACCAAGGTCGCACAGAGCGTCATTTAATTCTGTAATATGTGATTTGGCATTAAATTAAACATTAACTTCATGAATATTCTAATTTAAGCATTGTATACATTTGATAGATCAATCCGCGGTGCATCCTCTTTGGGTGCGGATGTTGTGTCTTGTCCAAAAATGTAAATCACCCACAAAAAGCACTACAAGATAAAAAAGATAAATCTAGGGTATTAAAATATCAAACCTTGGACTTAGCTGCATCAAAAGCATCTTCTGAGCGTTTGATATGTAGAAAAATAGAATTCAATAATGAAACAGTATCCTTGTCCTTGGTAATATTGACATCAATTTTGCCATCTGCATCCCCGTACACTAGCATAGACAGAAACAGATACAGCTGCCTGAAACAGATATAAACATATTAAATAAATGGAGACGAAAAAACTTCTGGCACTAACATCAGTTTTACAAGTATGCCCAATATGTTCGTTACTGCAAGTACGAGTTACTAGCAATTTTTGCCACGCAATGTCAAGATATTATGCTTGTACTAAAAGTGTAGATTTAATCGCTTGGCTTTCACCAAGGGCAGATTCGTCTTTTCAGATAAATAATTTAAGTAGTCTATTGAAACCTTCCGAAAGCCACACACCAAATTCAATATTGACTTTTCTATGCTTATTTAACACAGATCAATCTCCTAAAATGAATTCAGTTATTGCATAAACAAGTCTTTTTCCATTATAGATTCCAAAAGTAACCATTTTTATGTGAAGCATTAGGCAAAATGCCAAAGTAAACAAATTTTATAATGTCATATAGATAGCTCATATGCTCTGTCACATTTTGCCATCACAAACTATCTCAATAATTGCATATCAAGTCCGGTCTGAGCAAATATCAAATGAAAGAATGCTATTCAACTTAATTCTAAAACAATAAATATAAATTCAAAAGGGACACCATCAACCGTCCACGTGTTACCGCATCCCATGTTTTTAGAAAAATATTTGAACCAAGAAAATTGGTGAATCATTTTCCACCAGGCTGTTGCAGTTCTTCAGAAATAAATAGTACTCAATAGCAACTATATATATAAAGCATGAAGCCTCTCTAAAGAAATAATATATATGCTTTTCCATAAGAATCTGAGTTACACTTTCCTTAATTAAACCATTCTCTGTATGTAATAAATGTGCAAAGTGAACTAAGGGACAAAGGCCTTTTATGGTCTAAGCACAAAAGGCGCGAAGGAAGGTGCATACTTAATTGCATTAAAGGAAACCTCATCGTCAAAATTTAATTTCAGCTCATTGAAACTTCAGGACGGCCTAAAATTTTTTACACATTTACTAATTTGACCATAGTAATTACTGAGTAATTTCATATTTTCTTTTTATATTCCAATAAACAGTCCGCTTTCAAAAACCAAAGACACGTATAACAACCTAAAATAATGAATGTTACACAAGAAAGGACTCAAAACCTAGAAACTATAAAAAAGCACGCTTCTTTAGGAATTACTTTTGCTGCTTGCACCCCGCTTTTGTGGACAAATGGGGTATAACTTGCTATTCTTCTTAGACAGGAATTAAGGTGCTTTCAACAGGTATGACAGCACAAGAAAAGAATACGAAAAGGATGTAAAATTTCCACATTCTATACGGATTGGTTCAGTTGGTTCGGATTGGTCCTCAGATAACCATTTTTTACGCTTCAATTATCACAGTAGCTGTAATATCAAGTCTTGTTCTTCCTCACAAGGAGATAATGATCGCATGTCAAGTTCATGCCAGTAACCATTGATTTTACAGCCAATTTGAATCTTCCATCACTGAAATTATAAGTCATTGTAGCTGATCCTTATAAGCTATATAATTCATATCAGCCAATTATTTTCCAGTACCGCCCTTCTCTGTTTTGCTTTCTCATAATTGATTGATTGTCTAATTGTGATGCAATTCTCTTCCCATTGGTCCAGAGTGTTGACCACTTCAAAACAGGGGATAGAATATTGTTTACCAACAACAAATGTTAATGGCAATAATAAGCTCCAATGAGCTTGGCAAAGGCACAGATGCCAGAGTTGCAATTCATACTTGATATTACCATGGCATTATTTGTTCCACTTCTGATTTACATCCTGCCCACAACTGTATTTTCATCATGCAGATCATCATCTCTACCACGTCTAAACAAATCAAATCCGCTAAAATCTAGATTGTCGCTGCTAGAGCAAGTTTGTTCTAGTGATATTTTAGAATTGCATTTAATAATCATTAGTCAGGTATCAATTAAAACTTGAGGCGTGTAAGAGAAGTAGATTTTAATATCTTCGACCAAAGTAATGTGGACAATTAGTAAGCAACCAGATTCTCAAAATTCTGATTCTAGAAATAATTAATTCGGTTCTCTGAGATTGTACCTACATTATTCAAGTTGTGTTAAAAAGCTTTACGTTTTCATGTATATTCTCCAACTGAGCTCAAAATGGAAGTGATCTCAGAGGAAGGAGAGTGCATGAGCAAGTATTCAAGCACAAAGCATAGCCGTTTCAAATGTCTATCTTTAAATGAGACAACCCAATAGAGAGGGGGGGATAGCTTCAAAAGTGCTGCTATGCCAAGAGTGAAATTAATTACAATAACAACACTCCAAACAATATTACAACTGCATGTTCTTTTCTTGACCTCGATAGCTCCATCAAGAATTGTAATAGTTAATACAGAATACCTGTACATAGCTTCATATGCTTTTGCATCTTTGCATTCATCAATATTAGGAAATGAGGGATGATGAGCAAGGGAATGGACCACATATGGAAGCATATATTCTGGATAAAGTGCTGGAGAACTTGCATCAGTCTGTGAAGAATAATGTCGTCCCCTTCCTTGCCGACACATCTGGATAATGTCACTCAAATTGCGTTTGTTCTGCCAAATAATTCAGGATAATGGACTTCATATTCTATTAATAAATATATGGAGCTTTCCAGTGTCAAATGTGGTATAAATACACTCAAAACCAAGCGGTGGAATACAACTAAAGTACCCTTTACCTCTTCCAAATCTGACTGCTGAGATGAAATATCAAGCAGGAAGGCGCAAGCATACTTAGGGTCTAAAATCCGGTCCTTTACATATTGATGAATCTTGTTGAGTATTATTCTCTTTACATCAGGAAATTATCCTACAAAACCAAAGGGTGAGAGAGTAAGAAAAACATACTCACTGAACTGCTTTAAGGTAATAGGAATTAGGAAAACCAATAACCACATACTGCTAGTCAAGTACACTCTACCTCTGAAGTTCTCAGTGTAAGGTAAAAGACGTCAATTGGGATTTTGTGCTCCCAGTGTCTTGATAAGCGAAGAACAGATTTTGCAGCAGCAAGCTTCAAATGAGCCTTATCAACCAAACTGAAAGATGATAAGAGGAACCACATCAGTACTCTAAAGCAATATTCGGGCAAATGAGGATAACTTCCATAACTGTAACCTTTTTCAACAAATTTCCAGACAGACCGAAAATACCTTGATTCGATCTCTCTTGAGATATCACCAAAAGAGAGTATATTCTTGAGAATTTCGATTAGGCCATCAATTCCAGAACGAAGGTGAGCATCCTTGACAGGTAAATAGCTCTTTACCAGAGCCTTAACCCCAAAAATCTGCAGAGACAATTAAATGCTCATTTAGTCCGTAAAGATTTTCCAATTTATGCACTATCCCAGTGATGACAGACAAGAAGTGCGCAGCAGAAAGACCTTCAAAGAACAAAGTTCGCTTCTATCATCCCAACAATCAGGTGCTTTATCTCCAGATATCTGCAAGGGAAGCATGTTTTATAAAACCTTTGTAGCAAAAAAGAGAATAAGGGATCATAAAATTCTAGTGCAGTTCAAATGTCATACATGTCCATGCTCCAGTATGCTTTCCTTGATAAATTTTTCAATCTCACTTTCTCTGGTTTCAAAGACTGGCATAGCAGCTTGTGCTATGCATCCAAGAGATTGCAGTACAGCGGGCAAATGAGCCTTTTCTTCGAGCATGTCAACTAGCCTCTACTCATTTAAAACAAAAAATAATGAAATTTAATTAAAATAAAAGGACAAAAAAAAAAGCAATAATAGAACAACAGAAGTGAGAATGAGACAAGATAGATTAGAAGGGGGAAAAAAACAAAGAGAAACCTTGTAAAGAACAGAGAGTGACATAAGCCCATCGTCTTTTGTAATGGATGCTAGGGCATGAACGGCATACTTGGCCTGCCTCCGGTTTCCCTCGAAGCATATGCGCTCGAGAATAAGGTCTAATGATCTATAAGCAAAAGTATCATGTCTCAGCAAAAAGACACAAAAATGAAAAAAAAAAAAAAAAAAAAAAAAGATAGTACGAAAGCACAAGAATAATTAATAAGAGATTTGAGTTAGTCTAACCTTGATGAAACACCCAGTTGCTCTCGGATAGTTCCCCGGCCTTCGCAAGAATATGCAAAGTACCTTCCTTTATAATTTCATTGTCATCCTCAAGAAGATTAACCAAATCTTCTTCAATCCCACCAAGCAACAGTGGACAAAATCGAGCAAGAATCTGAAAGTTCATGGCATGACACATCGAAAAAGGGATTTCAAAATGTTATGTTATCACATTCAAAGAAACTCTCGAGGATGACTCATTTAAGAATATCAAAGTACGCAATCTTTTCCATGGATATTCTAAATGGATTTAGCACGATCATGAAGCTGAATGGTTTCAAAAACAGAGAACAACACTTACGTTTTCATCTTTTCATCTATAAGTGAAAATGATAAACCACCTTAGTAGATCAGAATAGCCATTATGCAGTTTTCTTAGGGGAAAAGAGAGGTATCAAGTTCTGCAAACTCTATGTGCTGCAAAATTGAAGAACAATCCCTATTTGAGGAATTTGAGCCCAACCTAACCAAAACATGCATCAAAACATTTCTGCATCTCTAAGAGTTCCAAAGCAGTTTGTGACATGTTGAAGCACAATTAATGGTTCGCATCAATGTACACTCACATCAAGTACCAAACATACAGCCACTCAGGATATCTCAGCGAACATTCAAGTCAGGTTTAAACATGCATAGAAGCTCTTCCAGCCCACTATTAAATTGTGAAATATCCATCAATTGATATATAGATACAAGATATCACTGCATCAGCAGTTATCTATGAATAATACAAACATAATCTATACAAGAATAGATGTCATACCACAAGAATAGTCATGCAGGACAGAATTAGCTCATTATTTCCAGAAGACTTCTGGACACCAGCCTCCAGAAGGATTTCTTTGACATGATCCTTGTCGAAAAGTAGATAAGAGCATTTCAAAGACAGAGAGCTTAGGAACCCATTGAGTCGATGCTTATGCTCAAGGATTTTTAGCAATTCATCCTGCATGGCATTTACAAAGACTGAGAAACCCTATTTTGTTTGGAAGAATTTTAAGTTCAGTTCATTGCCAAAGAAACTGAAATTGATAAAAGAAGAGAAAAACCATAATAACTTCAACCATCAGATTAGTGCCTCACCCGTGCAGTAATGGCCTGTAGAGAGCTAGAGTTCGGATCAAGAAGTTGTGTCAAATGTTCCCAAATTTTGGGATTTTTAACTGGTCAAGAACCTGAAAATTCTCCTCCGCTTCTGCAGGATCAGTAAAACAGCGAGACATAGCACGGAAGCAAAACATTACTTTCTTTTGGGTCTCGGCGCCATCATCCTGCACAAGGACAAAAGGACTCTTAATACTTTCATCAAAAGCCCCTTACTAATACTTCAAGTAGCCAAAGACTAAAAATGCTGATCATTGCAAACCTCAGACAACTGTCTGAGGGAAAGGTACTTCTGCATCTCCTGTTGTAACCTGCACCATTTTTCACTCCATGAGACTTATGTTGCTGTTTCATGCAGTTCTAAAGTGATCCAACATTGATATAAAAACGCCATCAAAAAACTCTATATGTCAACACAAGCAGTTTGACAAACCTTTGCTTCTGCTCTAGTATCTTTTCAAGTGCCTTCACCTCAACTTTGTCAAACCCAGAGAAAATTCTAACCCAATTTTTCACCTTATCCTTGACAGAAAAATCACTTGGGAACAAGGATAGAGAGAGGATGGGTTCAATTATATCTGATCTGCAAGGAGAGAGAAAGTTTCCAACACGACATGTAAGAAATAACAAATTAACAATGTTAAAATATCTTAGCCAGCTATCAATTGTAACCACTGCTCTTAACTTTCTTCTTTAGTGGCTTTTTGGATATTAAAATTTTTAAAAGATTCAGTTACCTTCGATGAGCTTCCTTATTCTGATTGTTTTAACAAAACAAACTGTCTATTGGGAATTAATTACCAAACCAGTAATTTGATTGAAATTTTTATTTGGATTCATCATATATTGACTACATAAATAAATCTGCTGCAACCACAAACCAGTGAGTTACCTCAAATCCTTATCATAGAAGCATCTCATAACCTTCCCCACGATCCAATCATATGCATCATTCTCTATTGAGCCGCCAGACCGATTCATGCAAGATACTCTGTATATGTCAGCTAACCTCTCCATAGTATACCTTTTAACCAGGAACTGGACATATGCAGCAAAAGATATCATAATATGGCAAGATGCCAAAAATGAATAATAACATGATGTACAGACAAATATAGGTTACATACAGATTTATCTCGAAGTCGCTCCGAGACCAGCTTGATAGTTTCAACCTGTATGGACAAGGGGTATGACATGCCACGTCACATATCACAGCGACAACTTGCTTACGAACATTTTCATCGTAGTCCAACAAGCGGTCACAAAGCGCAGCTGGAAATTCATTGGCATCATCAGGTTTAATGACCTTAAAACCATTATAATCATGTGAACAACAGGATTAGAACCCCTTACATATTATTTGAGGAGCTTCAGCTCTGAATGGATTCACCATGAGACAAATCTTGACATGCCCAAGGACAGCCATTCTGACCTCTGGCACTCTATCCGTCAGCCTTTTCAGAAACTCCGAAAAGACTGGTTGGAATGTTCCAGAAATAGTAGACCCAGGCAGAGCAAAGAGGTCACCAACTAAACCCACTGCTTTCAAACGAATGTCCAATTCATCGCTCTGTTTATGTCAAAATTTGAAACTGATGAAGTGTCTAACATATCAAACAATGAAGTGTTGAAAGTGCCACGATATTTTGAGAGTTTATAACAACCACTTTCATGTCAGCAACTTGATCATGAAGAAGGATGAATGAATGCAGAAGGTGAAGAAATTTCAAAGCAACTCTAAAGTGGGTGCCTGCCGCAACCCTCAAACTAATAAAGATCATTTTGGGTGTTAATACACATAAAGTCATGCATTAAAACCCAAAAAGAAAACACAGTTGACCTTGTCATAATTGTAAGCACAAGATTCGTGTCATGTAAAACAAGATAAATATATAAAAGCAGCTGAGTTTGATTACCAGTAGCTCTCCGGTAAGATAAGGAACAACTCCTGATAAGATTTGAGGGCACAGTGATAGATGTTATAAAGTACACCATGGTAATTAATCTCAGATTTCAGGGCCCTATTGTCTCCTGACATTGAAGACACAAGATACTGCTTTATGCCAGGTTCCAGTTTACCAGCACAATGCTCTGTCACATTCATAGCAAGTTTCCTTGCAGCCTCGGTCACATCCTAGAAGCAAAAGCTCCAAAGTTCACTCTTTATGCTCAAATCAATAAAAATACAGCACGCAAGGAAAGAGGTGTTTACCTCCTTATCACGACCTAACACAGACAACAACGTACGTAAAAGGTTCTCTTGTACATCCTCACTTTCTTCTAAGACAACTTCCATGATTGTTTGCATTGAAGTCAAAACATTCTCAGGATGCTCGTCTCTACAGGTGAAAGAGAATACAACTTATTACATCAATAGAGTTTAGAACCCAGATAAACTTTGTAATAAAGTAAAGAATCCAGAAAAACTATCTCATCACAGGTAGCTTCTTTCTAAAACAAATATTAATGGCATCAATTTCATTATTACCATCTTTAAAGGTGGTATACTGTCACAAAGTCCAAACAATTTCAGCATGTTCAAACAAGCCAGTAAATGGCAGTTAGGTGGAAACAGGATTAGCAGTATTGGGAATTACAGTACACAGCCAGTCTATATCATGTAAATGATAAACCACGAAGAATATGATATCAAAATAAGTTCTCTAAGCAGGTCAATAAGTTCTAAATATATCAACTTTACAATGAGGATCTAACCTTTCAGTTTCCTTAACAGTACAAGAATTGGAGGGATGAGAAAGATAGTAAAGACAAAGTAATCCTGACTCCAAAACTTTTTCATTTAGTTTTTGGTTTCAAGGAGGTTTAGTGAGTAATGTGGATACATTGTTCCATTTTCACTACCATGTCCAGTTCGGTCTGTATTTATCTTTCTCCTTTTACCATATCGACAAACTTCGTACAAAACGGACACCTCAATTTCATTAAACACATACACACACCCCAATAAAGAGAAGAAAAGAAAACTCAGTATCTGTCGGACATACCCATAGAAAATTTCTTTTGTACAGCTCTTATCAAACTTAAAAACAAGCCTATCAATTCTGACAACTTTGATTCACCTCTCATCTCTCCTCAGTAAAACTTTATGCAGAAGAAAAGTTACACACAAGTAAATAGACACATTGAAACCAAGAAAGCTTGACTTGGTCACAGGACTAGCCAACATAGGAAAAGGCGAAGGAAAAGTTCATACCCTCTTCAAATGAAAAATCATTCAAAACCCAACCTGAAGAAATACTAAATGTACGATCAGGATACAGTTACAACGTCTGTATCTACTTAGGATGAAGAAACTCTTTTTGGGTAAAGATTAGGAAGAAGAAATTTACAACCAAAAAGTGAGACATTGCTTCTTTACACACAAATACGAAGAAGCTAAACGACTAAAAGCACTTCCCTTGGCCAAGATAAAGTAGAGAAAAGAGAAGCTAGCATTAACAGCATGAATAAAGTAGTTCTGCAACGTATGAAATAGAGCTCAATATCAAAAGGCCATACCTGGCAACAGCGACGAAAGTATTGAACATTTCATTTATGAGATCATCACATTCAAGATCCAGCATCACAACACAGGATCTGTATCTTGCCAAAGTTTCAAGAATAACAACTCTTCTTCCAAATGATGGGTCATTTGTATCACTCAAGCCACTGAAAGTACTGACAATCAACTGGAAAATATCCTATAATAAATCAAACAGCAATGATCAGAACCGAAGTCATAAATACCCATAATATCCTATAATAGAATAAACAGCAATGATCAGAACATGAGTCATAGATACCCATGTCGAAGAACCAAACATCTCCATTAGCTTTTTACTCTTCAGAACAAAGAATTACCTTTAAAATATCATCGTCGTACGGAGCATCTGGTGCAGTAATTCGGGTTATTTCACAGATACATGCAGCTACAAAAAGCTTTACTTCTTCATCTTGATGTTTCAAAAGTTCTGGCTTGGCGATTGCATTCAAGAAAGGCTGCATGGACTCCAGCATTGATTTTGGTGGTGTCTGATCTAATTCAGATAGGCATGTCACACCTTGCTGTATGAGGAGAAGAAGTTTTAAATTACTAAGAAAACATACTGTACGAAATAGATGAATGACACTTGCCACATGATCAGAAACACTTCAGTTTTGATCAAATATTTGTGTACAAGTTTTTCCTACCAGTGAAATATAGTCTGGTGATTTGTTCTAAAAAAGGTATAGCAATTAAAATACCAATGTGTGGGTTGGTGGCAAAGAAACTCAACCGAAACTTTTTTTCTAGAGAGTTTAAAAAGCATCCCTTTTAGGAATTAATTTCAGAAGAAGAGATAAATTTTGGATTGTGGATAGAAATGATAGCAATATAAAGTTTTTGACAAGAAAGTAAACCTATGTGATAAAATTAATTATACCTAATCACATACCAGCATGAGTTCTCTTTGTTCAATATGGTACGGAAGGGACGAAACTAGCGTGTTTGTAATGCACTGGGTTCTAATATATATAATCCTATAAAAGTATGTGCTTCTACAATCTCATATATTCACCTACATATCCATTTTTATAATGTAACATAACCATATATAAACAACTGATACACGCATAAATACTAAGAGTTTATCAACGCGAGCTGAAAAGATAACGACTGCAAAATCAATTAATTTCAGTCATATTAAGATAATATGTTTGATAATCTTCATGATTCTGTGGGAACAAAATAGAACATTACTATAAACTTCCTCATTAAAATAAAAACAATTAAACCAAACTAAATCTAAAAACTTAATAAAAGAAAACAAAGAAACTCGTTGTGAATAAAATCCTGAATAAATTTTTAAGAGACATACTTTTCGCATTCCTCTCCTTGAAAACGAATTATTTATCAATCTGAGGAACCTAGGATTTTTTTAATTAAAAAAAAAAAAGACTTAAAAACCTTCTGCTTTTCACCCCCAAAATTTTTTCCCTCATAGACACTAAAGGGAACCCTAATTCAATTCCAGTTACCAAAAAGCCACAACTTACGCAATGCAGACACATGCACCGATAAATTGAACTCAAGGACACACAAAATTTAATATCACAACTCAAAACAAACTTAAACTCTTGAAATAAAAATCCACGTACTTTCTGCTTTAGCAGCAGAAATAACAAGGCCAAACAGCACCTTGAATGAACCCTAATTCAACCCCAATTATAACGTACCCGAAAAAAAATTCGCAAATTACGAGCATGCATCCACAAATGGGACTTCCAAACGAATAAATTAATTACTCAACGTTAAATCATCTTTCCAAATAAAATTCGAACGCAGAAGGAGACATACTGCGAGGTTTCACTAACCTTCAAGAGCTCAACGAGAGCGTCTTTTGAAGCTGGAGGACTTTCCAACTTCGATCCCAGTTCTTCCAGCTGCTGCTGCAGCTTCGGAGCCATGGAAACTAAATTCCACCGAATTTCTTCACACCTCCTACAGAAGAAGATTTTTCACACGGAGCATTCACTGCCTGTGTTTCGAGTGTGTTTTTTTTCTGGGGTATGTGTGAATTTGGGGCTTCGATACTTTTTTTTGTTGTTTCGAACACTGAAGCGAGAATAACTCTTTTGTTAGAAATATAAACAGGTGAAATAGGCGCTCGCGCTGGGCTTCACTACTTCAGATTTACTTTTAGGGGACGCTGTATTTTGTGGCCGAGGTCCCCTAATTTACACTATTTGCATGTTGAGTACACGTGTTTCTTTATTTTTGACATGGTTATTATTAGGCGTCATTCTTTAGTTGGGAATTTAAGTGATAAGATTTCGTGAATATAGTGGGATTTAAGTAATAAGATAACTAATTATTGAGAAAAGAAGGAAAAATATCATGCACGGCTACTTTATCGTGTTGATGAGTCAATTGCATATAATTATCGGTTCCAATTATTGAGATTGCAAGTTTTAAATTCTTTGGCATGATAATGGTCAAAACATTAACTTAAACGGAATTTGAATAACCATCGACTTCATGAGTGTTCTACGTAGAAACTTAATTTTAAATTTAATATTGTTATTTACTTGTGTTTATATAGCTTTTCTTGATACTTAACTTTTTTATTTATATGACGATATGTATGATTTGCACATTAAATACTTATAGATTTTGTCGATGAAATATTATTAGTATGAGTAAGTCTCATTTGAGACCGTCTCATGAGTTTAATTTCATTAGAGGAATCCAACCCATTTTACAATTCAAAGCAAGTTAGATCTAAATCCAAATGGGTTATACATAATATGGGCCAATTAGGAACCGTCTCACGAAACTATTTCGTGAGACCGTCTCATATGAATTTTTGTCTATTAATATATACTACGCAACACGAAAGAGGGAGGGAGGGGGACAATGTTCTATGACAAATTTGATACTAACTTTTCTTATTGACAATACTTCAAAACACCATACTTATTTACATAGGATTATCTAGTATTACCTAATATGCATGCATGGCCAATTTTTAAATTATTGGATTATTAATTCTTCAATATTGGTCCAATGTACATAGAAAATATGTACAGATTAATTTTTTCCTTACTTCGTAAAGAAATTGAGGATGTATGCACCACATCCAATATAATAGCTATTTGTCTTATAATTAGAAATAGATGAAAAAAATTACATTGGAAGAGAGTGTGACATTATTTTTTATTTATATTATTAGAAAAAACTAGAGACAAATAAATAGTTTTAGTTTTAGGAGGCAAAATGTTATGATCAATATATTTATACATATAATTTATACTTTTCCGAACATTTTTTTAAGTGGAGGAATGCTGGTCATGACAACTTTAACTATTCACGTGGCGCAAATATGCATGCATAATAACTTGTACGTCGTAGTACGTAATTATGTGAGAAATTCAATATACGATCAGTTTGTTACTTACTAGTTATTGCACATGACTTGTTTTCTATTTACTTGGTGTGATAAAGGATGCAAAATTAAGTTGTGGCATATTTGTTATAATAAATAGTAACATAATTAATTAATAATTTGAGAAAAAATGATTAATCTGTGAATCATCTAATATTAGATATCAAATGTTGATTACTTGCGCTGCACGATGATGCTATAAGATTAAGAGTGAAGTCATGTTCAATAATAGATCATACAAACCTTTTCTTATCCATTTAGGACTATCGTTTTACCATTTCAAGCTAGCTATAGCAATATGCAATATAAGAATAACAGTTTCTATATTTAATTTTAGAAATTTATGGTAATAATTTATAAATCACATGTGAAAAATGAAAATAATTCATCACTCGCTATTGTTTATCTCATGGCTAAATTTTTTTAAAAAAGTTCTATTTATATGTGATGATAGGTAAAAAAAAATAGATGTTCATAAAGTTAGAAAAAGCAAACATTAAGATTGGAGAGTCTATATAAAGGGGAAAAATATAAATTTTAATAATGGGTTTAACGATAGGATTGTTTCGATACTATTTTCTTTATCAAATCAAAACATTTTTAAAGTTCACCAAAAACAAAAATCGCATTACCATTTTCAAGATCGAATGAAAAGAACGATCACTTTATTTGGGTTATTAGGTCAAACGTCATTATAATATAATCTTGTATTTAGTTGGTAGTTAAATAAAACGGAAAATTTTTAAAGTAGTCATTTATGATAAGAAGACCTCTTTTCTGCCCATATTTCTAAAAGACCTACTTTTCTACCTAAAGTGACCAAAACACCCTTCACAGTGTTTTTTTCAAAATCAATCAAAACCATTTATCCTATTTCACTCACTTTTTCACCTACCTTTTTACGTGAGAAACTGTGTTTGGAAGAAATTGAAATAACTTCATAACGTGAGAAGTTGTGATGGAAGTTCTAATTGAGAAGGTCCTCGCCGCCGATGTCGTAGGTTCTACCCCTTGCGATATTAGTTATGATCATACATCATTTGGTTCGCCCCGCCCGCCGCATCCGCCATTGATACCACCTATCCCACTACTGGTTCTGCCCTATCACCGACTCGAACAGGTTAAGAGTGGAATTAATTTTAAAGCATTTGTTAGATTTGATTTAGGGCTAATTTATATGGTTGATTTATACGTGAGATTTGAAGTGGGATTTTTTTAGGTTTGACTTTAGAAAAAAATATGGAATTTATTGAATGGTTAGGAATTGGGTTTGGATTGGGGAAGATGATGGGCTTGGATTTGGGGAAGACGATGAACAATATTTGTCATGTTATAACCTATAACGAGACACATTGTATCACGTTATAGGTTATAATGTGATAGTATATGTCACATTATACGTAATAAAGTGATAGTATTTGTGATTTGTCACATTATAGGTTATAAATTGATAGTATATGTCACGTTATACGTTATAACGTGAATATACTATAACATTAAGATCATACCGTCAATATATTATAACGTGAATATATTATTTGTCGTGTTAATGTCACATTATAACTTAAACATGATAAAATTTGTCACGTTATAACATGAATATATTAAAACGTTAATATCATATTGTTAATAAAAATATAATTATGTTATATATTATGATGTGAATATATTATAACGTTATAATACATACAATGAATATTATAATGTGACCACATATCATATCGTTATTAAATATAATTATGTGATCATGTTATAACGTTATAATATATAACACGAATATATTAATGTTATTCATTATACATGACAAATTATATCACTTTATAAAGTATAACGTGAACAAATTCTCATCACGTTATACTTTATAACGTGACAACATTTGTCACGTTATTAAATATACGTCATATATTATAATATTAAATATTATTTAATGTGGATAAATATCATATAACGTGAGATATTCCGTGTCACATATATGTAAGTCCAAGCGGCTACGATAATCTAGAGGGGGTGAATAGATTATCTCCATCTTTTCGATTTCGCCATCTTTTTTGAACCGAATGCTCAAAGACAATAATAAAGGTGCGGAATGTAAACAACACACGTCGATTTATAGAGGTTCAACCCACCTAGGGCCAAATCCTCTACCACCCCAAGATATCCTGATGGATTTCAAAAGAAAAAAAGATTTTATTAATTTACCACAAATTAATACAACACCAACTTACAACAACACCTTGAAGAGCACCACACTCTTCTTCAACACCACCTTTGAGATTACCACAATCTCACTTGAAGATTACCACAATCTCCAACGGCACCTTGTGAAGATTACCACAATCTTCAACCTTGAAGAATACCAAATTCTTCAACACCTCAACAAGAAGATTACCACAATCTTCTTACACCTAACACCTAGATCACCCAAGTGTGTTCTTACCACAAGAACACTCACAAGGATATCTTGTGTTGAATGATTACCCAAATTCAAGATTACAACTCGATAATTGATAATACAATAGAGTGCAAGTGTAATCAAGAATAGTCTAGACCTCAAGAATGTGAAAGTGAATAGCTAGGCAAATTACAACAAGAAATAAGACAATGTAAGAACAAGTGTATTCTTGAGTGTATCTTGTTGTATTGTAGTTTTATCTCTTGTTGTGTTGCTTCAAATCTTCCTCTATTTATAGGAGATGATTGATACTTGATAGGCTCCTCTTGGAATCGATTTCTACAAAAATATGGCAATTAAAATCAAGATTATAGGCAAGTTAGAAATCAATTCCACAATTTAAGGAAAAGTTGTCGATGCACAACGGTTAGAATTTTGTCATCAAACTTAAGAGCGGCCGTCATGTCATGAAATAAGTTAAGAAAAGAACGCAAAAAAAAATCAACGGGAGACCGGTCAGGGGATGGTCGACCGCCACCCCACCACGGTGACCGGTCACCCGACCTATTTTTGGAGTTCGGGAGTTATGTTTCGTGCAATGCGTTCCCAGTGCACTTCGCCTCTTTGGTCGACCTCGACCTCCAAAATGAAATGTTGTCCGATGTTTGTCGAAAATAAACCTCAAGAAATACTCCGAAAAATTCGTAAAAACATTTTAAACTGATCGGGAGTATTAGGACAACATTTAGAAACAAAGTTTTGATGAAATAACACATTAATACAAAAAGTGTTGTCCGATATAAATTCCAATAAATATTCCGAAAAATTCGTAAAAACATTTTAGACCAATCGGGAGTATTAGGACAACATTTAGAAACAAAGTTTCAATGAAAGAAACCATTGACATAAAATCATTAAAAGTGTTTGTCCAATATTATCGAAAATAAACTTGAGGAAATACTCCTGAGAATATTAAAATCATTTTAAATCATTTAGGAGTATTTGGACAACCTTTAAAACCATTGTTTTGGTGTAAAATCAAAATCATCAAAATCATGATAAAACCATTTATCAAACAATATATATATATATATATCCGGATAATGTTTTGGGTAGTTTTTCATCTTTCTAGATATTTTTCATCTTTTTTGTGTTGCAATTTCTTGCATTGCTAATGAATTTACGTTTAAAATGTATTAGGTTGGACCTTTGTGGAGGAGGGAAGCTTCCAGGGTTCCCTAGCTTCTATTAATGGACATGTCGAGCTAAAATCATTCAAGATCGTCATAAAGTTATAGTTGTGTGGGTACAGCAGTATGATGTATATCGGGAGTTCGAAACTCCTATTTTGGACACATTTTGGATTTCTACTAGGAGATACGAGTAATACATCCCTCCATGTTCTTTTATCCCATAAGATGCATAGATCGGGAGTCCCCATCACGAGTGTAGGTTCCATATAGGAGAGCACGACATTAGGTTCTCACATTACGAGTACGCGCTCGTGACCGATCTACGTTTTGAGCGGTCATCGTTTGATATCACTTTGGCACACGACATACCACAATCGAGCGTGTATGCGGACATTTTGACTTCATGAGGGTCGCATCACCGGGAACCTCTGCGAGATCTTTTAGTCGATGGTAGATTCTGAGTCACCAAATGCGTTGAGGTGGCGAAGTTTTTTTTTTTTGTCGAACGATAGAATTTTATTATAACAACTCAAAAACTAAAATTACAACTACAATCGTAGCCAACGGGCAAGAAGAGTCGACAAGACTAACTAAGAGTTGCGGGGAATTGGTAAAACCAATTGATTCACATGGACTAAAAACTACTCACCCCAAACTAACCACTCCACGCCGGGAGACTTGACTCCTCCTTAAAGGAGACGTAACACACCGAAAAAAAAAAAAAATCGGGCACGAGCAACCACTACATACTTTGCGAACATAAAAATTGATTCACCTACGAGTTTCGCAAATCAACCGAGAAAAGAAAACACAAACAAAATAAGAAAATAACGACTTTACTAACAAACTAGAGAAAAAACAAAAATTGCCTCTCCCTCTCCCAAATCTCTTCGCATGACCCATCGTCTTCTCCACTCTCGAGACACCTCCGTGAAGCTCCAACCCGCTTTCGCCCGGGACCAAAAATTCCGGCCACCTTCATACGCCCAAGGGACCGCCATTTGGTATCCCTCCATTAGAAAACATGGAGGGGAGGGAAAGGGAGGGAGGGGAAGGGGGAGGGGATGATGGCGGCTATAATGGGAGAGGAGGGGGAAAAGTGCTTTGGGTTTTTGGGGGTTAGAGAGAAGGGGGAGAGAAAAAGGTTAGAGAGAGAAGGGGATCCTGGAGCTCCTCGAAATGAATTGGAGTTAAGTAGGTGGCGAAGATTTTGATTGTCTATTTTATGCTTGTATGTCTCGGTTAGCGGACGACGCATAGACCATTGGATTTGGGTTCTAATTGAGGGTACCGTGCAAAGTGGGAGAGTTTCCCATGGGGAAGTATTCTTTTTCGAGATCATGTTGCATTATATACGAGTTTGCCTACTACCTTGTTGATTCCTATTGATGAGGATTGTTTACCCCGTATATCATCATTATGGGCCAACATATGCATTATTGGTACTTATACGTTATTTTTATGATTTATGTACTTTTTAGACATGGCACTCTTGATAATTGTTTATTATTTAACTGTTTTCCAACATGCATGGGCATTCGAGGCTATACCTACTTTAGGTAATGGATGTGGGACGAGAGTCTCGACTAATCAGTACCTAGATGCATTCGTTGGAGATTCAAGAAGAGGCTTTTGGACGCGACATGTTTTTTAGTTGATAAGGTATATAACTTATATAATTGTTTAATATTTAAGTGATATGTCATTTATTTTATCATGTGTCATTAGTGTGTCACGAGACAATGGTACCGAGTGAGGTGGGGAGCGCTAGATATATTGGATGAACATCGATGATGATATCCTCTCAAGTCCTCCTCGATTCATGTCGAGCAAAGTCGATATAAAAGATCATCGGCGAGTAGTAGCACTAGTACCAACATCGCTTTTAGCTACAACTCATACGGGTGGCTTAGGTAGTCGGGGTATGAGCAGAGGTAGTCGTGGTATGAGTAGGGGTAGCGGGGGTGGTAGTGGCGGCCGCATATGAGTAGGGACAAAGGTACGGGTAGTGTGAGCACCATGGTAGGGACGAGAGATAGGAATAGCGCCACCACCTTCGTATAGAGGCCTTAGAAGAGGCTTAGGATAGATCCGCCACTCATCAACCCGATGATCATACTATCCAACAACCAGATGATCCTTTCGTCCCATCGCTGCTCAAAGCGATACTGACCCATCATGCCGATTATTATGATGAGCATGATGATACTTGGGGTGCATGACGATGAGCATGATGCCTCGGATAGTATCGGGGGGCAAAAGATTAAGGACATTGACAGAGGAGCATTGGACATTTCCATAGAGTATGGAGGATCATGTCGCTAGGTTAGAGAGGCGTGTTGATGAGCATGTTGTGTAGTTGGAGACCCGTGTTGATGAGCACATGACTCGCTTGGAGGAGCGTTTAGCGGTGTTAATGAGTATGTTTCTTGGTTAGAAAGTCGTGTTGACCACCACATTACTCCATTAGAGGGACATCTCGACGATGTTGATGAGCATCTTTCTCGTTTGAGTGACCATATTGATAAGGAGTTGGGTCGGATTCCGCAGCTTTATTTAAGATGAGATCGAGCCAAGTTCCATTTCATATCACAAGATCGATGACTTCATGCATGATCGGGTTATTGTCGGTCAGTCGATTGTTGTGTCTCTTATCGATGACCATTCTCATTTGCCTCCTCCTCCACCCGTGACTACCATTCCAACTCCTCCACCTACGGGTAGCATTACACTCCCAATTGCGACTACCACTCCAAACTCTTCCTTCGCGGTCCTGCTCGAGATAGGCAACCATGTCACTACCTTATCGAGTCCCTTCAAGCCCATCGATGTGTGGAAAAGAGACATATAGCGAGGAGTATAGTCATTTCAAAGAGTCCGATGAGGAGTAACTAACATGTTTATATAATTGAAAATTCAAACAAATGTGTTGTTTTCTCATTAATTAACCAATTAGATTTGAAATTGCATGACATGATGAATGTGGGATTGATATATACTTTGTTGGGGCGGTTTCTTCCGGAAGCTTGAGGATCCAACAAAGAAGCTAGAAAATGATGTAAGTTATATATAATCCATGTTATATATAATAACATGTTATTATATCCACATTGGGATATATATATATATATATATAACATTAATATATCCCACATTATATCCACGTTTGATAAGTGGATATTATGCATGCATTTTGAGGTGTATTTTGTTATATAGTTGACACAATTGCATGTAGATCGGGCATGTTTAGGTTGGTTTTCCTTGTTGGACATGATATCTGCTTTGTATGGGTGTTTTTGCAGGAAATGGAGCTAAATTAGACAAAAGCGTGATCACGTTCCAAAGGGTATGTCAATAGCCAAATGAAGAATAAATACGTGGAGGAAAGAAATATAGACGATCAAACAACAGGATTGCTTTCAAAACGTCCAAACTCACCATGAATTCCAAAGACCTTTGGCGGGGTTAGTATTTGAGCCTTAACTTTCTCTAAATAATTGACATTGAGCTGATTCAAGTTGTTATGAAGAGGTAAAAAATAGAGCTACAATTTTCATTTAGACTCTAGGAGCTAATTCGAACATTTGGGCCATACGCGGGTCATACGCATGCATGCGATCATGTGGGTCATAGCAGCGAGACAGTTTTCTAGGAGCAATTCACACAACAGTCATGAGCAAAAACACGGGCGTGCCCAAGCGCACGACCCATGTGAAATGAGATGTTTTGCGGGTTTTATTTCCTTATTATGCGAGAACCTAGGAAAAGGTCCAAAAAGGCATATATAAAAGGGAGAGTTAGACTGCTAGCAACTAAGATAACACATCTAGGAGAGAAAAGAGTCGTCTTTGGAAGAGAAAAAGGGAGATTTTGGAGAAACCACATGGGAGAATTAACAACGAAGAAACATGAAAGATTCAAGAACGTAAAGATTGATTCTTCCACACAACGGGAATTCGTCTTCATAGTCTAGAACTTCTTTTCCATCTTTTCCAAGTCGCATATTTCGTTTAATGATTTATCTAAGAATTTGCAAACGATTATGTCTAGCTAAATTCATATTGATTCTAGGACTTGATAGCGGTGTGGATTTGATTTATATTTGGTTTGGTTTGTTTCGTATGAATTGGTTTCACCTATCTGTTTGTGAATTTGTGTGCTTAATTCTTGTGGATTACTTGATCAATAATTCACATGTTTCATAGTTAGTTCATAATTCGGAGATGAGTTCTAACAATAGATAGATAGCGAATTCATAATATAAACATTTATAGAGTCGGGAGGCTTATGATGTTTATGGGGTTTAATACTTGATTTATTATACTTTTGGGAGTTGGTGTTAATTGTTGAGTAGGGATGCAAGCAATCTAATATTGATCTATGGTTTGCTCGCCTTAGGAGAGGAACGAACTAGGATAGGAATTGAGTCCATAGATAAGGTGTAATTGATTCTTGCAAAACACAAATTGGGTATCAATTGATGAAGCATGTCGAAATCATAGTTCTAGGATCGCTTTTCTTTGTTGATTAAACATTGCGTGTGTGTTTGTTAGTTTATTTGTTTTGCTATTTTTACTTAATTCTAATTGTTAGATAATTCAATCATCATCTTATTCGGACGTTTCAATAATGTCGGAGCTATTATAATTATGTCGTAGTTTATGTTTTAATCAATCCCTATGGAATATGACTTTGCTTGCCATTGTTTATTAACTACGTTGTACACTTGCGATTTAGCTTAATAAATTTTAGCGATTAAGTTTTTGATGTTGTTGCCGGGGATTGAATTAATCAACATAAATACAATGATAAGTAGTTTCAATCTTAATTGAAACAAATTTTCAATTTGTTAGTTTTAGTTTTACCAATATTTTCGTGGAAGTGACATTATTCTCATTGAGTGCGGATAGTTTATGATCACATGTTCATCATCTTCTCGAACCATTAGCGATCAACTTGAAGATAGAAAGGACTGATCGACAATTGAGAGTAATAAGGAGAAGATAGTTAGAAGAGATGGCGGAAGAGGAACCGTGGTACCAATTGGAACAATGAATGACATCCAATTTTACAAATGATATCCAGGTAGCAGCGCATGCACGATGTGACAGGCAAGTAGAGATTATTTCCAATCGGAAGTAAATCTCCAATATGGGGAGTTGCTCGCCAACCCATTAATGTGAACCAATTTGAATTTAAGCCAACATTGATTCCAATGGTATCACAAATCGCTTTTAGGGAGAGCAATTGAGGATTCGAATGCACATCCTGCAAAATTTATGGATATTTGCCACACGATTAAAAGCAATGTTGTATCCAAGATGCTATTTTACGTTGCCTTTTCACATTCTCACTACACGATATGGCTAAGAGATGGTTTTCTTCATTAACATCACCGCTAATTGGATAAAACTAAGCCAAAAATATTTAGCAAAGTACTTTCCACCCAAAGAGACGTTGCGGTGAAGGTGAAATCACACAATTTAGACAGATTGGATTATGAGCCGTTGTATGTGGCCTGGATCGATTTAAGGAGTTCTTTGAGGAAGCGTCCATAACATGGGTATCCTGATTACCAATAGGTGCAATATTTTCATAATAGTCTAAGCGGCAAAAGTACCATTATTGATGATGCATCCGGAGGTACACTTTGTTTGGGAAATATCCGGATGAGGCACTCGATTTGCTAGAAGAGATGACGAATAACAATTATCGGGAAAGGAGAGAGATCAAATACGGTGATGATCACTTCTCCAAACTAACATAACATATTTCAATATTAAACATGAAATTGAGTGCAATCTGATAGGTTACACCAAGAGAAACAAAAGTAGTAGAAGAAGAGGCAAATTTTGTTTGGCAAAGTAACTTTAATAATTTTAGGAGAAACCAGTGACTACTCATTATCATTCGGAGATGCGAAACCATGAATTTTTTTGTACGCTAATAACATAAATATTTTGCAGCCACCACCGTGTTTTAATGCATGAAATCAAGGTCGAATTGAAATTGAAGAAAAGAAGCTGAAGATTGGAGGATATGCTTATCTCATTTATTGGAGAAACGAGGGCAAGACTTAACAAAGATGAGACAAAGATAGATCAGTTGAAGAACATGTTGCTTAGTTGATACAGATGTAAATGATAGGTTGAAATCTTTGGAGACACAAATGGCTCAAATAGCTCAACAAAGTGGGAGCCAACATAAAAAGGCAAATTCTCAAGTGATCTTGAAATAAACCCAAGGGAGCAATGCAAAACTTGTCATTTGAGGAGCGGTATTGAATATGGGAGCCCAAAGATATCGACCGAGATGGTGCGAAAGAAAGAGATGAGCAACCTAAAATTACTTTTGTCCCTAAAGTACAAGATCAAGTTCCAATTCCATTCCTACAAAGACTTCATAAGAAGATATTGGACATACAATTTGCAAGATCTCTTGAAATTTTCAAGAAAATTCATATCAATATTCCTTTTATGGACGCGTTGGAACATATGCCGAATTATGCAAAATTCTTGAAGGATGTGATGGCTAAGAAAAGAAAGTTGAAAGAGTACGAAACATTGAACTTGATAGAGGCATGCCGTGTTATTCAAAGAAAAAACCGCCTCAAAAGCTTAAAGATCCTGGGATTTTTACTATCACTTGTGAAATTGAGGTTCTTGCTTTAATAAAATGTTGTGTGATTTCGGAGCAAATATTAATCTTATGCCTCTTTGAATTTTCAAGAAACTTGGATTAGGTGAAGTGAAGCCCACGCTCTATCACACCGCAATTGCGGATCGATCTTTGACTTATCCGGCGGAGTAATTGAAGATGTGTTAGTCAAAGTGGATAAATTCATCTTCTCGAAAGTGGACTTTATTGTTTTGGACATGGAGAAAGATAAAGATGTACCGTTGGTGTAACGCCCTAGAATTTGTTTAATACAATAAACGAGCATAATCCTAATTTTTACGATGAAAAGGAACATGGATAATTTAAAAATAAAATTAAATCGAGTCAATTGTAGCGGAAGCAAAATATTTCATAAATAAAATCTAATCATCGTCTGATTCTATCAATCTCAAATAAACTGAATAAAACTAACAACTTAAAAAGAAGTAAATAGTTCGACATTTTTTAAAAAATAAAATAAACTAAACATTCGTAAATAAATCTTTAGGCCTTGTCATATCCACCGCTCTTAGCACGCCATCTCCTTCACTTTGAAAAGTTTGTTATATGTGGGGTGAGCGACACAAATTTCGATGAAGTATAAATTGTCAAGCTAAATACACGGATATATCACATGGCATGCAAATACAATCCAATAGGACATAGCATAGATCATTTGAAAACCGTAGACATAGACAATAGTTGCACTTTGCTGCAGGTTCCACCCGGGGGATACATCGACCGGGACCTCTTGAGTCCCAATAAAGGCTCATAGTGCTTAAGAATCGTACTCTTCATATTCATGCAAAATAATCTAAGCGTTTAACAAGGACAATAAAGTTTAGAAAACAAACCCCACCTTGAACGTGGCTTGAAAATTTAGTAGAGCCTGAGAAGTGTCGGATGCAAGCTCTCGCTTAATCCTCGATAAATCGCCTAATCAATAGACAAATAATCTAGTCAAAATTCTCGAATAATCTAAACTTAATCTTAAAAATAATACTCTAAAAATCCTAATTTAGAGGCTTAATAGAATATAACAATAGAATCGAGGTGAATTGGAATCAAAATAAATTGAAATTTAGAGAAATTTAATTTGATGGTTTGGGGGTGAAAGATAATCCTGTCATTGGTTTGTGGGGACCACATCCCCAAAAATCCTCCTTCCCTTTTTCCTTCACCTCCCATACGTAACCTTCCATTCCCCCACCCCTCTTTTCTCTCTCTTACTTTTCCCTTCCTCTCTCCTCTTTCTTTTTCTTTTTTTCTTTTTTTTTTTTTTTTCCTCTCTTTTTCCTAATCACTACCTCACGCCACCAGCCCACTTCTTCTTCTCTCTTTTCTTTCTTCTTTCCCTTCTCTTTCTTTCTCTTCTCTTTCTTTTGTTTCGTACCAGCCACATCCCCCATTTTTCTTCTTTCTTTTTTTTTTTTTCTTCTTTCTCCCTAAATCAAATTCTCTCAACCAATTTAAAATCAATCCCCCCACAACCAGACGTCTGCCATCTCGCTCTCTCCTCTCTATTTCTTTTTTTCTCTTAAACCTCACGCACAGACACACCGGCAGCAACGGGCGGCGCGGCTCGACGGCGATAGGCAGGTTGTGTTCGGGCTTGGAGTTTGGGTTTCGGACTGAATCGGAGAAGTGCGAGTCAGTTTCGGGCTGGTTCGGGAAATTTTTCCGGCGGTGGCTGAATCGGGTTTCTGGGTTTTGGAATTTTTGCCGGCGGCATTGGGAAAAGGCGTACGGTTGTCGTTTGGTTGAATAGTTTTTTGGGTTTGGGAATTGATTCTGGTTTGGGCAGTGAAAATTAACGTGAGGGAAGAAAAGATATGGTTACCTGTTTTCTTGTTGCTGAACGTGATTTTTTTTCTTGGACTGTAGGTTTGCTTTTATAAGTTACATTAGGGTTAAAGAATCATAGTTTAAACTGATTAGTCAATTAACAGTAGGACTCTTATAGATCTGGTTAAGGATAAGCTGAAATCTTGTCATTCCATAAGATACAGACGTATGGAGTTGTAACAGACTTGGTCAATGTGTTTTATTTGATGAAAGATTTTAATATTGGACTTAAAATAATTTGGGCTTTGCCTCGAATCGGGTCTGGTTTAAAAATTTGGACTTGGGTAAATAGATATTGATTGGATAATTGGGCTTGGATTTATAAAATAATAAATTAGCCCCTAAATAAACTAATCTAATCTAAAAATTCATAATTCTTAATAAAAGCCTTAGATAAAATTCTGGGTATTACAGTTGGTTTTGGGACGACCATTCTTAGCTATAGGAGAATGACGAACTGACACTAAGGGAGAATGACGAGCATATATTTTCAATCTATAAAGCAGGGTATTTCCAAGAGAATATCAAATAGTGCCACATGATAAACAAATGGGAAGACGCACACGACCGTGCCATTTTGCATGAACAGGACATGCAAAAGCTTTCAATTGATACATGATCAATCGCACACCTCGTGTTCAAGGGCACGACCGATTGTGCGAAAGTCATCAATTCATAAAAATCCAGGCTATCGAACTACATGTTTTGCCAAAAGAACATAAGCCCATTCCCGAACATTTTCGTGATGCATTCTTGGGCGCAAGCGAAACCCATCCAATGGTGGAGAAACTTATTATTCTCACTGAGGGTGAAGAATGCGTGAATACTTTGAAGATCTTCAAGCGAAAATATTAGAGCTGATGAAAATAATAGAGCAATGGCAAAGTGATCAAGGCCACTACTTTTTATCTCTTTCACCTCTTTCACACCAATGAGCTCGTTGTAAGTGGTTATTGTGCTTTCTTTGGTTTAATTGATAATCTCTTCGTATATATAGTGATAGAGTGCCAAACAAGTTTGGGGGTTGTTAGTTTATCTTTGAAAAGTGCGATGACCATTGTTGCATGTCATTTAGGAATTGCATGTAGAGCATATAACTATTGCATTGCATTAGGATTATTTTGTCTTTTGTTTGTATGTTTATTGTTTTAGCACGTTTATCACTTTCTTAGGAATTATGGATAAGAATGAAAAAAAAAGATTTTGATGATGAATGAACTTTTGACTTCATTTATGTGATGATTGTTGGGTTGAAAACACTGTTTGCACATGGTATGAAATTTGAGAAAGGATATTGGTTGCATAATTTGGTGGTGATTGAGCAAATTTTTTCCATCCTCTCTAATGGAGGAATGGAGGAAAAAGAGGAATTTTTTTCCGTGACGAAGATGAGAGAGAGAGAGAGAAGTAAGAGAAAAATATCAATTTTGTTACCGGTAGAATTCAAATGACACACACTAAAACACATTCAAAGTGTTTTTTTTAATGATAAAAACACTTTCAAAGTTAGAATTCCAAAATTTGATGTAAGATGTCCATTATAATTATGATACACAGAAGTCATGGATTGATTAAAAAGCAGGAGGGACAAATCTATAATAATTATAAATTCGGGACCAAAACGAACACCAACTAAAATCAAACGATAATGTTATGCTCAAAATTTTATTTTCTTATCTTTTTTTTTTTTTTTTTTTTTTTTTTTTTTGAGAAAATATTTTCTTATCTTTTTACTGAAGCGTTATGCTCAACTTTTTCTAATATTATACGTTTTGTTTCTCAACAACTTTATATTAGATTATTGATCCAATTTATTTAATTATTTTTAAATAAAAAAGCCGACTACTGCAAAACCGACGTCGTATGATTTGCGGGTGCCGCATTTCGTCGTCGTCCTTTCTAGTGGTTATCTGCGAAAACTGGAAGAGCGTATTGCGGCGGCGACGGCGTTTCTCATTGCCCAGTCGGGTGAAACTCTTTCTTCCAGTAGCCCATTTTATCGTAAAACCCATCACTCGGACTAATTCTCTGCAAATAGAAACAGCGATGGAGTCCCTGCAGAATGACGAAAACACCCCGCCGCCACCCAGCCCATGTCCAAGAACGCCCAGAAGCGGCTGCTCAAGCAGCAGCGATACGAGGCGAAGAAAGCGGAGAAGAAGGCTCAGATGAAGGAGCACAAGAAGAAGGAGGCGGAGCGAAAGCGGAAGGAATGGCAGGAGAAATTGGCGAACGTGGGGGAGGAGGAGAGGGAAAAGCTGATCGAGGGGAGGAAAGAGCTGAGAAAAGAGCGTATGGAACAGCGGTCCGAGGAAAGGGGAAAGAAAATTGAGAGACTGCAAAATGCGAGATCAATGGCCAGAATGTTGTTATTGATCTTGAGTTCGCTGATCTCATGAGCTCTTCTGAACTGCATAGCCTCGTTCAACAGGTCCCTTTCCTTTTCATTTCTTGGTTTTTTTATGTTCCTTTTAAATCGAAGAACATTTCAATTGATGGGAAGTTTTAGGGCTAATTCCCATAATTTCAATTTGGTTTATTGGCATTACTAGGCTAGTGAATGTCTTAAATCTTGAGTCCTCTGGGTTTTTGAATTGCAAAAGTGGAGGGCACTTTTCATTGCATTACAAACCTCCTGGGTTATTGCCATCAGCAGCTGACTTGGATTCTTTTAGACAGAGTTTTCCTTTCCCTAAGTATGCATAAGCCATAGGCATTTTCATGCTTCCAAAACCAAGAAGCTCTGTGGGAACTAAAGGCTTGCAGTATAATAATATATTATCTCATGCCATGCCTCAGCAGCATAGGGACGCCTAAAGTTGGAATAATTTGGATTCTGTTAGATTTTTGTCTTAAACAGCAATCTGAAGAGTATTTAACTCTCCATTCAAGAAGTCCAATTCCTTTGAAGTTAGTCTTCCTTGTTAAACACAACAAAGAGTGAAAGAATAGGAAAGGATCCGTTGCTTAAACCAAGCCAATTTCAACCACGTAAGCATGCAGAGCACTAATAATAGAACTTGCAGAGTTTGGAAGTTGTCAAAAGTACAGTGTCTTAGCGGTTTGATAAGGGTGGTGGCAAATAGGATAGAGGTGACACATCATTACAAAGGATAGCACTAACCTTTTATTATCTGATAATCAATATTGCCTTTGGAAATGAAAGAAAACAAATGAAACAAAAGCTCCTTAGGCACAAATTATCAGACATACATAAAAGTTTGAGTCCCTCTTCCCACGGATACTTATCATAGCTTTGGAAATTCCTTCTTTCCTCAAGAACAATAGCAGGAAACTTCCACTGCACTGTAATATTTTCCTTTCAATTTGATAGCAATGCATCATTGTACTCCACTAAGATATTCTGCAATATAGATGCTCCTCTGATGCTTCAATATTACACAAATATGCTAGCCACACAAATCTCCTTGCACCATAGGTGCACAAACAGTTTTCCACCTGATTCTGTTTCCACAAGGGGTTACTTCACATCCGCTCCACACAGTTGCCCCACTCCCAAAACACTTTCAATGTACCACCAATGTACATAGGAAGAACAAACAAGCCTGACTAGGATGCGTGCAGCCTTGGAACAAACTTGCTATAGTTACTGAAGTCTAGTAGCATAAGACGCCTATTCTTTGTTTATCCTGCTAATTAACGATCCAACAGATGCTGACCAGTTGCTAATCCAACTTTGTGGAAATTAGTGCCCACAAAGGTTTCCATGGACCTACAAAGAGAGAGAATTTATCAGCATTGGAAAACACTGCAAGAAGGCATTCTAGGATTTCGGGGCCTATAAGGCTTCATGTTATCTTTGAGGGGTTTCGCAACCAGATTAAGAAGGCACTTCACAACTAACCCAAAGCTGTAATTGAAGATACCACTTGTAGATGTTGCTTCATCTGCTGGATGTAGGTAAAGCGAAGAAAATTGTATGAAATGATATGAATCTTAAACACGAAATATGGGCCATTTACATTTTATTGTTATATATATATATATATACTTTTTCTATGGATTGCTGTATAAGGATACAATTATTGCATGCCGTGAAGGGATTAGGTTGTTGGCTAATATAATTTAAGGGTTTGCTTTTGCCCTGGATAGTTTGAGCTGCTGAATTATTAAATTTTTTTCTATTTTCATTTTTTCCCTTTATTGGGTTGGGTGGCGAGGAGAATATATTGTGTACAATTTGTGGACCATAATTAAATGAAAAATTTACAGTCACTTTTCTAAGAAAAACTCATAGGAAAGGCAGCATTTTTTTAGACACGTCATTCCAATTTTGCAAACTGAAGCTTCCTAAGAGACTATTAGGTTTGAGCTCATAAGATTAATCATGGACAAGCTAGTATTTTGCAATAGCTAATGTGGTGCAGTGCGTTAATAAACTCCCGAGTCATTACCAATATGTCACATATTGGAAGCATTATAAAAGCACGTCAATATATAAGGTTTAAGCCATTTTTTGGAAGTCGTATAGAAACTGTGAAGTGTGAATTCCTTCTCTTTTTACTTTAAATCATGAATACTTTCCTACTATATGAAGCTTTCACGATTTGTTGCTTTTATCTTCTGAAAATTAGGAGTATGAGTCTTAGTGATACTTGGATACCCAATTACCCACAACATGTTAAATTCAATTTGTTCATTATATACACACCCGGAAGGAATGCTGTTATGTTCTGTTTCAATTCTGTTGCTGTTGAAAAGTTCTGACTTGTCATATACTTAGATAGCTGGCTGCTGCTGTTTTATCCCCTTATTGAGGTCCTTATAGTTCTCATAGTTTGTCCTCCATAATGCGGAGACCATTTTATTTGTTGTTTATGGTTATATCCAAACGACTTTAAATCATACATGCTGATTTTTGGAATGTGGAGTTCCTTTAATATTATAAATATGAGCCTTAGTGCTACTTGAATGCCCACAACATGTTACTTCAGTTTATTCAGTATATACACACCCGGAAGAAATGCTGTTATGTTATATTTCAATTGCATTGCTGTTAAAGTTCTGAGTTCTGACTTGTCGTATACTTGAGAGCTGGCTGCTGCTGTTTTCTCCCATTATTGAGATCCATATGGCTCTCATAGTTGTCCTCCATATTCCCAAGACCATTTTATTTGTATGGTTATATCCAAACAACTTTAAATTATACATGGTGATTTGTGGAGTTCCTGTAATTATACCAACTCTATGTATTTTTTATCTGATATTATCTGATTTTAATGGTTATTTGGTGATTGCATAGGATTTCTGCTACAGTTTCCCTTTTCATAAAGCTGGGCTTCTTTGAATCAAATATTTGCCTTTAGCTTTTTAGCGTCAAAATAAGCTCGTTACTGTTAACGTAACTTGCAGATTATGTATTGCTATGCGATAAATGGAAGATGTGTCTTGCCGGCCCATATTTGGCTGACAGGCTGCCTGGGAGAAATGCAAAATCAGCTTCTACGGATCCCAGGATATGATAAGTGGGTAATCGAGAAGGAAGATCGATCCTATGTGGAGGCTTTCCAAGATCAGAAAGAAAACTTGGTGTATCTAACAGCCGATTCTGAAAATGTTCTGGATGAACTTGATCCAAAGGCAATATACATCATCGGTGGTTTGGTGGATAGAAATCGTTGGAAAGGCATAACCATGAAGAAAGCAAAAGAGCAAGGAATAAAAACTGCCAAACTGCCAATTGGAACTTATATGAAGATGTCTAGTTCTCAGGTGTGTGCGTTTTTTCCCCTACTAGTCTTAATCGGGTATCATTAGTTGGCAGTATTTACAAAAACTTCTGATTTGACTGCAAGACTATACAATTCAGATGTTGCATGCTGTTTATATTTAGCTTTTGTTTGTTTACACCCATCGCCCATTTAAAGACAATGAAAGAAGGCCTAACTCCTAATTAGAGTATAGCTAGGTGCAGGGTGCAAACACTGAATGCTCGATATGAAACGATAAATAGGCCATCGACAACTTGTCCTTTTTCTGGCCTAATTGTCAGGCTGAGATGGTGTAATGGATATGATGTTGGAAGTGAGGATATGTAATATCATTTGAGTTATATGTCAGGTCAATCATTCAAATCTTATGAGTTACATCTAGGTCTGTGTTACATATTAATTTAATCTGAAGTATTCCATAAAATATCTTCCTTGATTATAAAGCCATTGTGATGAGAGTTGCAACTGTAATTTGCTATGCATCTGATTTTTCTCTCCAAATATTCTTATTCTTGTTGTCTCATCAAAATGCCAATATCATTCTTCTCATAATGGTTACTCTTAATTTGCCTACTTGGGCACAGGTCCTTACCGTGAATCAAGTTGTGGAGATACTGCTAAAGTTCTTGGAAACAAAAGACTGGAAGGACTCATTTTTTCAGGTGATTCCTCAAAGGAAAAGATGTGAAGGTGGCTCAGAGTTTGAAAAGGAAGGTACTCATGAAGAGGATGAGAAAATTCCTGGAACACAAGAGGCAGAGTCAGATAACCAAGATGTTCAAAATTTAGGAAGGCTAGAAGAGGAGGATAACATTGTAGAAAAAGAGGATTCAAAGGCGAAAAGGCAGTGCATTCAAACATTGATTGAACCTTAAATCTTTTTATTTGGCTGACAGACAAACTCAAGCCAAAATATTCATAGGGAATGTTTCTTGGTTGAGATTGTTAAAAAGGATTCATGATGGGAATCAAAATTTTGGTCCTTAATTCTAATGAACTGAATGTCATCTTATTTGCACTTGAAAGCAGTGTCAACTGCTTGAGTTTCACCTTGAAGGTAATCAAGTTTCAAATTTTGTTAATTTTAATGTGGATTCCTGTATATTGAATTCTCATCTTTTCAACATTTCTGTACCTTCTGTAGTCCTTTAGAATTATATCTCAGCAAACTTGAAAAAACCTCACATTCGTAATGCACACACTGTACACTACTGTAATATATGACTGACTCGAAAGAATCAGCATGCTAATAGCCTAATATACTTTAAAACAAAGGCTACAAGAAAAGTAGAATAATAAAGCAACCTGCAGGGAATGAAATAGAATTCTGAAATTGCAAACAGAAGGTTTACTGTTACACTTGAACACCTAGATCAACAATTTTTTTAAAAAAAACACATTTTAATCCATCACATGATTTTCCCACCTCCCTTACTCCATAGCAACTTTACAACTGCTCCTTACACTGAGGAAATGGCTCAACACATGCCATTGCTGCCTTTGACGATCCAGCATTCGTCGGATCCTTAAAGAAATTCATCGGTGGGGCCCCAAAGAACCCATGATGATGAGCCATGTGATGAAAAGCCGCGGAAATCCCGGGAAACCCATAGAGCCATGATCAACCATCCTCTTCACCAGTGGCTCCCCCTCAAGCCGCGCTCCCCACCATCAAACTCGCGTAACGGTGCAGATACACAGTAAGCGGCTCGATGTAGTCGTCGAAACCGAGCTTGCTCATGGCCCACAGCACGCCCTCGGCAGTGATGGTCTTCCTCTGTTCACGCTGGCAGCGGTCATTGGCTTCACTGGTGATGAAGCTGATGTACTCCGAGACGCATTCCTGGATTGTCTCCTTGGCGTCGTCGGATATCTTGGCGTCTTGGGGGCAGGATTTTACGCATGATTCTGATGACGTTTGCGATCGGCATGAAGCGGTCTTGCTCGCGGGCGACACATTCCGTGTCGTCTGGGGTGGCATTGGCGGCTGGGTGGTGGTTGGTTTGAGGAGGCAGCAGGCCCATGGTCATGTCTGGTGCTTTCATATCTGTGCATGAAACTGCAAATTTAGTTATTCTTGTCAAATCAGGCAAAATTAAGGGACTGTTGATAGATGTAGGAGTGGCAACGGGAGGAGCGGGTATCCCCGTTTGTATATTTTATAATTTAAATTAAATAATATTTTAATTCTCAATTTATATATTTTAACAAAAACTTATACATATTTTATTAAATTTATGTGTTATATTTGTTAACACTTTTAAAAGTTATCATAAAGTATATTACAAAAATGAATATTAAATGATAATATTTTAGAAAATAATATTTTCATATATAATATATATACAATATAAAATATACTTAATATATATGCATATATAAAGTCGGGCGGGGCGGGGTGACCTAAACCCCATCCCCGCCCCATTGACATAATCGGGCGGAATTCCCCATTAGGTTCAGGGCGGGGACGGGTTTCCCGGTTGGGTTCAGGGCATTTTGCCATCTCTAGTCGAATGCCCCATATTCTATGGTAAGAAATGAAGTGACTAAAGAAACTACAAATTGTAGCCAAATCTTGTGTAATGGAGCTAAGTGAAAAGTGGATGTATGAAGTCATCTTTTAGCTCCAGCTTTGTCAGTTAGGCCCAATGGGCATATATGATGTAGTTATGGGCTGTCTAATAAAATCAATCCATTCAGTTAGGCCCATCAGAAAAACACAAAAAGCAAAAAACTAAAAAGAAAGAAACAAAGAAAGAAGAAGACAAAGTTCATAAGAAGCCTGGAGAATCACACTGGTGAAGGGTCCAAAACAAAAAGTAGGACAAAAGTATTGGTGAAAAGCAGACGGAAGCAACATAAATTTGTTGGCGTTTTTAAATTTTGTTTCTTAGTCATCAATCTTATAATAGCGTTTGGTGTGCCCGAACAATCTTGAACCTCTATCCACCCATACCCTAAGGCCCCACCCAAAAATAAAATAAAATAAAATAAAATAAAAGTTTCATGATCGATAGATAACAACAATGAGCAAAAGCAGCGCCAACACAATTGTATCCAACAATATGTCCAACAAAACAAGAAAGAAAAAAACAGAAAACCACCAATAAAACTTTGAAACCTCTAAATACAAAAATAAAAATAAATCAAGGAATGGCATTTTTCTGGTCATCTGAATATTAAATATATGTGCATAATTAAAATAATATATGCTTAGTTCCAGGTCAGAAGGTACTTTTAAAGCATGATAATTAATATCACTCCTCTTTTTACTAAAAAAAAAAAAAAAAAAATGGTTTGTGAGCAGAGAATGATGCCTGGATGGGAAAAAAAAACTTTGATCTGCTTATTTCTCAGATAGAAAATGACTAGCCTTAGTAGAATAAGCCCATTGTAGGGTGGGACTTTGGGGAATCGCAGTGGTCATGTCTGAGAATGCATGACTGACACGTGTACTTATGGGTCCAAATACTGCATGTACGCCACTTGTTTTTTATTTGTCCTTTTTTACACCACAAAAATTTGCAGTTACTACTCTAGTCTAGTTAGTACTCCTTTTTACATTGTCATCTTCCATTCATACAATGAAAACAGCTCTAAGATCACAATGTTGCTTAATTTAAGACACCATTCATTGATACCCTTGCTACATCGAAAATTAAAGGGCTTTTTTTTATATGTGTGTCAAAAGAAGAGTGTGGTTGGAATAGATGAACCATAGACGCGCATTTGCATGCTAGACATTATAAACACATTCTTGAATCTTTCGTATTTTACTGAAAATAATTGACATAAATTAACCTCGCACGAATGGTCTACAACGAGAAAAAAGTTAAACATTAACACAAAATGGTATGTAGTTATCAACAAAACAGGAATGCAAGAACAAAAAGGGGCAAAAAGACATTTATCGAATGGAAGCAAAAAAAAAAAAAAAAAAAAACCTAAGTCAAGATTTTACCGGAGCTTGTCTGTGGGAGTCTGCAGTAGCCATGGAAGCCTCCATTGTTCCCTCCAAGTTCCATTTTTCCTCTATTTCACGCAAAGAGTGACTTTTTTTTTTCCTTGTTCTGAAACTGAAATGATACAAGTTGGAGAGGATTAAATGGCAAGTGTCCACATATATAGAGCCAAAACAGATTAACAAGAAACATAAAAAAAAAAGGGAAAAGAAAAAGGAAAAGCAGAGAGAACACGTGGCAAGGAGGCGTTGTGAACGAGAGAAGGGCATTCGCCGGTGGGAAATAAGGGTTCACAGTTGGGCAGCACTGGTGGGATGGGATCATTGACCGCCAGACGACATTTATGTGTGTATTGAGGCCTGAGGGGGTTTCTTAATAGTGCATGCTTAGGATCAGTATTTTTAGAGTTCCAATTCAAGTTGTTGCTGCTCAAATATTGTGTCATCATGTTGACTATATTATATGTATATTTACGTTCGGATTGAATTTTCCTATTCTACTCTTATTTCATTACATTGGAATGAATGACACGCGTGAGATATGATGTCATAATTGTCACACGTTATTCATCCAATATATAAAATACAGGGTGAAAAATAGAAAATGGAACAAAAAATTTCATCCGATTTACATACATGTTTAATGGGAACATGCACGAAAGAGTTTTTATTTTATTTTATATGACAACGTATGTATATCCCTATGGTGGTCCGTAGTATGAGTTTTGCTGTTTTGTTTGAAATATGTGGATTTTTTTTTTTTTTTTGGTTATTGTTGGTGTCATAATTTGAATGAATGTTTGATCATTGATACATAATTAGTATTTGTATGCTAATATATATTTATATTTTTTATAATTAAAAATAGCTTTTTATGAGAAGTAAATGGATGACATCAAATTTGCTAGCTAGCTTTTGACCCTGTTGCAAATTGCAATACGTTAAAGCCCGTTTAGTTTTATTACTGAATTCATTTTTATATTTTTTTCTCATTTTCAAGATTGAAAATACTTTCACTTGATAATTTTTTAACTGTGTTTGGATTTGGTATATTTTAAGTTACTTTTGACATCAAACGTGAAGTATTAGTGTATTTAATTTAAAAATGATTTTAGTAGGAAATGAAAATGCGTGAATATTACCAGGTTCAAAATGAATTTTCAAGATGAAAATAAATTGAACATTTTATGATAATGAATAATACAAATGTATTTTTGAAGTTTTAAATAATTAAAAATGAAATATTGCTTTATGAAAATAAAATCAAATGGGCTCTTAGAGTTTTATTGTGAAAAATAATAATTTGAAACATTTTGACTTTCATAAACTGGGCTAATTTTCTAAAACTTTAAGGAAAAGGACATGAATACCCTATTTTCCATACCCAATTCCTGCACAATACCCATTTTCCTTGATTTTTGACAAAAATATCATTTTCCGATTTTTGATAAAAATACCCATTTTCCGCTATTTTTTGACAAAAATACCCATTTTCCACTCGATTTTTGACAAAAATACCCATTTTCCATTGATTTTACGCATTGGTTTCTTTGTTGTTTCAAACATGTTTGTTGTTTCTTTGTTGTTTCATACCGTTTTTCATTTATGTTTCTTATATATTTCACTTAACAAATTTTTCATTGAATTCCACAGTTTGCATGGAGAAAATCTCACCGGTGTGGTATGCCACAATGGACAATGGGAAGAAAATAGAGAGTATACCAACTTTGAGATAACAAGAATCTCGATTCCAATGGATCGCACATTCAAAGACTCCTAAAAGAAATATTGGAACAACAAATTCAATTCGAGAAAATTTGAGCTTGCTTGTTCATCATCGCTCGAGAAATGGACACGACTCCACTGTTAGACCAAAAATATTTTGTATTGACTTCCAACATCGTAGAATTATTGAATGCATCAACTGTAGCGGGGAAAGACCTACTAGTAACAACTTTGCTAGAGTACGTGAGATCTTTAGTTCAAGATTAGGCATGCGGACATCGAAATGAAACAAGATCAACATTTACAAGGATGACAAAAAAAAGTCAAGAAAGTATATAGAGAAAAACTACACTATTTCTCTAAATTTAAAAGCAATTTACTACAAACTTTTATCACATGATCCCCTGTTTCACAATTATTTCTTACATATTTCATTTATATTTCTTACATGTTTCAACTGATTACACTATCATTAAGATTTACATAACAACAATTCTCTAAAATCATTAGGAAGTGGAGGTAGAAACTCAATGTCGTTGTCATCGTAATCACCATTTTGCAGCTTCAACTTAGCATGATTGTGAAGCGGATGATTTAAGCCTTGCTTGTTCATTCTCTATCTCAAATGTTTCGACGTCCATAGCCTTCCCACCAATAAAGTGCTCGGCATAACAAACAACAAAAAAAAATTCCACATTTACTACAAAAGAAATAAAAAAGGTGTGTGTATATTTAAAATTACGTAGAGAAAAAAAGTTGACAATTAAATTAATATTCCAACATGGAACCTATCAAGATTTGAGCATCAAAAGGAATTAATAAACCTCTTGAAGATTTTAAACGCATGCATTTTGAATACAAATCCAACTTTTGAAAACTATACGTTTGTTTCTTTGCATACACACTAACATCTTCAATTTATTCATACAAATCATTACACAAAATAAAGTGACAATTCTAACTTATCCACACAAAAAGTTCCATCATTTAAATTTCCAAACCCAATAGAAAAAAACACGTGTAAGTGTGTGTGTTTGTTGCTAGTAATTAAGTTCGAAAATGAGCAAAAACTTACTTTAGAATTGCAGAGAAGAAGGGCTCTGAGCCTATCAAGATGTCCATTAATTCTCTCTCTACGTCTTCTTTCAAACTTCTTTATGATTTTCAGAAGCACCAATTTTTCGGGTCTCGTATGGTTTCTCAGTAAATTCCATGGGACGAAGTGAGTTTTAAAAAATAGAGCAAAGAATCTTCTTCCTAGGTGGTAATAAAACCAAAGGTATGGTATTTTTTTGTCATGGGATGGATCGGATGAGGTATTTTTGTGATGGGTGGGTATTTTTGCCTTTTTTCTAAAATTCTGGTATTTTGTGTAATTTTCTTAAAATTTAATGCGGTAAATATTTATAAAAACCCACTAAATCTTAAGCCCAAAGAAAACGTTCAATTTCGAAAAAAATTGATCCCCAAAACCTTGGGAATTGGGTCCAAACAAAATTTGAGGAAATTACATAAATTACCTCCTTTTTGGTATACATACCACACCACAAAATACGCTCATATCACTTTTTTTTTATTATCTATTTTTATTCCTTTTGTACCTACTTTTTTTTTTTTTTTTACGCTCCCCGCATATTGTTTGATTATTTTTCGTTTTTTTTGATTTTTTTACGCTCATATTATCTATTTATATCTTGTTTCGATGTTATTTAAATTTGTTTCTTTGTTGTTTCTATGTTGTTTCGATGTTTCAAAATAACTTTTACGTATTAGTTCATGTATTATTCTCAGTACATTGTTTCTATTGTTTCTGTTGTTCTATAATATTTTTAATGTTGTTCTAATATTTTTTTGTTTCCATGTAGTGTTCAATGTGTAAATATAATTTTTAACTATTCTTAAGCTCTTTTTATTCATGTGGTGTTTTTAATCTTTTTACGTTGTTTATGGGTTGTTTTTCATATCGTTTTTAATGTTGTTCTTATGTTTCTTTGTTGTTTCCATGTAGTTTTCGATGTTTAAGTACAATTTTTACCTATTTTTAACTATTTTTGTTCATATATATGGTGTTTTCTATATTATTTCCGGTTTATTTCTATATTGTTTCCATGTTTTTATGTTTTGATGCATTGGATCAAAAATTGAATTGTGTTTTTTATTCATATTGTTTTTATAATATTTTTATTTCGTTTGGTTTTAATATGTGTTATTTTATGTGTATATTTATTGATTTTTTTATAAGACTTGAGTATAAAATGAATTATTTAATGGGGGCAAAATTTATTCTTTCACTTAAATTTTATTGGAAAAACAAGTTTGAAACATGTTCAAAACAATCTTGAAACAACAACGTAAAAAGTTCAAAAATTTTGGCGGGAGCGTAAATTTGTGTAAAAATGGGGGAGCATAAATTTGGGCAAAATAGTAGCGAAAAGTGTAAAAAACTCGATATTGCCTCCAAAATATGGAGCAATCGTGTCAAAAGTTCCAAAATTAATGTACGATTTTGCGAAATTTTGCAGCACCATATTAATTTCAAATTAAGTTATTGTTACTGAATGGTGGAAATAAGGGAAAAATGCAAAATTAGTCCTATATCTATAGGGTATTGCTATATTAATCCTCCAACTTTTAAAATTGTGATTTTAGTCCTGTATAATTTGTCTTTTTTTGCAATTTTGGTCCCATAAGTTTTATATTTGTACAATTCTGGTCCTATAAGTATTAAGTTGATGCAAATATGGTCCTAAGGGCTATTTCAATATTTCAATTATTCCCAAAATACCCTTAATAACCAAAATAATAAATATACCTAATATCAAATTTAAAATGGTATCACAACCTATATTTTATTTAATTGAGTAGAATTTATTTATCATTTATACTATATATTGCCTAATGATAGAAGCATTTTAAATTTATAAATCCAGATTAAAATCCGAGATACGAGCTCAATATGTATTATTTCTTAATTATGAAAATACAAAAAACACGTACAAATATGCCAAAATTAGTTATTTTTAATAATAGGACCGAAATTACCACAACTAAAAAGTAAAAGACTAAAATTGTCAAATCCTAAAAATTATACATAATTAAAATTTTTATTTTTGGTAAGGGGTAATATTATCACAGACTAAAACCGCAATTTCAAAAGTTACAGGACTAATTTTGCAACATTCATATAGATACAGGACCAATTTTGCAATTCTCCCCGGAAATAACTGTCCTACGCTTAAGGAAAATAATTTTTCTACATATGTTGACATCTGATTTGTGCTGATCTTTTCATTATTACATTATACAATATACATGGAATGATTGCTTGTAATCTACAAAATGAAACCATGTATTAATTTATGCACTACATCTTTTTCTAGGAGTGTCCATATTTAATTTTCGGTGCATGCATAATTAGTCAAAAACGTTCGAATTCTTTTGAGTGGAGTTAATCTGCTATGCTTTGATTTGTAATCATGGAAGGATTCAGAAACCTTTTCTCAACGCGGACACGAGATAAATACAAATATAAATTATATTGAGAACAATTAATGTGGGCTAGGGATGGCAAAATCCCCTGTGGAGAACTATCCCCGTTAGTACCGAGCAATATGGAACGGGGATGGTGATTCCCCAACTCTTTTAAAACTGGGGATGGGACGGGGATGGTATTTATATCCCCCATCCCATCCCCATTCCCGTTTTGATAAAACGGAATTCCCGTCCCATACCCTTTCCCGAATACATATATATTATATTTATTTATTTTTATATTAATTCTATTTATAATATTTATTTTATTAATTTTAAAGACTAAACTAAGTATTTATAATTTTCATTGTTCTCATTATTTCATTTATGTATTGTTCTATGTTTTTTTAATTATTTTAAGTAATTTATTTTACAATTTTTTTCATTAAAAATTACAAATGGAGACCCCGATTCCTCGCGGGATCCCGATCCCGAATCGGATTCCCCATTCCCGTCCCAAATGCTCAAAATGGGGAATGGTACGAGGATGGTATTTGGGATGAGATTCCGGGATGGGGATGGTATGTCCAATACTGCCCACGCCCCGCCATTGCCATCCCTAATGTGGGCATACTTTATTTTTTTTTAATTAACCCTACTTAGCATATAATTTTTAAAACTTGAAATAACACCCTCTTTTTAATTTATAATGTTACAATATTGTAATGTTTTAATTTTATTAATGCATTTTATAAATTAAATTTTTTGAAAAATATTATATGAATAAGAAATAAAAACCTATGGAAGCACGTGCCCCTATGGTAGGAGCTGTAGCCTTGTCTATGTTTGTCAGTTTTGTGATCTGATAAATTTTAAACGGCATAGGCATGTAGCTATAAACTTAAAAGACACCTAATATTAGTGATACTTAAAATCTGAAATGAAATATAGTTTGAAAAAGAGAATTTGTGTGCATAATTATATGAAGCATTGGCATCCACTTTGGCAATTCTCAATATTTCGAATTGTTTTCCCCTTTTGCTCATGTGTTCTAATCATCTGCCAAGTTGTGTTCTAATCATCTACTACTGCATTAGTAGCAACATATGATTTTATTTCTATTTTTAACTGCAAATATTTGTACTATACACGTGTGTTATTATACTCAAATAATCAAATTTTCCGCCAAACGCGTGATATCCTAATTTGAAGAGGATCAGAAAAATGCATGTCAAAAATTGATGTCGAATCCTAATTAGAGGATGTTTGCCTGAGTTTATAAACTCTTCAAAATAACTTATAAGATGTTTGAAAGTTAATTTATAAGAGCAAACATCCTCTTAATTAGTATTAACCCATTATAAAATCATCTATAGGTATGTAATTGCCATGAACAAACCACAAATATTAGAAATTGATAGCACCCATCAAACATCGATATATCAAACGATCCAATTTCCTGCGAAAAATCTATTTAAGCATTTGCCGCAGTTTCCTAATTTAGAAAGAAAAAATTCATACCAAAAGTTGATATCGAATCCTAATTATATCCATTATAAAATCATCTATGGTATGTAATTTCCACATACAAATTAAAATCTATATATGATTTCATTTCATTTTTTAAGTGCGAATATTTGTGTTATACACGCATACGACAAAAATGATAATCAATTATTATATACTTAAATGACTAAATTTCCCGCGAAAAGTCTATTCAAAAGTATTTACCGCGCGATATCCTAATTTAAAAACGGAAAAGTTACATATCAAAAATTGATGTCAATTCATAATTAGATCAATATCTGAAAAATAAAATAAAATCACGCGCTTAAAGTAAATCAATCACAAAATATTAGAAATCGATAGCATTCATATTGGCAAAAAATTCGAACATCGATATATTTTCAAACAATCAAATTTCCCGGGAAAAATCTATTTAAGCGTTTGCGCGATTTCTTAATTTAAAAACAGAAAAATTTCATATCAAGAGATATGATTATTTACATACATGTGATGAAATACAAATCCATGTAACCAAGAACATAGTAAAATCACAAAGTTAAATGCTAATAGAACCACAAAATATTAGAAATATATCGATAGAATCCATATTACTAACAAGAAAACCGAATATCGATTTATATATTTAAACGATCCATTTTCCCGCGAAAAATCTATTTAAGTGTTTCCCGCGATTTCCTAATTTAAAAAAGGAAAAATTGCATACAAAAAGTTGATATCAAATCTTAATTAGTCAATATCCATCATAAAATCATCTATAGAAATTAAATTCCCATGAACAAATTAAAAGCACAAGCTTAAAATTAACCATAATCACAAAATATTAGCAACCGATAGCATGATACATATCATCAAGACATCCCATGTGCCATTAATTAGAAAACTATATATATTAATATTTTCATCCTCCACATCAAATATTCATTGATCGTTAATTAGGCAATTGCATAAATTGCCTATTCCGAAATTATTTTGAGGATTTGCAACCACATTTAAACAGATACTTGTTTCTTTTTACCAAACATAAAGCGCCATGAAAAACGAGTACACCAAAACAGACATCGGTATGATGGATAAAACTACAGCAAGTGATGCTGGAGGCTCCGGCTGCATGTAATAAGGAAATATGGCATAGGACAAAACAAAGAGCATAATCATCGTAATCCCAGCACATCCTTCGTGGTCGAACGCCATTTTTCTCAGTACTCCTTTGTTTTCCTGCAAAAGAAAAAGAGTATAATTAAGCACACAACAAAGTTGTAGAAATATTGCCCCCTTTTATAGGAAGAAAAATGCAATTTTGTTGAGGTGGAGCATTGAATAGTATTCGGGAAATCTGCATTTATGTGTAACCATCGTTTTGTTTTTACATGCCAAAGCCCAAGTCTCTTGTACTTTTTACATGGCTTTTTAATCTAGTATTCGGGAAATTTGCAATAGTGGGTAACAATCGTTTTGTTTTCACATGTGAGATTCTCCTTCAATGTTTCATTCATCTAGTGTTTCAATACATCATGTGCACGTAATGTGTACTTTAATGATATCGATAATTTTATACACATGATATTCATCTGGTAAATTAAAGCATCATATATATATATATATATATATAAAGGCAAGACTATTGCATTTTCCAAATTAATTATATAAGATCACAATTTATTATTGGATTTCTTCAAAGAACGGTCACATAGTCAATATATAAAGCACGTACGGATCATACATCTGAATCCCCAAAACATGCACCACCTCAATATATATAGTGTAGTATGTTTTCCACCGAGTGTATAAATAATAAACAAGTATCTCGTCATCGGGTGTGACATTCCGAGCACAATCCATAGTACCTTTTATAGTTAGTTTCTGGTTCAATAAATGTCATTATTCAGGGTGGGTGAATGGTGAAAAATAGCACTGTCTTATAAAAATAATCCTAATGAATTAAAAGTCTTGCACTCAATTTATTGTATAAGAATGATTAGATGGTGAAAATATATACGACACGCACATTTCTTCACTTAGCCAAACAGGAATTTGCCGATTTCCAGAAAATTAAAGAGCGGGAAACCCAGTCCAAATTGGACTGTACAATGCCAGGGACCAGGGGATACTTTGTCAATAAATTGAGTTGATAACTTGATACATGTAAGTTTAATCTGATCTGACTCGATTGAGAAAGTAGAAAACCATAAAAGAATATCATGAAACTTATATAATATATGAAATTCAATATCATGATCACAAAAAAGATAAATAGTTCATAGGACGTCATTCATGAATCTCGATAGGAGATTCTATCTCGATAGTAGATTCTTGTTTAATTTGTGTGTTTTAACTGTTAAAATTATTTATTTCTTAATTTGTGGGCAACTATAATTATAATTTGCTATTTAATAATTATTGGACTAATTAAGTGATCTAGATCTTTCTAAGGCTACTGAATTTGATATGGAAACAATGAATAAATACATAATAGGAATCAACTTAGGGGATTATGGGAACCCTAATTTGATACCCATATATGGTTATGGTCCTAAATATACAAAATTGAAGGTCCCATAAGGAATTCGGAGATTTAGTTTAGGAAGGTTTGCGGCCGTGTTTGTGGGATTCTCGTGTTCAAGTTCATAGGAGATCCACAGTAGAGGTATTCTACATACACATCTTCGATGGATCCAAGTTCGTTAATTTCATAGATCTTTTGATGATATAAGCATGATATTTTATCCTAGAATCCACGTGTTCTAGAATGATTACGTGAATTTTATTATTGTTATTGTGAATCCAACATGTGGTATCAGAGTAGTCGTCACTGCTTAATCGTTGGAATATTTGTGTGATTATTTGGATACGTGGTTTTAAGGTTCTCTGAAATTATATTTGTGCATCCGTATTTACGCATGAGTTTGAAAATTTTGTGTTTTATGTTTCACATATTCACGCATGCATACTTTGGATAATCAGAGTCAATTATGAAGTTGAATGTTTGTTTAAACAACATGATTCTTCAAGTTTGCTTTTCCGTATATATATTGACTCTGGAAATCTGGAGTTGGGGATCTCAATCTTTAATCTGGGTATTGAGGTTATAAGAATTTATTTTAATATTCTATTTTTATTTAAAAAAAAAAGGGAAAATTGAAATTGAAATCCCATATCTGGTTCTCTTTTTTTTCCTTTCCCTATTTTTGAAACCCAAAATCTGGTTGCTTTCCTGTTTCGGCGGACGACTGACGGTCGATGACGTTCGCCGGTGCTAGCATCTGGAAGGTGGCTGGGCGACGCACAATAGAGTTATGTTGTGTTCTTCAACGTTGCGTCGTACAGTGGTGATGGCTCCTTGTCGCGACAGTGGTTGCTGACTCGAGGCGTTGATGTTATGGCCGGCGGTTATGGCTGTGAGAATATGCCGACCATGGTTGTGAGAATACGGGACGATTTGGCGGCGATGGACAAGATAACCATGGGTTGACGCGTTGGCGAAGGGTTGCTGGTCATTTCAGGAAGATGGTGTTCTTCTTCAGATTTTTGAGTTTGTGGGTAGATCTGAAATTTTAGGGATTTTGGGGCTATTTTGAAATAAAGACTTTTATGTGGCCCTAATTATAGTTTATAGTTGGTGGAAATTCTGGAACAAAAGTTTCTTTGTGGGCCTGATTATGGTTTAACAATACTTGCACTCTTTCCCATGGTTAATTTTGTGTGGGGTTTGCTTAGAGTTTATAGTTTAATTTGGGTCATTCTCTGATAAGTTTTTTGTTTATGTGGCCTAATTGCTCACTGTGATTTTCTTGGGGCATTTTCTGTGACTAATTCTTGGTTGTTTCTTTTCATCATGTAGGTTGGTATTGGTGTCGATGAAGCCGAGAAGGATGATGAGACTGAGTCTAACAGTAAAACTGAATCTAATGGAATGTCATTAGGTTCGGTTCTAAAAAAGATTTAGTTTAAAAAAAATATGGAGAGATGTCATCTTATTGTAAGAAACATATTGGAAACAACATAAAAACAACTTGTTTTTAATTTTCTATATGTTGAAGGTGTATTTATTACACGTATATTCGTAATAGTAATATTCTACTATGAATCTTATTTTGTTTTTTTGTTGATTCCTGCATGTTTTTCTATTATGACCAAGATTCCCACATCTTCCACATTTGGTTTTGGTTTTTTCTCCCAAGCCGCTTTGTGTCTTCTTTTCTTTGGGCTTCCGATTTTGCCTTGCCTTCCTGGTGGGAGAGTCTTCATTGTTTTGATTTCATCTGGCAGATCCAAGTATCTTCATATGGGATTGGATAAACTGTTTCCAAATAAGTCGCTTCCATTGTTTCCTTCATGTAGTATGTCGAGCAGTATTGGTACAGATCTTCATTCCATTCTTTTATTACCGCTAAAGCATGTGGGCAAGAAATTTCATCCATTTGAAACTTGTTGCATGTGCAAGTCCTTTTTTCAAGGTTCACAACAAATGTTTTCTCAACTTCTGTAACTTTGAAGATAAAATCATTTGATCTCTTCACCTGAAACATAAACGAAACATATAAGAAACATTTATGAAACAAGTGATCATGTGCTTAAAATTTGTAGTACATTACGCTTAAATTTAGGGAAGTGGGGTAGTTTTTCCCCATATACTCTTCAACATTTTTTGTCATCCTTGTAAATATTGATCTTGCTTTATTTCGATGTCTGCATGCGTAATCTTAAACTAAAGATCTCACATATTCAAGCAAAGCTATTATTGGTAGGTCTCTCTCTCACATTCTTGCCGCATTCAAAGGATTCTCAAGGATGTTTGAAGTCATGACAAAGTATCTTTTAGTCTCACAAAGGAGTCATGTCCATTTCTCCTAGCCAATGATGGATAAATAAGGTCTAATTTTGTTGTTTATGTCTTTAACTCGCAAACATTTGCTTTTCGAATTCTTCATTTGCGTATGATTTTGCTACTCGCTTATGAATGGATCTCTTATTTCGTTGTTTTTCTTTTGAAGTTTGCCTTCAAATTTTTAGGAGATGATACGTGCACAAATTGCTAGATACCTCAAGATATACTTAATCATTAAAATAATACTAGTGCTTTACTTTATGCGATGCACTACGAGTGTAATGTGGGAAAATATGAAGTTTATGGTGTTTTGCGATTTTGGGTTTGTTGGGTTCAAACGCATAGATTGGATGTCTATCTAATTTATTATATATTAATAAAAATAGCAAATGTACGTATATCGTCTCGAACAAATTAATAACTACAAATTTTGAAAAATTTCTTTGTACACCACATTTTGCGTCTGTTGTTTTTTGATTCATCTTCGCCACGACTAATATTTTGAGTCCCTTCCGATTGGTGACTCGGAAACGACAACGTATAATTGACCGTGATCAATACCGGATTCTTCAAGTACGTACCAACATTTGAGAGAGATTGACCTTGCTCTTGTTTATGGTCATTGCATAAGACACGATCGTAGGAAACCGCTTACGTTGAAACTTGAATGGAATTCTCGAGGTCCGACGCGGTGTTAGTATCATTCGCGGTATCAACACCTTATGACCTTCATGCGTTCCAAAGAGAATTTTAGCTTCAAGACGTGTCTAGAGAGCCTCGTAATCACTAATCTAGTCCCATTACACAATCCAACCGAGTGGTCCATGTTCCTTAGAGCATAACGAGTCCCAACCTTCAAATGCAGCTCATGATTGGGAACGCCAAATATTTTATACCATTCAAAAATTTCGCGTATGCGATCATGCAAGAAATCAATATTAGCGTCGATTTACTCGTGCTATCCGAGCTCAAATAAGTCTGCCCCCGAAGTATTTAAAGACGTCATATATTGATTGATCGACTCAACAACATCAAGAGCTCGGTGCGAGTAGTATCGCCTATCTTTCAAATAAGTAGGATCATCAATGGCGTCTTTAAACATTGATACGTATTCTCTATAATTGTTGCCATCGGATCACCGGATGATTCCAAAAGAATATCTTCGTATATCAATAGTGGCGCAACCATCATTAGATCCTCCGATTGTTCCATCTCCGATGCTTGCTATCCACTCGAGAATCGGGGCCAAATCCGCATAATCATCTCGCTAATCGAGGCTTTGAAGACGATATTTTTAGTCAATCTCAAGATCGCATAATCTTTCCACAAATGCGATGCATTTATCGTGGCATCGACTACATCCTCGTCGACTTCCTTCGGTATAACAGGGTAATATCCGCCCTCAAGTCACCCCGAACACAACAGCTTTTCCCTCCAAAAGGTTTCGATTCATTCTGCAATGGGTTGATTAATTTTAAAAGACCTTTCAAAGTTTCATTCACGGCTTGAAGCAATGCTTGTGCATCATTGGGGGCTTCATCCCGATGATTAGTTTAGAACGAATAATCACCAAAGAAGGGAGTCCCCCTGCTTGATATTGCAAGTTGACTCTTGATTTGGGTTTTAAAGGAATAACAAAACGGAATGAGCAAATCCTTCCACCGCATGCAATAAGGACGCTATTCCACTCGATGCCACGTTCAACACAATTTCTCCTTTCGATCTCAAAGCCGCAGATAAAAAGCCCTCCACAAAAATATTTTGCTGTTCCGCCATATCCGTTTACAAAGAACATACCACCTTTATTTGATTCCACCGTCATGATTTTAGAGTAAACATTTTTTTGTTCCTCATTGAGTCCGAAATGAGGTTCTTGTGCTCTACCAAAAGAGCCTTCCGATCATAACGCAAATGACTCGTCAGTATATCAATCTGTTTCGACTATTCCCGTGATTGTCAAGATCGTGAAAGGGCATCGTATCAACATCACGTAGACTCGTGCCACGACTTCTCAATATTCTTTCAATCTCCAACAAAGCAAGATTTTTATCTCGTTCTCACTCAATACCAATTCGCAAGAGAAATAATACGGCATTGAATAAATAATAAGATATATAAAATAATGAGAGAGAGGCGCAAAAATGAGAGATTTAACATATAATAAGAATACCATCATGTTGGAGAAGACGTCGCCGCTATGAAGAATATCATCCGAAAGATATTGCCAACACTTGTCCCATACTACTTCTGGTCCGCTCAAAGATTCTCGATGATAGCAACGATGCAAAAAGACGCCTCGAGACTCTCTCGCAGGCCCAATGACTCGCCTGATGATTGCATCAACATATTCCCTATCATCTTCTAATGCACCAAGAGCATAGCAAGCGCCACGGACGGCGTGTTGAGTACCATTGACCTTCTTGTAGTCATCATGACACGTAGCCCCACGGACAATATTGAGAAGACACCGCAAATAAGACATATCACTGCTACCGAGGGACGAAAAATACTCGACCTATTGATTTTCCCATTTTTCTTGGCATCCACTTCCCGAGTTCTTTCTTCCATGTGAATTTTGTTGGGGCTTGATAGGTTAGCTCGCGGCTTCGGATATATTTTATTTGCTTCCATCCATGCTAAAAACATGCTCTCCTTAATCAATCTTTACTAACACATCATCTATTCGCCGTTATCACCGAAAATAACACTCGCTCATTCGGAAGATGGAAGCTGAGTCGCTCGATCAAGGATATTTGTACTCAATCTCAAACCCCAATAACCTCCACGCAGCTTCACATGATGATATATACCTACAATCATAATACATTCTCACTTCATCAACGGTTCTCCCCGAGTCCTCGTCGCTTCGGTGCTTGTATAAAATGACGCCACACGCGATCATTTCCTTTGTTGACATACTTGAATAGGTACTTAATTGATCTTGCCTGGTTACACCATTCCACATTTATGTGAGCTCCATATTTGAGTAACAACCGACGATTATGAGGCACAACATATCTGTTGTCCAAATGACACCATTTTTTTCAACTACTCTTCCATCATTTCTACGCCTATAACGCGGATAACCTTCTTCATCAATAGTAGTCGCATCCACAAATTTTTTGGGAAAATGTTTAGTGCAACGACCATCGCCATACAGGAGAGTTTTTCCCGACATCACCACATGGACCATGAATCATATGATCCTTTACTACAACATAGTAGCATGGATCAGCTTATCTCGCCAGTAATTAGGCCGATATGATTCGATCAATGTCATCTCGCGCTTGGATATCTGTCTTCCTTCGCCGTAAACAACAATATATGTGCATGAGGCAAGCCACGCTTTTGAAATTCTATCGTATAGATAATCGCAATATAATAATAATAAATAATAATAAGAATTTGAGACAATAAACTAAGTAAATGAATATTAACTATATTGTACAAAATATATTAAAAATATTTAAAAACAAATGTTAACCTGCATTTACTTTCCCAAATAATTTATTTTGCCGAAGGTCTTTAATCAAAGAATCTAACTTCGCTTAAAGACTCGCAGACAATATCCTAGGCGATCTTCAGATTTAGATTCTTTTTCCGAGAAAACGAATGATCTCTCGCCATTTTGGATTGCAAGTAAATGTTATAAACAAATCCGGTAACCCACCCAACGACATATAGCCATTGCATCTTGATAATTTTGTATCATATATCGAAAGCACCTCCAAAGTGAAACTTGAAGGTAATATGATGCGTTTACCCTGAGTACTCGGATCAATGTCACCGCGCAAAACAACATCACTCAATCCTTTATATATATCACAACGCAGCTTTTTCTGATTCAAACGGATATATTTCAATCGAGCGGACTCGACCATTGTGTATGCATCGACAACAAATCGTTGAAATAATCTCCGAGAAGACAAAATAGTAGCCGATTCATGCTCTCTCGTCGGTAATGCACGCAAAGTATTCACGCACACTAATTGTTCTTCTAGCACCGGTACTATTAGTCTTATTTATTGAAAATGGTATATCTTCTCTAAAACCATCCTCACCATACGGTAATAATAATGGATATTGTAAGGCCAAATAAGAGGCATTCAATTCATTTATCCGCCGCAAAAGTCCGATCTTGTTTCAACGATAATATCCCGATCGCCTAAAGCACGATCAAAATCACCAACAATCAAAGCAAATTTTCACCGCTCGTTGGCATATTATATCTCCTAGCATCCGTATCTTCTACCAATTAAATGTAATTTTACATCCGAATATCCATATTCTCGAATCTTTTCTTTTGCCATTCGAAAAGATTTTACCAACACGTTGTTCTCATCCAACATTCTCTTCAATTCGCATTACCTATAACTTCGTGCAAATTATTGTATCACTCCCTTGCCTACAAAATTAAACATTATTTTTATAAAAATAAAATAAAATTGCGTTTAACAATTTGAACAATATAATAATAAAGAGACACAAAATAATAATAAAAAATACAAACCTCGACAGAATTCAACCTATGACTTATTTCATTCTCCGTATCGTATATGTATAGTTGAGCGAATTTGGGGGTCGATCCATCCCGAGGCAACAAACTTCCAATCGTGGGTAATTTTGACCGTACATTCGAAAAATCGGAGGACCTCGACCTTTGTTTACATCTGTGTCAATCTTTCCTCCCATAGATGTAAAACAAAACATATTGTTATAAGATCGTATATTCTCTTGAAAGTGTTTGCTTTTATATCCATTTCCAAACAATAGATCTTCAAGAACACTTGGTGGCGGTTTGATTGGCGGAAGTTGAATATTTCCGTGGCCACAACACAAAGAGTAGCGAGGCTTTGATTTTGGATAGGAGGATAATCTTTCTTCTAACCAAAATAATGCTCCACAAAATTCGCATTTACAACTCGCATCTCCTACATCCCAATACTCTGAAAAAATAAAAATTGCTTCAATTAATAGAACTATATAAAATAATATTAATAAACGCATGTATGAAATGAACATATATAAAAAAATTCACTAACCGGCATTTGAAGGATTTAATACTTCACTGAGATCAATCTCAGTTATGTTAAAACCAGAATTTTCATTGGTTGTCGGCTCATTTGAAGTGACATGGGCTTCATTTGGTTCATCTTCAGTAAGATCAATTATTACTGCTTCTTTCGAACTCATCAAAGAGGGTGTCCCGGAAGTACCATAATTGGAAACATCACGATTAATAATATTTCTTCCGTAAAGTAACCTTGTGCGGAAACTATAATCATTTTTCAAAAATTGTGTCATTATTATTAATAAATATAAGAGTATATTTCTTAATTGTTTATAAAAAACAAAATTAAAAAATTTTGAACATACCGCTTTGTGATATCACTTAGTGGACTATTGGATAATGGATAAACCATTGTACTTGATGACCCTTTGTCAAAAGACATCCCTTTAGATAATGTTATATTTCCTGAAAAATAATTTCAAATTAGAATTTAATAAAATGATTATATACTAAACTAAAAATAATAATATCTATATAAATAAATGGATTTATATAATTCATAAAATATTGATTATTCCGTCATAAATATAATAAAATTAAACTCTATATAATAATAATATTTCTACTAATAATTTTGATAATAATAAGTATGATAATAATAATAAAAATAATAATAATATCGATTATTTTAAATAAAATAATAATAATAATATAATAAATAAAATAATATAATACGAAAACTAAATAATTATTTAAGGATATAGTTTTACCTATATATATATTATAGTTATTAATAATATTATAATTATAATTATAATTAATATTAATGTTAATATGTTAATAATATATATTTGTATATAATAAATAAATAAATCTATTAATACAAAAACTTAATAATTATTAAATGAAGATGATGATAATAATAATAATAATAATAATAATAATAATAATAATAATAATAATAATAATAATAATAATAATAATAATAAAATAGTTGTTATTCTGAAAGTTAGTAATTATTTTATTTAAATATATTTAATAAATTAAATTATTAGAAATTAAAAATTAAATTAAATAAAGATAAGACCAAAAAATACACAATACAATAAAGCCAAACACAAAATAAGAAGCCCATTCAAAAATGGATTTTATATTTATATAGAAGCCCATTTGAAATACATTCAATTCATTTTCCAAAATTTCAAACCCATTATCTAGAACATTCTATCGATAATTTTTCAAAAATAAATGGTCACGATCTGCAGACACGTTTCAAAACCAACGACCGAGATTGAATGAAATGTTAATGGGATATCTTTCCTTCTAGGGTTTGTAAACCCATTTCCGCCTCATTTGCATCCGTCTCTCTCTCTCTACTCTCCCGTCTCTCTCTACTCTCTCTCCGTCTCTCTCTAAAATGTTCACTCTGTTTTCGTGAGTATGAGTTTCTCTAAAATCGGTAAATCCGTTGATTTTGTTCTTATCTTTGCTTCCGAGTATGGGTTTCTTTAAGTTTTTGGTTCAAAACTCTACCGACTTGTGATTTTTGTTTATAATCGAAAAATCAAAATTTCAAAACCCTAAAAAATTTCGTAAAATATTTTTTGATGCCTCGATGATTTTTTTGAAAAGAACCAAACATTTTTTCAAGAGAGCAATCGGTTATTGATATGAAATATTTTTATTTTATATATAGATACGTAGATTTAGAAAATATATTCTCAGAAATCTCATCTTTTTTTTTGTATATCCAAATGTTTTGTCAGATTTTAACGGTGAAAATGGGGATTATGAGCCCATTCACGATGTCGCTTTTTTAGGGTTTTTATTTATGATATATATTTTTTTAAAAAGACCTAAAATTAAAATATAACATTTTTCTGAAAAATTGTAGATCTATGTTTTTCAAAGTTTCAAAACCCTAGATCCGTAGTTCTTATGGTAAAATGGGGTTTTACAAAATTACAAAGTGCTATAGTTTTTTGAACTATGTATATCGGTATTTTTTTCTATAAACTGTATTAAAAATGTTTCGATACTTTTTTTTAAATTTTACTTACATTTTTGAAGGTATTACAAAATTCCCGATTTAGGTTTTAACGGTGTTGGATGGTTTTCTAAAATCAAATAGCTCGTCAATCGACCGAGTGCCTTAAACGATTTTAGTTTTTTAAAAAATATTTTAGAAGTAAGAAACCCTAAACAGTTTTGTAATTATGTTTACATTTTTTCATTAGTTAAATCAATAAGGGTGTCGAGTTTAATGGTAAAACAGGTGTTTGTAAAAATAGGATTTTCTCAGAATGTAAATGCATTTTTGTAAAAATACTCTTTAATTGAAAACACCCTGTTCTACCATCAATGGTTTTTTTATAAAAAAATGGATTTTCGGAAATAAAAACCCTAAGTTTACTAATTGATTTTTTTAAACCTCGTGAATACCATTTGTATGATGAATGCTGAGCATCAAGATAAAAAGGTTAATATACTGTTGTACATTCGAAACATGCATAAAAAAACAACTTGACCCTACAACACGATTGTAGTGGAATCCTGTTGTTTGTAAAAGAATCTTCATTTATGTAAAATTGTTATTATGAAATCCCAAAGTTTGTCCGGTTAAAGAGCCGATACCAAAATGCAGGCCAAAGAGTATGCAAAAAGATAAGTATTTCAATTTTTCAATATTTTTTAGTTTTTTTTGTTTAATACGTTATTGGATGCTTGATTGATATTTGTTGAAAATGTTACTGAAATTCTTCATTGCTATTTATCATGAATTATGCACTTTAATATAATCATTGTTACTAATTTATTTTTGAAAAATTAATTTCCAGGTTACTGATAAAGGATGGTCAGTGATAAACAAAACTTCAATAATAGAAGTTTTGAAAGATAAGTATTCAACTAATCTCTATTTTTTTGTTGTTCAAATATTTTAATAAATAATTATATTAACATTTTTTTTTATGCAGGTTCGCAATATGTGATAAATCTACAAAACAATAGAAATATATGGTCGTGGAATACATCATCAAAAGAAAAGTTTTTTATTCCAATCCGCATAATAAAAAGAAAGAAGTTTAGGAAACTTAAATATACAAATATATGAACAATCGAATAATATTTATAAAATTAATATGCAAAAAAAAAATAAAAATTTTGTTAAGATTTATAAACAAAAACATAGATCACCTTGTTCGTATACGCTAGGACTTTTTCTTTTACTCGCTAATGATATTGTGACCAAAGCTTCCTCATCGTGATGACGGTCCTGTGAAGTTTATGATAAATTTTGCTTGAAGGTTTTTCTCGATTTTTGCTAAGATGAATGAAATTGTTAAAATTATGTTGGGCTCGTTAAGAGAATTGAGAACTACTTATACGATTTAATTTTTGTGTATTTGGTATGTGAATCGAATTGGTATCAAGAATTTCCATAAGATGATTGTTACCCATTTCATAAGATCTATATACTTTGATAAATCAATAGAATAAAGACCAATTAAGTGTTATATTAGGCATGTGAAATATTGGAGATATAATCCTCTTTTTTATATTATAAAGTCAATAAGAAAACTTATGAAATAAAATATACGAAATTTATTTCCATAAATAACAAATTATAATCGATAAATTAAATATATCTTTTAACATTACATTATATATCATAATATATTTTGGTAATTAGATTTTTTTAAAAATATAGTAATTTATTGTAAGAATTATGCAAAGATATGTATGTTATATTTAAAACAATGCAATCATATTTTCTGATTTTTTTTAGAAATAAAAATTCTATATATAAATTGAGTTTATCAATTAAATGTAAATGAATGTTAGATGTTGTCAACTTAATTGCTTGTGTGATGCCAAAAACATTAATATTGACATAATATTAATTGTGTTTATTGAAATTGGTTAACCTAGAATGATCTCATGCAAGTGGTTGAGTTGTTGCTTTGATTGTATGTATCGATCATCTATTCACATGTTCCTTTTAATCTTTTAATTACAAATCGCTATGTATGCCGATATTTCCTCCTTTTCCGTAGTGTGTGTTTTTCATTTATAATAAAAATACTAACACAATTAAATTAAAAAAACCACTTGACCGCACACTAAAAGTGTATTGGAATCCCGTTGGTTAAAACTGTGAATTTGTTATAGTGTTCATCTTTTTATTATGTTTAGTTATTGTAAAGTGACTAAAACTAAATACCACTTGACCCTACAACATGATTGTAGTGGAATCCTGTTGGTTTAATGTTATTCCGTTTATGTATTCATTTCATTAATATTGTACAAGAATCTTATTGGTTTAATTTTTCATTAGTCGGTTTTCTTTTACAATGGAACATATATATATTTGCATTAGGTAGAAATAGTTAAAATACTTGAAAGAAAAAGCCCAATGTATTTAAAATACATTAATTAAATTTCAAATTTATAATTACAAAGTATTTAAGAAACAAATTTTAAAAAATATATAAATCCCAAATATTTTATGGACCAATACAGGTATTAAAAAGACTAAAAATTAAAAAAAACTTCGTATATAAATATTGTCAATTTATTGAAAGTTTACTAATATAAAAATCATAAGCAATGTAAAACAAAATTTAGACTACTTAATAAAAAAAAAATCCAAAACCATAATTATAATGCAAAAATAATATTCATAATCGGGTATCTAACCCAATAAACCAAACAAAAATAATTATTCCAAAATAATAAAAAGAAAAACTCAATCCTATGTAGAACTCCAACAACCTACTTATTAGCCAAAACAATCGAATTTGATAAAAAAAACTATCCACCAACTATCTAAATCAATCAAAATCCCTCTTCTCATCTTCGATCTTGATAACACTTTTTAACTTCATTGACGTTGTTGATGAAGAGAAATCCTCATTCAATCTACGTTTGCACGAGTAGATTCGACGTGGAGGACCTCTTCTTAAGGTTCTTGATTGGTGTATTGACCTCGAGTTCCGAGGAAGATTCTTCCTACAAAAATAGAATAATAATTAAATAATTGTTTATTATTGATATTTTCAGAATATTAATATTAATTAGATCAAAAATAAAACCTTATCATCACCAACATCATCCGATTGTAGCCTCGACAAAAATCGATTCCTATACATCCAAGTAAATTTAAAAACTAAAAATTATTCGTCAAAAAAAATTAATTTATCGAAAAATAAATTACCCGACTCTCAAGATTAATTACACCATACTTCCGCAGAAATCTGGATCTCACGACATCTTAGAAACGGAAAAAATTCCTGAGTAATTATGTTGCTTCTCGTTTTATATGAACTTTGAAAAGCGCTTATTAATGAAACACGATAGCTCCGGGGTAACTCTTCGCCTCCACGCTATAATTTTTGATATAAAAATATGTAATTAATATTTCAAACAAATTTGAAAAAAATTGTATAAAGTAAATAAATAATCAAAAAATAATTAAATTATACCTCAAGATGCTCCTTCCTCAAATCTGAACATGACTTCCCGATTAATTTTTCCAAATCCCTATCCCAACAAAGCAAGGTTGCGCTAGCGGTTTCATCAACCACTTGAACATGTGCCATGTACCTATTGTAGCAAAAAATAGTAAGGAGAATTGGAAAAATAAAAATATTAAAATCAAATTTTAATTTAAGTTTAATAAATATAAAATAATCAGTAACCTAAGTAATATTAAAATGTTACCTCAAAATTCCAGCTTTCAAACAATGAATCACACTTTCCACAAAAGAAATTATCCATTGCTTGGATGCATTTTTTTAGTGCAATTATTGCAAGCAAGGTACCACCATTCATCCGAAATGGAAACCACTCTAGCACAAATCCAAAAGCGCCACTCTATATATATTGTATAAATAAATTAGAACAGATTTTACAAAATGAATATTGACTATTTTATTAAATAAAGTGATCAAAGAGATTAAATAAAATAAATATACCTTCCGATCATCATACAAATAATCCACCGTTTTCACGGATGCGTCCGGAGCTTCAAGCTCTTCTCGGGCGTCCGTGTGCGAGGCAAACTCACGTGGTGATGGAGTATGTAGGATTATTGCTACTCATTATCCTAATTTTGAAAAATAAATGGTAATTAATAAAATATATATTAATAATTCGAAAAAAGAAAATATTAAAATAAATATTACCTTTTCTTGAAGTCTTCAATCTCTTGCACTTTTTCATTCACAAGTAGTTTTGTGACATGAAAGTCGTTTGATACCTTCACTTGATCTTACCAATATTAAAATATTAAAATAAAATTAATACATAACAATATAAAATAAAATAATAAACAAGAATAAAAATAAAAAATAAAATATTAATAACATAAATAATTACAAAAATAAAAAAGTAATACACAAAACCTTTGAAGAACTTTGCACGACCCATTTGTAGAATAATAACGATCGGTTCAAAAGTTGTCGCTCCAAGTGAGACAAAATTTGTTCGGCATAGTTCTCCCAAAGCGTGCATGTGAGCCGATTATTTCGCAAATACAATTAAATTAGAAATATACATAAAATCATAAATTAATAATTTGAATATGTTATAATATTAAAATAAAAATCATCTTACTCAAGATCTTCCAACGTTAAATCAAGAAATCTCGTAAAACGACCGTTTATGTCCTTGTTTTGTGCGGCATGCATTGAAATAACTTTACCAATAATATCTACAAAAGACACAAATAAATCATTAGTACATAAAAGAAATTGAAAAAATATTACTATGAATATAAAATTTTCGAAAATACCAATCAACATGGTGTCATCAACTTTATCCTTGTCGCATGCATCCGTAAACTTTGTAAAATTATACATGAACCTCGGGAAAGTCTCATCAAACATTTCAAACACATGAGTCTTTCCATAGAAAAGAATTTTAACTTTAGTGGTGATGTTTTATATTTATCTGCTTTCTTTCTCGACCACAAAATTCTTTATGGCATAAACATTTCTTTAAGACTTCGTTTAAAATTCTCAATTTGATATTTCCGAATCTGCACTCTCGTATCGATTGCCCCCCCCGCAATTTTGAACATTTGAAATTATTAAGTAATATATTCAATTCATGTAAAATCAATATAAACAATGTTGAAAAAAATATAAAAAGGTAAAATAACTACCGCAAATCATGAAAAACACATTCAAGGTGGATATCCGTTTGTTGTCATTGAAAGTCGGTTTTTCGTAAAATCGCACAAGCCTTAGCTTAATCGCCCAAAGAGTTTTGCTTTGTTGTTCGGTTCGCGAATGAGGCTGAAAATTGGGGCCATTGCAAATTTTATGATGATGATGAATGTATTTAGAGAAGAATTTATTTTCTTTGTATGCTTTTAATTCTCGCAATCAAATATGTAGAAAATAGTTCGAGAATAGGCTTCTAATATTTATAGGGGAAAAACTACCTTGTCAAAGAGATTTTATTTCAGAGAATTTTGAAGTAGTTTGGGACCGATTTTCAATATCCATATATATTTCCGTATGAATTTCATTGGAAAGTATATTTTTGCAAGATATTTCGTCCAATTTTTAGTATCCAAAATCAAAAAAATTTGTAAGAAAATCAGTATAAATTTTAAATTGAGAAATATACTCTATTTAAAATAAAAAACAATTCAAATTTTTGATTATATGTTGATTTGTTTGGATTCGAATTTTAACTTGCAGTAATTATTGATTATTTTTACTCAGTAATAAATCGGTGCTAAATTTTTACACACAAGAAAATCGATGCATATAAATTCTTCACCGAAATTATGGAAAAAGATATGAATACAAAAGGTCATACATTCCATTTATATTTTGGTCAATCAAAAAGGGAAAAAAGTCAACTATACAATTTTTTTAAAATTATCGATCGCTTTGTTATTATGCCAACCAAATTATGCAAACCTAGGAGAGATAATTAAAATTTGTAAATAATCTTCCTTTCTATATCGGATAGCGGAGTAAATCAAAGCAAAAAAGGCATGATTTAATATGTATTTTTTCCTTAAAACAAATCTAAAGTTTTTAATAAGGTCAAACTTTCTATTTTTTTCGAGACAAAATCGTTAATCAAGACTTAAAAATGACTAAAATAATACCCGAAAATTTTTAGCAATAGCGTTTGGGCGGAAAATATTTATAGAAATCATTTTGCTATTATATATATATATAGATATTTCGAGAAATTTGTAATGGAGAATTTTTTTGAAACTATATGCGAGACATAAAAGAAACATATATGAAATAGTAGTGAAACATCATCTAAGGAAATATTTACATTTTGTACCTCATTTATTGTTGTTTTGATACTTACGTGTCTATCTGAGACTATGCATATCCCTTCCCGAGACCAAAGGTTTGTCCGATCTTTCAAAAACCATACCCGACTTCCATCATTTTCGAATCCATTATTGCAAAAGCCAATGGGAAAATGCTCCCATTCCCATCCTGTGTGCGAGGCAAATAACAAAGTACCACCATAACTTGCTTTCAGAATGTACTATCAACAACAATTACAGGCCTACAATGTCTCCATCCTTTTATTGATGCATTTATAGCCATGAACAAGAAGAGGAATGTTTGTTCGCCAAAATATTTGGATCATACAAATGCAAGTGTACAGTGTAGTTTATAGAATAATGGCAAGCAAAGTCGTATTCTCATGGATTGATATGTGAAACACTTAAAGTTATAATAACATCGCATTCCAATTTTATTGAAGCGACCGAATATCAAGTTTATAATAAAATCGAAAATAAAGAAATAAATTTGTGAACCCCACAAGTATTTTCAACAACTACACGAGCAACCTTAGGCACATAATCTCAACATGTTTCTTCAACATTAAATCCAATTAAAGCTTCAAAACCAAATCATGCAATTCTATGGGTTCAATTCCTAGGATAGTTTATTCCTCCTCCCGGGCGGCGCATAAACAGTAGATTAATAACAATTGTAGGTCTCTCGACTCGATACAACTATTATTAACTCCCAAAAGATCTATGAATTGAATGACTCCCCAAAACAGATTATAGGTCTCCCGATTCGATACACCGTTTATGTCCGAATTCGGTTTAGTCTTTGTTAGAACTCCTCTTCCGAATTTCGCACTAACAAATATGACATGTTAATTATTGATCGGATAAAAAGCAATTAATAATAAACATTCGAATTCATAAAATAGAAAGCATGAATCAATTAAGAAAGTAATTAGTCAAGATTTAACATGAATCCACGCTTTTGATTATGCCCCTAAGATCCAAAAGATTAGCCAAATATTGATAACAAATTCATAGACAAATTCAAATCAACATTATGACATTGTTTAAGTACAAACAAGAGATCTAGACAAAGAAAAGAAAACCCATTCTTGTTAGGATGATTCCCTCCTAAGCTTTGAAGCTCTTGTGCTCATGTAGATGCGAAAGGCCTAGTGGTGTTCTTCGCGACCTAGCCCTCCTCTCTCGTAAGACCTTGGATCTTGTGTTCCTGCGTAATTTGATGTGTTGTATTGTGTATGGATTGATGATTTTTCGTGCAGGCCTTGGGTCCATTTTATAGATGCTGGGAGAGATCACTTGTAGAGTTGGAACGGGAAAAACTCCGGAAAAATGCGTGGCAGAATCCCACACGGTGCGGCCATGTAGCCTCACATGGCCGTGTGGGTTTTGCGCTGACCAATACCACACACCCGCGTGGGCCAACACGGTCTGGCCATGCGGCTTGGTTCCATCCCTTGTTTCTTCGCTTTTTTCACACGATTGGGTCACTTCACACGGGTACTTTCACACGACCGTGTGACCTGTTCTTGTCCGTGTTCTTTATCTTTTTGATCTTCTATTCGCACTTATCAGGCTTATCCGGCCTTCCAACTGATATTTCTTCGTTTTAAGCTCATTTTTCTATAAAAAGTTACAAGAATACGCAGTATCATGCCCTTATAAGGAAACCAAGTAAAAACACATTAAATATGCGTGCAAATGCATCAAATATATATCATTTTAAGCCCCAAAATGCACGTATGTTTGGTATATATCATTTTAAGCCCCAAAATGCACGTATATTTTACCACATCAAAATCCCCCAAACTTAAAGCATTGCTCGTCCTCGAGCAAATTAAGAAAAAATAATCACAAGGGGTAAAAATAACACACAAGAACACTATGAACATTAAATCTCATTCGACTCCATACTCAAGAAAACCATGTAATTCAAAATCAAGAAGTCATCATTCATAAACTCGGCATAGTCAATACTCTCTTGGGTACTCGACATCGCGACTCACAAGTAGATAGTGTATCACTCGACTCTCAAAAGTGTATGGATAGTATTTACGCTCAAATTCATTTCAGTGAAAGTAGAACTACCATAGGCTTACAAATCGTCTAACATATCGACCACTTTTGTGTGCACAATCTAAGAATCAAAAATGACTTTTCATTTGGTTGTAATGTAGGCTCTTCGGTAAGGGTAGGAAAAATTTGGATTAAGTGACTTGACTTGAGCAAATAGATTTAAGCGCATAGACTTGCAATTCACCAACCCAATTTTATCATAAACTCATTTTCCTTTTCAATTCCACCCTTAATTATCCTTTTTCATTTTTAGGCCTTGTTGCCTTTTTTTTTTAGCCTTGAGCTCTCATTTTTTTCCATATTTTTTTTCTTTCTTTTGCTCGATTTTCTCTATATATTTTTAAGAGATTTTCTTTCTTTTTTTGAGTTTCATACATTTTTCATTTACCCAGACACTGCTCAACCCTCTTTCTTTTGCCAATTTTCTTTCTTTTTTCCATAAATTTTCACCATATCTCTCCCAAACTTATTCATTTTCTATAACCCAAGAAATTACATGGACAAAATTATGTTTTCAATTTTAAAGATTAATGTGGTTAACAATAAAAGTTTTGGCTCAAAATTGGCTGACTAGGGAATCATGAGTTCATAGGTAGGCTTTTTAGGCTAAGTATGCTAAAACAAAGATGGCCTTAAATCATTTTCAAACATTGCACACCCACATGGCTTCAATGAAGATACCAGAGCAAGTTCTAGAGTTCTATCAATCATGAATGACACACTCAAGAAAACAAATAAGCTACATAATATAAAACAATTTAAGGCACAGAAGCTCACAGGCTTATTTTTTCCCAACATGCTCAAATACCCAATTTTCTCAACTAATGCCAAACAAATAAATGATATTTTCTCAACAATTCATCACATTATTCCCAAAAGTATGTTATCTCATTCAATTAACTGCTCATAGTAAAATCATACGGAAGCTGGGTTAGAGAGCTGGATATCGCTTTAGGGTTAGAAAGCTTAACCTTTGTTCTATCTGTCTGATTGAGCTAGTAATCATGTCGATCGAATTTTATCATCTTCATAGCAGTCATAATAGTCAGATCAATCAATTTAGGCCCTGCGGCCTCCTCATACCCTTCCAAGTTACTATTCAAGTATTCATCAATAGGGGTAATCATCCACCAATGCAAATTCCGCCCCTCTCGCATTTTCTTATCCTATCAAATTGTCAGGCTATCATAGCCCCGATGTTTGGCACAATTTTAGTCCCCTACGCCATACACCATATGATGAATAATTCATCTACCCTCAATGCCCATTTACTCTCCTCCCTCGCAAAAATCATTTCTGCTAAGGCTCTCTAGACATAGCGAAATACTGGGTTTCGAATACTAGACGCCTTTAAGGTACCGGTGTGTAGATTCGTTTCCCGCTTATTTCTCTCAAAACTTATCCTTGTCAAAATCCTCGTGCTCCTCAACCCCATAAGCCGGAGTTTTATAAATTTCATTCGATCATCAATACTCAACTCCCTACTCATTCCCCAATCGAAACCTAATTTCCAACAAGTTTCTTTTTCGAACCACCAATTCAAAGCTACTAAAAATTCAAGCGTAATGACCGAATAAGTGGCCCAATGCCTATTCAAAAATTCATGCCAATCAACACACATAGTTCGAAAATCTTCCAATAAACCTAAATTTGCAAGAGTAGGTTCATCGGGATATCTTGTGTTAAACCATGAACGAAAATACAGTATTGTCCATCTAGCCAGGTGTGTGTCGTTTGGCAAGATGACATTCGGAGCTTCAGGCTCTTATGGATCGAATATTGGTTGTGGCTCGGGTTCGGGCTCCAGAGTCGGCTCCCTTCTTCTTCTTGTGTTTCTCCTTGTTCCTCTTTCACCCCTAGAAGCCATGAAATTCAAGATTTTGAGGTGAAAAAAATTTGAAATTTGAAGTTTTGAAGAACCCCCAAACTTGGTGTAGAACTTGGAGAAGTTGAAAATTTGAAGGTTTTTGGTGGTGGGTTTCTTGAGAGGATGAAGGATTTGTGTTTTTGGGTTGAGATTTATGGTGAATTTGGAGAGATTTGGAGAGGAGTTTGAGAGCTTTAGGAGAGAATCTTCGTGTGTTAGGGTTTGGGTAGGAGAAAGTGGGAGAATAATGAGTTTTGGGGTATAAATTGGGTCTGCCCGTTTTTGTCCGGGAAGACCACACGGCCGTGTGGCCCAGGGCGTGTCTGTCTTCCATCCTCGCCGCGCCTCGTCCCACACGACCATGTGGTCAGGCGTCTCATCCTCTCACACGGCCTGGTCGTGTGGTCTCACACGCCTGTGTGAGGTATTTTCATACTTTTTTTGATTCCCGTAAGTTTTCCGTGACGCCTCCTACACAATAACCCACAAAAACTAAACAAAACTAAAAATTAAGTTAATAAAAATGAAATTGAAATTAAAATTGAAGGCGATTAAAATGAACGAAAAATAGAAATAAATTGGGTCGCCTCCCATAGAGCGCTAGGTTTTACGTTTCAACCGGACTTGATTTCTAATCACTTTCGTTGAACCGTGTCATTTGAAATCAGTGAACCCTCGATTGCCATCCATCGACGAATGACATTGCATTGTTCTCAGGATTCACTTAGTATCGGTTGGGAATTTGCTCTTTTGATGTTGTGTAGGTCCCAAGGGGTGTAAGTGTAAGGTTTAGAAGGGGGGTTGAATAAACCTTACCAAATTTTCGATTTAGTCCTTTTAAATCTACGAGTTAATTCTACACAATTGTGTCCTTGATGGACAATCGAATTAGTCACTCAAGAGAGTTAATCTTTCAACGACTCAAATTGAGCCATTGATGGAGTAACTCACCTGTTGGCTACAATTTAACTCACCGTGGTTTTATTTTCAATGGAAGACTTAACACCCTTAAGTTTGATTAAACAAAATATTAGAGCTTGATTTAGTACTTGTAAATTATCAAATGGATAGCAAATTTATCGTGGATATAAGCAATTAAAAGTGCGAATTTAAATGTTTGAAATGTAAATGACACAAGAAAGTTTTTATAGAGGTTCGAAGATGGGGTAATTCTTCTACTCCTCTCTTCTCCAACTCCTGGAGGAATCCACTAAGTAATGATCGGTTTACAAAGTGGTAACAGTCCGGATACAAGTCTTGATCACAACAAACGACTTGATCCTTTGGGACTCGATCTGAGACGCCTTGATCACTCACCGTGGCTTCTCGTTCGACTCGAAACCTTCTTCACAGGCGGTGCCTTGCTACTACAGCTCACTTGCTCAAGCTCTTTGGATTTGATCACGAAGCCCTCCAAATGCTTAAGACTTAGTTCAACTTTGAACTTTTCTACAATCCTTCCCGGAAAGTAGACCCCTTGTTTTCAAAGGTTTCCTCTTCAATCAAGGTTGAAGCTCTCTTTCCTTCACGGGTAAGTGTTGGATTGATGTACTTGAATGTAGGCTTGAGGATTGAGATTGTTTCGATTTTTCTAATGTGCTTGTATATCTCACGTATTTGTCATTCATGCATCCTCTTTCTCAACCAAACTCCTCGGCCTTTTATAGTGAACTTTTAAAAATTTGCCCGTTGAAGAGATAGGCTTGTTTTTGAAAGTCACTTTGCGATCGTTGGCTTGCGCTTCTTGGAATTGCCGTTTCCTCGTATGAATTATTCTTTTCACCTTTTCGAGTTCGACACGGTGTAGTGCTTCCCATTGGTTCATTCCTTTTGCACGCTTCCTGGGACTGAGCACTCCAAGAAAGGTTGTATGGAGATATTACTTGTTTAAGTAAATCTCTTGATTTACGCAACTGGTTCTTTTCGATTATCTCGACTTGACGCATTTCCTTGCTTTCCCCCAGTGACTTAGAGTCGACTTCCAATCATGGATGACTCTTTCCATCACTTCAACTTGAGACTTGACTTTTCTTGAGTTGACTTGACCGATGCTCCACTCACCGCATCTCACTGTTTCTTGATAGTGTTCCGTCTACTCTTCTTTGCCATACTCACTGTCTCACATCGTAGTCTTCCTTCCATCTTGATTGTCTTCTTGCATGTTAGGGCGTAGTTGTCTTGACTCAGCTTGGCGATTCTATTCATTACAATGCATTTTACAACAAGAATTGGGGTGCCAACTTTCTATTCTAAGTTTTACATGGCATTCATCAAAATCTAAACAATAAAGTTCCTAACATGTTGGCTTCCCACAACAATTCGCGATCCGGGCTACTTGTGTTTCCAGAGATTTCAGTCTTGCGTTCACATTCATGTTCAGCTGAGTGATCTGTTCTTCTATCCTGTCTATCTTTGATTCATCTTTGTTCAATCTTGTTCTGGTCTCTCCGATAAATGAGGTAGCATCTCTTCAACAGATGCTTTCTTTTCACTTGACTCCGCTCTGCCTTGATTTCCCACATTATATCCCGGTGGTGGCTGCAAAATATTTTTATTGTTAGCATAAGAGAAATTTTCATGGTTTCGCAATCCCGGATGATAGTAGTTGGGTGTCTGATTGTTTCTATAATTGTTGTTGAAGTTCCTTTGTTGGCCCACAAAGTTTGCTTCTTCTTCAACAACAACTGGATCTCTTGGAGTCACTTGCTGCATTGCGTCCAGTTTCATAATCAGCACGGATACTTGTTCTGTGAGCATGGCGACTTTTTAATCTGAACTCCTGCCACACATCGGACAGTAGACTCTCGGATGGCCATTGGTAACTGCTGTTCGCCATCTCTTCTAACAATTCTAGTGTCTCCTCGGATATTTCCCTAGCGATTGCACCCCCGGATGCGATATGAATAATTGTTCTTGTGTTTTCACTCAAACCATTATAGAAATTAGACCTATTGGTAGTCGGAAAATCCGTGTTGAGGCACTTTCTTAGCAATTCTCGGAATCTATCCCATGCTTCATATAGTGGCTCAACATCTAATTGCCTAAACTGAGCGATCTCAAATTTTAGTTGCAACGTCTTCTTTGGGGAAAGTATTTGGCTAGAAACCGCCGAGTTAGCTATCTTAGGTTTCTTCTTTGGTGGTGTTAGAGAGCTTAACCATCCCTTAGCCTTATCGCGAGAGAATGCAAAAGACGGCATCGAATGATATCCTCGAAACATCATTCATCTTGACCATGTCGCAAATTTCCAAAAAGTGCGCCCGGATGTGCGTTTAGATCTTCAACTCTCGCCCCAAACTAATGCAGGACACCATCTAGATCAATGCCAATTTTAGTTCAAAGTTATTTGCATTGATCGACGACGATGACCACACCCCCATAAGTCTAACTTGCCTCCCGGTGGGAAGTAGTCTCTAACTTCCCTTCTCGCGGCCTCTCCACAATTCGGTCTGGACGTCCGCCCCAAGTGGGCACTTCTCATTGTTTCATTGTTCACCGTGTTTGGATTAGTCCCATTCGCCATTGCTCTCTTTTCGGTAGTTGCTTTGTTGCCTTCTCGATTTCCAAGTCAATGGGTATTGGGCCGGGTAGATCTGGAACACGTGATCATGCACTATCTGCACTTAACAAAAACAATGTTAGCCGAAAAAAATAATAAAAGAAAATAATTTCAAAATTTTTTGAAAAATAAAAAAATAAAAAAAATAATGCTTCAATTAAGATTGAATTACTTATTACTATATCTAAGTAGAATCCATCAATCCCGACAACGACGCCAATAATTTGTTCGCAAAAAATATTTGGATCATACAACTACAAATGTCGGTGTAGTTTATAGAATAATAGCAAGCAATGTCATATTCTTCAAGGATTGATATGTGAAACACTTAGGCTATAATAACATCGCATTCCAATTTTATTGAAGCGCCAATATCAAGTTATAATAAAATCAAAAATAAAGAAATAAAAGAAATAAATTTGCGAACCCCACAAGTATTTTCTTTTTGATACATGTTTTTATCTTAATTTTGATGATTTTATTTTATCACCAAAACAATGTTTTTAAAAGGTTGTCCAAATACTCCTAAATGATTTAAAATGGTTTTAATATTTTCCGGAGTATTTCCTCAAGTTTATTTTTGATAACAATGGACAACACCTTTAATGATTTTATATCAATGGGTTTTTACTCCTAAACAAGATCTCTAAATGTTGTCTAAATACTCCCGATTGGTTTAAAATGTTTTTCTTGAATTTTCGGAGTATTTCTTGAGTTATATTTTCGACAAAAATTGGACAACATTTCTGTCTCGTGGTTGACCGGTCGCGCCCTATAGGGCAACCCGTACTGAAGATGTTTTTAGAAACAAAAAATGAGACGGAAGTAAAAACAGGGTGTCGACCGGTGCATCTGGGCGTCGGCCGACGCCGCCTGTGGTCGACCGTGCACTGCATGTTTTGTTTTGAAACGAACAAAACCTCTTCGTTTTTTTTTGTTAGGGGATCAGTTGAGACAGGGGTCGGCCGGTTGAAGCCTATGTCGACCGGTCGCCTGTTGAATTTTTCAAAGTGTTCTTATTTCTCTTATTTACGTACGGCAACCGTCGCCTGTGTATTGACAAAAAAATATGACCGTTTGACAAAGAGACACATTTCCTTAAATTGTGGGATTGATTTCTAACAGCTATATTCTTGATTTTAATTGTATTTTTCTGTAGATTTTCAATCCCCAAGAGGAGCCTATGCTTGATCAATCATCTCCTATAAATAGAGGAAGTTTTGGAGCAACTAATACAACAATTTATATACAACACAACAAGATACACTTCAAGCATATACTTGGTCTTTCATTGTTATTATTCTTGTTGTAAATTTGCCTAGCTTATCACTTTCACATCCTTGAGGTCTAGGCTATTCTTGATTACACCTTGCACTCAAATTGTATTATTCATTATTGAGTTGTAATCTTGATTTTTGGTTATCATTCAAACACAAGATATCCTTGTGAGTGTTCTTGTGGTAAGAACACACTTGGATGATCTAGGTGATAGGTGCAAGAAGATTGTGGTGATCTTCTTATTGAGGTGTTGAAGAATTTGGTATTCTTCAAGGTTGAAGATTGTGGTAATGTTCACAAGGTGCCGTTGGAGATTGTGGTAATCTTCAAGAAGAGATTGTGGTAATCTCATAGGTGGTGTTGAAGAAGAGTGTGGTGCTCTTCAAGGTGTTGTAAGTTGAATTTGTATTAATTTTGGTAATTAATAAAATTCTTTTTCTTTTTGAAATCCATCCCGATATCTTGGGGTGGTAGAGGATTAGGCCCTAGGTGGGTTGAACCTCTTTAAATCGTCGTGTGTTGTTTACATTCCGCACCTTTATTATTGTGTTTGAGCATTCGATTTTAAAAAGAGGGCGAAATCGAAAAGATGGAGATAATCTATTCACCCCCTCTAGATTATCGTAGCCGCTGGACTTACATTTTCAACAACTACGGAGCAACCTTAGGCACATAATCTCAACATGTTTCCTTAATATTAAATCCAATTAAAGTTTCAAAACCAATTCATGCAATTCTATGAGTTCAATTCCTAATATAGTTTATTCTCCCTTCCCGGCGGCGCATAAACAGTAGATTAATAACAATTGTAGGTCTCCCGACTCAATACAACTATTATTAACTCCCAAAAGATCTATGAATTGAATGATTCCCCACAAACAGTTGTAGGTCTCCCGACTCGATACACCCATTGTCTGAATTCGATTTCCGTCTTTGTTAGAACTCATCTTCCGAATTTCGCACTAACAAATATGACATGCTAATTATTGATCAGATAAAAAGCAATTAAGAATAAGCACTCGAATTCATAAAATAGAAAGCATGAATCAATTAAGAAAGCAATTAATCAAGATTTAACATGAATCCACAGTTTTGATTATGCCCCTAAGATCCGAAAGATTAGCCAAACATTGATAACAAATTCATAGACAAATTCAAAATTAACATTATGACATCGTTTAAGCACAAACAAGAGATCTAGACAAAGAAAGAAAATTCCTTCTTGCCAGGATTGATTCCCCTCCTAAGCTTTCGAAGCTCTTATGCTGCCGTAGATGCGAAAGGCCTTGTGGTGTTCTTCGCTACCTAGACCTCCTCTCTCGAGAAGATCTTGGATCTTGTGTTCTGTGTAATTTGATGTGTTGTATTGTGTATGGATTGATGATTTTTCGTGCAAGCCTTGGGTCCCTTTATAGATCTTTGGGAGAGATCACTTGTAGAGTTGGAAAGAAAAATACGTGTGGCGAGAGTCCCACACGACCTGGCAAAGTGTGTATGGGTTTTTGCGCGACCAATACCACAAGCCCGTGTGGTCCCACACGGTCTCGCCATGCGATTTGTTCCATCCCCTGTTTCTTCCCCTTTTTCACACACAGTTGTGTCACTTCACAAGGGTACTTTTCGCATGGCCATGTGACACCACATGGTCCGCCGTGAGACTTGTTCTTGTCCATTTTCTTTGTCTTTTGATCTTCTCTCCGCACTTGTCGGGCGTATCCGGTCCTTCTAACTCGATATTTCTTCATTTTAAGCTCTGTTTCTGTAAAAAGTTACAAGAATACGCAGATCATGCCATTCTAAGGAAACCAAGTAAAAACACATTAAATATGCATACAAATGCATCAAATATATATCATTTTAAGCCCCAAAATGTACGTATATTTTACACGCATCAATGTGTCATCCTATTTTCTTACTAATTTAGTGGTCGATCCGCGATTCGTTTTCTCCACATGTACAAGTAAGTCGGTAGTTTCTAATAAGACTCATCCGACCTTCCTCTTATTATTTCTAGTACTTTCTCTTTTGATCTCCACGCCTTTTATAGACGAGACTTTTTCCATGCTCATCCTTCACGTCTCTAATTATATCCGTTTGGCGTGTAGACTGTTTTGATGTTGTTGAGGTACTTTGATTTGATAAGATCTCTAACTATTTTTGCAAAGGGGCGTGTCTATTGTCGTTCATTCTTTTATCTAGTACTAGTGAACAAGAGTGGTTTGTGTTGTATTTTCTAACTATGAACTTTGTCATCCCCGATATCGAAAAGGCTTTCAAATGCCAATTGCAATTTTTATCTAGGCACTTTACATAGTATTACTTTTTGCACGACTTCTTGACCTATATTGGAAGTGATTTTTCAACGCATAACATCAGATATATTTTATCATTCGTCTTTGGTGTTGTAGACATCTCCTTTTTAGAATTGTTCTTCACCATTTCTAGTTTCTTGAATTTCCATTGTTTCTCCGACTACATTTTTGCTGGAGGTTTGCGTAGTCGATGTAGTCAATCATATTTTGGCCCATGTTTTTCATCAGAGAGCTTTCTACTGACATGCTGCTTGTTCCTTCCATTGCATTTTGTTGTGATGTTACTAGTAGGCTTGTCTATTTTGATTTGGAAAGGTATCGGCCTTGTGAGCTCAAACCTATATCTATGCACAGAGAAAACTTCATCCAATCTGTTTCTTTGCTTTTCACTTCTACGTAGAACTTCAGATTACATTCATTTTCGATCTTAATGGTGGCGTAACTTCATTAATTTGTATATAATCGCATTGTTTCTACATCCTTTCGCATTGAATTAGTCGTTCCAATATTTCCTTTAGGGTCTTTGAAAATGCAGTCCATTGGAATCTATATTCTTGTATTTGCATGTGAAACATACAGGGGCAGTGCAAGTGGTGCCGCCGCACAGAACCCCCTGCCGGCAAGGGCCCTAATTTCTTTTATATTTATATGTTCAATATATATGATAAAGGTTGATACATGTAACAAGAAAGCTATGTAGCTTAGTGGTTGAGGCTTCATCTGCCAACTTAGGAGGTCGAGTCTTCGATTCTTGACACATGCAAATTTGTACTTTTTTGTTTTGCAAACCAAGAAAACATCCACCCACTAACCAAATAAACATCCACCCACCTTCAAGCTCTTTTTCTTTTTCAAAACACCTTCAGGCCCTTTTTTTCTTTCCAAAACACACACACACACACTAGAAAAGTTTGAAGAATTTGAATGCATTATATCTTTCAATTGATAATGAATTTCTTTAAAAACGTGATTATGAAATATTGATTAATGGCTTTGCAGATAAAAGTGCAAGGAGTTTAATTTTTCATAGCTAATTTGTTAGTAGTTATTTTCTTCTTTGCCCTTTCTTTGTGATAAATTATATTGAAAGATTTTTTCTAAATTTATTTTAATAAGGCCAAAATATTAAAGTTGAAGTGTGATATTTTTGTTATTACATATCTTATTTTATATGTTAAATCAATGAAATTATATTAGTTACATTGATTTTATTATATTTTATTTTTTATGTAAACACAAGAGGGGCCCCATTTTTTCTTTTTGCTCCGGGCCCTCGAAGCTCGGGACTCCTGAAACATATAAGAAAATATAAATAAAACAAACATGAAACAATGTTTCATGTACGGGAAAAAAAGCAACATCTTTGTATTAGGTGAAACATTGCCAATAGAAACAATTGTGAAACAATAAAGAAACATATGTGAAACAATTACCTAATGTATTGCATATAAATTTTTGAGATTCACACAATTGTTTTGTAGATATTCACGCGAAGCAATTTTTGTAGAAGTTTGGATTATAATTCGAACAAAATAAGCATTTTATAAGCTCAAAACTATCAGGTTATTCTAATTCTCATGCAAAATTCCTGGTTCAATTCAATGTCAATTTCATCCGATACATATTGAATTCTAATTTTCTATCTGGAAAATCATGAAACTGTTCGAAACAATATTTTTTCAAAATAAAATAAACAGATTGTGTTGTTGTTACCTGGTTTATTATTATTCTTCCTCTTGATCTGGAGTTTGATTTGATATCTCGAACAAGCCTCTTTTACTTCCTGCGATCTGTGTTTTTCTTCTGGTTTTTGTTATGTATTGTGATGGAGACTTGAATTTTGATCGGGGATCTGTTGCGCCGTGATTTTTGGAGCAGAATATCTGTCCTCTTATACGTTGCAACGTATATTGGTCATATTTTGGAGGGGAAGCGTATTTGTAGGAAATGGTTAACGTAGCATCGTATTTTGAAGGGATTGGGGTTGAGAATGCGGGTATTCATGTCATTTTCCCAAAGTTTAAAATCCCTCCACCAAGAATGAAGGACTCTTTTTTTCTTGGGCCTTGTAGCCTTAATTCTTGCTCGGTTCTAACAGATTCTCAATAAAATTTCCCTTAAGACCCAATGTTAAATTTTCCCAATTTAAAAATTAAAAGGCAAAAGATTATAACCAGGAATCCTACAATAATTGGAAAGGTGGGATTTGGTTACGCTTGTACAAACATAAGATCGATTGGGATAAAAATATTCGTGAGATTTGAGGAAAAAAACGAGTACTAAAGAAAAAATAGGGAAAAAAGAAGAGGAAGGAGGAGAAAAAGAAAAATGAGGGGAAAAAGAAGAGAGAAGGAAAAATGTTAAAAATGAAAAAGATTTTCTAAAGCAAATAGTGAAGGAGTGCTCAATAATTTGAAATTTTCATCCAAAAAAATTTAGTTTGTACAAAAAAAAGGGGGGCCCAATTTTAAAATTCGACTCGAGGCCAAAATATTGCTAGGATCTACCTTCTCTTAACTTCTTCTTTTTTCTTATTTTTTCAAAACAATAAAAATAAAGTTTAAATTACATTTGTAACATTAAGTTTATTATTTTAATTTTTTAGGGATAACTACAAATAATAAATTTGAAGTTTGAGCTAGTTACAAAAAAATTCGAGAGAAGTTGCAAATTTACAAAAAGTCCCTGGGGTTCGATTGTCTACAATTTAAGAGGGTAACCAGAATATTTCTATAAATATCAAGGGGGTTTTTAAAATATTTTTTACTTATGAATGAGGAAAATGTAAGATGAAATCAAAACTCAATGATTTTTTTGGTAATTTATGTAAATACAAGTGCCCCGATTCTTTATTTTGCTCCAGGCCCCTCAAAACTTAGAACCAATATATACTACCCATATGTATATGATAATGAAAATGCAGCAATAGAATAGCACAGGGACATGATGGGCAGAAGTATCGGAGAGAGACCTTTTGAAGATGATGATTTTGGAAAAGGGTTTATATTTTGGGGGGGGGAAGAATAAGAATTTAATTAAGGGAAGGGTAAATTGGTAAATTGGAGATGTTGGGGATGCATTAAGTAAATTGGTTGTTTTTATTAAGGGAGTGTAAGTGTATTAAGAAAATGAGTGTATCTAGAGGTTTAGGGGTGTGAATATAGCCACCCATCTCAAATTTATGTAAAAATATTTCGTTTCCTTAATTAACTGTATCAATTCCCTTGAATGTTCCAATCTTGCAGATTTCAAAACATTTAACTTATTTCTTTCATCGAGGCGATTACACAAATGTTTTTCAAATCCCCTAATCCATTGATTCCGTCGACGGTAATTAATTCTTTTTCTCTATATAAAGCTGCTGTCATCAAGTTGAATCAATTAGTAACAAAAAATAATTAAAAAACACTGATATTCTTCCTTCCACATATTTCTGCGTTCAATATGAAGTCCAACATTCGTATCTGCTTCACTTTAATCTGCATCTTTCTCATATTCATCACAGGAATCCATGCATCAGCGAATCGGGAGCCGTTTGAAGATATCCGAAGCCGGCGACAAGGAGGGTCTTTGCAAGGTCGGCGCCACCAAACTGCGCCGGAAAGTGCGGTGGCTGCACGCCGTGCAATAGAGTTCTCGTTGAAGTGGAGCGTGGCGATTACGTGTGGAGATGCGTCTGCAAGGGAAATAAATATCCTATTTAAATTGATTAATGGTGTTGGAGAAAAGTACTTGACATTTTAATGGCTAGATATATACAGATAGCTTCATTTAAATAATAGGAAGCCATTTTCCTATGTATTTATCAATAATAAATTGATAAATTACTCGTATTCACCCTTTTTTTTTTCTTTTTGTGTGCGCGCGCGCAAATAAGCCTGATTAGCCATTTGGCTGAAGTCAACATATTTTTCGCCATGTTTTTCAAAAAATATTCTTTTAGACATTTTGACCATAAAATGACAGTCATATTCTTAGTGTATTCTTCGATGAGTTACTTAGTCATTTTTTAGAAAATCGATGCGCTTAACACTGAGAAGTAAGGTTGTGACTGGTTGTGAAATAATTTCCAAAATTTCACTTTTGGAGAGAAAAAGTTTTAGGATGTGCAATTGTTTGTGAAAAAAATGAAAAATTTTCAAAGAAAATCTCATTTTTCTCAAAAATTAACTCATTTTTCTCTTTCTCTTTCATATTTCCCAATACCTAATTATATTATTTATTTCTCTCTCATCTCCATATTTATATAAAGAACTCTGATAATTTCTTTAATTTATCACTATTTTTATTATTTTTCTCTTAATCATGTTAACAAAAGATATAAAATGAGATCCATATTGCCTATTTTTTGATCAATGTTTTTTTATTTAAGTTCAATTTTCTTATATTATATATATTTCACAATATTATTTTCACAAAAATTTCCAAAAACAATCAATATCTCTAAAAAATTCTCCATCACATCAACATAATCATTACTTTTGCTTAGGGATGGCAATGGGGCGGGTCGAAACCCAACTCCGCATTAAACTCGCCCCGTTTGGGGACGGGTTCAAACCCGGTCAAACGGGTCCCCGAGCGGGTTGTCGACCCAGTCAAAGAAAATCCGCCGGGTCCGGACCCACCCCATATACAATTAATTAAGTCACATTTTATTTTTTTTAGTCAACATAACTGAATAGCCCATGAAATATTTGAACTTCTGTATTTTTTCTTCGCTGCGACACATTTGCCCAAATTTTAGGGTTATCATTTTTTGTTTAATCTTGAGAAATTAATTATAATTTTTTATTATAAATTAAAATAAATTAACTTAGAGATTACAAAAATTAAAAAAGAGAGAATTCGAATTAAAGAAACAGCATGATTGGTCATTTGCAGAGTGCAACATTTCATTTAATTAAAAGCGGCTGGCAGCTCACTAAATTCCAATGCGGGTCCGACGGATTGAACGAGCCGGTCCGGGTCCAATGCGGGGCGGCGGTGGGTCCCATGATGGGGCGGGCGCGTGTCCCGGTTTCGATTTTCCTTTGCGGGCGGGTTTTGGGTTTGACCGGACCATCCGCCCCCCATCCCTACTTTTGCTCTACATATCCAACTTTCATTTTTTTAAACAAATCACCACTATTCTCTCAAAATGAAAATGGATGAAATGAAAGTACATCCAATCACATCCTAATTCCTAGCCCTAGAAATGTACTTAGGATTCCAAGAAATAAAAATAAGGACAAAATGAACAACTCGAACTCAAAATAGCTAAAAAAATGTGTTTGAAAAATATGACTATAAAATATGTTGATTGGGTCAAATGACTAAAAATTTGAGGACAATTTTTGTTTCTATTTTTTAATTTATAACGTTTAAGAGCATGTACTACGGTCAAAACACAAACAGCGTTTGATTAGTTGCTCAATTCATTCTTGAGATATCTCATTTCAAAGAGAAATATCGCAAAAGAAAACATTTGGAGATAAGAAAATATATCATAACCAAAGTATATTTTTACATAAGTTTAAAATATAATTTGACCTTTTTTTCAAAAAAACCTTGTAAACAAAAAAAGCAATAATATTTATTTAGAAAATTGTCTGCACTCTGCAATAATATTTATTTAGAAACTTTAATAAACAACCACATCCGATCCTCTCTCTATATATAATCAACAAGCTAAATTGTGGAAAAACCTTGGAATGGCAGAAAAATATGCTTATTTAGGAAAATATTGACTGTAGTTCTCTATATATATGTGTGCGTACGTTTTTATTCTATAATTTTTAATGACAATGGATTTTAGAGGAAAAATATTAATTTGAGACAAAAATATTTTTTTAGTCCTCTAAGTAGAGCTTCTAGGAGATTTGATTCTTTTTTTCCCGACTTTGAATTATTCGGTCCTTTAAATGAATGAAATTCGGACTTTTAGTCATATTACCTATTATAACAAATTAAGTTTTTTGAAAAAAAAATAATCCACGTAAGTGTAGTAGGTGAAAACTTCATGTGAAACACGGTAAATGATCCTTTTTTTTTGAGAATGGTAAATGATCCTTTTAAATATAAAGAAATCGTGCAAAATTCAAGGAATATTCAAAAGAATGTGAAAATTAATCCATTGTATTTAGTCACGCACGAATATCTGATCCTTATTATTGCATTTATGAGACGATGATATGAATCGGATAGTGCCATTAAAATCGCTGCTAATGAAAGATTTTCTTATTTGCTAATTAATTTATCTGGTTTCCTTCAAACCCCTATAGGATCCCAGGCACCGATTTTTGCAATAAATCAACAAAAATACATCTGAATTTCTGAATCTTGAAATCTTTGAATATTTATTAACATGGTTCATCTCCTTACATTTTATTTTCTATATAAACCCGTCATTAGAAATAAGTTGAACCATATATAAGAAAAAGGAAAAACCCAGTACTATATTTTCTCTAAAATCCATAAGGCATCAATATGAAGAGCGGCTTTCGTATGAGCTTCACCTTATTGTGCATCTTTATGATGTTGATGACAATAAGCCATGGCGCAGAGGATACATCGGAGAAGACGGCGGCGAGGAGGGTATTACAAGGGTCGGCGCCGCCGAACTGCGACGGAAAGTGCGGTCTGTGTGGTCTGTGTGTTAGGGCTCTGGTGGAAGTGGATGACAAGTACGTGTGGGTGTGTGTCTGCAGGGATAAAGATGTATCATCAAAATTAAATTAATTATTTATGGTGTTCCACATTTGATGGCTACATGGATAGATAGCCTTTTTCTTATTAATAACAAGTCATTTCCCTGCAAACATATCACAATTATTAATTTACTGGTATTCATCTTTTTGTTTTGATTCCATTTCTTTATTCGGTTAGAAATTTTTGTAGCATGTTATACTCTGATCAAAACATAGGTTACCACCTCTTCTAAGAGTGATTATTTTTTTTCCCTAAAAAAAAAAGAGTGATTATTTTTGCTTATTTAATTTCACTCTTGAGATATCCCATGATGTGTCTAAACATTAGGCATCAAGTAAATCAATCAATATCTCTTATAATCCTATGTACAGTGAAAATGTCACTTGTACAAAATCGGCGTAATCATGTACACGTGATATGTATTAATACCATTAAAGTATAAGATGAAACATTAAATGCAATAGATGGTTTCAATTGCAAATCAATATTATAAATTTTCTATTCCATTTTCTATTTATCGTATTGGATTAATAACACGGGTACAATTATAATATGGCAAAAACTTGCGTGAGACGGTCTCACGGATTTAGATCCGTGAGACGAGGCCCTTACACAAAAAGTTTTAAAGGTTTTTTTTTTTCAAATTTTATATTTCTTAGGGTTTATATTTGTTTTTTAGGGTTTATTTTGTTTCTTGGGTTAATTTTTAATTGATTTGGGTTTTTTGGATTTTTAGTTTTTTCTAGGGTTTATTTTTGTTTTTCGGGTTTATTCTTCATGGTTCATGTTTTTAGGGTATATTTTTGTTTCTTCATGGTTCATTATTATTTTTAAATTTATTTTCATGGTTCATGTTCTCAAGACGAAGCCCTTAGGAGGTCCTGTCTCACGGTTTAGATCCGTGAGACCGTCTCTAAGAGACTTGCTCTTATAATATTAATTTGTATAGTGGCATTCATCTAATAGATGAATAAGGAGTAGAATAGAATGTGAAAAAGAAATCCCAATCCATATATAATTCGTCTTTAATTAATAGTTATCAAAATAGCCGAATTAGGGAAGGATTCTAGAATTCCTTATGCTCCATTTGGATTGATGGATTTGGAGCTAAGGATTTCAAATCCATAATATAACGAGTGAGTTGTTTGAATGAAGTTATTCTACAATGGATTTCACATTATTAGAAGCTATTTTGGAGTCATTTTGCAGGATTTCAAATTCTTGAAAGTCTTCCCAAATATCCTCTCTCCAAATCCAAATTAAAGATTTCAAATGACTCCAAATTGTATGAATTTGAAAATATATCACAATGACTCCAAAAATAGCACAAAATAAGAATCTAAGGTTGCATTTGGATGAGAGGATTTGAATTTTCGGAAAGAATTTAGGGGAACGATTTCAAATGACTCAATCTAAGATGTATTTGAAATCCTTCAAAATGAGTCAAAAAAATAGTTCCCAGATATTTGAAATCCATTGTAGAATGACTTCATCCACTTCTTATAATTGAATTGAAATGCTTAGATCCAGATCCATCAATTCAAATGGAGCCTAAGAATTTGAAATCCATGGCTTCAAATTCATCGATCAAATGAAGCCTTAATCTCTAACCGTCCAAAGATCAATCATATTAAGATAATCAAAATCAAGTAACCTGGTCAATTTTCTTCCTTATCAAAGTAGAATCAAATTAGGAAGACTATTTTTATGTCACATAATCTCATTTTCAAAGCGAGTAAGAAAGCATTATTTTTAAAAAATATATAATTATAAACTAATACATGTTTGTCAAAAAATTGATTGAAAATGTTTTTTTTTTTTCTTTTTGCAATCAAGATTTTCATAATCAATCACCTCCTCTTAATTTAAACAACAATTTGTGGCAAAATCTTGGAATTGCAGAGTACACTTTCATACTCATTTTCTTTCTTGTACTTGCAAAGATACAACGACTTCGTCTTGTAATAGCAAAGATCGCAAATTACAAGGCACCTTTCGAATCGAAATGTGCAAAATCGAGTACACTATGCAAGTACAAGAAAGAAAATGAGTATGAAAGTGTAAATCAACAACAACAATGCTCCTATTTATAGGACTTCCAACCAGTCTTGGGTTCTCTTTATGCAGGCGTAACTCCAGGATAATGGGTCAGTAACCTCCAGGTAGTGGGCACTCCTTCAATGACCACTATCTTTGTAGAATTCAAGTAGTGGGCTGAGTGGTGTTGTTCCATTATAAAAGTTCTGCGCTTTCAGACTTTTAAGTTGCAACTTTATTTGTTTTTATTCTCCAAAAAATAAAAACAAATGTTTTAAGGTAAAACTAGGCCCAGATCTAGTCGGGACACGGACACGGACACGGGCACGGGCTCGGGCTCGGCCCTCGGCCCCACGACCCACGGCCCACGGCCCGGCGCCGGCGCGGTCTGCCGGGCGGCGCTTGTGCCAGCGCGTGGCCTTGCCCACCACACCTCACATGTGTATAGTTATTTCATCTTGCACACTCTTATACACCCACTTACTTATATATTGAATAAAATTAATATTTTATTCCCATGTGGGATGGTGTCTTTTCACCTTCCCATCATCCATTATCCCATTTCAAAGTGACTATCTTGTGGATTTTATTTCTCACTCACCACTAAATGGTTTTGAGAAGTTAAATATACCACACTCATCTACTCGAAACGTAGAATTTTATTTTAATATTTAATTCCTCCAAAATTAAATAATTAGTCACAAAAAAATTGGTCAAAGTTAGGTATCAACCATTACTTCTCAAACCAATTTCCAACAATCCCCACATGAGTGGAAATCAAATGCACATGAAAATGCGGACTCTTGTACTCAGTTTAATTGAAACCATATTGTATTAGGGGACAGGTAGTTTGCGACTTTGAACCTTCCTTTGTAAATATCATCGGATATACTGGCGGCTAGTGGGCGCAATGCCTTGAACTATTCCTCCTTCGTGTACACCTAATCAATGACATTTACACAATATGACTTCTATCACATTCCGTTCTTGATTGTGTCCTTTTTGGCCATGGACAACATCTTTGGATTCATAAGTGTTACATTGAAGCGGCCCTCACTTCTCACTTATATAGGTGATCTCTCTTGACCAAGTCAATTTATCATTAAAAGTCCTTATGACTTAACCTTACCACAACCAACAAGTTTATTGCACTTGTTTTGCCTTCTAGGGATGGGTTAACTGATTTACAAGTGCTTAACTCGAACTTTTAAAGCTTAGTTTTCCCATTGAACCAAGTTCTTGGGATCTCCGAAATCACCAAGGTTGGGTTACCACTTTAATCATTCTTTAAATTGTGGATTTTAATCCCATTCCCTCTAGCAATTTACTCAATTGATCTCTGTTAAGCCCTTTTCGTGAGCGGATCCGCTATGTTATCCTTTGACTTTACATAGTCAATTGATATAACACCATTAGAGATCAATTGTCTTACGGTATTATGTCTCACGACGGATGTGTCTAGACTTACCGTTATACATATTACTTTGTGCTCTCCCTATAGTAGCTTGACTATCACAAATCATCACGGGGAGGCACGGCTTTTTCCAACATGGAATATCTTCTAAGAAATTACGAAGCCACTCGGCTTCTTCCCTGACTTTATCAAAAGCTATAAACTCGATTCCATGGTGGATCTAGCTATACAAGTCTGCTTAGTGGATTTCCATGATCTTTCTCCTCCTCCAATAGTAAATATATATCCACTAGTGGAGTAGGAGTCCTTTGAATCTGAAATCCAAACTAGCATCACTATACCCTTCAAATCTTTGGAGGGTATTTGAAATAGTGTATTCCATAACTCGGGGTGTATTTTAGATATCTTAGTACCCTAGTTAGTGCTTTCCAATGCTCTTGGCTTGGATTGCTTGTATACCTACTCAACTTGTTTACATGATAGGCAAGATGCGGGCGTGTACGGTTTGTAATGTACATCAAACTTCCTATCACCTTGAGTATTCCAACCGAGCTCTTGGTTCGACTTTATTTACTACCATTTATGCTCAAATCAATGGGCGTTTTGCATGGTGGACCATCAAAAGCATGGAACTTCTTGAGCACTTTCTCCACATAGTGGGATTGTGTCAAGCTAATTCTTTTCGGATGTTTTGCCAATTTTGATTCCGAGAATCATATCAAGAATTCCCATGTCTTTCATGTCAAAATTTCTTTTTAACATTTTCTTAGTGTCCATGATTATGTCATGACTACTACCCATTATTAACATATCGTCTACGTATAGACAAACTATGACAAATGCATTTGACATGCCTTTAACATAAACACACTTGTCACATTCGTTGATTTTAAAGCCATTTGACAACATCGTTGTGTCAAATTTAAGATGCCACTTTGTTTTGGAGCTTGTTTAAGTCCATACAATCTTATCAATTTGCACACCTTTTTCTCTGACCAGTGCTACAAATCCTTCAGGCTGTTCCATATATATTTCTTCTTCCAATTCACCATTTAAAAATGCGGTTTTACATCCATTTGGTGAATCTCGAGATTGTCTAAGCAAAGCAATCGCAATAAGCACTCGAATGGATGCAATTCTTGATACGGTGAATATGTGTCGAAGAAATCACTTCCTTCTTTTTGTTTGAAGTCTTTAGCCACTAACCTGGCTTTATATTTATCAATAGTTCCATCTGCCTTATATTTCTTTTTTAATATCCATTTACACCCTAAAGGTTTACTACCTGCAGGGAGATCAACCAACTCCCAGGTATGATTTTGTAAAATGGATTCTATTTCACTATTGATGGCTTCTTTCCAGAGCGGAGCATCTGGACTAAACAGAAACCTCTTTAACAAAGATTGGCTCACCGTCTAATAAGTAAGTGACAAAATCAGGACCAAATGATGTAGCGATTTTAGTCCTTTTACTTCGTCTTGGTTCTTCATTCTCTTGTGAAGAACTACTTACTTTCTCATAAGTTCTTTTGTTAGAACTTATTCCAACCCTTTCTTTACAAGGATATACATTTTCAAGAAATATTGCATTTCTTGATTCAATTATGGTACCTTCAGAAATTTCTGGATTTTCTGACTTGTGTACCAAGAACCGATATGCACTATTGTTGTATGCATATCCTATAAAAATACAATCAACCGTCTTAGGGCCAATTTTGACTTGTTTAGGTTCAGGTATTGCTACCTTAGCCAAACACCCCCACACTTTAAGGTATTTATAAGATGGCTTATGATTTTTCCACAATTCATAAGGTGTCTTATTTTTTCCTTTAAGTGGGATTTTATTTAAAATGTGGTTTGCTGTCAAAACAGTTTCCCCACATGTTCTGAGGTAGTCCAGAACTAATCAACATGGCATTCATCATTTCTTTTAAAGTTCGATTTTTACGTTCAGCAATGCCATTAGATTGTGGTGAATATGGTGCAGTAGTTTGATGAATTATTCCCCACTGGTTACATAATTCTTCAAAAGGTGCAACATATTCTCCACCTCTATCACTCCGATTATTTTAATCCTAGGCTCCCAAGTTGATTTTCAACCTCATTTTTATAATTTTTGAAAGCTTCCAACGCTTCATCTTTGCTTCTTAATAAATATAAGTAGCAAAATCTTGTGCAATCATCAATAAAAGTGATGAAGTATTTTTACCACCTCTAGTTTGCATAAATTTCAGATCACATATATTAGTATGTATCAATTCTAGAGGTCTTGTATTTCTTTCCACGAATGAAAAGGTAACTTAGCCATTTTAGCTTCAATCTGATTTCACATCTCTTTTGAGAATCAATTTTTGAAGTTGGAAGTAATTCCAAGTTCATTAATCTTTTTATAGCATTTAGATTAACATGCCCTAATCTAACATGCCACAAATCGAATACTCAAGCATATAAACAGTAGTAGGCTCAATTTTATTGCTTTGCTTGAATCGGTTATTACGGCGAATGCCATTACATTCATTTTGAATAGTCCGTTATACGAGATAACCTTTTCCTAGAACCGTCCCAAACTTAGTTAAAATAAACTTTTCGGACTCAAACATAAGTCTAAAACCATGGTTTACAAGAAGAGATCCACGACACTAGATTCTTCCTTGGATTTACGGGACATGAAGAACATCCTTGAGGAAGCGGCTCTTTTCAGTGAGCTTGAACCACGTTGCTAAAACTCCTCGCAACATCGAAGAGGAAGAATTACCCATATTAAGTTTTCTACCTGTACAAGGGGTGTAGGTAGAGAACGCATCCTTGTCGGAAACAGGACATGTCGAGTGGCCCCGTGTCAATATACCACTCCCTTGGATTATCCACAAGGTTTGCCTCAAAAACCACCGCAGATAGATCCATATCGATCACTCTTGGATCATACCATCGTGCTCAACCACATTAGCATTAAGTCATCTATATTTTGGTTTTTTAGGAAGCCGACGGTCCTTAGCCATGTGGTTGGGCTTTCCACAATTGTGACAATTTCTGTAAATGGCTTTTTGTTTACGGGCTTCTTTCCTTGTAGTTGTTGTTATTGTCACGTTTTTCTTTTCTTGATGTTACTAGAATCGCCATGTTCTAGCAAATTCGCATTTGCATCAACAAACCCTTTTCAAACCTTGAATCTAATTTGCGATTACCTTCCTCAATTCGTAAACGCATAATTAGATCTTCAAGATTTATTTCTTTTCGCTTGTGCTTCAAATAATTTTTGAAGTCTTTCCATCCAGGTGGCAACTTTTCAATCATGCACGCCACTTGAAAGCTTCATCCAATTGCATTCATTCGCACGAAAATCGTGCATAATTAATTCAATTCTTGAGCTTGTTCCATGACAGTTCTAGAATCCACCATTTTGAAATCTAGAAACACTGCCAACCACGAACTTCTTGGAACCAAATACGTCCTCGATTCGGTACTTCTTTTCCAAAGAATCCCGAGCTCTTTGGAAGATTTCACTTCACTATACACATTGTATAGCGAGTCGATCCATTTAGGACGTAGTTGCGGCACGAAGTCACCCTGGCCCCAAGCATCAAAGCGTACGTTTTTCATTGTTGGTTTCATTTTCTTCCACCACCGTGGATCCTCCTTCGAGGAACTTAGCGAGGCTTAGCGTGGTCGATAAAAACAAAGATCTTGGATTGCCATCTTTTGAAATCAACACGAGAAAATTTTTACGGCTTCTCGGAAATGACGGGAGCGAGGAACATTCACCCTTGAAGTAGACGCCATCGTTTACGAAAACAAAAAATGTTTATCTTGCGTTGTTGAAAATTTCGTGTTTTATTTACGTAAATCGTATTACAACGAAACTTGTCTATTACGGAGAATGAAAATTTGCGGAAAAGGCCGAGGCGAGTTAACACTCTATCCGCAAGATAAACACGTCCCGTATAAGTCTTGTGAACAGGCGTGTTATCCCCAAAGATACAATGGCTTCGTCCTTGTAATAGCAAGATCGCAAATTACAAGGCACCTTTCGAATCAAATGTGCAAAACGAAAATACACTATGCAAGTACAAGAAAGAAAATGAGTATGAAAGTGTAAATCAACAACAACAATGACCACTATCTTTGAAACTTCCAAGTAGTGGGGTGAGTGGTGTTGTTCCATTATAAAAGCTGCAGCTTCGACTTTTAAGTTGCAACTTTATTTGTTTTTATTCTCCAAAAATAAAAAACAAATGTTTTCTCAGGTAAAACTAGGCCCGATCCGTCGGGACACGGACACGGACACGGACACGGACACGGGCTCGGGCTCGGCCCCTTTAGCCCACGCCGCGGCCGGCCCAGGCAGGGCGGCGCGCGCGTGTGGCCTTGCCCACCACACCTCACATGTGTATAGTTATTTCATCTTGCACACTCTTATACACCCACTTACTTATATATTGAATAAAATTAATATTTTATTCCCATGTGGATGGTGTCTTTTCACCTTCCCATCATCCATTATCCCATTTCAAAGTGACTATCTTGTGGATTTTATTTCTCACTCACCACTAAATGGTTTTGAGAAGTTAAATATACCACACTCATCTACTCGAAACGTAGAATTTTATTTTAATATTTAATTCCTCCAAAATTAAATAATTAGTCACAAAAAAAAATTGGTCAAAGTTAGGTATCAACCATTACTTCTCAAACCAATTTCCAACAAGTTCATCCACAATGTTTTGGTGATTTCATATCAAGTTTTTGTAATGTAATTATGATATTATTTGTAGGTCGTTATCATCTTGTACTCGTGACATTAATCAAATGCAATGAAATATAAAGTGGAATAAGATTGTGGATGTCATATGATCCATACATTTTATTATATGAGATGAACAAAGAATGAAATAATAGATAATTTTTGTGTGCTTTAATTTTGACTGCTTTCCTTGGCAAAATATAATGCATGGTATATATGAACATGGTCGGTATAATACCATTTAGATATGCAAAAACAATAATAAGTAATATATTTTCTCCACAAATTTCTAAAATCTATAGGCCATCAATATAATATATTTTCTCCACACCCATCATTAATATAAATTTAACTCATAAGCAAAAAGAAAAACACAGAAATATATGTATTTTCTCCAAAATTTTCTTAAATCTATAGGGGCATCATCAAATATGAAGACAATCTTTCGTATCAACTTCTCCTTATTCTGCATCTTTCTGATGTTCATCACAATAATCCATGGCGCAGAGGATACATCGGAGAAGGCGGCGGTGAGGAGGGTATTACAAGGGTCACAGCCGCCGAACTGCGACGAAAGTGCGGTAAGTCGATCCATGTTTTCGTACTCGTGGAGGTGCACGGCGAGTGCGTGTGGTTGTCGTCTGCGAGAATAAGTTATACAGAGATTAATCTAATAATTTTGGTATTGAAGAATAAATACTTGACATTTTGAATGGCTAGCTAGATAGCCGTTTATTAATAATAAGTCATTTTCCTAACACACACACACATATATATATATATATATATATATATATATATATATGTCACAAATAATTTACTACTATTCATCTTTTTTGTTTCTATTTCTTTATTCGGGTAGATTTGTTCCGCAACATGTGGTCATATACTCCGGTCAAAACGTGGGGCGTCACTGTTTTGCTTATTTCATTCTTGAGATATCCCACGTTGCGACTTTTTTTTTGACAGAAACATATCATTTTATTGATTATCAATATCAACATATAAGAGGTTCATAATACATAGGGGTGGGATAGTCCACACATTCGGACTAACATAAAAAAAAGAATTCTTTGCTAGAACATGTGCAACCATATTTCCTTATCGTCTAACAAAGTTAACCGGCAAGTCTGGCTCCCTATGCAAAAACATACGACATTCTTAATAGAGTCGTACTCCGAGTTACCACCATTGAATAGGGATAGCAATGGGTGGCTAGTATAAGATATTGTTAAAAATCGAAATCACAAAGGGCATGCTTTAATTAACGAAATCCACATAAAAGCATGCTTGAACCGATCTACCATGATAATCCGAGAAAGAGAAAAAACTAATCTGAATCGCGGAAGTGTACCTGAATCCATTAGGGTTTGTGAGAAATCTGGACCTGGTTTTGAGATCTGGTTTTGGCCTTCCCAGGACTAGCGATTCTCTTGAGAATTCTATATGTCACGATCTGTAGGAAACATATGTTTTATATCTTTTAAGAACCGTCGCCGGGGACCATAACCGTTTTGGATAAGTATTCCCTTTATTTTCTATTTGGTCCCTTAACAAATAGAAAATCTCATAATAGTATCTACACATTTAATCCCATAATAATTTGATACTCTTTTAATCCAAAATTAAAATCTTATTAGATCACTTTAATTGGATTAAACCATAAGACCGCTATGCACATTAATTAACATATGTAAATCCAAATTAAATATTTCCAACAATCTCCCACTTGGACTACATATGTTACCAAACAAATGTGCAATACCTTATGAGCTCAAACATTGCTGTCACATATAAGAGTATCCCTTAACAATCTCGTCCATTGATTGTACTAATACAGGACTAAAGAGGCTTTCACCACTTTATGCATGAATAAACACATCAATAATCATATATACCAAAGACAACCAAATGACATAGATCAATCATGGGTGCGTAGAATGGAAATTACATGTAATGTGATCTAACATGTCTATTTCAACTCTTCCACCTTATTCTTTAGTGAGATCAATCATAACCAAATTGAATGAGTGTAATAAATCAATACTTTATATCTCTATTGGAATTATCCAAATACACAAAATGTGTCCAAAGTAATGTAGCAATAAAATTACGAATCCCACTAAACGAAAAGTATCCTGAAATCAATACACCCATACGAGCGGTATGCTCGTGAAAGACCCTGGTGTTAATCCTTTAGTAAGCGGATCCACAATCATTGAGTCCGTCCCGATATGCTCTATAGTTATCGACCACTCTGTGCCTTTTCCCTCACAACCAGGAACTTTATGTCAATGTGCTTTGACTTAGTAGAGCTCATGTTATTATTATAATATAAAGATCAAGCGAGTTATTGTCACAATACAACTTTAATGGTCTTTCTATATTCCCAATAATGCGCCAATTGACAAAATTTTGCAGCCATATTTCATGATTGGATGCCCCATAACATGCTACAAATTCAGCTGCCATGGTAGAAGGTGCTACAAGTGTCTGCTTAGCACTTTTCCTTGAAATGGCTCCCCCAGCCAATAAGAAAATGTAGCCCGAAGTTGATCTCCTACTGTCTTGGCATCCCGCAAAATCAGAATCAGAATACCCTATGATCTCCGACTGATCTGATTTTCTGTATGTGAGCATGTAATCTTTTGTTCTCTCAAATACCTCATCACCCATTTGGTCGCTTTCCGTTGATCCATACCAGGATTAATTAAATATCCGCCAACATACCAACAACAAATGCTATATCGGGTCTTGTGCGGAGACTGAGCATACATTAGACTCCCAACAGCTGAAGCATAGGGAATCTTCTGCATTTCCTTAATTTCTAGATTTTCTTTAGGGCATTATTCGAGACTAAACTTGTCTCCCTTAGCTATACGGGTGTCTCTTGATTTGCAGTTTTGCATGCCAAATCTTTGCAACACTTTCTATATGTAGTTCTTTTGTGATAATCCAAGAATACCCCGAGAATGATCACGGTGTATCTGGATCCCTAGTACAAAAGAAGCTTCCCCAAGATCTTTCATCTCAAATTTCTTTGATAGAAATTTCTTGGTATCGTGTAGCAATCCTGAGTCATTAGTGGCAAACAGAATGTCATCCACATACAAGACCAGAAAAATACACTTACTCCTACTAAACTTGTGATACACACAATCATCAACAACATCAAAACCGAACGAGACAACTACTTGATGAAACTTGTGACACCACCGACTTAAGCTTGCTTGAGCCCATAGATGGATTTCTTTAATTTGCAAACCATAGACTTTGGGTCTCCAGACATAATGCTTTCTGGTTGCACCATATATATCGTCTCGTCAATGTCTCCATTGATAAATGCCGACTTTACATCCATCTGATGTAACTAAAGGTCAAAATGTGCAACTAATGCCATAATTATCCTGAAAGAGTCTTTCGTGAAAACCGGAGAGGAAGTCTCTTTAAAATCAATGCATTTTTTCCCTCTAGTGGACCTGCTTAATGGCACTAGTTCTTGAGGTTGTTGAATTTGTTCTTCCTGAACAGTTTCAACCTGAGTGGAGAGTTCTTCAACATTATCCTGTTGAAGTTCTTGATCTACTTCTCGGCTAATGACAGGAATAGAAACCTGAACATCATCAGAAGCAGTAGCAGGTATCGAGATCGACTCCTCCTCAAAGATAATGTCTCTAACCTTATTTCTCCCCCCAAACTCAACATCCTCAAAGAATACCGTATTTCCCGTCTAAAAAATAGACCTTCTAGTGGGATCATAAAACTTAAAACCCCTTGATTTATCTGAATATCCAATAAAGTAACTGCTAACTGTTTTGGAGTCCAATTTCTTTTCATTTGGCCTATAAGGCCTAGCCTCAGCTGGACATCCCCATATGTGAAAGTGGTTTAGACTCGGTTTTCGCCCAGTCCAAAGCTCAAACGGTGTTTAGCTTGTTTGCTTTAGTTGGTACCTGTTGAGAATATAAGTGCGAGTCTTTAGTGCATCTCCCGAGTGATTAAGTAAAGAGGAATGACTAATCATACTCCTTACCATATCATTTAGAGTCATGTTTCGTCTTTCAAAGAACACCATTCATGCTAGGCGTCCCCAAAGATGGTGTACGTGTGGGGGACGATTCCACATTCCTCTAGGAAGATAGCAAAAGGCCCTGGAAGTTGTTCTCTGAACCATCATATCTGCCGTATTACTCACCTCCACGGTCAGATCTGACAGCTTTAATTCTTTTCCTGAGTTGATTCTCAACTTCAGCCTTAAAAACCTTGAACATATCCATTGGCTCTGTTTTTTCATGAATTAGATATATGTACCCATATCGTGAGTAATCCGTCTATGAATGATACGAAATATTGTTGACCATTCCAAGAAGCCTTAGGAAATGGCCCACAAATGTCCGTATGTATCAATTCTAAGACGTCTGAAGTTCTGTTGGCACTTAATCTCTTTATTTTGGTCTGTTTTCCTTTAATACACTCAACACAAATATCAAGATCCGAAAAGTCAAGTGTATCCAAAATACCGTCTGACACAAGTCTCTCAATTCTGGATTTTGAGATATGACCTAAACGCTTGTGCCATAATTTAGCCGAATTTTCTTTATTTCATTTTTGCTTAGTATCTCTTGATTCAATATGCAGGGATTCATTATACCAATCAATAGTATCTAGCATATATAGATTGTCATAAGCACTTAATGAACCAAGTACCAACAATATTTGAATTAAATTAAAGATTAAACTGACAATTTCCTAATGAACAAGAAAAATCGTATTTGTCTAGTAAGGAAATAGAAACCAAATTCCGTCTAAACGAGGGTACAACAAAAGTGTCTTTCAAATCCAAAAAGAAACCAGTTCCTAATAACAATCTAAAAAATATCCTATTGCCTCCACTTCTACCGATTTGCCATCACCCACAAAGATGTATCTTTCACCATCAGTTGGCTTTCGGTAGCTCAGGCAACCCTGCATTGAAACACTTATGTGTGTAGTAGCACCAGAATCTAACCACCAAGTGTTTCTAGGTACTGAAGCTAAATTAACTTAAGAACAGACCAAAGCAAGAAATGTACCTTTCTTCACACGCCAAGCGCGATACTTGGTACAATCTTTCTTTTTGTGTCTAGGTTTGTTACAAAAGTAACAGCCATCCTGAGTTTCGCCTTTCTGTTTCTTTTGTGTTAGACCCTTATTATTAGCAGCTTTCTCAACATCATTTTTTCTTTTGCCCTTATCCTTGGAAGTACTGACCAACTGAGCAATCTCAGTTCTTTCTTGCTTCAACCTTTCTTCCTCTTGCACACAATATGAAATGAGCTCATTAAGAGTCCACTTCTCCCTTTGACAGTTATAACTGACCTTAAACTGACTGAATTATGCATGGAGCGATATTAGCACTAAATGCACGAGTAAATCCTCAGACACCTCGAGCTTCAGTGTCCTTATCTTTGAAGCAAGATGAGACATCTCCATGATGTACTCCCTCATGTTCCCCTTGCCCTTATACTTAAGTGAGATCAAGTTAGCCAAAAGTGTACTTGTCTCGGTCTTATCATTTTTAACAAAATGTTTTTCAATTTTTGCAAGGTATTCACTGGCCGTAGTAACTTCCTCAGAAGTTGTGCCTTGAAAGGCTTCTGGAATGCCGCGCTTAATGATCATCAGACTAACGCGATTTGAGCGTTCCCACTTCTCAAAGTTCCGCTTTTCCTCTGCAGAAACTTGCATCCGTAAGAGAAGGGGGTTGCTCAACCCTTAACGCATAGTCCGGATCCATGCAACCCAAAGTGATCGTAATATTTTCTTTCCAAACCTTGAAGTTTGACCCATTGAGCATGGGAATGTTGTTGGTGTTAGCGAAAATTGAAGTGCGGACATCATAGCTAAAGAGAGAACAAAACCAAAATTAATTGTCATGCTCACATTAAACCGAATAATCAATCATTAAGTTTAAATAAGTTGCTAACATCTCGAGGCACCTAACACAACATTAATATCAAGTCTTTGGACAAGAATATTAACTTGTAAGTGGCTACCTCTTGTAGTGATCAAACACGACAATAAATCCTGTCAAGCAATATTATCTTCCCGTGGGCCGACAAATTACTTACATGGATAACCTTATAATTGCCACGTATTTACCACCACGTGTTTATGCATTTCGGGCCAAGTGTTAACCTTCTTTTGGGCCGTCTAATACATACATGAATATACACAAACACAAACATCTAATATTCTTAATGAATAAATCTACACAAGAGAAGTCACTTTGGCGACTTCTTGTTTCAATAAATTCATTTTAAATATCGTATAAAATAAATTGGGACATGATATGCACCAAGCACACATGTATATTCCTTATTTATTTGGGTCAATGTAACATTCTACAAAAATCTATTGAGCCCAAAACCAAATCAATCCATTACGAGAAAAATTATCCATTAAACTCGTGAATTAGGCCAAGAGAAACATTTTATATAACAAAGGCCGAAAATACAAAGAAAATGACTAAAATGTCATCATTTTCTACAATTTAACCGCCTCGAAACGCGTCACAACAGCCAACCAAGAAACCAACATATTTGGCGGAATTTAACAATAGTAGCAACCAAAATTCACATATTAATCCATAACAAACTTTCAACAATTCTCAATTCAAGTAAAGAACAGAGAACATAAACAGCTTCAAGAAGCGTAATGAGTGTTCAAAGAAGAGCGCATTTAATCTCGAAAGTCAACCGAAACAGGGTAGTGATCATTTTTCTAGACCGAATACGTCCAATAATTTCATGAATAAACCGCAAATTTAGTCCGAGAAAATTCGACAAATAAAATCGGTGATCGACAACAAAAGTTATTTTCTCAATCCATTGAAATCGGAGAACCGCTCGTCAAAAAACCTTAATATTCAAGAAATTCGAAAAACCCTAACGACCCTCTAACGAAGAATCATCGAGAAATCACGTAATTCTTCACAAATCTCGAGAGAATCATGTGTAGAGTGGCTCGATACCACTTGTTAAAAATCAAAATCACAAAGGGCATGCTTTAATTCACGAAATTCACATAAATGCATGCTTGAACCGATCTACCATGATAATCCGAGAAAGAGAAGAAACTAATCTAAATCGCAGCGTGGCTCAATCCATTAGGGTTTGTGAGAAATTTGGATCTGGTTTTGAGATCTGGTTTTGGCCTTCCAGGATTTGCGGTTCTCTTGAGAATTCTATATGTCACGTTCTATGGGAAACATACGTTTTATATCTTTTAAGAACCGTCGGGGACCATAACCGTTTTTGATAAGTATTCCCTTTATTTTCTATTTGGTCCCTTAACAAATAGAAAATCTCATAATAGTATCTACACATTTAATCCCATAATAATTTCATACCATTTCAATCCAAAATTAAAACCTTATTAGATCACTTTAATTGGATTAAACCGTAAGATAGCTATGCACATTTAATTAACATATGTAAGTCCAAATTAAATATTTCCAACAGACACACCATCCATTTTTTTGAATTTCTCATTCCAAATACCATCTCTCGTATATACCATTCTTTATTTTGGATATATGGGATGACCATTTTTGTTATTTGGGATGATGATCCTCACTCCTAAATAGAGTCCCGAGATTTTCGTTTTGTATTTATAAATAAAAAGACTTGTAGAAATTAAAACAAATTACTTAAAACAACAAATAGTTAAAATACAAAATCTTGTACTCTTAAAAATACAAATCAAACACAAACAATGAAACACACAAAATTTGCAAATGCAAGTAGTTGGATTGACTATGTGGCTTATACTTTCATATATTGCAATCATAATCATTGTTCCTGTGACATCAAGATAAATAAATTGATTTTAGTATCAATTTAACTAATAAAATAGTCCAACATATACATTAGTAATAAAATATTTGGGGAACATGGACGTAAAATCTTATTTTATCTAATTGGGTGGGGAATTTTCGTTCCATTTTACTCGGGTACCCAAGGATGGTCCTGCGAGAATTTTGACATCCTTTCATCAAATAAAATATTACCTTTCATATATAATGAGCCTTGTATAATATTAATCAATCAGATTAGTCAAATTAGAGAATGATCCTATTTTCTTTAATCTCCAACGATCTAGTAAGAGAATTGATATGGTATCACTTCCTTCTTTCATTCTCTAAACTGGATATCAACAATTGAGCTGGGTCATGCCTGCAATACAACAAGTTGTTAGGGCGCCGAAATTTTCCCGGTGAAAACCCTCCGCTCAAGTCAGACTAAAGAGACTTAGAGAGATCGGATTTCGCAAGGCTTAGAGAATTATAATGAATCACCTACCATGAAAATGACGTTTTGAGGTATTTATCAGATTAAAAAATGGGGTAATAATCCGGTGTACACGTTATGTTTGGATAGACCATATAAACCTATTAGGCCAACAAAAGAAATGTCTTACTGGACTTTTATTTTAAGTTTTTGGCCCTTTTTTGTAGAGGTTATATTATAGTTGGACTATAATTGGATTTAGCCCATCAATAATCGAAATCATGTAATTTGATCAAAGTAAGACTTTTCTTTCACAAAGTGGAATAAAAAATGGAAGATCAAATTTAGGCCATCTCCAACCATAATTCTATTTTAGTGCAACTTTTGCATTCAATTAGTGCAATTTCTGCACCAAACCTAAAATTCATTTCCCAACCATTCTACTTCAAATTTTGCACTAAAAGGAATACTCTTTAAAATTTCCTTAATATTTCAATACAAATATTTTTTTGGATAATTTCAATACAAAATTGTATATACGTATTTAGTCAATTGCAAAATATATTTTATTACTTTATTCAATACGTGCTATATTAAATAATATGCTATAAATTAATTAATTAATAGCAAGATATAAGTAGAGAACTAAAAATCCTGTCAAGAAAAAGTAGAGAATTAAAAATGTGGCATTCAACTTAATTGTTTTGTAATTAAATTTTAAAACTTACAATACAAAATTAATTTTAATAATATTCAAATTTATATTAAAAATAAAATTATAAATTATTAAAATTATTTATAAAGATTTTATATACAGTTAGAATAATAAATGATTTACATTTTTTGACCCATTTTAATACACTGAAATTATTTCATTAATTTAGAACACAAAAAAAGGAAAAAACAAAAAGAAAATACATTTAGCACTAGGCTACAGTTGTGCGCCATTCCTGGCGCACTACTATTCATTGGCACCATAATAGCGTCTCCCTTTGCTCATGATTGGAGTGATGTTTTCCACCAAATTGAAGTTGACGCGGGGTTTGACGCGACCTTTGGAGATGGCCTTATATCACAACATCTTATTTTCAAAGAGAAAATAAGAAAGCAATATTTTTTTAAAAAGAATTAATTATAAACAACTGGTCAAAAAAATTGACCACTACAACGATTTTTTTAATTGGGAAGATTTAATAATCAATCACCTCGTCTTTATTAAATGAACAATTTGTGGCAAAACCTTGGAATTTCAAAGCGGGATGCATATTTAGGAGAGAAATGAATTCATCCACATTTTGTGGCAAAACATTTTGTTCAATATTATTAAAAAGCAAAGAGGAAACAAATAGTGTTAAACTGACTAAAACTATATATAATGATTTGAAAACAGCCCATAGTCTATGTTTGATATTTCATTAACATACATGTAAGTCTTGTACGATGAATTGAAACGAAATATATATGGTAAAAAATCTCGTGAAACACTGTAAAATTAAAGACCCTTGACTTTTTTTTTTCAATAAGTAACGAAATATATATAAAAAGAAGAAAAGAGTTGACACTGCTCACAAGTCGAACAACTAGCTCAACAATGGAGGGACTTTATGAAACATAGGGGTGACAATTTGAGTCGTGCTCTTGTTCGCAGGTTGTGTTGAAACATGATAATTACACAAATTTGATTAACATGAATACGCCCGTTTCATTATTCAGGTTAGATTGGTCAACCGAACACGACCACTTTAATGTTGAGCGCATCAGAGGCATATCGCTATCCGAGATTTGGTGTCATTTATTTTTTGTCATCATCTTGTTGGTGTGATTTATCCGATATTTCGGATAAATCAAATCTCGAATCTCAAGACCCCTCCATTGCACCAACATCTAATACACGGGTAACTCGAACACGATCCGAAATGACCTGTATATCTTTTAGCCTTGAATAAACTATCTATTTATTATGATAAAATGAGGATTTTGGGTTAATTATATATAGGATATTAAAAATATAAAGAATTACAATTAAAATGTGCAAATCGTAGTTTGGCTTGATAATAGGCTTATCAAAAAATATCCAAGAACGTGGACAAACTCCAAATAAGTTGTACTCCTATAATATGATAAAATTTAAATAAAAAAACACAATTAAGGTTTAAGAGAAAACACAAACTTATGATGCAAATATCAATGAAAAGACATTAATTAACTCACCAAATACCAAAGTAGAATTGATTAGAATTTTCTTCTTCAAACGGGTTAATAATCTACAATTCAATATGATATTGATTAGTGTTAGAGTTGACATATTGAGTCAAAATTCTAATAATTGTAAATTGTTTTTATCTTATTATTTTGCCTATTTCTAGAACAAAATATACTAATAATTTTGCAGGCCCATTTCGTGGAATTGAGATACAGATCGGTCAATTTGGGAGTTGAGAGATAATAGGAATTAAGTCCTACTTTCAAGGAACCACCATCCCTCAATCTCCCCACTAACCCCTTAACTTGGAAGTTGGTTTCGTGGCCTATTTTGTAGGGGTATGGCTGATCTATAAAGGGCAAGGAGACTGCAGGGTTTTTCTGTGTGGATTCGAGCATGAAAATCGAGAAAATTAAAGAGCCACCATTTTATACAAGAAGTAAGAGGAAGGTGCCTAGTGTGTTTGATGGTGTTGGCAACACCTTTTGCAACACCTTCCTTCAACGTTTTTTCTTCTTGTTGATATTTTTGAGAGACAAATTGTTCCTCGGATAGGTTCAATTGTTCTCTTACTCCGACGGATTCGAGCAAAAGATCGAGTTTTTCACGGAAGAGTCAAAGTTTTTCACAAGAAGAGGAGAGGTGCCCAGTGTGTTCAATAGGTGTTGACATCACCTTTTACAACACCTCTTGAGAGTTGTTTCTTCTTGGTAGTTTTGAGAGACGATCTGTGATCTGGGATAGGTTATAATTGTTCTCTCCTCCTCGTTTATGGTAGAAGGTTGAGTTGAAAGACCAAGTACAATAGGGAAGTCTTTGTTTTGTTCTTTATTTTGTGTAATCAACTTTCTACTTCATTGTTTTTGCCTTAGTGGCGGGGCACAAGTATTTTTATACTTGTGCAAATTTTTATATCCTGTGTTCAATCTTATTTTTATGCTTTGTTTATTTTTCTTAATTGATAAAATAAACAAAGAATTTAAAAACACAAGTTTCTCGCTAGGTGACACCTAGAGGTGTTGCCAACACTCGCACAACACTCACTTTGCAAACTTAAAGAATTCACCCCTAAGTCCTAACAATTAGAATTGTCTATGTGGGACTCATGGGATCTTTTTATGCGCTAGCTTGAATATTAATTCTTGTAAGCCTAATAATAATAATAATGAATTTAAATATAAAAAAAGAAAATTACATCTTTACCCCACAACATAAGCTCTCTAGCTTTTTAATCATGACTGGGAACATGTACAAAACTTGTCCGCATTTTCTTCTAGTTGATTTCTTTTATTCTTGCATTTTCAAGCTTGAAGGGTGATTTTGGAAAATCTCTTGAAGATGTAATTTTCTCTTTCTTTGCACATTTAGTTTTCCTTTTTTATTCTTTGTCTTGTTGTAACGATTCCATTTAGGAGGAAGGAAGGTGCTTGGGAAGTGGGAGGAGATTTTGAGCCTTTGGGAAGTGAGAGAAGTCTTGGAGTGCTTGGGATCCCATGGAAAAAAATTGAGAGTAAGGTTGAGGGAGGCTCCTAGATGGAGGAGTGAAGAAGAAGCCCGGGAGGGAGTTCTCGACGATACATCCAATCGAGAGTGGGGCTTCCTGGATCCCCTAGGCATACAAAGCGAGCGCCCAACCTTTCTTGGTCAAGTGCGGGTGTTCTCCAAATCGAGAGCCCTCTAGGACACGTGGGTGGGTGTGCCCTCTCGTCCCTAGTCGAGAGCGACGAGGGTAGTCCAGGCACACGGCCGAGCTCGCCCCCATGGGTTCATCCAGGATCTCGTACTCCATCCGGGAACTTGTTGCAAATCATGTTCCATTGCTCGTGTGGTAATGGCGTGAAAGTATTCAACATAGTGGGAAGTCTTTGGCGACTTTACGATCTTTGTGGCCTCGTCTTCCGGAATGTTAGGGTCTCCGAGTTCCTCGTAGTTTTGATGCTTGATTTGAGCCTTCTTCAAAGATTGATTCTCGCTTCGCTCACGACTCAGAAGGATAAATATATCCCCATTCCGGGGTTTATGGAGACTTTGCCCAATTCTAAATGGGGAGAGAGGTTAAAAAATTTAGTGTGGATTCTCAGGGGTGATGAGCCTCCCAAGGCTAGACATAAACATAGACCTCTTCCAAGTGACCGAGTTATGGACCCGGTGGTGTTGGAGAGTATTGTAGACTCTTGGTGCCTCGGATCTTGAGGAAACATCTCATTCTATCTTTTGATATTGTGTTGATTGCTCCTTACTCCGACTGCAGGGCTTGCTCACCCTCCTAAGGGGTGTTTCACTCTTTATCTTTCGTGTTTGACTAATGGCTTCACCCTTCCTCCGCACCCGTTTCATGTTGAGATATTGCAATCGGTTGGCCTTTGTGTGGGTCAAATTACCCCAACTCGTATGTTCATATGGAGGGATATTGAAATGCCATGAAGTAACTTGGGCTTCCCGTCGGTCAAGTGCGGATGGTTTTTATTCGTTGGTCTTTATGAGAAGGGCCCGAGAGAAGGGTTTCTTTCATTTTCCCCGGGCTTATTGTAAGATTTTGGAAGGCATTGCCTCTTCGTAGGGGCATGTAGAAGTCCAAATTTTCTATGTTGAGAGGGCTTATTGGGGCCTTCCCGAGTTGGAGTTTTACTCCTCTTTTCTCCCACGGTTCTCTAAGTCTCGCCACCGCTTTAAAAATGTGTTGGGAGGCATATTTGTTTGTTCATCAGTTTGATGTTCGGGAGCATTGGGTTTTAGTCCTTTCATTGATTCTTCATGCTCTTTGTATATGTTGTATTGATATTGTATATTTTTCCTTGACAGAAGGGACAGTTTCACCCCAAAAGTTGCTATCATACGCCTAAAGGAGGAAAAAGGTTTCTTCCCCGTGTCTTTGAGAAGGGATCGAGTTAAGCCCCTGGCCTGTGGGAGGGGAGGCACACATCTCATCGCGCAAGTCCGATGGGTATAGGCCTTCGGGTGCAGGGGCGAGATCGCTGGGGGTGGATGCTTCCTCAAGACCGCCCTTGCTCTTTCCGGTGGGAGGAGGCCCCATGGGAACCTTCGATGGCTCTTTCCGAGATAGCGCCTGCTAGTAGCTTCTTTGGTCATGGTATTTTCGGTTTGGATGGTACACAGGATGATGGGACCTTTCCAACCCCACTTTTTGGATAGTGCCGCCGAAGAGATGCGTTGAGGGTATGACCTCTCGCTTTTCTCTTTATATCCTTGCATGTTTATTTCTTTCTATTGTTTATGTATGTTTACGTGTTTTTATTATAGCTTATCAATGCTACTAGTCTTGCCCGTCGTAAGGGCGTGTTTTAGGAGGAGGAGGTTCGCCGTCGAAGACGGAGCTTAGGGAGTTGAAAAAGCAAGTGGTTGACCTTCGAAAGAAAAGTGGTGGTTCCAAGGGGCAATATGATCAAGAGCTGCTCACCGGGAAGAGTTCTTGAAATCTTCCCACGGAGTCCAGCTTTCTTCGACTACCGCGATGCCATTTTGGATGATTCTTCCTCATACTTTATGCGAGGATTCTCCACAACCAGGAGTTCTCACGGAGAGCGGGAAGGTTTCTAGGAGGTTATTGCGCTGCCGACTCGGGCATTCCCGACGAGGAGGAAGGTGAGATTGAGCTTTGCGTGATATTCTAGATGATGCCACCAAGCGAGGATGACAATCCGATTGATGTGGGAGGGCCTGGTCTTGAGCTTTCCTCGTTTTTAGTGACTTCTTTATGTTTTCTTCCGCCACCGTTTAAGGCCCGATATGATTTGCCTCACTTGTTTAGTGCATGCTTTTGAACATTTAGACTCGTGTTTACTTTTCCGACTTTTGGAATACTTTACGCCTTGCAGGTGAGTTGGTAACTATTGGACATTTTTGGTCCATTTTCCTTTGCATCTTGGCTAAATATTATATTTTTGTATTTTTCGTTTTTGGCAAAGTTGTTTATGAAGGTATTGCATTGCTATCCTTTTTGAAAGTTTACTTGGGAGGGGGCCACAAATAGCAAAGTGCTATCTCTTTGAGGGCATTCCCGGGAGCCCGGGTAGCGGTGTTACCTCTCTCAATGCTTTAGTGGGAGCCCCGGGTAGCTATGCTACCTCTCAAGGCATTATTGAGGGGCCCTAAATAGTGCAATGATATCTCACTTAAGACTTCCCTTGGGAGCCCCGAGTAGTGATGCTACCTCTTTGAAGGAATTATTGAGGGCTCTCAAATCAAATAGCGCAATGTTATCTCGCTTAAGGGTTTCTTCGCCAAAAATATTTGAATCATACAACCGCAAGTGTACAAAGTGTAGTTTATAGAATAATGGCAAGCAAGGTCGTATCCTCAAGGATTGATATGTGAAACACTTAGTTATAATAACACCGCATTCCAATTGTATTGAAGCGATCGAATATCAAATTTATAATAAAAATAAAAATAACAATAAAAAGAAATAAATTTGCGAAACCCACAAGTATTTTCAACAACTACATGAGCAACCTTGAGTACATAATCTCAACATGTTTCTTCAATATTAAATTCAACTAAAGTTTCAATAACCAATTAATGCAATTCTATGGGATCAATTTCTAAAATAGTTTATTCCCCCTCCCGGGTGGCACATAAACAGTAGATTAATAATAATTGAGGTCTCCCGATCCATCACAACTATTATTAACTCTCAAAAGATCTTTGAATTGAAATACTCCCCACAAATAGAAATAGTCTCCCGATACATTACCTGTTTATGTCTGAATTCGATTTTCGTCTCGTTAGAACTCACCTCCCGGACATGGACTAACAAGTATGACATGCAAATTATTGATCAAATAGTCGATAATTAAGAATAGGCACTTTAATTCACAAAATAGAACATATGAATCAATTAATCAATATTTAATATGAATCCACAATTTTGATTATGCCCCTAAGATCCGAAAAATTAGCCAAACATTGATTACAAATTCATAGATAAATTCAAATCAATATTATGACATTGTTTAAGCATAGACAAGAGATCTAGACATAGAAAAGAAAACTCCTCCTTGTCGATGGATTCCTCCTAAGCCTTCAAGCTCTTGTGCTCTCGTAGATGCAAAAAGCCTTGTGGTGTTCTTCGTGACCTAACCCCTCTCTCGAAAGACCTTCGGTCTTGTGTTCCCGTAATTTGATGTGTTTTCTGTGGTATGAAGTGATTGATTTTTCGTGCAAGCCTTGGGGTCCATTTTATAGATGCTTGGAGAGATCACTTGTAGAGTTGAACGGAAAAAAACTTTAAAAAATGCGTCTGCAGAGTCCCACACAGCTTGACGTGTAGCCTCACACGGCCGTTTGGGTTTTATGTTGCCCAATATCACACGCCCGTGTGGCCTCCACACGGTCCGGCCATGCGGCTTGGTCCCGTCCCCTGTTTCTTCCCTTTTTCACATGGTTGTGTCACTTTTCACATGGCCATGTGGCTTCACATGGTCCCTTCGTGTGACATGTTCTTGTCCATTTTCTTCATCCTTTTGATCTTCTCTTCGTAATTGTCAATTATATCCGGCCTTCCAACTGATATTTCTTCGTTTCAAGCTCCATTTCCCGTAAAAAGTTACAAGAATATGCAGTATGATGCCCTTCTAAGGAAACCAAGTAAAAACACATTAAATATGCGTGCAAATGCATCAAATATATATAATATTAAGCACCAAAATATACGTGTATTTTACACGCATAAATTTCCTCAGAGCCCTATGCAAAGGATGCTACCTTTCAGAAAGCATTGTTGAGTGCCCCCGGATAGCGCAATGCTATCTCGCTTAAGGCTTCTCTCGGGAGCCCGGGTAGCGATGCTACCTCTATAAAGGCCTTCTCCCATATCTTTGTGCCTTGAATGTTTGCCAATTAGCTTTAGAGGGTTCTTGTTGATAAGTGATTAGTCATCATCCATGTAGATGTGTTGCAGATATTTGAATAGAAAATGCGAACTTTTATTCATATTTCAATTGTCATGAAAAAGGGAAATAGCTAGATACTCGGCTTTCAGGCCAAAAAAATAAACTAAGTAGTCTGGCATCTTAAGAGACACTAAATAGAGAATGCATTAATGAAATACTAAATCCCCCCGAAAGGGGACCAAGCTCGTTGAAGGCAGGAATGTGGGGGAGTTCTAATATTCCCTTATTGTTGGACTTGGTTGCCATCTCCTCCGTCGGGTTTGATTTTGTTAGTTCGGCTATGTAGCATTCACGGGCCATCCTGATGTCTCATTTCGCTACTCCTGCACCCATCTCTGTTGGGAACTTCAATATGAGGTGGATTGTGGAGGCAATAGCCTGGAAGTGATTTAAGCTCGATTGTCTGAGGATTGCATTGTATGCTGATAGGGCGTCCACCATGAGGAACTTAACCATCTTGGTTACTTATTGGGGAGAGCCCGCTCCAAAGATCAAGAGTAGGCTTATCTCTCCTACTGTTTTGATTACTTGCCCCGTGAAGCCAATGAGAAAGGTGGAGATTTGGGACATTTGGGACATATCAATCTGTAACTTCTCGAATGCTCCCAAGAAGATGACATCCCGTGTCTATGAGTATTCTCCTAATCGGGAAGTTGAATATTGTGGCAGAGATAACTATAGCGTCCGAACTCATTTGAGTGTCGGCCACATGGTCTTGCACCCAAGACAATAGAAGCACTACTATTCTTCACCTACATCAATCTCATTTTAGACTCCGCTCCCGCACCGATGTCTTGATGTTCTCTTTTGTGAGTCCTGGGTGCACTTCTCGCCCTTCTCGCTTTGTGTCCCCACGAAATAAAATTAATCGCTTCTAGGAAATTCAAGTCTCACTTTTTGTCCGACACTGGTTCGGATGATGCCGAGGTGCGGGTGAGTCACACTCATGTGGTCCAGATCCTTGCGCAGCTTGTCCGATCTATGTATTCTTTCGTAGCCTCTTTGGATCAATTTTTCGATCTCCCTTTTAGTTGTAAGCATTTTTCCGTAGTGTGCCCTTTGTCACAAAGGGAAACGAATATTGGTTGGATTGAGCCCGTTCGGCGTTGTCCGTCATCTTTTAGAAGGCTCTATGATCCTCTTGCCTTTGAGCCGCGTACATTACTTCAACTAGAGGTGCGTTCAACGAGTGTATTTGCATTCGAATTCCCTTTTACTTGACTCCCTTTTGTTGCCATCCTTAGACTTGTTTTTCCTTCTTCCCTTATCTTTCTTTTTGGCCTCGTTAGGCCTGGTGGCTTCCTCCACTCAAATATGCTTCTCGGCCCGATCAAGGAACTCTTCCAAAGATATAGGGGTTTGCCCGCTATTGACTCCTTAAATCTTTCTTTGCGAGGTTTTGTTGCATAATCTCCTATAGAGTTTCGTGTTGCACTTGGGAAACTTCATTGACCCCTTCCATGAAGCATTTCATATAATTTATTAGTGCTCTTCTTCCTTATGCTTGATTTAAAAAGATGGGAGATAGTCTTCGAACCTCCTATTAATTGAGAATTGATGCATAAGGTTATCAATGAGCTTGTCCATCCCGCCAATAGATCCGATCGGGTCTTTGGTTGAGCAAAGAAAGAGCTCGTTTGATTAGAGTAGTTTTGAAGATTTTGTAATAGGCTGTGTTCGTCACATCGTATAAGTTGATCTTAGCGTAAAACTTGTCTAAGTGTTCTTGTGGATCTCCCGCTCCATCATACTCTAAGAGATTGGAACACGGCCGAAGAGACTTCTTCTTATCATGGCGGTCACTCGAGAGTTGGCTTGCTAACGTGGGGAGCTCTTGACTCTCCCGCTTGAGTGTGATCGAGCCCCCTGTGGAGCATTCCGCTTGCCGCTACTCCTCCTTTTTCTCATTCGTCTTCCCCTAGTCCAGTGTTATCATTCTCGCCTACTCCTCCCGCGATCTCTTCATTGTTGTCCGCCGAAGGGGTGCAATGTGGAGGTATTCTAGTTGCAGTTGCTTGTTCCCGCACTTGCCTCGGCCGCGTTCTAGGAAGTCTCTTCCAATAAAGCTTGTAAAACTTCTCGAGTCAAATGGAATTCCTCCCCCGCGGGAGGATGGGGAGACGAGTTGCATTCTGGTCCTCGAGGGGGTCTTGCTCCTTGTGCTCTACCTTTTGCATTCCAGGAGTTAGTCAACAACGCCTAGGATCATGTTTGCATTCTCGTGTCTTGACCTTGTTTCCACATACGACACCAAAATTATGTTGCAAAATACTTACAAACTCACTCCGAATTAAAATTTCGGTTAGGGGATCTAACTCCACTTCCCCGAATACTCCAAGAGGAGGAACCACCTACAATATGCAAACAGGGTTAGAAGGGCCCTGGGGTTTTCCTGGGAAAGACGCTCCGTGCTTAAGTCAACAATGTATAGAAAATAATCCAGAGCAAAAAACTAATTAGCAAGTGAATGTACTCAATGAAAAATTAACTAATGAGAGGCTATATATACTAAGACATTAAGTTATATGGGTCTGTTAAGGCTATGTGGGCTTCATGGGCTAGCCAATAATAATAATAATAATAATAATAATAATAATAATAATAATAATAATAATAATAATAATAATAAAGAAATTAATTAAAAAAAAGGGAAATTAAACTTTTACCCCACAACAACATGATTATATATAATATATCTGGTCGGTCGAAAATTATCCATTGTCTAATAAAACCAAACTGCAATCCGCGATTGACTTGAAACCCGCAAAACCATCATAGAAAATGAGGCCGAAAGGGTTTTTCTCGCGTATTCTCTCCGACGCTCAAGTCCGGATCACTCTGAGAGAAAGATATGAAAAATGGAATAGTATGAAAGTGTGTATAAATAGTCTAACCCGAGGCATACCTTTTTGTGAGCTATTTATAGATTGGAAATTAGGATTTCGTGCCCAACAAGCCGTACTAAAACCCTAGCTTATCCCTCTATTGGATTGGATTTATCATTCCTTGTGGATTACACCTCTTTCGTGCTCAACAGTTCGGGAGGCCCTTAGCTTTATTTGTCACAAGACCCAACCCATTCATTAGTTTGGGTCCACTTAAATTCGATGCTCATAAATTATGAAGTCAACCATCGGGTCAATAGCTCGGTTCCTTTCAAGCCTAGTTATTGAGCCCAATTACTAAAAACCTATTTAAGTTCCAAAACCAAGAGATTGGCCCAATATCCCACAAGTCTCTTCATTGAAAGGCCCGAGATTGGCCCAAATATTAGTAGATCGGTCCAAACATCTAAATCTAACTCTCACTAGTCCTTCATCTGAGCTCCGGATGGGTCTTACAGGTCGGGCCCGCCTTACTTTATTATGAGTGATTCATCAAGTCTTACATGTAGCTCGGTCATGAAACCTACAGCTAGCCCATATGAGCCTCCATTTAGACAAAAGTCCACCGATTTGACTCATTTAGACAGGTTAATCCAAATTGGTCTCCATCAATATCCTTAAAAATGTATTTATGTACAATGATTCGACTCGACTAGTTCAAATGTCCATGAGATGAAAATTTGAACTAGTTATTATAGATGGAAGGGTCAAGCAATGAAATGGAATTTTTTATATGCTAGTTAATTGTCCGGTTGCTTTCAATCCTTTGTTTAAATTTTAAGTCAACGACCAATTTTCTGCAACATGATTACCAAAAAAAGAGAAAATGGTTCTTTTTACCCAATTGGGTTTAACCAAAAACTTTATTAACCAATTTTCATAAAGACAATTTTTTTACCCACTTTTACAATGAAAAATAAAAATGCCCTCAACTCTCTCTTTTCTTGGTTTAAAGTAAAACAACTTCTCTACCTCACTTATTTTCCTCTTTTATTCCTCCCTTCTTCCTCTTTTCTTCCTTCCACAAATTATAATTTAGCTAAAACCCTAGTTTTTATTTTATTTTTGAAGATACAATAAACGATTGGAAGAGGGGTCTAAGTCATTTTAAACCAAAGTAATGTATTACTTTCTCGCAAATATTTATGTATAAAGATTAAAAATTCGTTTGATTTTCGTAACTAGAAAAAAACAGATCTGCGCAAAGTTTAATGGCATGATCGGGCTCGCATACATGGCCCGATCGTGCCCCTGAGATTTAACGGCATGATCATGCCTACGGAAAAGTGAGGGGCACGATCGTGCCACAAGATAATAGGGCACAATCATGCCATCCTGAAATTCAACAAGACACGATCGCGCCATATTAGATCACGACAACAAACAAAAAAAAAAAAAACACAAGCTAAACCCTGATTCACACAAAACTTCATAATTTACAATAATACCCACAATATAAACGCCCACAAGAACAAGAATCTACATACACACAACAAGAATAAGATAATCAACACAAAAATCCACAAGAAGTGTTCAACACAAAAATCCACAACCCAAGAATCAAGGGCACGCTCGTGCCTCTGCCCCTTGATATAACAGGGGTATGATCGTGCCCGTCCCCTTGATATTTCAGGGGGCACGATCGTGCCTATACCTTTGGGGCATGATCTTGCCCGTCAGGTTTTCAGCCCATTAGTAAGAGTACTTTAGTTATTGTGGGTAGAAAATTATTTTTTTATAAAATTAGGTAAAAAAATTGTTCTACTATCTATAGTGGCTAGAAAACAAAAAAAAAAAAATCCCTTAACAAAATTACCTTCGAATTTTCTGGATATGCAAAATCCCTCTTTTTAGCATGGATATGCAAAATCTTGAATATATCTGACACGGTTAATTTCCTTTATGACAAAGATAATAATTTTAAAAATATTTCCTAACATAATCCCCTAAATCAGGGATCCAATTATCATCTTCATATCTATATAATTCACACATTTAACAATTTATCTTAAACAAGCAGGCCATCCAAAATGAAGCCTAATAACATTTTCATCTGCATTTCACTAATCTCCTTTTTATTATTTTCACCACAAATATCAAAGCGGCGGCGGTGGCTGAGGCCGGGGATGTAATCATCAAGCCACCACCACCGCAGCCGCCCAACTGCTATGGGAAGTGCAAAGGATGCACACCGTGCAAGAGTATTCAACTGAGAGGGCCACCGTTCCCCGGCAACAACTTTCCAACATATACTTGGTGGTGCAAATGTAATTTTTCACTTTACAAGCCTAATAATTAATTGAGGTTAGGGAGTATCCTGTATCCCTCTAAATAAAAGGCTAGCTTGTGGAGAAAAATGTTTGCCCAATTGCCCATCCTTTTTTGGTCACAACCAACTGCGATTGTAATTGCACGCATTTGGCCAAACTTGTTTTTGCTAATTGAAAGAAATACTTATATCCTTTTTTTTTATTTGTTGATGTTTTGTATTGCGTTGTATTAAGTATTGCCATGTGTACAATTTATAAATAATATCTTTTTCCATGAGTAACATAGAAAAAGGGTCCCAATCTCATGGCCCACTTTTTAATTTCCCTTCCTATTCCAGTGTATTGGATAAACGTGTACATTTTTATGACATTCACATTATCTTTTACATGTGGTATTCATCCAATATAGTGAAATAAGAATGTGAGATAGGAAACAATCCCATAGAAATTGAAACAATTTGCAATAAAACATGCTTTTTTTATACCAATTATGGATCTTCTATTCGATCCATTATATATTTCATCTTCTATTTTAGTACAATACATTAATTACAATAACATCATTTTTTATATATTTCATCTATTTTAGTACAATACATTAATCACAATAACATCATTTTTTTTTATATATTTCATCTTCTATTTTAGTACAATACATTAATTACAATAACATCATTTTTTTACAACATAACAACAACATTTTAATTTGTACATATGGATCCATACAATTTATTATATGAGACGAACAAAGAATGAACGCTAGACATTGAGTGCTTTTGACCGCTTACCTTCGGGAAATGCATGGCATGGACTTGGATGGTCTAATCCCATTTTGATATGCAAGAATACTAATGTTGCATTTGGATTGAAGGTTTTGGATTTGTGTCGGCACATGCATACCCTACTTTTGTGGGTTGGTTACGTCATTAAAATTAATTGATTTATAAAATTATTTAAACAAGTTCAATGAATTTGTTATTAAAGAATTTAAAATTAATCCGTATATTCGAGCCCATCAATCCAAATGAAGTCAAATCAATTTACTCATTTTTTTTTTCTTCAGGAGTGTATCTCAACTACAGAGTTTTGTGCAAGTGGGCAGTGTATGAGATTTTTATTCAAATTCATTCTTTTTTTTAGATATATAGTTGGGGTAGGCTTGACTCTAATGCTAGTTTACCAAAGGCAATAGACGTGGATGGGTCTTAGTTTAGGCTAAGTTTTGCTATTGTTTAAACTTTAAAGAATACGTAGGAGATAAGATTAGGCTACCAACTCAACAGTTAGCCTTCCATTTCCCAACTTCCAACTTTCTTCTCTAAGCCAATTTCATGAAACCAAAAATAAAAAATAAAAAACAAAAAATAAAACAATTTCTTAAAGTTGACAGAACTCTTTACCTTAGACTAAATAATGGCTTTGACTAATATGCCCTTCAGTGTATATTTGGCTGACATGACCACATGTCCCACGTACCTTCATTACATTTGAAGCCTGATGAATAAGTATATATACATCGTACCCATATCCTTAAATATTCAAAATATATCGTATTTTCATACTCGTGATCGTGATCGTATCCATATCTCGTATCCGTATCGATCTTTCATTGATGAAACTTTTTTAATGACTTTCTTTCAATATTTACATTTCATATTTTTAATGATTGTGATGTTATGCTACTAGTTTCATAAAAAAATATAAATTATACTTTTTATAACATCCAATAAATTTCACTAAAATCCACACAATTCCATAGTATAAAATTCTCTTAAAATCTATAAAATTCCATAACTTAAAAAACCCTTAAAAATCCATGTTGGGGACACCCTCCTTAAATTGTTCAATTGGAAGCAGGGTCAAAACCGACACGCCGACTATCCCTAACATAATTATTTTTTCCCTACTCAATACATACAAATTTTCTTGAAGCAAATTTTTGTGCCTATATGCTTAACGTTTCCCATAATTTGGGGTGTGCCCCTGACTGGACCGGGAGCACCCCCTTGCATATCCTCTCCGATTAAAAGGTCGGTAATTCAAATTTCTTAGGTTGCATATTAGAAATGTTATGTGTGTCCTTGACTCGTTGCCCAGACGTATCTCAACAAGCCGAGTATCCGACATGAAATCAAATCGGCTGGCATACCCGGATTCTATAATTACCTAGTGGATGGATATATCGTGGCGAAGAGCTATCCACTCCGAAGAATAGTCGACGAGCTTTATATACCTGGTTATCAAATATAAAAAAAAAAGAATCAAATAAAAATAGATAAATAATTTAAAATTTTAAGTTGGACAAACAAACATCAAATACGAAATTTGGTAAAGTCTAGAATTGTGACATCAATTATTAAGTACACGAATAGGGCATGTGAACCATGCAAGGCCGCCCTTCTATATAAGACCCAAAGGTGGTGTGGTAGCTTCAACCTCATTATCCCTTAATTGACTCTCTTCTTGCTTTGATACAAAGCTAGAAATTGCTTACCAACGCAAAGATTATGAGCTATTTTCTCGGACAAAACAATTTCGTAAACATGATTCTATTCGTATTCATCGTCCTTGTTTTCCTGGAAAGCCCAACGATTATTGCCACGGGAAAATTCAATATTTTGGCTGAATTTTCCGGCAGGGAAGAGTTGGTGCAGTGGGCTGGTTATGGTGAAGAGAAGCTCTCCACCGTTGAAATCGGTGGTAGACTTCTCTGCCATGGCGGTGGTGCAAGACACAAAAGTACAGCTTCCATCCATCCTTATCCAGTCTCAGGTAATTATATATTGTCATGATTTTTCCCAGCTTGTTGCCTTTTTCAGTACTGTTATATTTTTGCTAATTCTTGTTCATCGGCAAAATTCCATCGTCGTGCATGATAATTAGGGGTAGCAATTCGGGTCTCGAGTCATGTTCGTGTTTAGTTTCAAATCAATTTCGGGTTATGTTCAAAATACGTCAAAATTAAATAAAATCTAAGATATCATGTTTTAAGAGAAATTGGTAATATCGTGTCAAATACGTGTTAGCCGTTTTCGTGTTTGGGTTCGAGTTTCTCTCATTAACTTCAGGACGGGTTCATGTCGGGTTATCATGCCGTATCAGGGATTGTCACCCCTAATTTATAATCGCGTTTGGGTCAAATTAACTATGCTGGTTCGGGAATTCTAATCCAAATTATGTTGAAAATTATCAGATTTCAAAGTTATAGTTCCAACAGTTTGCACCTGCAATAATCTCAACTGATTATACATGTTCTCTAGTATTTTTCTCGCAATCAATTCAAATTTTTGTCGTAACATAATCTTAATCTTTGCTAGACAGGCTACTAATTTGATAAATGATTTAGGGAGTCTTTATAAAAACTTCTCTTTTAGAAAAAGTGATTTATTATAGCAAAAGTAAAAGTTGTTAAAATCAAGAAGTTGTTCGTATTTACAAATCGAATTAGAAGTTGAAACTGTTTTGTGAAAAAAGTTGTAAAAATAATTATTTTGTTTGTAAATGTCAAACACGAAGTAGAATTATAAATCTAAAATCATATACTCATTTCTCTCGCTTTTAGATTCTCGAATAAATGAAGTTAAATCCTAAATTTAAAATACCCATTTTCCCACTTTTAGATTATGAGATTCTGCATAAATGAAGCAGAATCACAAATCTAAAATACCCATTTCCTACTTTTAGGTTCTCCGAATAAATAAAAGCGAGAATTAGAAGCATAAATTGGTATATTTTACAAACATTAAAAAATAAATTTTTCAGCCAAAAGGTGAGATGCACTTTTTTAATTGATTACAAATACTGTAATTGCTTGAAGCACCTGCAAAATACCATGGATTTGGTGACTAGTTATATTTGGAAGTTTGTCTCAACATCAAGTTAGGCAAAAGTGGGATTAATAAGCAACTCCTCTTTCAGTCGTTTTAATTTCTTATTCCTTGTTTTTTCCCATATATATTGGACTCTTCTGATTGAGCCAGGCCCCATCAGATCATTCTCCTATTACCTGCTTCAACTTAATTGTTAGAAGTCCATATGATATGTGCTGCCAAATTCCATTTCATATATACCTGCTTTTTAATTCTTCATGAATTTCGTGATCATTATTCCATTTATTAATTATTAGCAATAGGTTCGTTATTTTTCCAATTGAAGCAAGTATGGCTATATATGGAGTGGAAAACTACCAAACACTGTGCAAATTAAACTGGTCGATTGATATAATTAAGATTATATATTTATTATCTTATGGTCGTCAACGTTGAAAAAAATCATGTATGAGAAAGTCAAAAGACAATTAAAACATTGGCGATTGGTGTGCTTTAATTCATATGCAATTTAGTCTCTAATAATCTCTATGATTCATTTTTACTTTTACGTAACAAAACATTGCAATAAAATAAGAAATCCAAACCGCCAAAATCTAGTACATGAAATTAATATGAAGAAACCTTAAGATCGATCTTATAACCATTTGAATAATATATATTGCAGGCGCAACGGTGGCTGTTTTCTGTGGCACAAGAGGGAATATAAAGAAATCATGGGTTAAAGGCAGCACAGATAGTTTTGGAAACTTCCTAATTGATCTTCCTTCCCATCTCCATGCCATTCCAAACTTGGAAAAATATGCCACGTCAAAGTTGTTCATCTCCCAAAAAGTTGTACTTGCCGACAACCTTTTACTGGAAAACATTATAAACCAATAAAACTGACTTCAATCGGTGAAGGCATCCACTGGCGGAGACAGGGCTGGGCCAGTCTGGGCCCTGGCCCAGCCCATTTTTTTTTTAAAAAAAAAATTAGTGAGGATTTTTTTAAAAAAAAAATTAGTTATAATTTGTATTAATTTTTCTTGGATTTTTTATTCTACCATCCCATTTTCGTGTATCGACGCCCACCCTAGTAAAGCGTCCCGGCTCCGCCCTTGAAGGCATCCGGTTACACCACCCACGACATACATTTGATGCTTCACAAGCATGTACACATGAAAAGGGGAGGCACATAGAAGATACGTTATCGATCCTCGATCATCGTCTTTGTAATAAGAAGATGGAGCAAATTTAGTTACTTTGCATGCAGCTTGTGTTGATGGCGCTTTAGTCACGGTTTTGAGTTGCATATGTTTGTCAGTTTTTGGGTTTGCTGGCTGTGTTCAAGCGAAAACATTTGTGTCCCTGAAATGTTCAATGAGGGAGACATGATGCTAAATTATATATTGATGTATATATATAGTGTGTTCTTGTTTTGTGGACATCAGATAATGGAATTTCTAGTTCTTCACACAACATATGTCTACTGTTCGAATCGGGAACAGATTTTCCGAGTCACTTTTTTGTATTCCATTTCTTGTTTTCACTAAATTGGACAATGAACACATGTTTATAGGATAAACATATGCTATTAATTTTTCGGATGTATATGTACATGTGTCAAACATCGATTCGAGAGGAACAAGAAATTTGATACTTTTTTGAATCAATCGTGTGTCAATAACTACAAGTGAAAATAGCTAACAAAAGATCGGGTAATTAACCACTTTTTTTAATAAGTTGGGAGTATTAGTTAGAGGAGCGGATAAATTTCAAAGAAATCAAATATACCGTGTGTTGAACCCCCCAATATTCTTATAAAGGGTGAGTGATATCAAATATGAGAATATACTTACAAATGAGAATATGAGAATATACTTACAAATGAATATGTTGAACCTTTTTATACCTGGAGATGGACAATGTGGGCGCGTAGAAGAAATCGGCCTATGGGTCGCGATATTTCATTAAGGGCTCATTGGACAATTAATATTAAAGTAATATATAAACCAAATTATATATTAATTAAATGTTGTTTTTGCCCCCAACATAAACCCTTCAACTCCGGTGTTGCGAGGCATGGAGCGATGAGCTAAGACGGAGCTAAACCGGTACCATGTCCGGCTTGTCTTACCTTTCGAGATTCTTTAACTACTACCTTGTATAAGGACACTTGAAATGAGAGTCTTTGATCATGTCTTCCAAAGGTAACATTTATCTCTCTACTTTTAACTTTGAAATTCTTTGCTTTGTAGAAGACTTAGGAAATGTATTCTGAAAGTTGAGGTGAGAGCTCATGGAGAGTTGGAGTGATGAGTGGATTTTATCAAGTGAGGAGAGATATGAGAGCCCAAATGGTGGGGAGGGCGCCCGGGCTCGTCCTCGAGGAAAAGGTCACCCTCTCCGGGTGATCACAAGGGTGTGTGCCTGGCGCCTCCCGGGTCCATTCTTTTCGTATTTCCCTATCTTCTCCGGAGTTTTTGCGTATTTCGAGCCGAATATCAAATTCTAGTCCTTTTTCAATTCTGCTCGGAGGCCGGGCATTACCAAACTATTCGATCTTTGGTTTTGGTTATTCTATTTCCATCTCTTTTTGTGGATTTTGATATCCCTCATCTTGCTCCAGAATTTTATTATGATGGCAAAAGGGAAGTAGAGCTTGGGCCGGACTCGAGTCCTAGTGATGAGTCTTCCTAGGAGGAGTCCAAGGAAGATAGTCCAGAAGAGGTCCATCGACCCAAGTACAACATAGGTCTCTCTCCCTAAGTAGGACAATTGTTTCGGGAGAGTTAGTTAGAAGAGTATCATCTCTCTGTCTTTGTAGGTTGCATGAGCGACTTGAGCTTCCTTCGACATTTGTGATGTAGGCCCTGATAATAGACCTACTCATCCTCCGTAGGGCTTTATCACGGTGTATCTTTACAGTTTCTCTAATGGCTTTATTCTTCCTCCAGATAATTTTCTCATAGAGATTTTTAGATCTGTGGGAGCTTGCGTTAGCAAGATAATTCCTCAAGCTTATGCATGTATATGGGGTTACAAGCATGCGATGCGGCAGTTGGGCATGTCTCCGACTGTGAATGGGTTCCACTCTTTGTTCTATGCCAGGAAGTCTCCTGGTGACACCTTCTTCCATTTCTTCCCTTGCCCTCGGTGCAAGTTTCTTAAGGGGCTTCTTTCTCCTGGTGGGTTGTGGAATGAAGACTTCTTCTATGTGAGGGACAAAGACTGGGGGCTCCCTCACGAGTGGGTTTCGGAAGTTTATAGATCCAATGGATTATTCGAGAGTCTTTTGAATGTTACGGAGTTCTTGGGTTCTCCACCTTGCTTTACTTTTTTGTATTGCTCCTTGTTTTACTTTTTTCTTGTTTGCTTCCAGATAAAGAGCGTTATAGTATCGCGGAGTTGATGGCCTTCAAGAGGAAGGAAAATGAAAGGGCCAAGGACAAGTTTGCTGCTGGCGGAGCTCAAGTGCCCCGCCCTAGAGTGATGGTGAGCGAGGGTCATTCCCTCGCTGTCTAGAGAGTGATCGGTGATCGGGTTCTCATTCTGGGGATCATGTTGATGTTGTTCCTGCTTCCCGTCCTCCTTATGGCTCTTCTGGGAGGATGTAGTCGAGGACAGAGCCTGGTGCTATTTCTTCTGGGATCATCGGTCCCCGAGCTATCTTCTCTGATGGAGTGAACCAACATGAGGGGATCTAGTCCCATTTGGACTACACGGATTCCAGCTTGGGCTATGCTAGTTCAAGAGGAGCTTTATTGGTTGATGATCAATCCCATTTTGGGTCTCTGTCCTTCAAGGACATCGAGGCACACTTTTGTCGGGATGTCACTCAGGTAAGTTTCCCTGGTTACTTTATATCATCATTTTTCATTCTTTCTCTTTTCATTTGGCTAAGACTTGTACAAATTTTGGCGCATATTTTGAATCTTGTTGCCCTATCAAACCATCGGGGCGAGGTGGTGAAGATGTAGAATTGCCAACTCCGAGATAATGTGAAGAGCATAACAGAAGGCACTACTCAGCACGAGAGCAAGAAGTTCGATTTATCAAAGGAGTATGAGTGTGAGAAGGCCCATCTTAACCATGAATCGAAAACGGGTGACTTCTTTTTTCAGTTTTCTGCTGGCGCCTAGTTGCTAGCCAGGGAGAGGTCCAACTCGATGGAGGTTTATAGAGCTTCTATAGAGTACCACACGGAGTTGCTGAAAGAGTCTTCCACTCTCATTGATAGGGCAGTCCGCCATTGCTGGAAACTTTTACGGCAGAGTGGAAAGGCCTCCAGCGAGGTGATAGACATCTTGGACTATGATGTCTCTGATGATGAGGAGGATAGGGAGATCGAGGACTTGCAGGATCTTCCCAACGTAGCCAATGGCGTAGGCGGCAACCATGGAGAGGAGCTCAGAGGAGCCAATTCTTCTTAGGGAGACGAAGCCATCCACGCTTGAGTATTGATAGCTATATTCTGGCTCAAACGGCATTTGATTTTTGTCCACTTGTTTAGTGCTTGCTCTATGTACTAATATATTTTTTTTTTGCTTTCTCTTTATTATTTGAGATGTTTCTTCGCACCAAGGGGCCCGATGATACTCCATTGCTTTTATGCTATATTGATTTTTTTTTATGCCCATTAGCTTGTGATTTCTTGTTGTGGGAGACTTGTTCATATTTTGTGTAAAGATGGATCCTTCTTTTTGGAAGGAAACCTTAATTTCTCCGAAATGATTGTAGACACTTGTGTTTAATTTTAGTTAGTGTTGTTCCACAGCCCATCGAGGGCGCCTTTCCGGAGCGCAGAGGGGGCGGCCTTCCAGAGCCCCGAAGAGGTGCCCTTTTGGAGCTTTTCCCAGTTTCTTGCTTTATCATATTGATCTTTTCCGCGCATGTGTTAGAATATTTGCCTTCTTTCTTCTTCACGTTATTGTCGAGGAGAAATACTTCACAGGGCGCCCTTCCAAAGCCTGGAGTGGGCTCCCTCATGGAGCATGGGGGTGCCCTCTGGGGGCTTTCCCCAAGTTTTTTATTTATCATTTTGATCTCTTCCCCACATGTGTTAGAATTTTTGCCTTCTTTTTCTTGCACATTTTCATCATGCTGAAGAATTTACGGGGATCCTTCCGGAGCTTGGAGGGGGAGCCCTTCTAGAGCCCGGAGGGCGCGTCTTTTTAGAGATTTCTCCAAGTTTTTGCTTAATTATTTTGATCTCTCCCCCACATGTGTTAGCATTTTTGCTTTCTTTTTCTTTCACATTTTAGTCGTGGAGGAGAATTTGTGGGGACCCTTGAACAGGGCCCCTTTCCTCCGGGGTCTTAGCCGGAGGAGGAAGATTTACTAGGACCCACCCTCTTGCAAGGAGGCCCCTCCCATTTGAGGTCTTAGTCGAATGGGGTCTTCCCACCCAGGGTCTTATCCGGATGATGTCTTCCCCTCCGGGTCCGGCCGGAGGAAGTGAATTACTAGGACCCTCGTGAGGAGGCCCTTCCCATCCAATGTCTTAGCCTAAGAGGGTCTTCCCACCTGGGGTCTTAGTCGGGTGAGGTATTTCCCTTTGGTATCTTAGCCAAAGGATGTTAATTACTAGGACCCCTACGAGAAGACCCCTCCCATCCGGTATCTTAGCCGGAAGGGGTCTTCCCACGCAGAGTCTTAGCCGGACGAGGTCTTCCCCTCCGGGGTCTTAATAGAATAAGGTTATTTATGAGGATCCCCGTGAGGAGGCCCCTTCCATCTGAGGCTTTACCGGAAAGATGGGGTTTGCTGAGGAGAGCACCCAAATGGTCATTGTCGTGGCGATATCTGGCCATTATTTGCATTCGCAAAATCAAAGTGCAAACGTGAAAGTACTTTTATTCACTATAATGACAAAGTTTTACGCCCTGTGGGCGGACATAATGTTGAAATGTAAATAAACATGTTTAACCCCTCTAGGGCGAAAATAAATAGAAAACATAAAAATACTAAGGCATCCGAGAGGCAAGGGAGAGTTGGTGTAAGCGGAAGCTAATTAGATCTGCGACTCCTATGTAGGTGTAATGCTTTCGCTGCTTGGTTGGGAGAGTTCATTTCATCCTCAGTATCATCGCTTAATATTTCTAGATAGTCTATATCTCCCCAATAATGTTGTTTATCTCGTATTCCATAGCAACTAACAGCTAGAGGGGAAGTGTGGATGAAGTGGCCCAGGACCGGTCCAGGAGGCTTTGTCCAAAATCCGTGTTGCGAAGTTAAGGAATTTCCAGGGTGATGAATCGGACTATCTTTCTGGAGTAATGAGAGGCGTCCCCTACTATTTCTTTCCCGGGTCTGATCGTGATCTTGATGCATATCGCGGTAGTCAACGTATTCTTGTAGGTGATATGCATCAAGATCGCCATTCTGCATTGTAGCAGTTGTGCGATGCTCTCATGGTTTGCCTCATTGGTGGAGAAGTGTTGTGTGAAAACTTCAGTGAATGTATGCATCATGTTCATGGAGCCTTCTAGGAACTTACTAAACTAAGTCAGTGTTTGCTTAGTTCAGGTGATTAGGCATGCCTTATAGTAGGTTGTGTCCATCATATCTTTATATAGATATGCTTTGGTGTAAAATTTATCCAAGTGCTCCCGAGGGTCTCCAGTTCCATCATATTCTGGGGTATCAGTGGTCTTGATTCCCGTAAGTAATGGCTCGGGTAAGATGGCAGGGGCCAATGGACTCTTCCTCCACGAGATATATACTAGTGAGTTGATATGGATGGGTTGTGTGCAATTTTCATCACGCCCTTCGTTTCCTTACTCACCGACTTCCCAAGTCGGGGTCTTCAATAGTTGGTGGAGCTTGAGGTGGTCTTCCCGCGGCTCGAACTATGGCTTGATGTCTCACAACATTTTGGGTAACTTCTTCTAATAGGATTCGGAGAGTTTCCTTGGTCAGGCGAATTTCTTCTATGGGTGGAGCTCCAACGGATGGAGGTGGCGATTATCTTCCTTCTGGCAGGGGAGGTGATGCCCTTCCGGTGGAGGGGTGGCTGGCCTCCCGCTTTATTGACGGCCTTTCCTCTTGCTTATCTCTGGCCCCACGACCAACAACTTGGGATCCAACTTCACGTGCTTGCGGTCGAATTTGCATCTTCGTGTGCTTTGGTTGGTTCCCAAAGACGGTGCCAAAATGATGCTTTGCTTTTTAGGAAAATCACTCAAGTCAAGGATTCTATTAAAAGTCATTCTCTTCTTCCTTCCAAAGGGAGAAGTCTTCCAAGTCTTCTTCCCTGAGCTGGAAATTCTTTTGGGAACTTTCCGCACACGTATGCAAACATTAGGGTTCCTTTGGGGTTGCTCGGGAGGCCCCTCCGATGCTCAAGTCGAAGATGGTGAATGAGATAGAATAAGACAGTTAATGAATACTGAATTAAATGCGTAGGAGAGTTATTATAAGAATATGAGAATCTACTTACAAATGAGTATAAGGCACATTTTTATACTGAGATAGGCCCTATGGGCCGTGTAGGAGAAATCAACCTATGGGCCACTCCCTAATCCTTTGGGCCATGTTCTTCCATTAAGAACTCATTGGGCAATTAATATTAAAGTAATATATAAACCAAATTATAAATTAATTTATTAAATATCATTTTTACCCCCAACATCGGCAATGACTCAAAAAATAGCTCAAAATATAAACTCGAGGATTTGAAATACATTGTATTATGTAGTCACCCAAACAAACTCTATGGACTCGAGAGCTTCGGACATCCTTACCTTTTTTTTTTTAATAACCCAAAGTGTGAGTAGGGAATTAAAGAAAAATCTCGGACTGTGGTTTATGATGAAGGTATCGATTCAAAACATCACTTATTATAGCCTATGACAACATATACAATTGACTATGACAACCAATATTTGAAATCCTAGACCTTCTTCTAATGAAAGCATTGAAACTAATCCACATGAGCTATGACTTTAACTCTTCTAGGAATTAATGTTGAATAAATAAATTGAATTTGGAAAATAATTATTCGACCAAGTGTCTTTTAGTATGTCAAGAGTTGTTTTTAGTGTTTCAAAGTTTGAATTATATTTTCTAAGTTTGAATAAGTAGTTTGAAGAGTCTAAGTTGTTCCAAGAGTCATCTTGTTTTTTGTAGTGTCAATTTAATAGTTAGTGATTCATATGCTCAATTCATATGTATAAATAGGACACTATATTGGAGGAATTTGTAAGACAATCAAGTTGAATGAAATTTCAGATTATAAAAAGTTCTTGTTTGGCACTACAAGAAAACGCTCATAGACATCGGATTTTAGCCGACGCCTATGTGAAAATCGACCGATGTTGTAATCGGTGATGTTAAATGTATGCCTATTCAACATTGGTTTTAAGCATATAAAAAAATGATGTAGTTACATCAAAAGACATTGTTTTTCAACCAATGTTAACTTGTGATTTGCTATCTTTTTTAAGCATAGTCGTTCTTGACCGATGTTGTTGACTATCTTTAAGATTTGTTCAAAACCGATTTTGTTTCTAACAAAAATGATTTTATATTTTGGCTTGAACATTGATTTTGTCAGGAACAAAATTGGTTGGAAACCAATATGTTAAACCTTTTAAGAAAACGACCATAAACCGATGTCATTCACATTTAAAAAAGCCTTTTTATAATTTTTAATGTCAGTTTAAAACCGATGTCGAATATTCTAAACAAACTCTATTTTTAGTTTAAAAAATATTGCTTGCCATTTTATTAAAATGGTTTACATCAACAATCATCTTCCTCACAAAACAAGAAACAACCATCCCACCATCAAAGTAAGTAACAACCATCCATCATAAAAATCAAAGCGAAAACAACAAATCATTAATGATAATTCATCGAATCTACATCAAAATAATTTCCAAAAGGATAACATTAGTATCAAGTATCAACAAGTCCAAATAGCGTATATTAAACTACACAACGATGTGAACGGTCAATATACCAACATCAAGTCCGAATAAGCACATGATCAATATATACAATACGCATATAAATATACACAATTTCAAAAGGATCTAATAATATCCAATTTCCCAATATTTTCAAGAAGGCATCAAAAGACTCCAAATTTGTTAACTTCTTTGTCTTCTTGCAAAACCGAATGAGTCAAGCATCCAAGAGTACAAAACGTACAACTAACAACTTTCTAATCACCCGCATAATACAATTAAAAATTACAACCCAAAAGCAGAAATAATTCAAAATTTAAAGACATACATAATAAAAAACTCGAAATAAATACATCTAACAATTTTAAGTATTCAACAATACTAGAGACAATACTTGACCAAAACATTATCCTAGCAAGCATTTTGCCCACTTATTACGCACTTCATCGATTTCTTTGGCGAGTACTCACCCTTTGATTGTTATTAACAAACACTACAAAAATTTCATTTGAATGACAAATCGGATATAATCATATGTATTACAATAATCAATCACAGTTGTAGAAGATGGTGTTGTAAAAGAGCCCGCTGAATGACAACGGTTTCAATCCGTTGTCTTTAATAATAAAGACAACGGATTGAATTCGTTGTCTTTAAATGTTAAAAGACAACGGTTGGGACAACGATTGATAACTATTTTTTAATTATGAAATACAACAACGGATTTCGACAATGGATCAGATCACTTGTGGTTTTGATATATCACAACGGATCAGATCCCTTGTAATTTATAATTGTTCAACAACGGATTAAATCTGTTGTGGCTTTAAAGTATTACAACAGTTCTACAAACCTTAAAACCGTTGTAATTTTGGACCACTATTAATGAAGTATTTATTTGTTGTCTTCTGTTTTTTCACCTCCATATATAAATTTTGATTTCATCCATGCGAACAAAACACTATATAATAAAACAACATATAACTAATAAAAACAAAACATGACATTCAAGTGATTTTATTTAGTACATGTCTACAAGTGTTTAACAAAACACTATCAAGTATTTAATGAAATGTATCTAACAAGTGTTTAACAAAATGTCTAAAAAGTGTTTAACAAAACTTTTAACAAGCATTCTCAAAGCTACACTCGAATTCTTTCGTTGAAGGGCAAAATTAGTCAATTACGTGTGCATCGTGCATCTTGAGAATACTCAACATTTGCCATTAAGCCATTAACCATTTAAGTCAGAGGTCCCAAGGGGTGCGGGTGTAAGGTTTAGAAGGGGGTTGAATAAACCTTACAAACTTTTTCTATTTAGTCCTTTTTAAAGTTCGAGTTGATGTTACACACCGTGTCTCAGGTGATGTACCAATTTAGTTAATCAAGAGAGTTAGTCTCTCAAATGCACTCAACTCGAGCCGTTGATGGAATAACTCAGCTGTTAAGACTAAATTAACTCAACTGTAGTTTGTTTTCAGCGGAAGACTTAACACCCTTAATAAAGGTTAAGCAAAGATTTAATGTTTGGTTTAGTACTTAGAAATTATCAAGTGGATAGCAAATTTGTCAGCAGAGTTAAACAAATAAGATGCAGGAATTAAAGTGCTGAAATGTAAATGACACAATAAGATTTTTATAGAGGTTCGAAGATGGGGTAATTCTTCTACTCCTCTCTTCTCCAATCTCCTGGAGGAATCCACTAGGTATTGATCAAGATATACAAAGTGGTAATAGTCCGTATACAAGTCTTGATCACACAAATGACTTGATCTTTTGGGACTCGATCGAGATGCCTTGATCACTCACCGGCTTCTCGTGCGACTCAGCTTCTTCTTCACAGGCAGTGCGCTTTTGCTACTACAGCCCACTTGATCAAGCTCTTTGGATTTGATCACGAAGCCCTCCAAAAACTCGAGACTGGTTCGACCTTGAACTTTCCTACAATCCTTCGTGGAATGTAGACCCCCTTGATTCTTCAATAATTTCCTCTTCAACCGATAGAAGTTATCTTTACTTCACAGTGAGTGTTGGATTGATGATCTTCGTAATGTAGGCTTGAGGATTAATCTTGAATAATTTGAGAATATTTTCGGTTACAATTCTAATAATTGCTTGAATGTTTGTGGTTCAGGTAACCTTCTCTCAGAGTCATTCCTCAGCCTTTTATAGTGATCTTTCAAAAAATTTGCCCGTTGAAGAGATAGGCTTATTTTTGAAAGTCACTTGTGGACGTTGGCTTGTCTTGTTGCAGTCCTTGAATTTGCCACTTCCTCGTATAAAATGTTCTTCAGCTTTTCATAGTTCTGACACGGTGTAGTGCTTCCCATTGGTTTATTCCTTTTGCACGCTTCTCTGACCGACACTTCGAGAAAGGTAGCATGGAGATATTACTTGTTTAAGTAATTCTCTTGATTTATGTGCAACGAATCTCTTTCAGATTATCTCTACTTGACTGCATTTCCTTGCTTTCCCCGTGTGACTTAGAGTCGCCTTCCAATCATTGGATGACTCTCATGTCACTGACTTGAGACTTGGCTATGTTTGGTGACTTGATCGATACTCCACTCACCGCATCTCACTATTCCTTCATCGAGTCCCCGACTTCTCTTCTTTGCCATACTCACTGTCTTGCAAATCTTCCTTCCAGTCTTGATTGTCTTTTTTTGCATGTTTTAGTCATAGTCGACTTAACTCACTTGATCAGCCCTATTTATTACAATACAGTTTACAAGAGAAAATGGGGTGCCAACTTCCTATTAAGTTTTACATGGCATTCATCAAAATCTAAACAATAAATTTCCCAACAATTTCCCCCTTTTTGATGATGCCAAAACTTAAAACATTCAAAATGTAAATAGCGAAGATACATACAGATAGTGCATTCACATAGAATGTATGCGTAGAATCAATTCTTTTATTGATCATAACATTCTTGTTCTTTTACACAATCAATAAGGTGTATCGAGCAAACATTTGTCTACGCAAAACTTAGAGAATTTACAAATGTTTATGATGTAAGACTTACATAAAGTGTATTTACATGGTAAAACACATGAAGGGGTGGACAACAACACTTCATCTCCTTCATTGTTTTCTTCTTTCTTATTCTTCAAGATCTTCTCGCTTCTTCTTCTTTTTTTCTCATCTCTTCGCCTTCTTCTTCTTTTCATATGCCTTCCGGCAGCTTCATCTCTTCTTAGTCTCTCTTGTCTCTCCTCCCAAAGCCGAGTTTGTCTGTTTTATTTTCTTCTTCAATTCTTTTCACATACTCAAAGATTGTTTTTAGCCACTTGCAAATTGGCTACTTGGTCAAGACCAGCCCAAGATCCCTCATTTCTTGCCTGGATCTATGTACTCAATGTTTTTGGGCGAGGTCCGGGTCCAAGCCTCTTCCTTCACTGCCGCTTTTTCTCTACCTCTCCCTCTGGGCGTGTATTGTACTTTGGGGTCTTCTTCTTCCCACCGAGTGACTAGTGGAGTGACCAGCAGAGCGATCGCTGTAGTTTGTCAGCTCGTCGCCTTCTTCATATACCGTGAGACCCTTTTCCCAAAGACAAGTCCCAAGCTTGAGCCATGGACATGTTTGCAAAGTATCCTTCGGATGCGAGCGTTTTAAATTCATCAACTGATCTTGGCTCGGTTCAAAGATCGAGATGGCATAAGTGTCTCTCGCCTCACCGAATGCCTCCATGTTGTTTCAAGATATTCATAACTCGGGCATCCATCCTTCCTTCCACTTCCTCCATCCCTCGCTTCAATTGTTTTTCTCTTTTCACCATAGATATAGCAGAGTGTTGGAGTGGCGAGTCACTGGAGTTTGTCATGATGATATCACCGTGATACAATACCTTGTTGGGGTTTGTGCATCATCAAGGTCACATCTTTCGATCCTTCCCCCTCAACAGACTTTCCTTTCTTTTGTTTTGACACTTCCTCACTTGTCTTTCCCTTTACAAACGCTTCCCTTTTTCTCAACATCGAACTCTTCGCTTTTAGGTATTCATCTTCCCCTTTTTGGCATCATCAAAGGAGAGAGGAACCCCTAGAAACATACTTGCAAGCGGGAAGTCGAGCTGGCGATAGTCGAAGTTCTGTCTCGAATCTGCTGCGTGAGTATGCGGCATGAAATTCGAGCGAGTAGCGTTGGACTCTCGAAATTAGCTTCATCTCAAATGCATGAGAAGGCTGAATTTTCTATCCATATTTTCTTCCGGACGCAGAGATCACTCTTATTTTGCTCACGCAGCAGCCTTTATCTCAAGAAGTGTGAGCTTCATGCATGTGCTCAATGTGTTCTCTCAATTTCGTCTTTGCATCGATTCTCACTTCGACATACCAACACTTGTTGAATAATGTCCTCAAGTATCTAGCTTGTTCCACACGCATTGTTTGTCTTCTTGTTGCCACCATTCCCCGATCCCGATCATATGCCTCTCAAGTCGCAGTAAGGTTGGCATCTCTGTTGTCCATCTCATGTCCATAGAGGCATGGTGCCTCTCCATCCGTTCAATTTCAGCAAATAATGCTTTGAACACCTCCCAAACTTCGCTTGTTTCTTCCGTTGTAGCCGATGGCCACGCAGCCACAAAGTCATAGTCACCGAACGATGGTACCTGACGGATGACAGAGCTGGTCTATGGAAGCGTGCAGTTCGAGTTCGTTCTCGACTCTTCAGGGAGGTCGGGTGCCTCCAGGAGAAAGGGAATGATTCTACAAAGGAATCATCATGGCCTACCGGGGATTTCTTCAATAATGAGAGGTGCGCGTGAAGTTCCTTTTGAGTCGAACTCGCTGCAGCTTGAGGAGCCTGTGGTGGGACTCTGTTTCACTGGGGTCTTTTGTGAAGTGGACCCGAGCTTGCCGAGCCTCACTGTCTCAACAGCCTTGGTTGGTCTCACTGGTTTCTCCAATTGAGTGGATCGGTCCTCGGCCTTATCAGAGGCGTCATCGGACGATGATGAGATTTCCATTGGTGGCTCACCATCAAAATTGAAAGTTTGACGAGTAGTCTTGAGATTAGACTTGCTCGTGCTTGGAACATCCTCACCGAGTCTTTTGGATCTATCACGGGGATGACTCAACTTCTTCGTCGCTTTCCGATCCCGGAAAAGTTACATCAGATTATCCTGGGAATCATGAAGTGTACTTATCTCCTTTTATGATGGATCAATGATAGCAGGAGGGATGTTCTCTACTTCAAATTGGTGCTTTACCCCGGAGGTCTCAACCTCCCGCTGGCCTTCATTACCTCCCGCAGCCTCAACTGCAGCAAGGCCTTGACATCCCTTTCGACAGTGTCAATCGCCTGAGGTCTTCTGCGGTGGCATCCACTGGAGCCTCAACCCCATGGATTGCACTTTCATCGCCCAGAGTGTTAACTCCCGTGGCTGTTCCTTCTTGTGCCTCAACTGCATCGCAGCGTCATTAGCCTTCGAGCACTGACACCTCACCGAGACAGTCTCAACTCGTCTGAGCTTCGTTGATGACAACTTCTTGTGTACTTTGTGGTTGTTTCTTCTCCACTTCGCCTCCTAGATTCGTTGTGGAGTCATCTCGCAGATTCTCCGACCTTGCTACAGTGGAGGGAGATTCCCCCTCACCGGGCGCACCACCGAGTGACTTGGAATGGGGTCACTCGTCTCCAAACTCCCGGACCGTATCTACGAGTGTTCAGCCGTCAAAGGGGTAAGACACCTTCAATAGGGGTTGGCTCGACCGGGGTGCCCACTATCCCGGTTTCATCACCATTTCCCTCATTTCTTTCTTCCGAGTGAGTCAGGGAAGTGGTGGCAAGAATAACGGGTGGCGATTTGCTGAACCACTCTCATTGGATCGATTTCAACCGTGTGTTTTGGAGGACTCTCCTGGTCCCTCCATCAATCTTTTCTCGTGAAGGATTCTCGATTCGTGCAATGCTTGCCGCATTTGCACTTCTTCCTCGCGGGCGGCAAAGCAGAGTCCGGGATCCTCATCATCATCGGATAAGACATCAAGGAGATGATGTGTGTGTTCTGTGGTGCGGTGATAGGGCGATCTTTGGCCTTCTCACGTGCCTCGCCTTCCTCTCGCTTTTTCCTTTCCTTGTCCTTGAAGATCTGCAAGATATCTGTGCGCTTTTCTTCATCCATCTTGGGATCACAGTGGTCGATCCAAGAAAGTTTAGCAGCTTCCTCTTCCTTTTCTATAAATTCAGGGCCGCCGAACTGCTCCTGGATCGACTCAACTTCCACTTCCTCCATTCTCGCAGACGATTTTGGATGTCCGGATAAGGTGGAGATAGGATCATCACATCACTATCATCTCTATCACCTCTTCTTATGTCTCACTGTGTGCGAACTACACTGTGTCTTGCTTTGCCTCTCGCGACGCCTTCAGCAGACTTAGCGCTTTCTTCAATAACATCCGGAGATTCTACTTCTCCGGCCAGCCTCTCGATATCTGCTCCAGATGAGTGGTGACTCAATGGTTTCTCAAGCTCGAGTGCTTGATGATTCTTCGTCGTCTCTTAGTTCGTACTGCAGGGATTTCTGGTTCGGAGAGAGTGTCTTCTCGAGTCTTGGCGGCGGGGCCGATCTTTGGTGTTTTCTTATGGGAGCCGGCCGTCTTGCTTATCGCTCTCCTCTTTTTGACGATCGAAGAAGGTATTTGAGAGTCCTTCTCGACCGCCTTTGGGGTAGGAGACATGGTCATGGGGCGGTGACTCGGCTGCAAGTAAGCGGGGCATGTTTGTTTTTCTTTGCGGCGAGCTAGCCTTCTTAGCAAAATGGGCTTTGTTAGTCCAAGTGGCTACGATAATCTAGAGGGGGTGAATAGATTATCTCGGTTTTTCAGATTTTGCCCTCTTTTTCGAATAATCAAATAAAGACGAGAATGTAAATGCGAAATAAAACAACACTCGCGATTTAAAGAGGTTCAACCCACCTAGGGCCTAATCCTACCACCCCAAGATATCCTGGATGGATTTCAAAAGAAAAAAAGATTTTATTAATTTACCAAAAATTAATACAACACCTTGAGGATTACCACAACCCTCTTACACCACCTTGAGGATTACCACAATCCTCTTACAACACCTTTGAAGATTACCACAACCTTCAAACACCTATCACCTAGATCACCCAAGTGTATTCTTACCACAAGAATACTCACAAGGATGTCTTGTGTTGAATGATGACCAAACTCAAGATTACAACTCAATAATGATTGATACAATATGAGTACAAGTGTAATCAAGAATAAAGCCTAGACCTCAAATTTGTGCAAGTGAAAGTGCTAAGGCTAATACAACAAGATATATGAAAGTGTTTGCTTTGTTTGCTCTTTGCTTGTATATTGTGTTGTGTCTTGTTGTTTGAATGAAGCCTCTATTTATAGGAGAGGTCTTGGCTTTGATTCCGGACATTGGCTCCTCCTTGGAGAGTGATTTGCTGCAAAAAGAAACCATTTAAAATCATCAATATAGCTGTTAGAAATCAATCCCACAAAATAGGGAAAAGTCATCTCAAAATGCAACGGATAGTTTGCCGATAAACATGGGTTCGACCGGTCGGCCGAGAGATAAGATTGAAATTGAATTCTCGCGAATTTTTACACAGGGGGACCGGTCGAAGGGGGTGCGACCGGTGCGCCCTTAGTCGTGGACTTGCCGCCCGACGTTTTTACGAAACAGAGAAGTCGAACAAAATCCAACTTGCAGGTGCGTTGTCGCCACGGCCGACCGGTCGACCACACCGCCGCCCACCTGGTCGACCGGCCGCCCGCCTGCTTTTTTTTTTTTACGTCCCCATTTTCTGTTTCTTAACTCAACTCAGGTATGGGTTGCCCTATGAGCGGCCGGTCGAGCTCAAACAAATGTGTTGTCCAATGTTTTATTGAAAATAAACTTCAAGAAATACTCCAAAAATAGTAAAAACATTTTTAGATCGATCGGAAGTGTTGGGACAACATTTAGGGACATTGTTTTGGTATAAAAACTCATTTGAACAAAATCATCAAAATCATGATAAAATCATTTATCTAACAAACTCCCCTTTTTGATGATTACAAACCAAAACAATTTTCAAGAGGACGATTTCAAAAACAATAATTTTTCCGGTTTATGAGTAAACTATCCGTTTAAAAACATTTTACAAAAGCTCCCCTATCAACAAGCACATTAATAAGAAATATTGCATAAGCTAGAAGCACAAGCTTTTACAAAATAAACAACAACTCCATGAGTTTAGAAGCTCCCCCCATCACAAATACTTATTATCCATGCAAACAAGTTCATCAAGCAACAATTGGACTCAAAAATCACAACTTATGGCTTTTATGAGCCATAGCTTATAGCTTTTATTTCGAGCTTTTTATTAGCTTCTTTGAGCTAACGAGCCATTTTCCTGTTTCTCCCCTTTGGAATCATCAAAAGAATGTTAGGATGATAAAAACATCATACAAGTATATCAAAGTGCGCCAAAGAGACAATTTATCAACCATTCGAGGAGATAAGCTTATAATCCGAAAAAAATGGGAGAAATGTATCATTTGATATCCATAAGCTCGTTTAAGAGTCAAGACATGATCTCAATGAGTATATAAGACTTTTGGAAGCGAGAGAATCATGTAGAAGTTGAAATTTTCATTTTGACATTTCATCGAACACATTGTGGGCGTGAAAAATAAAAAGAGTTGTATATAGCCCTTGTAAATGATCCAAGCCAAAAATTGCATCACCAATTCACATCAAACATCATACAATACAACATAATAACTAAGCTCATCAAGATCATAAGCAAAAAATATCAAGAAATATACAAGAAAGCCATAAACTCAAGGGTTCAACCCATTTGAGCAAAGTAAGGAAAATTCTTACCATTTGATCGGAAAAGATGAACAATGATGATGATAAACATGCTATATAAGGTCCAAGATATGAATTGAGTGCATGAAAATCAATTTTGAGTGAAAATTGTGTGCATTTGGCAAAGGGGACGAAAAATGGCAAAAAGAAGTGAAAATAACAAATGCTGAAGACAGAACGAACTTAAACCAAAATTTTGCCTAGGGCGACCCGGTCGTGGTTGAGGGCGACCGGTCGACGTTGAGGGCGACGGTTGCCTCAACCTCTTCAAATTTGTTTTTTGTCAAATTTTTCAAAATCCGAATTTTCAACCAAAAATCCGATTTTTCGCCCCTAAGTTTTAAAAACATGCAAAATGCAAACGTAGACCTCATTCAATATGCATTATGCCTAACCGAGCTCGTATTGACGTAAAAGTCTCGGAAGTTAGCGGTTTTGTAAAAATGTCCGCTAATTGATCTTGAGATGGCACAAACGATATCTCAATTTTTCGTTTTGAAACACAATCCCTTAGAAAATGATGTCGAATCTCAATATGTTTAGTACGGTTATGATGAACCGGGTTTTGAGCAATATTTATAGCGGATATATTATCACAAAAGATAGGTACGTTTTCAAAGGAGCATTTGTAATCCGCTAAGGTTTGTTTCATCCAAAGAAGTTGAGTACAACAAAATGCGGCGGAAATATATTCGCCGCCGTTGAAAGAGAAACACGTTTGCTTCTTTGAAAACCATGAAACTAGGCAATCGCTAAAATTGACATGATCCGGAAGTACTTTTCCGATCATCAATATTACCCGCATAGTCCAATCACTATAACCTTTAAGAGAAAAATTTTCATTCTTTGGATAAAATAAACCATATTGAATAGTGCCTTTCAAATATCGAAAAATCCGTTTAACGGCACTCATATGAGATTCTTTTGGATTGCTTTGAAAACGAGCACATAGGCATACGGCATGAAGAATGTCCGGTCTACTAGCGGTTAAATAAAGTAAACTACCAATCATACCTCGATTTGGATTCATCAACCGTCTTGCCTTTTTCATCTTTGTCAATTTTGACATTGGTTGCCATAGGAGTCGAGACGGTTCTTCCTTCTTCAATGCCGAACTTCTTCAAAAGTTCTTTTGTATACTTTGATTGCGAAATATAAATACCTTCTTGGCATTTCTTAATTTGAAGTCCAAGAAAGAAATTAAGCTCTCCCATCATGCTCATTTCAAATTCACCTTGCATTAACTTAGAAAATTTCTTGCACAAAGATTCATTAGTAGCACCAAAGATAATATCATCAACATAAATTTGCACAAGTAAACAATCTTGCCCTTTTTCAAAAACAAAGAGAGTAGTATCAACTTTACCTCTTGTAAAACCATTTTGCAAAAGAAAAGAGCTAAGTCTATCATACCATGCACGAGGTGCTTGTTTCAAACCATACAAGGCCTTTTTAAGTTTAAAAACATCATTAGGCCTAGAAAAATCTTCAAACCCCGGAGGTTGTTTTACATAGACTTCTTCTTGAATAAAACCATTTAAGAAAGCGGATTTAACATCCATTTGGTAAAGCTTGAAATTTTTAAAACAAGAATAGGCAAGTAAAATGCGAATAGCTTCTAAACGTGCTACGGTGCAAATGTTTCATCATAATCAATACCTTCTTCTTGACAATACCCTTGAGCTACTAACCTTGCCTTATTTCGAACAATGTTGCCTTGATCATCAAGTTTGTTCCGGAAAACCCATTTTGTGCCAATAATGGTTTGAGAAGGAGGACAAGGTACCAATTCCCATACATCATTTCTTTCAAATTGATTCAACTCCTCTTGCATCTCTAGAAACCAATCTTCATCCTCAATAGCTTCCTTAGCATTTTTAGGCTCTTTTTGAGATATAAGAGCTTTCTCGGCAAAATTTCTTCGAGTCATTATTTTATCAAGGGGATCACCAATAATAAGATCTTTTGGGTGATCTCCCTTAAATTTCAATGCTACGGGAAGATTCAAGATATCACCCCTATCTTCTTGAGGAACATTTGAACTTGAAGGTTGATCATTTGAAATAGAAGGTTTATCATTATGAGCATCACTTTGAACAATAGGTTCAACAATATCCTCTTCATCACTATCGTCATTGGGTATTCTTTCAACACCCGAGGCTTCATTAAATTTGACATGAATAGATTCTTCAACAACCATGCTAGTCTTATTGTAAACCCGATATGCTTTGCTCTTGGTTGAATACCCCATAAATATTCCTTCATCGGCCTTAGGATCAAGTTTGTCCAATTGATCCTTAGTATTCAAAATAAAGCACTTACATCCAAATATTTTGAAATAACTAATATTTGGAGTTCTTCCTTTCCAAAGCTCATATGGAGTTTTATTCATTTTAGGACGAATATAAACTCGATTAATGACATAGCAAGCGGTACTTACGGCTTCGGCCCAAAAATATTTTGGAAGTGAAAATTCATTTAGCATGGACCGACTCATTTCTTGAAGTGTCCGATTCTTCCTTTCGGCTACACCATTTTGTTGAGGTGTCCTTGAGCCGAAAAATTGTGTGTATATCCCTTGGTTTCACAAAAGACTCTAAACTCACCGTCAAATTCTCCGCCTCGATCACTTGAATAGTTTTAATAGTATCTTCCTTTTCATTCTCAATGCGTCTACACAACTTAACAAACTCATTAACGGCATCGCTTTTATTTGCAAGAAAAAAAGAGCCCAAGTGTATCTAGAAAAATCATCGACAATTACAAAAGTGTAATGTTTTCCACTTAGACTAGCCGTACCAATATCCCCATACAAATCTAGGTGAAGAAGTTGTAGAGGCTTGGTTGTGGAAATTTCATTTTTGGGCTTAAAACTACTCTTAACCAATTTGTTCTTTTGACAAGTGTCACATAAGCCAAGATTTTCAAAATTCAATTTGGGTAGTCCTTTTACATGTTGGTTTTTGTAAATATTTTTCAAACTTTTATATCCAACATGTCCAAGTCGCCTATGCCATAAACTCGTTAAATCATTGTTGGCGACAAGACAAGAAACATTTTGACTAACCAAATCACTAGTAGAAATTTTGTAAAGATTGCCTTTTCTATTTGCTTCACAAATAATTTCATCATTTTTACGAATAAGGCATTTTTCTTTATTGAAAACAACATTATAATTTGAATCACAAAGTTGGCTAACACTTATCAAATTAAATTTAAGCCCTTCTACTAAAAGAACATTATTAAGAGAGAAAGAAGAGTTACCAATTTCTCCATTTCCAAGAATTCTTCCTTTGCCATTGCCGAACATGACCATACCCTCTTCTTGGAACTTGATGTTGGTAAAACGTTCTCTCTTTCGGTCATATGGCGTGAACATCCGCTGTCCACGAGCCATTTCGAATCCTCCATGGTTGTTATAGCGCTGTTACCTACAAACGAACCATTTTTAGGTACCCTATAGTTTTGGGGTCCATGGGGTTAGCCTTGAGACCTTTGGGTCTCCAAACAAAGCTAAAATTATTCTTCAATTTACAATTGCTAACATAGTGACCAACTTTACCACAATAAAAGCAAATAATATTATGGGCACTTTTAGCACGTACAAAATTCGGACCTTGGTCATTTTTCTTAAAGACTTTTTGAAATGGTTTGTAACCAAGTCCTTGTTTTGAATGCTCACCTCTTTGTGCATCTAAAATTTTAGTAACCTTATCCGTGCTTAAATTAAAACGATGCACATCCTTTTTCAAATTATCAATATCATTAGTGAGCATTTGTTTCTCGGTTTCAAGAGTTTGAATTTGAGTAAGGGTAATAGCATGAACATGATCAAGAGTCTCATAAGATGTAAATAATTTATCCTTTTCTATTTTAAGCTCTTTATGCTCCTTCTTTAAACTCTTGTATTTAACAATCAATTTTTGAAATTCATTTTGCAACTCATCAAAATCACATTGCAATTCATCAACTAAGGAGGAGGTAGAGGAGTTAGAGCGTACCTCATTATTTTCATCGTCTATAGCCATAAGACCATGTTCGGTTTCACCTTCCTCGTCGGATGTCTCGAGTAGCTCATCCCAAGTTTTGACATCCGCATTTAGAGCCTTCTTTTTCGGAAAAGGCTTTTTTTTTTTCTTCCTCCTCATTGAGTTTTGGGCAATCGGCTATGAAGTGCCCGGTTTTCCGCACTTAAAGCAAGCATTATCTCTTGGTTTTTTTGCTTTATTTTTATTCACAAATTTTGCAAATTTTCGAACAAGTGCGGCCGTTTTCCTCATCATCATCATCATTATCATAGTATGCATTATTAGAAGAGAAAGCAAGACCTTTAGGAATATTTTGCATACCCGATTGATTGATGGTTGGTTTGGTATTTTTCCTCTCCTTGAGATAGACTTCATAGATGAGGAGGTTCCCGATGAGCTCGTCAAACTTGAGTGTCTCAAGATTTTGTGCTTCCATGATTGCCGTCACCTTTTCGGACCATGAGCCGGGAAGAGCATTCAATACCTTAGTCACTTTGTCTTCTTCGAGATGACTTTACCGAGGGCCACAAGAGGATTGACAATGTTGTCAAGCCTTTCCACCATCTTGGAGATACTTTCACCATCATACATGTTAAAGTTTTCAAAGTCTTTAACAAGCATGGTCTTTCTAGCTTGCTTGACCTTCTTTGTCCCTTCATATATAGTCTCCAATTTTTCCCAAACCTCATGTGCCGACCTTATGCCTCGTATGCGATTGTACTCGGTGGCGGTAAGTGAGCAATGCAAAATATTTAAGGCCTTACCGTTTAGAGAAAAGCCTTCTTATCATTTTCATCGAACTCCTTGAAAGGTTTAGGAGCCGAGGTGCCATCCTCCATTTTTTTTTTGTTGGTTGATCAACTCCTTCAATAACCACATTCCATATGTCAAATCCGCACCCTTGTAGAAAGCACTCCATACGGTCTTTCCAAAATGCGTAGTTGTTGGCGTCGAACAATGGTGGCTTGTTGGTGGAGGCGCCTGGTGAGATAAGCGTCATTCGTAGCCATGGATCTTTCCTCTTTACTCGAACGAGCTAGCCAAAGAGTTTGGCTCGATACCACTTGTTAGTCCAAGTGGCTACGATAATCTAGAGGGGGTGAATAGATTATCTCGGTTTTTTAGATTTTGCCCTCTTTTTTGAATAATCAAACAAAGACGAGAATGTAAATGCGGAAATAAAACAACACTCGCCGATTTAAAGAGGTTCAACCCACCTAGGGCCTAATCCTCTACCACCCCAAAGATATCCGGGATGGATTTCAAAAGAAAAAGATTTTATTAATTTACCAAAAATTAATACAACACCTTGAGGATTACCACAACCCTCTTACACCACCTTGAGGATTACCACAATCCTCTTACAACACCTTTGAAGATTACCACAACCTTCAAACACCTATCACCTAGATCACCCAGTGTATTCTTACCACAAGAATACTCACAAGGATGTCTTGTGTTGAATGATGACCAAACTCAAGATTACAACTCAATAATGATTGATACAATATGAGTACAAGTGTAATCAAGAATTGAAAGCCTAGACCTCAAATTTGTGCAAGTGAAAGTGCTAAGGCTAATACAACAAGATATATGAAAGTGTTTGCTTTGTTTGCTCTTTGCTTGTATATTGTGTTGTGTCTTGTTGTTTGAATGAAGCCTCTATTTATAGGAGAGGTCTTGGCTTTGATTCCAGACATTGGCTCCTCCTTGAGAGTGATTTGCTGCAAAAGAAACCATTTAAAATCATCAATATAGTCATTAGAAATCAATCCCACAAAATAGGGAAAAGTCATTCAAAATGCAATGGATAGTTTTTGATAAACATGGGGTTCGGCCGCGCGAGAGATAAGATTGAAATTGAATTCTGCGAATTTTTACACAGGGGACCGGTCGAAGGGGGTGCGACCGGTCGCTCTTTAGTCATGGCCGGTTGCCGCTTGGAGCGTTTTTCGAAACAGAGAAGTGCGGAACAAAAATCGAACTTGCGGTGTGCAGTGCCGCCCGGTCGACGGCCGGCCGACCACACCGTCGCCCCACCTGGTCGACGGCCGCCCGCCTGTTTTTTTCTTACGTCCCATTTTCTCGTTTCTTAACTCAACTCAGTACGGGTTGCCCTATGGGCGACCCGAGCTCAAACAAATGTGTTGTCCAATGTTTTATTGAAAATAAACTTCAAGAAATACTCAGAAAAATAGTAAAAACATTTTTAGATCGATCGGAAGTGTTGGGACAACATTTAGGGACATTGTTTTGGTATAAAAACTCATTTGAACAAAATCATCAAAATCATGATAAAATCATTTATCTAACAAAATGCGGGGGCGAACTTTCTTCTTAGGTGGAGAGGAGACAAGCTCATATCTTCGTGGTCACCGATTCCCCCTCACTCGTATCCGCTCTCTTGGCGTAGGCTCTCTTCATGCGCCGCAGAGTTTTGATCTGAACATCCTCTTGTTTACATGGAATGCCTTTCCATGTCTAAAAGGACTCCTTTGACCTCCATCATCGACCGATCACTGGACCATATCCCAGGGATCCTCCAAATGTACCATTCTCCTTGAAGGATTTGTTCCTACATTTTGGCGATAGTCCGTGTAGACAAACTTCAGCCCAGTTTATTTTTCTTTCTTCAATGATCGCACCATTACGATCAACTTTGCTTTTGATTGGTCAAAGTTGCCAAATTTGATATCTATGCATTTGGCAACTATGTCCAACAATTTGTGGTAATCCTCCTTCAAAGACTCTTGTTTCTTTGTGTAGACTATTTTATCGGATAGTCGGACTTGGCTACTTCCTCCAAGCGGCAGCCCGTGTCTACATCGGCCGTCATAGATTTACGATGCTCCTTCCGCCGGTAGTGAGCGGTGTTCGCCAAATCCTTGGCGAGATGATGAACTCCTTTCCGTGAACAGAGGATTTGATCCCTCATCATGAATCTCGGCGTTCACATAGAATCGCGTGCGACCTCCTCCACATAGGTCATCGGATATTCCAACGTCGAAACGGTTTCATCCCCAGGCGTTTCCAATTTCTCAGCAATTTTCTTCACTAGGGTGTCGTCGGACCCTGTTTTTCACCATGCCGTCGAAATCCACATTAGACCCGGTGTGGATTTGCTTTCCTAACTTGACATAATCATAGGTTGATGCCATTTTTCAGGATTTCATCAAGAAAACTTAGAGGTTGATTTGAAGATAGATAGGGTTTTGAGAGAGTTTTGCCTTTGCTTCTGTGAAATGAACGGTTTTGGTAATTTGAGAGAGAGAAGAAGGAAAGCTTAAGTATGGTTTATGAAAGGACGTGCGGGTGGTTTTTGAAATGTGATCGAAATCAACGGCTTAGATTTTGTACACCGATTTAGCATTTAATGTCTCGTATTTAATGCGGCAGACATTTATATCCAATCATAAGCTTGGTGTGCGGCTTTTGCCTGTACACGTCATAATTATCTTTGACGTAATTCTTAAAAACATTCCCGCTTAGTAAAACGATTTGCGTTTTTGTCACTTTGCTCATAAATGACTCAGCTTTTTTCCCTCACCGATTTAATTCTTCTTCTCACATTCTCTTAGTGACTCAACTTCTCGGTATAGCTGTCTCTCCGATCTGGTGATTTACTTAGGCGATTCGTTAGTTCACTCTTTTTCCCTTTTTGTGTTTCATTTCTTTTCTTTGATTCTTCCGAGTGTCACTTTCCAATTAACCCTAACTCATGCTTGAGTTCTTCAAATCTTGACTCACATAATGGTTTTGTGAAGATGTCGGACAATTGTTTATCGGTTGAGATACATTCCAAGATGATGTCCTTCTTTTCAACATGATCTCTTATGAAGTGATATCGACATCGATATGCTTTGTTCTTGAGTGCAACACAGGATTTTGAGTGATTGCAATTGCACTTGTGTTATCACACATGATTGGAATATCCTTTTCCTCAACTTCATAGTCTCTCACCTTTGTCTCATCCATAGGACTTGGGCACAACAATGCCGCCCGCAGCCTATGTATTCTCGCTTCACCAGAGGTGGCTATTGAATTTTGCTTCTTGCTAAACCAGGAAATCAGCCTGTTTCCTAGCATTTGACATGTGCACGAGGTGCTTTTCTGTCGACTCGCATCCAAAGATAGTCAGTCCGAATAGCCAATTAGTTTGAATCCACCTTCCTTTGATACCATAAGCCAACTTCTTGGCTTCCTTTCAAGTATCTCAAGATTCTCTTAGTCTTTGTCATATGGCTCTCTTTTGGAGCGATTGAAATCTTGCACATACACCTACAAAGAAAGGTGATGTCCGGCCTTCTTTGTGAGATAGAACAATGATCCATAAGTGCTCTCAGATTTGTTTGATCTACAGGCTTGCCATCTGCATCCATGTCCATTTTGATGATGTATTCATTGGTATTTTCACAGACGACTTCTCCTCCATACCAAATTTCTTCATTAAATCTCGGTGTATTTTGTTTGACTTATGAAGGTTCCATCCTTCACTATTTTACTTGAGTCCAAGGAAGAATGTCGACTCTCCCATCATGCTCATTTCAAATTTGCTTTGCATGAGGTTTGAAAATTTTCACATAGCTCTTTGTTTGTGGATCCAAAAATGATGTCATCCACATATATTTGAACAAGCAAGATACTCTTCGTGTCTTGAATTAAAGAAAAGTGTTCTATCTACTTTTCCTTTTGTGAATCCATTCTCGATTAGGAATTGTGACAAAGTATCATACCATGCTCACGGGTGCTGTTTCAATCCATACAGCTTTCTTGAGTTTGTATACATTATCTCCAATAGTCTTCTGCTCAAATCCTGGAGGTTGTTCAACATACACTTCTTCTTCCAATAAACCATTTAGGAATGCACTTTTTACATCCATCTCGATATACAATAAAATTCTTGTGAGTGCATAGGCGGAAACATCCTTATAGCTTCCAATCTTGCTACAGGAGCAAATGTTTCATCAAAATCTATTCCTTCTTCTTGGCAATATCCTTTGGCTACTAGTCTTACTTTGTTTCTTACCCGCAGAGCCCTCCTCGTTCATCTTGTTTCGAACACCCATTTAGTACCATAACATTTTGATGGGTGGGTCTTTGAACTAATTCCCATACTTTATTTCTTTCAAACTGATTGACTCTTCTTGCATAGCTTGAATCCAATGTGTGTCATCCAATGCTTGTAACACATCTTTAGGCTCTATTTGTGGGATAATGGATGTGAACATAGCTTCTTGTTGAGTTACAATCTTGTTTTGACACCTTCTCTTATATTTCCAATGACAAGTTACGGTGGATGGTCTTTCACCATCTTACATCAGGTTGAAGTAAGTTAGGCGGATTGATCGTCTAGCGATTGTGTTGCTTTGATCGGCTCTCTCGCAATCACTTAGCCGCAAATTTTCCGGCATTTTATGAGACTCGGCTATCTCATCTTCATCCGAGTTTATAATTTCGGCTTGACTTGACAAGGGACTCTTTCTCAGTATGGTTGGATGATTCAAACTTTATCACCGACTCTTCAATGTCTTCTCCATTTACATTTGGCTCATCGAATACCACATGAATGGATTCTTCCGCAACCATAGTCCTTTTGTTGAGTACTCAGTAGGCTTTGCTTTCAAATGAGTATCCCAAGAAGATACCTTCATCGGCTTTAGCATCGAAAGCCTTTAGATTGTCTTTGCCATTGTTATGGATGAAGCATTTACATCCAAATATTCTAAAATATGCAACATTTGGTTTTCTCCCACCCAAATCTCATAGGAGTCTTTATCGGCTATCTTTTTATCATACATCTGTTTTGAGTGTAGCAAGTTTGTGTTAATTGCTTGACCCAAAATCTTTTTGGTAACCCCCCTACTAACATGGTCCTTTCAACTTCTTTGAGAGTTCTATTCCTTCTTTCTGCAACTCCATTCTCATTGTGGAGTCCTTGCTGCAGATAATTCATGACCAATGCCATTTTCAATACAATATTGAGTTATTATACCATTGACAAACTCGGTTCCTCCATGCGATCTAATTTTGATAATGGTTTGGCCTTTCTCATTTTGAATCCTCTTCATCAATTTGTGGTAGTTTTACGTAGAGTTTCTTTCTTCTTACACATGAATATTGTCCATGTATATCTTGAGTAGTCATCTACTACCACCAAGGTGTATTTCTTTCCACTTATTCTAGTTTGGTTCCACCGGGCGAATAGATCCGTATGTAGCGGATCTGAATATTCTTGTTGAAGATGGGCATGTCTTTTCTTTGAATGATGATTTGATTTGTTTTCCCTTCGACATCGTCACATATACTCTCCTTTTTGTATCTCGAGTCCGGTAGTCCTTCCACAAGACTACTTCTAGCAAGCTTCTTAATCGTTTTAAAATTCGGGTGACTCACTTTTTGTGCCCAAACCAACTTGATTCAATGTGCTTTTTGCTAATAGACAGTCTTTGGGTGTTGCGGTTGACCAATCTACTACATACATGTTCTTTTATCGCATCCTTGCAACACAACTTCATTCGATTCAAAGCATCCTTGATTTGGCATATACCCATGTTAAATCCAACATTAAAACCCTTGTCACAGTTGGGTGATGCTTAGCAAATTGAAGTTGAGTCCTTCAACATATGCAACATCCGTGATTTCTAATCCATTTTTCTTGATGGATCCAATGCCTCTTATTTCTCATGTAGCTTTATTTCCTCCAAATATGACTTTTGCTCCTTTAACTTCCTTGAATTTTGACAAATTTTTCTTATTTCTGTCATATGTCCTAAACAACCACTATCCATGTACCAGGTTCCTTGGCACTTTCACTACATTCCTTGAACCCGCAATCAAGAAATTAAGTTTTAGGTACCCATACTTGTCTCGGGTCCTGAGGGGTTAGAATTGTAAGATGATCCAACCAACTTATAGCCAAATGATTTGACTCTAAGGGGTTGCCATCTATCGATGCCATAATCATAATTAATCTTGGCAAATGGCTTGGGATTCTAGGTTCATACAAATTGTCTCTTTTGTTTGTATGCTGTCTATGTGTTTTAGCAATCGCCTTCTTTGGGTAATTGTGGTGTCTCTGAGTGTAGTGTTTAGGTGCATATGTGTCTTGATGAAAGCTCCTATACTTTTGGAATGGCCTTTCTTTGAGTTCTAGGCCTTTGCCATTTGGGCTTATATTCCATAAGTCATGTTGATAGTTCACATCATTCCAATCGGCTTGGCTTGGATATTTTCTACCATTCCCATCATATGTATTTCTTTTATAGATTTTAAGGGTTTTTGGTAGCTCTGTTTCTTCATTACAGAGTATTTTCTATTTGGAGTTTCTTTGAGGAACTCATCAATCTCTTTCTCACGCTGTCCTTTCAGTTATACACTCAACTGGCTGTTTTCCTTTTCCTTTATAACCAAGGCCAGTTTGCTTCTAATTTTGCTTTGGAGTGAATGTGTGTGCACCATTTGGAGTTTTGGATTTTTAGACTATTCATTGCTTGAAGATCCTTTTTCCAAAATTACTTTTGAGGTTTGACATAGCACAGAGGAATTAAATCCTAAGCTGTCTTGTCTCCACATTCTCTTTGACTCATAATAAGATCATCCAATGATTTAAATGCCTTAGTGAATGAGGCAATAACATTTTTGAGGTCATTCTCCCTCTTTTCTATGGCGGCAGCTATTTACGCTATTAGCTTGGCATTTTTAGTCTTTAAACTTTTATTCTCATCGGCTATTTGACCTAGAGTACTCGGCTCCTTAGTCACCAAGTGAGTTTTGGCTCTTGAGTGAAATTTGTTTTCCTCATTTAGTAGTGTGTGTGAGGATTTAATGTGTTCAAAATCTTTCATCATTTTGCACAATGAATCATAAAGATCGAGTGGGTGATGAAGTGTGTGTGTCACATCACTATCACTAGAATCGAGTTCGATGAGTTAGAGTGTACCTCATCTTCTTGGTCGAGTTGATCTTGTTCCTTGGCCATCAAACAGTTAAAGCATCTTCTTGAGTCACTTGAGTAATCACTTCACTACTCTCGACTCGGCTATGTCTTTTGACTTGGCTGTCTCGGCCGATCTCTACTGAGCCAACATTGCCTTTTTCTTTTCTTGTCTCCTTTCTCTCAAGACCTTTCTTTCTTCTTCATTCTTGTATTTGATGACTACGAGGATATGGGCGATCAATGGCATAGTGACCTGGTTGCCTCTGATTCAAAGATAGATATTCAACCTTTTGATCGACTCTTTCCATTCTTGGATTGCCAGTCCTTTGATATTCAGACTTTTTGATGATATGTTCTTTTGGTTGGCTATCTTCTCTTGACTTGGAAGGAGCCGAGTGTCTTCTGGATGATTCACCCTTGCCTTTCTTGTAGTTCTTATTGAAAAACTTGTTGAACCTTTTTACTAGTAGGGCTATTTCTTCCGGGTCAATGACTGCGACCTCGCTCTCTTCCCATCTTTAACAATTAGAAGCAAAATTTTTTTAGAGTGCAGTTGCCTCTTCCTGGTCTTTTCTTCTCAGCTCAAACTCGTAGGCTTTGAGGTCTGAGAATAGTTCATGGTTGGATGTCTTTGATAGGTCCATGGAATGTCTTAGTGCCATGACCTTCATTTCCCATTCAGCTGGAAGACTTTTTAGGATCTTCATACACATTTCCTTCTGTGTATATTCCTTTCCAAGTCTTTGATGGCTCGTTGGTGATTTCTCGTGAATCGAGCATCCGGTTGATCTAGGTTCTCTCCCGAGATCATTTTGAAGTTCTCAAATTTAGACAATACCACCGATATAATTTGTTTTCTTTGATTTGCTCTGAGCCTTCACAAATCAATGTTAGCTTGTCCCAGATTTCTTTAGCCGTTTTGCATGATTTGACTTTGTTGAACATGGCTTTGTCCAAGGTTTTGTAAAGAATGTCCTTGGCCACATTGTCCAAGTTATATCTTTTTCTGTCATCATTTGTCCATTCAGCTCTTGGTTTTTCGATCATAGCTGGTCTGGGAGCTATATCCTCTTCACCTTCAGTGCGGCTCTTAACTACAAATTGTTTCACTTTTAAGATTTGCAGTGGCCCATCCTCTATCATTATCCACATCTCATCATGTAATCTTTGATAAATGAGCTCTCATACAGATTTTCCAATCATCAAATTCTTCAATTGTGAACATAGGGATGCGTGTCAAGTTTGCTTCCATTATGATAACCTTTTAATGATAAAAGGGGTTTTGAAAATTTAAGTACTAAAATAAACTTTGAAGAAGTTGGAGATCTAGTTCGAGAACTCATGCGGAAGACTCAATGAACCAACCGCTCGATACCACTTGTAGGTCCCAGGGTGCGGGTGTAAGGTTTAGAATGGGGGTTGAATAAACCTTACAAACTTTTTCTATTTAATCCTTTTTAAAGTTCGAGTTGATGTTACAAATTGTGTCCTTGGTGGACAGACCAATTTAGTTAATCATGAGTTAGTCTCTCAACAGACTCAACTGAGCCGTTGATGGAATAACTCAAATTTGTTAAGACTAAATTAACTCAATCGTAGTTTATTTTCAAATGGAAGACTTAACACCCTTAATAAAGGTTAAGCAAAGATTTAATGTTTGGTTTAGTACTTAGAAATTATCAAGTGGATAGCAAATTTGTCGTGAGTTAAACAAATAAGATGCGAGGAATTAAAGTGATGAAATGTAAATGACACAATAAGATTTTTATAGAGGTTCAAGATTGGGTAATTCTTCTACTCCTCTCTTCTCCAATCTCCTGGAGAGAATCCACTAGGTATTGATCGAAGATACAAAGTGGTAATGATCCGGATACAAGTCTTGATCACACAACGGTGACTTGATCCTTTGGGACTCGATGCGGAGATGCCTTGATCACTCGGTTGGCTTCTCTCGCATGCGACTCGGCTTCTTCACGGGGGCACCTTGCTACTACACCCACTTGCTCAAGCTCTTTGGATTTGATCACGAAGCCCTCCAAAAACTCGAGACTGGTTCGACCTTGAACTTTCCTACAATCCTTCGTGGAATGTAGACCCCTTGATTCTTCAATAATTTCCTCTTCAACTGATAGAAGTTATCTTTCCTTCACAGGTGAGTGTTGGATTGATGATCTTCGTAATGTAGGCTTGAGGATTAATCTTGAATAATTTGAGAATATTTTCGGTTACAATTCTAATAATTGCTTGAATGTTTGTGGTTCAGGTAACCTACTCTCAGAGTCATTCCTCAGCCTTTTATAGTGATCTTTCAAAAAATTTGCCCGTTGAAGAGATAGGCTTATTTTTGAAAGTCACTTGTGGACGTTGGCTTGTCTTGTTGCAGTCCTTGAATTTGCCACTTCCTCGTATAAAATGTTCTTGACTTTTTCGAGTTACGACACGATGTAGTGCTTCCCATTGGTTTATTCCTTTTGCACGCTTCGGGTGAGCACTTCGAGAAAGGTAGCATGGAGATATTACTTGTTTAAGTAATTCTCTTGATTTACGTACAACGAATCTCTTTCGATTATCTCGACTTGATTTGCATTTCCTTGCTTTCCCCGGGTGACTTAGAGTCGACTTCTAATCATGGATGACTCTCCTGTCACTTCGACTTGAGACTTGGCTATGTTTGGGTGACTTGACCGACGATACTCCACTCACCGCATCTCGGATGTTCCTTGATCGAGTCCGACTTCTCTTCTTTGCCATACTCACCGCCTTGCAAAGTCTTCCTTCCAGTCTTGATTGTCTTTTTGCATGTTTTAGTCATAGGCGACTTAACTCGGCTTGATCACCTATTTATTACAATACGATTTACAGCAAAAAATGGGGTGCCAACTTCCTATTCTAAGTTTTACATGGTATTCATCGAATCTAAACAATAAATTTCCCAACAAAGTCTCAACTCAAGATTTCAAAATAGGAAAAAGGAGATATTGATGATTATAACAATACAAAAGTGTGTGCTAAAGCATTAAATGTTGAATCATGTACACATATGAACACCTAACATACACCAACAACAACTTCCTCGACTTAAACCCAAGTACTTAAACCCAAGTAATTAATTGGATTATCATTTCAATAAAGCACTATCTAAAAAACAATTACACATGTATCATGATGGTAAAGCATAATGGAATTTTGGTGTAAAATTTGGGTCATGGACTATGATCAAATTTTTAGGACATGAGAATGATAGTCAATTGAGAGTCATCCAGAATCTTAAATTGATAATCGAGATAGTTGTGGAATCCCTGTCAAATGAAACGTTTACCACATACATATATATAAAGCTAGTTTTTCCTAAGCCTCATAATCCTTCACCTATAATGTTTATTATAACAATTATAACAATTAAATATATATATATATTATATATAAACACTAAGATAAACATCAATCACCAAAAAAAATAGCACTCATTTAACAATTTTCATATTAATTCCGACGTACCTCATAAGTTTTGCTATTGCCCAATTGCACTCTAGTCTGGAATTTCCTATCTATAGTACTCACTGCAACCGAAAGGGACCAAGGTGAAAAGTTTGTAATAGATTCGGGGTCTGGTCCGGAGTTACCAACATAATTTGATGTGAGTATTCCATTTATCATGGCTTGGAATGCACCAATAGCAATAGGATCATCAAAGTAATTAGAAGGGAAGGAACCTCCTACTGAAAGCAATATTATGTCAACTCCATCAGTAATTGCATCATCGAATGCAACAAGAATGTCCATATCCGAGCAACCATCGGACCAAAGAGAGTTTGTAGACAAAGAAAGTGCGCAGATGGCACATGTCCACGTGTTGTTCCAACTGCAAGGCCGTATAAATTGGCACGGAGAAAGCAGCCACCAACGGCCGTGGACGCCCGTATGTGATCCATGCCCTTCGGTATCTGTAGGATAAGGAATATCAGGTGAGGTAATATTTCCTTCACTGTGATAGTACTTTGCTCCTATAATTTTGCTGCCCCCAAAAAAAAAAAAAAGAAATTAAATCCTTTACTTAGTTAAATAATTGTTTCACATTCGATAAGTGATAATGGTTGCTAGACAATTGAGTACACTAATTTAGCTTACTTGTTGCAAATGAAGTTAGATGAGGATTGGCAACTACCCTTCCATTTGCTTGGCGCACAAAAATGAAGCCTTGATCGTCAAACATGGCGGATTCGGGCCGATGTCTAGTATTCCAACAATGAAATCGCTCTCGATGTTGGTTCTTTGGACGATCATAGGAGCTCGAAGAGAGCTTATGCCAAGAGAGCGGATACCGTGAGGGGAATCAACTGACCCGAGGAAACATTTGTTGTCTCCCCTTCAAGAAAAAAAAGTTGCCCATGCAACCGAAAGAAGACGGATACCCCAACAGGGAAGAAAACGAAAGATGCACTGCCCCTGCGGCAATGAGTCTTTAGAAAAAGAAAAGAGAGGATGACAAGCCAAGAAAGCCGACTCCTCGAAAAAGAAAGAAGCACCGTCCCCCGCCGCCTGGGAAACCATATCCTCGAACCAGAAATTCCTCTCGGTAAGGACCAAACGAAGAAGACTCTTCAAGCGTTGAACTTGAGAAAACAATGAGTCTCCACTCGGGAACAACAAATCGCTTTGAAGCAATTTGGAGAAGTAGAGTCGCCAGAGATTATTGATGAAATCGCCAAATCTGAGGCCGATCAGCAGAGGCGATCGAAGACCAGTACCGGGATGAACAATCGAGAAGCAAGAAGGAGCTAAGATAGTCAATCTCCTATCGACAGATCGCATCCCCACCTACGACAGACGCCATCGAGGGTGAAGAGCAACAAGCTCTACTACCCTCCATTCCCGAGAAAAGAAGTACGAAAGAAGATGACGGCGATGATGTGATCATGCTTTGTCTCCACCATATCCGGACATCCAAAATCGTCTGCGTGAATGGAGGAAGTGGAAGCTAAGTCGATCAAGGGAACATTCCAAAGACCCGCACGAGTTTATTGAAGAAGAAGAAGAACCGATGAATTTCACAGGGTTGACAAATGTGGTTCAAGCATTGGATGAAGAAGAAGCGAGTCGATATATTGAACATCTTCAAAGAAAAGGAGAAGGAAAGGTTAGCGAAGAGGGCGACGCTCGTGAGAAGGCCAAAATCTATCCCTTCACTTTGGAACCACCGAGCACACTCATCCCCACCTCGATGCTCTTTCGAGAGTGATGAAGATTTGGACCTGCTGCTGCGGACGAAAAATCTAGAAATGCAAGATAAGCCATGCGGGAATCCGAGTAATGCATGAGCAACGGCTAATGGAAGGACACAGGGGAGTCTTCCAAATCACAAATAGAAATTGACCCTATGGGGGTGGTGCGTGATTGCAATCGTTGTTGTTGCGACCACTTCCCAAACTCACTCGAGGAAGGCTCTAAGGAAATGGCGATGAAACCGGGAACTTGGGGACCCAAGTCGAGCCAACCCCTATTGAAGATGTCTTACCACCGCCCCAACTTGAACACTCAAAGGAAAAAATAGGAGTTTGGAAAAAGTGACCCCAATCCAAGTCACTCACCGATGAGCCACCGGGGGAAACTCCTCCACCGTAGCTAGGTCGGAGGTTGCTGCGGACAACTCCACCATGAATCTCGGAGGCGAAGTGGAGACGGAAAAAAAAAACGAAACACAAGCCAGTTGTCACCAAAGCTCGGACGATTGGTCTTTAGCTGAAGTGCCAATCGCTTCTCAGTGAGGACGCTGGCGATGCGGTCGAGGCACGGATGGTTACGCCCGGGAGTTAACACTGGGCAATTAAAGTGCAATCCACGGAGTTGAGACTCCTGTGGATGCCACCGTAGAAGACCTCAAGACAAACCAGTGCAGCCGAAGGGAATGTCCAAGGCCTTCATTGTAGTTGAGACTGCAGGAGGTGCAAGGCCTACGGGAGGTTGAGACTTCCCCGGGTAAAGAGGTAGAAGCACGAACATCCTCTCTAGTTATCATCGATGCATCGAGAATGAGATAAGTGCCCTTCACGATTCCCAAGACAACCCCGATGTAACATTTAAGGATCCGAAGGTGAAGATGAGGCCGAGTCATCCCCTGTTGCAAGTCCAACCGACTCGGTGAGGATGTTCTTCCCGATATGGGTAAGCCGTAATCAAAATTTGCCACAAAAGTTCAATTTTGATGATGAGCCACCCTACAAGTCTCATCATCGTCCGATGACGCCACGAGTCTGACCGAGACCGGACAACTCATATGGAAAAACCAGGCAAGACCGAAGTTGTTAAGACAAATGAGGCTCAATCACCAATCAATACCACAACAGACTCGGTGAATCATACGAATCAAGCTAAGCGCGCTCTCCCAAAGTGCGCAGAGAATCGACTCAACCAGGCACATCACGGCCACAAGTCATCATTGAACATTCCCTATGTTCGTGATGATGCGTTTGAACAAACTTTCCCTTTCACATTAGAGTTGTCGATCTTGATGAAGAATCGGCTAGAGATCAACAACGTTTCCATAGACTGATTCACCATTCCCACGATACCATCGTCCCAAGAGATTTTGATTTTGATGTTTGCTTGCATGCCTAACCGAGACAGAGGTGACAAATGAGGTTCGAGAAGTCTTCAAGGCAATATTTGAGATTGAGAAGATGGGAAGGCACCAGGCCTCATTGATATGCGGTTGGATAACGAGAATGCTAATCTTACGGCCGATCTGTGTGGAATCATAGTCGATCCGTGAATGGTGGCAACAAAGACAGACAATGTGCGTGGAACAAGTTCGATACTTCAAAGCATTGTACAATAAGATGCTAATCTGGAGCGCTGATAATGCTTGACATGAAGAAGTGGATGCAAGAAAACATTGATAGAATGCATACTTCTCATACCACGAAAATGGAATCTGCGCGCGAATTTCATCGCAAAGAACTTCTACGCGTAGAGGAGAACATGAATAAAAAATTCACCTTCTTATGGCTGAAATAAAGTTGGTGACAAACGAATCCAAAGCCACTCGCTCAAAATTTCGAAAGCAAAGATACTCCGCAGTGAGAATCCAGCGTAACTTCGGCTATCGGGCGCCTAGATTTCATGCTTGGCGGCATGTTTCGGGGTTCCTCTCTCCTTTGATGATGCCAAAAAGGGGGAAGAGGGATACCTAAAGACGTTGAAAGAATCCGCACTGAGAAGAAGGGGACGCACTGTGAAGGAAGAAGACAAAGAGCGAGAAGAAAGAAAAGGGAAAATCGAGTTGAGGGGGAAGGTTCGAAAGACGTGACTTTAATGGTTGCTAGAACCCTCAACAAGACTTGTCATAGCCGACATAATCGGCAAACTTCGATGACTCTGCCGCTCCAACACTGATGTGCCCATGTCCGAGAAGAGGAAAATAGTAGAAGCAGATGATGACGGAGATTGAAAGAAAAATGGATGCCCGTGCGATGGACATATTGAAACAATATGGAGGCATTCCGGGGAAAGAGACACTCATGCCATTTCGGGCGTCGGAACCGAGCCGAGATCTCGTTGATGAATTCAAGACGCTTGCATCCGAGGGATACTTCGAGAACATGACCATGGCCCAAGCCTGGGACTTGTATTGGGAAAAAGGCCTCAAGGCTGTGCGAAGAAGGCGATAGGCGACGAGACTCAGAGCAATCACTCTGTGGTCACTCTTTGGAAAGAAGAAGGCCCCAAGACAATACACACCCGGAGGAAGAGATAGAAGCGATTGTAGGAAGAGGTTTCAAACCTAGACCTCTACCCAAAAACATTGAATATACTGAGATCCGGTGAAGAAAGGGGGATCTATTAGGCTGGTTTGACAAAGTAGCCAACTTGCAAGTGGCCAAGAACAATGTTGAGTATGTAAATAGAATCGAAGAAGAAAATAAAAGACAAACTCACTGTGGAAGAGAGACAAGAAAGAAAAAGAAGAGATGAAGGCTGCGCTTAAAAGCCTATGAGAAAAAGAAAGAAAGCGGTGAAGAAGAGAAGAGAAAAAGGTCGAAGACGGCAGAGCCGATGAAAAAGAAGGAGGCAGTGAAGGAGATGAAGTGTTGCTGTCCACCCCTTCATGTAATTTACTATTGTAAATGCATAAGTATGTAAGTCTTCTGTACATTGAATAAGAAATCTGTAATTTCTCTATTTTTTGCGTAGACATAGATGTTTGCTCTGATACACTTTGTAAACAGTTGTGTAAAGGACAAGAATGTTATGATCAATAAAAGATTGATTCTACGCATACATTCTCTGTTACTGCACTACCTGTATGTATCTTTGATGCTTACACCTTTGCATGTATGTTTTAAGTTTTGGCATCATCAAAAAGGGGGAAATTGTTGGAAAATTTATTGTTTAGATTTTGATGAATGCCATGTAAAACTTAGACTAGAAAGTTGGCACCCCATTTTCTTTGTAATTTGCATTGTAATAGATAGGGCTGTTCGAGCTGAGTCAAGTCATTATGCTGGATATGCAAGAAGTCAATCAAGGCTAAAATGAAGACTCATTTAAACAAATGTTGAGTATGGCAAGGAGGAGAAGTCAAGAACTCGATCAAGGAGTAGCGGCTATGATACCACCGTGAAAAGTGTCGCTTAAGTCAACTCAAGACAGCCAAGTCAAGTTGAAGTGATGAGATGAGTCTTCCATGATTAGGAGGCGACTAAGTCACCTGGGGAAGTTAAGAAACTGCGGTCAAGACAACCGAAAGAGTCCGTTGCACAGAAGTCAAGAAAGTTACTTAAATAAGTAATACTTCCATGTTTGTAATATTCTAAAGTGCTCGATCCCGAGCGTGCAAAAGGAATAAACGAACGGGAGATCGAAGACTGTGTGTCGGACTACGAAAAGTCAAGGTTCATTTAATACGAGGTAATGTCAATTTCAAGGATCGCAACAAGACAAGCCAAACGACCACTAGTGTCTTTTGAAAATCAGCCTATCTCTTCAACGGGCAGATTTTTGAAAGAGCACCATAAAAGCGAGAGGAATCAATTTGAGAAGAGGTTACCTTGCATACCGAACCCACGAACTTTCAAGTTATTATTCGAAATTGTAACTCGCAAAAATATTCTCAAGTTATTCAAGCAAATCCTCAAGCCTAAACTTCGAAGGAAATCGATCCAACACCAAGTCATGAAGGAAAGACAACCTCATACTCTTTGTTGAAGAGGAAACTTTTGAAGAATCAAAAGGGTCTACATTCCAAGGAGGATTGTAGAAAGGTTCAAGGTCGAACCGGTCTCAATTCATTGGAGGGCTTCGTGATCAAATCCAAGAAACTTGAGCAAGTGAGTCTGTAGTAGCAAAGGCACCGCCTGCGTGAAGAAGCCTCGGACGAGAAGCCGCCAGTGTGACCAATGCATCTCCGCACTAAGTCCTAAAGGATCAAGTCGGTTGTGTGATCAAGACTTGCATCCGGGTGATAACCACTTTGTACTCGATCAATACTTAGTGGATTCCTCCAGGAGTTGGAGAAGAGAGGATTAGAAGAATTACCCCATCTTCGAACCTCTATAAAATTTATTGTGTCATTTACATTTCAAAGATTTACTTACGCATATTATTTAATATTTGCTGATAATTTGCTACCCAATTGATATTTAACAAAGTGCTAAAACCAAGTGTTAAAACAAACTTAAACCAAATTCAAGGGTGTTAAGTCTTCCAATAAAATCTCATCACACCAAGTTAAGTATTAGACTAAACAATTGAGTTATTCTATCAACACTCGATCGAGTTTGTTGAGTGGCTAACTCTGTTTGGTTAACTAACTTAGTCATCCATCAAGGACATAGTTGTGAAATCAACTCGAACTTATTTAAAAAGGACTAAATCGAAAAGTTGGTAAGGTTTATTCAACCCCCCTTCTAAACCTTACTTACACCCCTCTTGGGACCTACACCTCTTCAGCTGGATGTCAAGTTGTTTGGTTAAGAAGAATTTTAGAAAGTTTGAGTTTCAAGTAACATGATCCGACAATATTATATTGTGACAATAGCTCGGCTATATCTGTCTCTAAAGATCCAGTTTTGCACGGAAGAACGAAGCGCACCCGCCTTCATTTTCACTTCTTAAGAGAGTTTATTAATGAAGGAGAAGTGAACATTGAGTATTGCTGAAGTAATGAGCAACTCGCAGATACTTTATTGAACCACTTGGAGGACCAATTTTCTCAAGAAATGTTGATGCTTTGGGAGTCAAGAGCAAATTCGATTCGGGGAGGCATTGTTGGATAAATAAATTGAATTTGGAAAATAATTATTTTGGTAAAGTGTCTTTTAGTATGTCAAGAGTTTTTTTTTTTAGTGTTTCAAAGTTTGAATTATATTTCCTAAGTTTGAATGAGTAGTTTGAAGAGTCTAAGTTGTTCAAAGAGTCATCTTATTTTTTGTAGCGTCAATTTAATAGTTAGTGATTCCTATGCCCAATTCATATGTATAAATAGGAACCATATTGGGGGAATTTGTAAGACAATCAAGTTGAAAGAAATTTTCAGATTATAAAAAAGTTCTTTTGTCTATAATTAATTGTAATCCAAAATCTGTATACCATAATATGGACATCCAATAGCAGCTAGTGCATCGGCCACCATGTTCCCTTCTCTCAACACATGAGTAAAAGATAATTGCAAACCACATAAAGATTTCGAATGCTGGTAAAAATATGTTGATACCTCCAATTCCCAGAAGTTGTATGAGATAAACCATTAATCAATATTAAGGAATCAGATTCTACAATGACAGCTGAAACACCATGGTTGTGCAAAAATTGTAAACCTGTGCTCAAGGCATTCAGCAGTAAAGCTTTCTACATATGAAGCCTTAATCGACTTGTTAATTACTAGCTAGAGAAGTGGATTAATGTATAGGGAGAGCTGAATCTATTCTTTCTATTGTAAATTTTTCTCTCACAGAATACTTTTGGAGGGAATTTCTTTAACTTGAATGATAGCACATTCGGCCTCTAATATGCAGGTGTACAAAGTTTTGGGCCGGTTCACATCCATAATGAATTAAAGAAAAGCCCAATTAACCCCAAACCATATTAGTCCTTATAGCAACAATTTGAGTCCTTGAAAGTAATTTAATAATATTAAAACATATATTATTTAAAAATTCCATTTAATCCACATTATTAAATATTTATACCCATTTGAGAGGGTCTTGAGCGTTTTTCAAGCCAGGTTCAATTTCAATGATTTCCAACTAAATAATTATCCCAACTCATTACAGACATTGCCTTTTTTCTCACTCCCATCGTACTACGAATTGTTGCAGTACAATTTAGTAAATAGTTATTGTTGGAACTTGCAAGGCAAAGAACCTAAAACACGCAAACATTACTGTGGCATCTCATCATCACCAATATATAGCATTAGCGTGAATAGTAATTAACAGTATTTCATAATAAAATCGGGACTCAAACGATAATTGCAACTTTTGCTATTTTGGCACCAATCAAAAGTAGACTGTTTCATATTGAAATTATCGATTGTCTTCTTTTTTAATACTCATTTCTTAATGCTTTTTATATTATGACAAAGACATATAACCACCTGATGTGGAAATTACCACCATAGCCTCGCCTAGGTCGAGTTGACCATCTTGACCTCGCCTCGCGAAATTACCAAAGTACCCTCAGGATCCGCGGTTTTTTATATGGTCCCGACCCGACCCGAATCCCGGGTCGGGTCGCCCGCGAACCACACACCGTCGATCGGGCGCCACGTGTACGGTGATCCGCCTCACCCGGTGAACAGTACTATAAATACGACACGAAAATCAAGGTAAAAGGTAACTTGTCATTATTCTAAATTACCTCGCTCTTTAGCTTCCTAAGTACCTCAACTACCCGATTCGACTTAGGCACCTCGGAGGGCCTTAGCCGAGCCATCCCGCTAATTTAACGTGCGTCTGTTTCGTACCCTCGAACAAAGTACCTCACCTAGCTTTTTGGGGATCCTCACTTGGTCGCTTCGTGGAACACACTTCACCTCGCTTTGTGGGTCCCTTTAGGTCAGTACATCCCGATTTAGCTCCCTAAATCGGTTGGCGCCCGTCTGTGGGAAAGAGGTCTAGCTAAAGATGGAGGAGACACCAGGGAAGCTATTGGAAACACCTAAGCATGCGTCCAAGACACCTCGGGGTCGTGGAGGACCCTCCCGGGAAACATCACCACCCGCCCGCTTCACTTCGCGGGACCATCTTTCGTCGGGAGGAGGAGCGGATGATTCACATGAAGGCTAGTGACTTTGAGAAAATGCTTTGGAAAAAATGTTGGAGGATAGGGAAAGAAAGGGCAAGAAGGCTATGGAGGCCCCTCCCCCAAGTCCCCGGGGAAGGGGGAATGTGGAAAAACGAAACGAAGTCTTAGTTGATTGGGAAGAGGTGGCTAGTCAAGCTCCACCACCAGAGAGACCGAGGAGGAGGTCGTGGGCGAACCAGTCAATAAGCCACGGATATACACGAACGAGTGAACAAATCGAGCATGTTACTCGACAACCGGATGATTTGAGGCGGAGGGAGTCAGTAACATCCGCCTTGCGAAAAAGGATCTCCATTTTGTCCCGAGATCCTAGCCGAGGTGGTCACGCCGAACTTCAAGCTTCCCGATCTCCCAAAATATGATGGGAATAGGGACCTCAGAACATCTCACCGCTTTCGACCACGTGATGCAATTGTATGGGAATCGGATGCCATGAATGCAAGAATATTCATCACAACGCCGACCGGAAAACACAGAATGGTTCATGGATTACCTAGGGAACTGTGGTTTCTTACGACAAATACCGCTCGAAAGTTCTTATACCGGTTCAAAGCCAAAAGCGAGCTCGAAGGTCACCGCATTTGTTCACTATAAGGCGAGGGGGTGAAAGAGTCGCTCAGGGAATTCATAAATCGGTTCAATGATGAAGCGTTGGAGGTACAAGATATGCGAATCGACATGATGACTAATATCCTTATCCTTGATTGCAAAAAGGACCATTAGATCGGCGCTCGCTCGCGAACCGCCCGTCGATAAGGAGCAAATAATGGAAGTGACCCGTAAATACATACAAGAGGAGGAGATGAATGCCCTTAAAGACCAGGAGTGGTCCCAAGTTGCTCAAGCTCCACGCGAGGGGAGGGATCTTAGAAAGAGGCTTCGGTTTAGGGTCGAGAGGCCTGGACCGAGGTCCGATCAAGATCGCCCCGGAGACGAGCGAGGCACAATAGATATACTCATTGAACGCACCCCAAGTCACGCTCTAATGGCCATTGAGCGAACCGACATGCTAAGGTGGCCAAAAAGATGAAGACGACCTCGGTCGAAGAAATATGGATAAATATTGTCGCTTCCACAAGGACCATGGCCACGACACCGAGGATCGCATTCAATTGCGAGATGAGATTGAAAGGCTCATTCAAGCAAGGTTACTTACAAAATTTTGTTTTGAAAAGAAGAACGAGGGAGGACCCAACCGGGACCCTAGGCGAAGATCACCGGCTCGCAAATCGCGGCCGGTCGAAAGGTCGCCATGAGGCCGGACATAGGCAAGAACGCCCGAGGGAACGCTCTAGGCCAGTAAAATCACGAAGAAGATAACTTACCTCGTGGGGGTTATACATATGATAGCAGGAGGTCCTAGTGGAGGTGATTCTCGAGTGCAAGAAGGAAACATGCGCGTAACCTCACTCATGATTCTAAGAGGAAACTAAAGGTCATGAGCGTCCAAAACTCTAGCCTTATTACATTCGATGGTCGTGACCTCGTGGGGTCGAGGCAGGCAAAACGACCCGATGGTTATCACGATGGATATCGCCAATTTCATTTGTACAAAAAGTTTTGGTGGACAATGGGAGCTCGGCGGATATATTATTTATGCATGTGTTGAGGAAGATGGAACTAGATGTAACTGCCTTACGTCCGGTTGACACTCCGCTGATGGGGTTTGGAGGAAGCGAAGTGGTTCCCCTAGGAACCATTGATCTCCCCACCTCGCTAGGCGAAGCGCCGTGCCGAAAGACAATCATGATCAAGTACCTGGTAGTAGACGCCCCATTTGCTTATAATGTGATTATGGGGCGACCCTTGATGAATCAATTTCAAGTCATGGTGTCCACTTATCATTTGAAAATGAAGTTCCCTACATCAGGAGGGATAGGCGAGGTACGAGGCGACCAGAAGACGGCTAGAGAATGCTATAACGTTTCCCTAAAAAAGAAGAAGGAAGGGAGAGAAGTGAGGACTATAAAGCAAATAACACGCGAAGAGGAGGTCAAGGGCTAAGTAAAAAAAAAAAAAGGAGAAGGTTAAAAAAGCTAGACAATGGCGGAGTATAGGGTTGAGCCAACGGAGCAATACAAAGTGATTGAGCTCGAGCCGAGGCGACCCGGATAAGTTCACTAAGATAGGGTCGCAAATGGACTCGAAAGCTAGAAGTGTTGATGATTCAATTTCTTAGGAGAATGTGGACATTTTTGCTTGGAAACCGTCGATTTCCAAGGCATAGACCCGAGGTGATGGTTCACCGACCAATGTGGATCCGTTAGCGAGGCGGTGAAGCGAAAAAGCGAAGCTTTGGAAGCGAAAGAAACAAAATTATAGAAAACGAGGTGAACAAGTTATTGGAGGCGGGATATGTTGTGGAAATTCGATTCAGCGAGTGGCTATCAAATGTAGTTGTAGTGCCCAAAGCTAACAACAAATGGAGGATGTGCACCGACTTCACGGATCCGAATAAGGCATGCCCCAGGATCCTTACCCCTACCTCGCATCGACTGTTGGTGGACTCCACAAAGAGGATGTGTCTTGCTTAGCATGATGGATGCTTACCAAGGATATCACCAAATTTTTATGGCGGAGGAGGATAGGGATAAGACCTCGTTTGTGACGGAGAATGGAGTTTATTGTTACATGGTAATGCCGTTTGGGCTAAAGAACGCGGAGTTACTTATCGAGGGTTAGTCAACCTCATGTTTAGAGAGAAAATTGGCAAATCAATGGAAGTATATGTTGATGATATGTTGGTAAAAAGTGTGATGGAAGAGGATCACCTTGAGCATTTGAGGAGGCTTTCAAAATAATGCGAGCCTATGGTATGAAGTCAATCTGCAAGTGCACCTTCTGAGTGCGAGGTGGAAAATTTTTGGTTTCATGGTGCATGAGAGGGGATCGAAGCGAACCCGGAAAAGATAAAAGCTATAATGGAAATGAGTTCACCTAGAACGGTCAATGAAGACACAAAGACTCACAGGAAAATTGCCTCATTGAACAGTTCATTTCGAGGTCACCGATCGCAACCTTCCTTTTTTCAACACATTGAGAAACATGAAAAATTTTCAATGGACGGAGGAATGTGAGAAGGCATTCGGAGATTTGAAAGGATACCTTATGTCTCCACCTTTACTTGTCCAAGCCTAAAAAGGAGGCTCTATTTTTATACCTAGCGTTTCGAAGCGAGCCGTGAGTTCGGTGTTGGTGCGGGACGAAGAGGAGTTCATCGCCCGATTTACTACGTGAGCAAGTTGTTACAGGAGTCAAGAGAGGTACCTAGAGACGAAAAAGTGTCGCTCTAGCCTTGGTAGTATCACTAGGAAGTTGCGACCTTACTTCCAATCTCATCGGATAATTGTCCTCACAAATCAACCACCGAGACAAGTGTTAGAAAAACCGGAGTCCAGTCGCTAGTAAAATGGTCCGTGGAATTGGGGAATTTGATATTAAATATCAAAGTAAAACGGCGAAGGCTCAAGTCTGGTGACTTCGTTAACGAAGCAAGTGGGTCGGAAAATGAGGTTCAAAAAGAGGAAGTAACATGGCTACTGCATGTGGATGGGTCGGCGGTGGCTACTGGAGGCGGAGCTGGGATTTTATTGCAAAAGCCTAGCTCGTTCGAGGTGGAAGTGGCACTTCGCCTCGAATTCGAGGTGACAAACAACGAGGCCGAGTACGAAGCTCTGTTGGCGGGATTAAAAATGGCGCGAAGTATGTAATGTGAAGAAGGCGATAGCTTAGCTTACACGACTCTCGATTAGTGGCAATGCAAATTGAGGGGTTCGTTTGAAGCCAAGGATCGATCCATGGCTAACTATTTGGAGAAAGTGAAGCGGTTGATGGAAAAGTTCGAATTTTTTCAACTACAAAGATCCCAAGAAATGAAAATGAGCGAGCCGATGCTCTAGCTCGCTTCGCAAGTGCAGTAAGTGGGAGTAGTTCAAGGAAGGTGATCGTGTTGGTGGCGACGCAGCCGGACACGCAAGCGGAGCAAGGTCCCATCGAGCAGTATCCGAGCGAGGCTCTGGTTTGTGCAATTGACGCCCAATAGATTGGATGGAAGACTTGAAAATTTTCCTAGAAAACGGAGCGCTTACCGATGGACCCGATAAAAGCTAGAAGGGTCCAAGTTAGAGCGTCCCGGTTCATAATGATAGACAATGAGTCAGATAAAAAGATCGGTAGGAGGACCGTTACTAAAGTGCCTCGGTCCCCGAGAGGCGATGTATGTAATGAGGAGATTCATGAGGGCAATTGTGGTAACCACTCGGGAGGTAAGGCACTCGCCCGAAGGGTGATCCGCAAGGTTACTTTTGGCCAACTTTGGCAAAGGATACAATGGAGTTTGTTAAAAAATGTGCGAAGTGTCGGTTCACGCGAACCTAACTCACCGGCCAAATGACCCAATGAAACGATCCCCATTGCTTGTCCTTTTGATCAACGGGAATCGACATCTTGGGTCCCTTCCCGGTGGCTAGAGCTCGGAAGAAATTTATCATTGTGGCGGTGGAGTACTTTTCTAAGTGGATTGAGGCCGAGGCGGTGGCCAAGATATCGGAAACCGAAGTCATGAATTTCTTGTGGAAAAATATTGCATGTAGGTATGGGGCTCCCAGAATCTTAATATCAGATAATGGCACTCAATTTCAAGGAAAGAAGGTTAGGGAGTGGTGTGAAGAATATAAAGTGAAGCAAAATTTTACAGCTGTGGGAAACCCTCAAGCAAATGGACAGACTGAGGTCGCAAACAGAATTATTCTACAACACCTAAAAACGAGGCTAGAGGAAGCGAAGTCGTATTGGGTGGACGAGTTGCCTGGAGTCCTATGGGCATATCGAACGACCCCACGGACCTCGACGGGAGAAACGCCTTTCAGTTTAGTGTATGGGTCGGAAGCGATCGTGCCCGTGGAAATTGGAGAAACTTCGCTTCGGGTCGCTCGGTACGAGCCCGAGAGAAATAGAGAAGCTAGAGAGCTCGAGCTCGAGCTCATTGAAGAAAAGCGAGACAAAGCGTTTATTCGGATCCAAGCGCTAAGGGAAGGATGAAAAATGCATACAACAAAAGGGTTCATGAGCGAAGCTTTCAAGTAGGGGATCTAGTGCTCAAAAAGTGGAAGTGTCCAAACATGTGGGAAGGCGAGGCAAATTGGGAAGGACCTTTTAAGGTAATTGATGTCTTTCAAGAGAGGAACATACAGACTAGAAAACATGCAAGGAAAGGAGCTCCCAAGGCCTTGGAACATTCATAACTTAAGGAGGTTCTATACTTGATGTTGCATAACTAATCTACTTTATGTACTTAGCTTAATTTTGGAAGAATTGAAGGTTTATGTTAAAAACTATCATCAATGAAAGAAGATGGAATTTCACCTGCAATGTTTACCTTTTTGCACAAATTTGCTTAGTGTTTCAGGGTCGCAAGCGAACCACTAAAGATAAGCCCCCTAAAAGGCTAGCAGGCCCAAGACGATCCCACGTAGGATCTAGGCCATAAGCTCCCTTTTAGGCTGGCAAAGCCCACAATGGTCCCAACAAAGGGACCTAGGCTCGCAAGATAAGCCCCCTAAAAGGCTAGCAGGCCCAAGACGATCCCACGTAGGATCTAGGCCATAAGCTCCCTTTTTAGGCTGGCAAAGCCCACAATGGTCCCAACAAAGGGACCTAGGCTCGCAAGATAAGCCCCCTAAAAGGCTAGCAAGCCCAAGACGATCCCACGTAGGATCTAGGCCATAAGCTCCCTTTTAGGCTGGCAAAGCCCACAATGGTCCCAACAAAGGGACCTAGGCTCGCAAGATAAGCCCCCTAAAAGGCTAGCAAGCCCAAGACGATCCCACGTAGGATCTAGGCCATAAGCTCCCTTTTAGGCTGGCAAAGCCCACAATGGTCCCAACAAAGGGACCTAGGCTCGCAAGATAAGCCCCCTAAAAGGCTAGCAAGCCCAAGACGATCCCACGTAGGATCTAGGCCATAAGCTCCCTTTTAGGTGGGCAAAGCCCACAATGGTCCCAACAAAGGGACTGGGCTCATAAGATAAGCCCCCTAAAAGGCTAGCAAGCCCAAGACGATCCCACGTAGGATCTAGGCCATAAGCTCCCTTTTAGGCTGGCAAAGCCCACAATGGTCCCAACAAAGGGACCCAGGCTCGCAAGATAAGCCCCTAAAAGGCTAGCAAGCCCAAGACGATCCCACGTAGGATCTAGGCCATAAGCTCCCTTTTAGGTGGCAAAGCCCTGAAAGCCACAATGGTCCCAACAAAGGGACCTAGCTCGCAAGTTAAGCCCCTAAAACGCTAGCAGCCCGGGCGACCCCACCCCACACGAAGGACCTAGGCCATAAGCGCCCCTGCGACCCCACGAGGGACCCTAGGCCATGCGCCCTGGCGACCCCACGAGGACCTAGGCCATAAGCGCCCTAGCGACCCCAGGGGATCCAGCGTAAGCGCCTGGCGACCCCACGAGGGACCTAGGCCATAAGCGCCCTAGGCGACCCCACGAGGGACCTAGGCCAATTTAAAAAAAAAAAAAAAAAGTGGATCGAAGTAAAGTCCATGCAATATATAAAGGCGAAGTGCAGTATATCGAAGTGACACACAAGCGAAGTAAAGCAATAGTAAGACATAAAAACGAAGTAACATTTGAAGTACATTAAGAGGCGATGAGATCGTGAATAAAAATACATCTAAGTTAAATACTTCATTTATTTACATAAAAAGCCCTAGGAGGCTAAAAAAGGTTTCACGAGATCGGTGAACTCATCGACCTCCTCCACTTCATCGACGACCTCTACATCACGCGAGCTACCCACCTCGCCTTCGCCTTCAGCGACGTCTGCCTTTGGCTCGTCCTTCTCAAAGGGGTCAAGCTTGTCGGGGTCGAAATCGGCCTTAAAAGCTTCCTTCTTAATTCCCTGCTCGCGGCACCGCTCGAAGCCATCAAAGAGGTACACCACGGCTCGCTCGGCAATGAGTTTCTCGCAAGACGAGGACTGGAGAAAGGATTGAACCCCGGCAAGACGAGACGAGGCTAACGAGGCCTTATGCTCTTCGGATGAGAGATATTCTTCAAGGCCTTGTTTCCGGCCTTTTTCAAAAGAATCTGCCACCTCCTTGATGTGGTGCACCTCGCGAGTTTTGAGCTCGTTTTGAGACGAAGCAAGCTGGGCTTTCAGGTCAGCTACTTCCTTGAGGAGTTCGGCTCGAGCCTCCTCGACGGCTTTTGCCTTATCCGCTTCGACAGTTCGGAGCCTCGCATGGACCTCGCTCACCGATTAATGTACACCTCGTTACTCGTGTTTCCAATCGGCACCGCCGAAGCGCCATTTGGTGCAACAGGTAAAGCTATTTAAAAAAAAAAAAAAAAAAAAAAAAAAAAAAAAAAATGGGCGAAGTAAGTGGTGGCGAAGCGAGATAGAAGCGAAGGAACAAAGTTGGATAATTTAAATACATTCACATACCGACATGACCTCGTGAGCCGCCAACTCTTCGAGGCGGGTGAACTCCGTGGTCATCAAGGCAAATTGGTCAGTGGGGAGGGTAGTATAGTTGTATGCGATTCGAAGAATCCTCCCGCCTTCGTCTCGAGGACCGAGCTCCGCGAGCTAATATTCCGATTCGGAATGGTGCGAGGCATGGCAAGCTCGCGAACACGAGCCTAAGGTCGAGCCTTCGCGAGCCGCGAGCCGTTGAGCTTGAGATGGGACTCGCTCCGGTTCAACCACATCATCATTTGATCAACGGTGGGGAGGTTGGCATCAGTAGGCTCGAGCTCGTCGTGAGCTAGCATCCCGGGGGAAGCACCCATAGAATCAGGCGAGCTCCTAGCCTTGCGAATTTTTGCCCTTTTTGGAGCAGAACTTTCAACCACTTTTTTCCCTTGTCCTCCCTAAAGCTTGCTACCCGAGGCCTTAATGGTTTTCTTGAGGGGCACCTCGGGAGCGGGGTCGACGGTTACGGTCGTAAGGGGGGCCGAGGCTATGACCACGCCCAACGGTAAGTCCGAAGCAGCAGCCTCTTGGCGGGCTCGCTTGCGAGCTAGCAAGGCTTCCTTGTTGTTGGCGAGGGCCTTGTCAAGAACGGCAGATCGGACCGCCATATCTGCATGAATAAAAGCCAAGGCATCAATACAAAGTATGATAGGCGAACTGAAAAATTAAAAAGAAATATATTACCAAGGGTTAGAGTTTCATGGCGAGGAGCGGGGCTAAGGCCGACGAGGGATAGAACATCTTCGGTAATGAGGTCGCAAGCCTCATACCAATGTTGGGTAAGCATAGAAATGAAGTTGGTACCCCAAGAAACATGAGGCGGCCTCGGGCGGCGGCCCAGCCTTCCAATCCGAAGGTAGCTCCCAGGATTTTCAATAGGGGCTCGAATGAACACGAACCTATCTTTCCAAGGCCACACCGAGGAAGGAACTCGATGCAAAAATTTCCGATTAGTACGAGGTGAAATGTAAAAGAATCCGGAGTTAGTAGTGGTAGTGGAAGAATGGATGGCGTATAGCTCGCAGAAGTGAGAGAGTGAGGGGGCCTCGCCGAAATGTTTCATTAAAATGATGAAGCCTACAATGTGACGATAGGAATTTGGGACGAGCCGAGCGGGGCAAACATCGAGCCCTCTTAAAATGTCAACAACGGGCGAGCCAAAGGAAATCTAAGACCCGCCCGAAGCTAGCGAGGTGAAAGGCTAAGCAATGAGGTGGAGGCTTGTCTATCCCGTCCTTAGTAGTTGGAATGAGGATTTGGTATGAGGCGGGGATATGGAAGTTTTTCCTAATGATGCCTATGTCGTGAACGGAGACCCGGGACCTAAGAAGAGCCCAGGGGGCGACGTGTTCCAGGTCGTCCGAAGGTGTGGCCTCGTGGGATACCCCCGTCGGAGAAGGGGGAATATGGGTCGCCCGCTTGTGGAAGTAGAAGAGCTCGAGACGAGCCGGAGTCGACGACCCTGAGTTCGAGGACGAGCCAGAGTTCGACCGCGAGCTAGAGGGCATAGATGGAGGAGGGGTCTCCATAAATAATAAGAAAATTTAAAGTGGAGATAAAAGAAAACCTACCTCTAAGTCGGTTTTCGAGGAGCACGAGGTCAAGATCTGGTCGCGACGAACCGAGCAAAATGAGGTGATCTTGGGTAGGAAATGTGAAAAGTGAAGGTTTGAAAAACCATCTTATATATAGAGAGAAAAGGCGGAAAATCGACGGTCTCGATCAAGAGATTATTCAAATTCAACGGTAGGGATGGAAGGATCTTTTCGAATTCCGAGGATTAGCCGTATGTCGCCTCGCCGAATTCGGGAGTCTGCATCGAGTCACTTTTAGCAATAAATTACTAAAGTAATCGGGGAGTAAATGATGTGGAAATTACCACCATAGCCTCGCCTAGGTCGAGTTGACCATCTTGACCTCGCCTCGCGCGAATTACCAAAGTACCCTCGGGATCCGCGACTTTTATATGGGTCCCGACCCGACCCGAATCCCGGGTCGGGTCGCCACGAACCACACACCGTCGATCGGGCGCCACGTGTACGGTGATCCGCCTCACCCGGTGAATGATCTATAAATACGGCACGTAAATCAAGGTAAAAGGTAACTGGTCATTATTCTAAATTACCTCGCTCTTTAGCTTCCTAAGTACCTCAACTACCCGATTCGACTTAGGCATCGGAGGGCCTTAGCCGGGAGCCATCCCGCTAGCCTAACGTGCGTTCTGCTTCAGTACCCTCGAACAAAGTACCTCACCTAGCTTTTTGGGGATCCTCACTTCGCCGCTTCGTGAACACACTTCACCTCGCTTGGTGGGTTGTGGGTCGCAGGTCCAGACATCCGATTTAGCTCCTAAATCACCACCCTTTCAACATCAAGATTCTGTTTGTGAAAATCATGACCTCCATTTTTCTATTTTTTTATTCCTCACTCAGTAATTCATTTTTCGGTCCTTTTTTTTTTTGATCGGTAATTCATTTTAGGTCCTTGATTTCATACTTGTTGGGCTTACTTCACTAAAATAAAAGTAAATGTCAGTGAAAATATTTAAAGGGCTGAAAGACAACTAATTTTTCTAGTAATTAAATCTTATAAATAATTTATATAATTTACCTTTTTTAAATTGCTAACAAAACATGGATTATTAAGCTCTGATACTCTAATCTCCCCCTCCCCAACCCAAAAAAAAAAAAAACAGAAGCTCTGATATTCAAATACAAAAAAGGTGAGTAGGTGGGAGATTTGTGCATTAATTATCGTATAATTCCTGATGCTATGCGTATAGTCTACTGTATCCTCATTGTTTTTTTTTTTTTTTTTTGAGAAAGTATCCTCATTGTTGAGCACGAATTAAATACATAAAATTTTGCTTTGAGGGCTTTTTGACTTTTGAATGGGAAGTACATGGACATATGCTAGCTAGTGATTTGTTTATTTATATCTTTGTAAACCAAGTTAAATGTTTGATAAAGTACAGTAGAATTCAGGGAAAAAAATAAATGGCCAACATCTTGTTACTGTAATTATCATGCATGTTCAAAATTATGTTGGAAAAGTGAAGGAAATTGCATATTTAGGTGGATTTTAATTGGAATTTCGATTGTCTAATGATAAAAGTAAAAGTGGGTTCTTGTTTTATTCTCAGAAAACATTAAAATCGAATATTTGTTTGTCTAAAATGGTGCTTGGATGAAGGAGAAATTAAAGCTTAAAGTGAAGTATTGAAATAATTTAAAAGAAAAACCATGGGTTTTGTCTTTGAAATGTGGGTTTGTTCCATATAGGAAAACAAAGGCTTTTTGGACTAATTTATATAATGGCACCTTACTATAAAGGTGTAATATTATATTGCATAAAGACTCTTTCTACACGTGCGCCCGCGGGGGGGTGCATATCATGGTCCGACTTGGGCTCCGAATACACATGTCAGTTGATAAATGGAGTTGGATAGAATCCAAGTGGGTAGCATCAAACCTCCCCTCGATTAAGGAATGTTTGGTAAAAATTAACGATTTTGGGAAGTATTTGGAAATAATCACATTAGCTTTTTCTTTTTAATGAAAGAGCCACACTATTTGATGTTTTCAAAAATGTATATATTAGTGTTGCATATTGTAACGACCCAAATTTTTATGCCTTAATAAGAATTTTATTAGTTATATTATTAGTTTATTTTATGAAATAATAATGGAGAAATAGAAATTTATTAATTATTTTATTGGATATTTAATTAGTTAAATTATGGAGAATGGAAGGTCGTTTTTAATTGGACTGAGAATTTATTTGATTTGGATCTTATAATAAATAATTGGTTCTTTAATTTGTTTAGATTATTAAATCAGACACATATTGTTAGTAAGTTAATAATAAGCCCATATATCCAAAAACCTAGTTTTATTGAGGGTAGGTTAAACACGGATATAAGAGACATAAAACAAACAATGAGAACAGATAATACACGACAGAAATAGAAGACTGAAGGACGCGAGAGAGAGAGAGAGAGAGAGAGAGAGAGAGAGAGAGAGAGAGAGAGACGACACAAAGAAGAGAAGTCGGTAAAAGGAAAGGACACAAAAGAAAGGAGAAAAAAAAGAAAAAGAGGTGATTTTGCTAATGCGAATTTTCTAGGACTATGTTTGATTCCAACAAGCATTAAAAGAACTTTACTGCCCATAAGTAGAACAGGCAACTAATCTCCTTAGTTTTCATGTAGATTCAGGTTGTTATCGTTTACATGATTCTTGTTATGTTAATTTCGAGACCTGTCTCTTTTATCATAATTGATTGCAATGCTTGCTGCCTTATTATGTTGACTGTTTGAATGTGTGGTATTTCTTTATTAATTGAAGGTAGTGTTTTCCTAATTAATTTAATGTATGTATTTTTCTAATTCACTACAACATAAATGACATTATGTAACACTCAAAAAATGTTACCTAATGGCCATAAAATGTTACTATAGACAATAGGTAGCACTTTTATGGCGTTGACTTGTTCGTGCTACCTATAGTCTATGGTATCACTTTTATTAGCTTTTAGTAACACTTTTTCTAAGTGTTACATTAAGTTTTCTATTGGTAACACTTTGAAGCAATATTTCTAAATTGTTACATATGAATCTTATGTAACACTTTTTGTAACACTTTTTATATTTGTAACACTTTAAAAAAATAATTCTAAAGTGTTACATATGAATTTTATGTAACACCTTTTTGTAGCACTTCGTAGAAATACTAATTTTTGCCACCAAGTAGATTCGAACCACGACTGCTATGTATGGAAGTGACAATTTGCCACTAAGCTAAATTGATTCTTATTACAACTTTTGCTTTGTTTTATATATACATATACACACACACACACACACACACACACACACACACATATATATATATATATATATATATATATATATTATATGTATATATAATATATGTTATATAATAAAGATTATATTTTATAATATATGTATTAAATTATATTATACAATATATATATATTAAATTTTATATTGTATAGTATATAGTTTGAAAATCATATTATATTATATATTAAAGGACACACTAAATTAAAAATATCAAAAATATATAAAATAAATTTGTCGATCGATAAATATTCAATCGGTAAAAATAAAAAATATTAAAAATATAAAATTAATTTACCGACAGATAAAAAAGTTCTAACAAGAAAAAAAATAAATAATAAAGAAAATAACGAAAAATAATTTACCGGCGGAAAAATTCCTAAGTAATTACCGACAACATCAATTTTCATTGGTAATTTTTTAAAAAAGGTAAAAAAAAATATAACAAAAAGGTTAATGATGAAATTGGTCTCCATTAGTAAAAATTAAAAAATAAATAAATAATAATAATAAAATATATACATGCGTATTTTCCGTCGATATTAAGACATAAATAAATAATAATAATAAAATATATACATGCGCATTTTCCGTCGGTATCAAGACGGAATTAATTGCCTAAAAAATAAAAAATAAAAGCAAAACTAAATACTTTGTAAAACGAAAAAAAAAATTCAGCTTAAAAAAAGCAGTACATGATGTCTACAATTTTTAGGTTTGGTGACATCAATTAATTAAATAAATCTTTGACATGATTTAATGATAGTTATATAATTTTATGTTACTAAAATATAGCTTAAAAAGTGTTACAATCAATAAAATATAGTGTTGTCAAGAGTACTTCTTAAATAAAGTGATACCTAGTTGCGTTACAAAATAAATAACAAAAACAAAGTGATACTTAAAAAGTGTTACTTATATAAAAGTGTTACATATAAGCGTTACATATTGATAAAAGTGTTACCTATTTGCCTTACAAAAGAAATAACAAAAAAAAGTGATACTTAAAAAGTGTTACTTGTATAAAAATGTTACATATAAGTGTTACATATTGATAAAGTGCTACAAAAGTGTTACATAAATATTGTAATGTAAAAAGTGTTACAAAAATGTATTACATATGTACCTTATGTAAAAAGTGCTACAAAATTTGTGTTACCTAATGTCATTTTTGTTGTGTGTAACTAATCAATATGGGGTTTCCCTAACTAATTAGATATAGGGTTTTCCCACTAACTGAATGTAGAGATTTTCCCTAAATAGTTTTAAATAGACTTCCCTTAATTAGTTGAATGAAGAGTTTTTCCCTAACTAGTTGAATGATGGGTTTTGTTTGATTAGTTGAATGAAGGTTTCCCTTAACTAGTTAATTGAGGGGTTTTCCCTAACTAATTGAATGCAGTTATTTTCATAAGTAATTGAATGTAAGGCTAGTTATTCCCATAAGTAACTGAATGTAGGTTTTTTCACTGGCTAATTGAATGTAACTATTTAATTTGATGTATGTTCATCCCTTAATTAAATGTAGGATTTTTCCTTAGCTAATTGAATGTAGGATTGTTCCCTAATAGTTAAAGTACCCTAATTAAATTGACTTATGCTCTTCCCCTAACTAATTGAATGTAATAATTAATTGAATGCAATGCGTTTTCCCAAATATGTTGGAACCTAGAGTTTCACTAATTAAATGAATGTAGAGTGTTCCTCTAACTAACTAAACATGAGGTTGAATAATTGATCGTGAAAATCTTTTAACTATACTGTAGTGTACAATGTAGCTAGTAAATAGCAGTGAGCAAGGTCGTATTTCTCACGGATTGAATACAAAACACGTAGAGTACAATAAATATCGTATTTCAATTTTATTGAAGCGGTCGAAGTCCAAGAAGTTTGTTTATCTAAACTAAATCCTAAGTTATCAATTAAATTATCTATATATTATTAAAGACCCAGACTACACAAGTTTTCAACAAATATGAAAGCAACCCTATGCACGTAATCTCAACATGCTTCTATAATATTAATCCAACTAATGTTTTGTCAAAACCAGTTTATGTGTATCTATGAGTTCAATTCCTAAAGTAATTTATTTCCTCTCTCGGGTGATGCATAAACAAGTGATTAATAAGAATTGAAAGTATCCTACTCAATCAATTAATTTTAACTTCAAAAGGATCTTTAAATTGAAGTACTCCCCACAAACAGTTATAAGTATCTTTCTATTTTAGCTCTGTTTTCCTGTAAAAATTACAAGAATACGCAGTATCACGCCCGTAAAGGAAACCAACTAAAATACACTAAATATACATGCAAATGTATCGAATATATATCAACATAACTCCCTAAATGCAGGTATATTTTACACGTATCAAATTCCCCCAACTTATAACCTTTGCTCTTCCTCGAGCAAACTAAGAAAAATAATGCAATGGGGTAGATATAAAAACACAAGAACACTGCAAACACATAATTTCAATCAAATCAACACTTTAGTAAACATGTAACTCATCATCAGAAAGTCATCAATGATAAAATTGGCATAATCAATACTCATACGGGTATTCGACATCGCGACTCACAAGAAATAGTGTATTACTCAACTCTCAAATTAAATGGGAAATGTATACGCTCAAATCAATTCAGTGAAATAGAACTATCATAGGCTTGCAAATCGTCTAGCATCTCTGCCATTCAAGTGTGTACAATTTAAGAATAAAAATGGACTTTTTCTTTGGTTGTAATGTAGGCTCTTTGGTTAGAGTAGGAAAAATATGGATTAAGTGACTTGACTTGAGCAAATAGAATTTAAAGCACACAGACTTTCAACTCACCAACCCAATTTCATCATAAGATTCATTCTTTCAAATTATTTTTCTTTCCAACTCTTCTTCTACCATTTTTCTTTTTTCTTTTCATTCTTAGGCCTTTGCCTTCTTTCTTTTGCCTTAAGCTCTCAATTTTCCTCACATTTTCTTTTCAGATTTTCTTTTTTTTTTCATTTCTTTCTTTTGCTTGATTTTTTTCCATTGATTTCAATTTCTTTTCGAGCTTCAACATTCATTTATCTATTCACTGTTCATCCCTCTTTTCCCAACACTATTTTTTCAAAATTATACCACATCTCCCTCAAATATAAACATCTCTATAAGCTCAAGTTTTGCAGATAAAGTATTTTAAATTCAAACCTCAAAATGTGGCTAACAATAAACAAAGTTAATGCTCAAAGTGGCTAATTAGGGAATCATGAGTTCATAAGTAGATTTTTTAAGCTAAGTAGGCTTAAACAAAAATTGCCTTAAATCATTTTCAAAATTTGCACACACATGTGGTTTCAATAAAGATATCATTGCAAGTTCTAGAGTTTTAACAACATGAATGGTACACTCAGCAAAAATGAGACTGTATAAGATAAAAGTTGTTTAATGCACAAAAGCTCACAAGCTTATTTTTTGCATCATGCTCATATACCCAATTTTCTCAATCAATACCAAACAAGCAAAAGACATCTTTTCAATAATTCATCACATATTCACCAAGTACTTCTGTTCGACCGCTAAACACCTATAAAAGTCTAACAATCCTCGCAAGAGAACGAGATCAATTGTAGGGTAGCAAGTTGGCCACAAGTTGTCTCTCAAGGAAGACTTAGCCGACAAATAATTATTATGGTTCACAAATAACAAAAATTAAATCCTAAACACTCTAACAAGATTTGTGATTTTTAATAAGCTAAAGGAAAACAATTAAGAAGACAAGAATCAAACTAAACACGAGTAAACTTTGAGAAAATATATGGAAGAAAGTCTAGGATTTGGATTCATCTCATCAAACTCACAAGCGAATATTAACTAATTGATTATGCGGGTAACAAATATAATAATCATGTAAAAATAAGTCCTAGGTCGATAACTCACGTATTCACATATTAGGCTATCCCAACATAATTTGCTATTTTCATTAAGCCTGGGCTAGATAATACATCTCTAATTCATATCTAACCCCCTGAATAAATTTAGTCCAGGAATAATATCTTCGATCGATCTCAATTATTTCCCAAAAATAATCAAAAGTTGATCAGACAATCAACTATCAGATAAAGCAATTTATTCAGGAAAGCAAATCAATTAATCAATACGCATGCTTGTTTGTTTGAATCAAATCATCATAATCCTAGAACAAGGAGATTAGTTCATGCTTGGGGATGGGATCATAATCTCAATTGAAGGAAAGAAAACAATCATAAACATAATCATGCAACAATAATAATCACCCAACAATTGAAATCAGACAAAAGAGATGAAGAAATCTTACTCTTTGATTAAGAAGCAAAATAACTTCAAGGGGAAGAACCCAAGCAATCTCAATGTTGAATGGAAGAGAAAAATACCAAAAACTAAAGTCTAGAAGTGCTATGAATGAGAGTGTGTCGAAAATAAGGTCTCCCAAGTCTTATTTATAAGCATAGGTGGAAGAGCCAAAAAAACGCAAACAAATCGATAATTTCGTGTTCGAAAAGTCATGGATCGCGGCAAGAGCAGGTCAGGTGCACGCTGCAAGCCGTCTTGGCGTCCGTGCACCCTCGAAATGTTGGGATTTTCTCTCGATGTCTTCTTATGAATTGTAGCTCTATCTCTTAGTTTTCCATAGCCACTTGAATGACCTCAATATTAATTCTCTAGATAGAGTTATGGCCAAAATACTAATATGTGTCATTTCCGAGATTTCGACATATTATTTTGACTTGTATATGATTTTAACCATCTAAACGTCTTCATTTGCATTTAGTAGATATAGATATTGTAGAATTTTGTCTTAGCTTTCCAATTGTATATGAATCATGTCAATTGGGCTTCGGATGCGAACGTTACGTCCATAATACGATGACTGTCGCAGTTGCACGAAATGACTTTTTAACGTTTTTTGCTCCAAAACTTGGTTTTTCCATCAAAACCTAAAAAATCAATAAAATAACACAACATAAAACATGCAAATACAAATAAAACATGCCAAAAATATGTATAAATTATCACACAAAACACACACAAAAACATGCAAAACAACTTCCTCTCATGAAACCAAGTGTTCATAGTAAATCATACGAAAGCATTTCGTACTACTTCAACCTTCTAAACCTAACTCACACAAAAGAAATAAACATACTAAAACAAAATAAAATAATCGAAAATATTTTTTAAAATTTTTTTATACAAATTTTATATGTTTCTACATGCAACCTAAATGCAGTGCAAACATACAACAGTGCAAAATCTCGCATTCTTGACAAATCCCCAAACTTAAATCATGCTTTGTCCCAAATATATGAGAAATTATCAAAAATAGAGAAATACGTGATAAGTACTTACATGGATCACTGTGGTGGAGGAGGCAGAGGATAATGACCTTACTGGATATGCCTCTGGTCCATACGAGACATTATCTCATACATCTGCTGCTGTTGGATGATGGTATCAAAATGTTGTAAGTACTCGGTGATACTCATCCACCGTAGCCAACAACTGATAGGTGTCATCCATCAACGAGCCCATGTGGACCTCCAACTTTTCAATTATATCACTAAAGTCCCCCTATCGCCTACCTCCCAGCCTAGAGGATTCCGGCATATCCGTCTCAGCCCGAGGCTCATCTTGCCCAACTTGAGCAGCAGTAGTTTGCTCTCCCCTCATTAACCAATTACCCCTATCCCAAATTGAGGTAGCATTCGGGTTTGTGAGTTTAATTTCAGTCATATCCGTATGAAGTAACCAATAATCATGCCCATCAAACCTAATCATCTTAATCGCGGTCAATACAACATATCAATCTTTTTCCCACCATCCGCACACGCATATCCATTAAAACTCACATTAAAATGCTCGACGATAGGTGTAATACATCCTATAATACAAGTCCCCCATTTCGCTTGGTTCTTTACCCGATCGAACTATCTAGCGATGAATGCCCATTGGGCACCACCTCAGTTCCCGAGGCCATACACCACAAAATAAATAATTCATCAGTACGAATTACCTCCTTGCTATCCTCCCTAGCAAACACCATTTCTGCCAATGTGTATTACACATATCAAAAAACGGGAATCCTAATACTCAAAGCCTTAGTGGTTCCCATTGTATATATTCTTCACCCTGTTATCTCCTTCTAAAAACCGGCATATCGAATTTCTCATGCTCATTTACCCATAAGCCGATTTTGATAAATAGCATTCAAGTCATCAATCGAAAGCTCCTTGCTCATTTGCTAGTGTAAACCTTATCCCCCATCAAATTTCTTTTTCGAATTACCAATTCAAAACTACTTAAAATTCAAGCGTAAACACCACTTGTGTAGTCCAATTCCCATTCAACAAAACATCTCAATCAATTCGCCCACATAATGCGCAAAAAATCATTCAATAATTCCAAATTTTTAAGAGTAGGTTCATCCGAATACCTTGTCGAAATCCAGTTTCTGATGTAAAGATTCTCCCACCGATCACGGTGCGTCTTGTCCGAGAGGATAACATTAGAGTATTCCGGTTGGTTCATCTCATATACGGGCTCGGATTTCGGAGTTGGCTCCCTCCTTCTTCTTGTGTTTCTCCTAACTCCTCTGCCTCTTCCTCTTGAAGCCATTGATGTGGTTTGAAGATTTTAAGAAATCTGAAAATTTGAAATTAAACTCCTCAAACTTGAAGAAGAACAAGAAAAAGTTGAGAAATTTGAAGAAATTTGTGGTGTGTTTCTTGAAAGAGAGAAGTATGTGTGCCCTAACTTGAAGATTTGAAGTTGAAGAATTTTGAAGATGTAATGGAGTAGTTTTAGGTAGATTTTCGGTCCTTAGGGTTTGGAAGGGAAGAAGTGGGATAAATTTGGAGTGTTTGAGTTTAAAAAATGGAACAAATTTCATCTGAACCAAGTACACGGTCCATGTATGTTGTATGCACCCTTTGTTTATATTGCCACGAATACATGACCGTATATTAATACACGGTCGGACCATGTATTCGGTCTCTCTTTTTTACATAGTACACAAATCATCTATTAATACACGGACGTGTATTCTATTTTTTGATTTTTTCTTTTTTTCCGATAAAACTTAGAGTTTATCGTGACGCCTCCTACACAATAACTCACAAAAACAAACAAAACTAAAAATTAAGTTAATAAAAATCAATATCAAATTTAAACAAAGACGATTAAAAATTTGGGTTGCCTCCCGAAAGCGCTAATTTTACGTCTTCAACCAGATGTTAGATTCTATTACTATTGTCGTTGAACTGTATCAGTTGATGTATTTGGGCCCTCGTATCCTGTACCACTCCTCAGATGAATGACATTACATTATTCTCGCATGTTAAGTTCTGTATCGCTTGGGAATTTGCCTTTTTGATGCTGGCCTCTCACTGTTGTTGCAATTTGGGCCACTTGTGTCTCCAAAGACTTCAGTCTTGCATTTATGTTTGTGTTCAGCTGAGTAACCTGCTCCTCTATCATGTCTATTTTAGCCTCATCTTTATTCAGTCTAGCTCTTGTTTCTCCGATAAACGAGAATAACATCTCTTCTACATATGCTTTTTTACTTGACTCACTGCCTTGATTTCCCACATTAAAATCCGAAGGTGGCTGCAAAACATTTTTGTACGTTATTGGCATAAGAAAAGTTCTCGTGGTTTCACAACCTCGGATGATAGTGTATGGGTGCCTGATTATTTCGATAATTATTGTTGAAATTCCTTTGGCCCACAAAGTTCGCCTCTTCCTCAACAACTGCAGGATCTCTCGGAGTCGCTAGCTGCATCACATCTAATTTCATATTTAGCACGGACACTTGCTCTGTGAGCATGGCAACCTTATCCTCATCATGGACCTCGACCACATGCCTGACATTACATCTCTCCGATGGCCACTGGTAACTGTTATTTGCCATCTCCTCAAGTAAATCTAGTACCTCATCCGGATATTTCCCTAGTAGTGCACCCCCAGATGCAACATCTATAATAGTTCTCTTGTTACCACTTAAACCATTATAAAAATACTGTACCGGTGGGCGCTCCTCATTATTTTTATTGTTCACACCATCCATATCGTTCCCATCCGCCATCACTTTCGATATTTTCATTAACTATTTGATGTCTTTTCGATCTCTAGGTCAATGGATATTGGTTCGATAGATCAGGAATGTGTGATCATGCACTACATGCACTCAACTATTATTGATTGTTTGAATGTGTGGTTTTTCTTTATTAATTGAAGGTAGTGTTTCCCTAATTAATTTAATGTATTATTTTTCTATCTAACTGAATATGGGGTTTCTCATAACTAATTGGATATATTGTTTTCCCGCAACTAACTAAATGTAGGGCTTTCCCCTAAATAGTTGAATGAAAAGTTTTTCCCTAACTAGTTGAATGATGGGTTTTTCTTTGATTAGTTGAATGAAGGTTTCCTTAACTAGTTGATTGAGGGTTTTCTTCAACTAATTGAATGTAGTTATTTTCATAAGTAATTGAATGAATTTAGGATTTTTCCCTGGCTAATTGAATGATGGGTCTTTCCTATTTAGTTTGACATATGTTCATCCCTTAACTAACTCAATGTAGGGTTTTTCTTGGCTAATTGAATGTAGGGTCTTTCCTTAATAGTGAATTGTATGGTCTTTCCATAATTAAATTGACTTATGTTCTTCCCCTAACTAATTGAGTGTAATAGTTAATTGAATGCAATGCGTTTTCCCAAATATGTTGGAACCCGAGTTTCACTAATTAACCGAATGTAGGGTGTTCCCTAGCTAACTAAACATAAGGTTGAATAATTGATCATGAAACTTTTTCACTATACTACAAGTGTACAGTGTAGCTATCATATAGCGAAATGAGCATGGTCGTATTCCTCGAGGATTGAATACGAAACACACATAGATTACATAAAATATCGTATTTCAATTTTATTGAAGCGGTCGAAATTCAAGAATTTTGTTTTTCTACACTAAATCCTAAGTTATCAAATAAAATATCTATAAATTATGAAAGACCCGAACTCAACAAGTTTTAAATAAATACGAAAGCAACCCTAGACACATAATCTCAACATGCTTCTTTAATATTAATTCCAACTAATGTTTCAGCAAAACTTGTTTCTGTGTATCTATGGGTTCAATTCCTAAAGTAGTTTATTCCTTCTCTCGGGTGGCGCATAAATAATTTATTAATAAGAATTGAAAGTATCCTTACTCAATCAATTAATATTAACTCCAAAAAGATCTTTGAATTGAAGTACTCCCGAGAAACAGTTATAGGTCTCCCAACTCAATTTTTGTTTATGTTATGAACATTATTTTTCGTAAATTAGATCTCATCTCTCAAATTTTGACCCAACAAATAAGACATGCAAATTATTGATCAAATAATCGACAAGAAACAAGCACTCGAATTCATAAATAAAACACAAAAAATAATTAAGAAAAACAATCAAATTAGATTTAACATAAATCCATGGTTTTAATTATGCCCTAGGATCAAAAAGTTTAGCCTAACATATATGATAACAAATTCATAGACAAACTTGAAATCAAATAGTTTGACATCAATTAAGTACAAACAAGAGATCTAAACTAAGAGGATAGAACCCATCTTGTCAGAATGGATCCTTCTTCGAAGACTTGAACCCTTGTGCTTTCGTAGATGCGAAAGGTCTTATGGTGTTCTTCGTTGAATTGAATTTTCCTCTCAAAAGTATTTAAATTTGTGTATTCTCAAGTGTATTTTCGTGTATGGTGTTGTATATTTTCGTCCAAAGGTTGGTCTTCCTTTTATAGATGCTTTGAGAGATTACTTGTAGAGTCCCGATGATAGGAAACAAAATCAACCGCCAAGCAAAATACATGGCCGTGTATTTCTAAACGGTCTGACCGTGTATTGTATTTAAGTCTCTATTTTGTCCTCAAACAAAGTACACGACTGTGTACTAATACAAGGTCTGGTCGAGTAATCGGTCTTTAAAATTATAACGACCCGGAAGTTTATGTCTTATTAAGAACTTTATTAATTACGTTATTTGTTTACTTTTAAGGAATAATAATGGATAATTAGAAAGTTATTAATTATTTTACTGGATAATTAATTAATTAAATTATGAATAATTGACTCTTTATTTTAATTAGACCGGTGATTTATTTAATTTGTGTCTTATAATAAATAACTAGATTTTTAATTAGTTAGAGTATTAAGTCAGGCCCATAAGCCATTTTTGTTATAAACGGATTAATAAATAAGTCCATGTACCCAAAACCAAGGCTGATTGAGAGTAGGTTAAAACACAGATATAAAACACACAGAGAGAAGACATAATACACAATAAAAGAATGAAGAAGAAATGCAAAAAGAAAGAGAGAAAAAAAGAAAGAAAATTGATTTCCCCAACGCGGTTGATTCGATAGAGGCCCGAGAAGAATTTATTGTCCATAAGTTAGTCAGGCAAGTAATCTTGTTAGTTATCACGTAGATTAGAATTTTGATTGTGTTATTACCGATTTGTAAGTCTGGTATGTTGGACAAATTGTCTCCGATCCTTGCTTTGGTTATATGTTAAACCGACATAAAAAAATTGTTGATCGTCTAGCAACATGATTAAATACCTTTAATCTAACATATACGAATAAATATACATTATATTATGTTTTCTAATAATTCTTCAATTCATGCATATGTGTGGTCACATCTAGGGGCAACAATCTCCAACACGACTCGAAAACACGACCTGAAACTAACACGATATAAATGGGTTAGGGTCGACCCATCAAGTCAAACCCAATTAACCCGAATAATAAGTGGGTCAATTTCGGTTGACATGAAATGACCCACTAAACCCGTATAACTCGTTTGAAGAAGAAAATTCAAAGCATTGTTTTTAATATTTTTAATTTTTATATATAAATAACCCAAAATTCCCATTTTATCATTATAAATAGAAGGTTTATTCAAAGTTGAAAAATATACGAGTCATTTTGGGTCATGTTCGGGTTACCCGTGTATTAAACAGGTCGTGTTCGGGTTGACCCATCTCACCCAAATAATTAAATAGGTCGTGTTCGGGTTGACCAAATTTGTGTAATTATCATGTCTCAACACGACCCGCGAACCCGAACACAACTCAAATTGCCACCCCTAGTCACATCTATTGTATCATGTAATTGAATTTGTTAGATTCTTAATCCACTATACAAGTTTAACATGTTTTTTTATGTCATTGGAAGGACTATAACTTGATACGTTTATAGTTCAGTTTTATTAAATGGTTAATCTCATTTAATAGTTGAGTAAAATTTTCGAACTCATAATCTAACAATTGACCTCGTTTCTGGATTAGTTTAAGAACAACAGTTTCGTTTTGGTTTAATTTAATTAGAAATATTTATGTTCCCTCATTAACGAGGTTAGTATTTTGTTACTTGTTTGTTATGTTTGTTGAAAGTTGTTTCCTTAATTAATTGAATGAATGATTTTCCTTAACTAGTTGAATAAATTTTTTTCCTTAATTAGACGAATAAATGGTTTCCCTTAACTAATTGAATGTAATATTTTTCCTAACTAATTGGATATATGAATTTCTCCTAATTAGTTGAACATATAGTTTATTCCTCATTAATAGAATGTAGGGTTATGCCTTAACTATCTAGTGTTTCCCATGACTAATTAGATATATTGTTTTCCTTTAATTAATTGAATGTATGTATTTACCTAACTAACTGAATGTGGGGTTTTTCCCTGAATAAGTTTGAGTAATTGAATGTAGGGCTTTTCCTAATTAATTGAACGTAGGTTTCCCTAATTAGTTGAATGTATGGTTTTGTTCACAAATTATTTCAGCTAATGTGATTTAATTATGATGATATGCACTTACGTTTATTCTCGTATTTAATGACATGTTGCACACTTAGGTTCATGCATCATGTTTAATTTTTGTTCATAGCATTTCATGAGCATCTAAATATTAAATAAAGTCAATTCTTAAAGTTTAGAATTAATGATGTTTTTCAAAAACATATGGGCGCACATTGTTCTATGATGCTGGAGGGAGTGGGAAATGGGCGCGGGGGGCTGGCGTTCCAACAATGTGCCGCTTGCGGCTAATATTAATGTTCAAGGAAATGGGCCTTCGGGCTAAATGAAAGGAAATGGGCCTTCGAACAAAATATTAATCGGGTTCCAAATAACAAGGCTCACTGCGACCCTGATTAGAACAGTGTGTTACCAAGTGAGCTCGCATCCTAAGAATGTTTCATGCAACAAAAGGCAAAGTTTTATGCGAAAGAAAATTCTAAGAAATGAAAGGAAAGTTTTAAGCAAGGAAAACGTAAAAGTCTTTTGAAGTTATAAAAGTTAAGTTATCGCATTAGGCATGCATTCATGCATGAGGTTACTTGTTGAGCTTCTTTAAGCTCATTCCATGAATGTTGAAAATTTTTAGATGAGATTACAAAAGATGAAGGAGATGGCGGGGCGCAATGACTCAGGAAACCCATATCCTTCGATTTTTAGTATTTTCAAAGTTTTGATTTTTTAGTTTATTAAATGTCGAATGTCATTTTATTTTCAGTATGAATGTTTTTGGACAAGTAATTATTCAAGTTATTAGCATTTAATCCCGCTGCAAAGTTTTCAAACGAAGTAAGATTTTTATTATTCCGTATTTTCAGCATTCTTTTAAGCATTTATATTTTAAATGCTTATTTGTCGCATTAAAATTCAAGTAAGCTAGAAAGAACGCTACATAAATTCTTCCCTCAAACAAGGCGCACGGATGTGTAAAATCACATGGGAACCGAATACACGGTCGTGTAATATTACATGGTCTGGCCGTGTACTTTGTCTTTTGTCGTTTTCTTCACGTATTTGATCGTCTCTTCGCATTCGACATTCTTGTCCCGGCTATCCTACTCGATATTTTTCCATTTTAGCTCTGCTCCTCGTAAAAAAATCAAGAATACGCAGATCACGCCAACAAAGAAAACCAACTAAAATACACTAAATATACATGCAAAATGTATCGAATATGTATCAAAATAACCCCATAAATACGCGTATATTTTACATGCATCAATAATTGAATGTAGGTTTTTTTAACTAATTGAATGTATATTTCCCCTAAGAAGGTTTGAATAATTAAATGTAAGGTTTTCCTAACTAATTGGATATCAAGTTTTCCCATAATTAGTTGAATGTAGGATTTTTCTTAATTAGTTGAATGAAGGGTTTTCCCTAATTAGTTGAAAGGGGTTTTGTTCTCAAGTTGTTTTAGCTAACGTGGTTTAATTATTATGATATATGCTTACGTTTATTCTCCGATTTAATAATATGTTGCATCACTTAGGTTCATGCATCATGATAATGTATGTTCATTGCATTTCGCGAGCATCCCAACATTAAGTCAAGTCAAATCTTAAAGTTTAGATTTAATAACTTTTTTCAAATAAATTAAATGAGTGCACATTGTTCTATGATGCTGGAGTGAGTGGAAATGAGCGTGGGGGACCGACGTCCCAACAAAGTGTCCATTGCGGCTAATGTTAATGTTAAAGGAAATGAACTTTTGGGCAAAATGAAAGGAAATGGGCTTTCGGACAAAATATTAATCAAATTCCAAATAACAAGGCCAACTGTGACCCTAATTAGAACAATGTGTCACCAAGTGCGCTCACGTCCTAAGAACGTTTTACGAAAAGAAAGACAATATTTTATGTACGAATGTGAAAGGTTTTACGTAAAGGAAAAGTATTTTTCAAGTTATAAAAATTAAGTTATTGCATTAGGCATGCATTCATGCATGAGATTACTTGTTGAGCTCCATTAGCTCATTCTACGAATGTTGAATTTTTCAAATGAGAATGCAAAAGAGGAAGGAGATGGCGAGGTGCTGCGACTCAGGAAACTCACGTCCTTCGATTTTTATAATTTTAAAGTTTTGACTTTTTAGATTATAACTAAAATATCGAATGTCGTTTTATTTTCAGTATGAATTTTTCGGATAAATAGTTATTCCAGTTATTAGCATTTAATTCCGCTGCAAAATTTTCAAACGAAGTAAGATTTTTATTTTTGCGTATTTTTAGCATTTTTTTAAGTATTTCTATTTTAATTGCTTATTAAAAAGTCGTATTAAATTAAAAGTAAGATAGAAAAGGACGTTACACATATGGTCCTTTGTGAACGATATGCGAGATTCACGACCGTCATCGCCCGTTTAGTGAAGGCCGGCCATTTGATTGAGAACATTTATTTGCACAACCAGATATAAAAAGGAGAAAAATAGTCCAACCTGGGTCGGCCAATTAAGCAATCTTCCCAGGTTTTAGTTTTCCGCCTTTTATAATTTGATCATCCCTTCATTCTCTAAATATTTTTTTCTCTCTTCTCTCTAAAATACAAAAACACAATCCCATTTCCCCTCCCTTCCCCTTTCTCTTCCGCCCCATCCCCGTTCCCAGCTTCCTGCAGGAAGTGGTCGATAATGTTCGGTCGCTGGTGACGGCCGATGACGATTGGCGACTTACGATCGCCGGTCGAACTCCCCACTCCACGAAATTTTTCTTCTGTTAGTTAGATCCAGACTTTGGTAGTTATTTCGTGGGAGGCGGGCCAGTGACGGGTGGTGGCGATGGGTTGCGACAATAGATCTGAGAAAGGGAGAGACATATTTTTCTTTCTCCTTATTTAGTTTTTTTTAGTTTGTTTGGATTGTTATAATTTTCTTGTTTTCATTTTTTGTGGGTGTCTTGTTTTCTCGGTTGATTTGCGAAACTCGTAGACGAGTCAGTAGTTTCTTTCTTGCAGTGCATGATGTAGCTTGTGCCCCGATTGTTCCAGTTATGGATCTTTCTTAGGGAGTGTCTAGTCGTCTTTTTGGGGTGGTTAAGTCTTCTGTCGGAGTGTTTTGTTTTTCGTATGTGTTATTTTTTCTTCTTCAAAGAGTGATTATTTTATCTTGTGCGGAACTTTTTCTTTGACATATATGTCTGTTCAAGAAGACCTTTCTTTACAGTTGGCAGTGTTTTATTTTTCAGTTTTGAATATATTTTCTATTGTTTTGATAAAAGTTCCCACCTTTAATTATCTTTCCTACATAAGTTGCTAATCACATTTCACAAGACCCATTTCTGTGTTTGACATATGGATCATACAAAATCGGACGTGAAACAATTAGTAAAAACATGAATTGACATAATGTGATGTGTATTTGATTTTGTTTTAAAAGAAGGAATTGAAATAAGATTTGATTTGGGGAATGCAAACAAATATACTACTTAAAATCACACGAGACTTCATAAAGTCCCGTTACTAATATTGACTTGAGATCTTGTCTATTTATATTTCCAAGAACCTTTTTCTATTTTTCAACCATCCATAAAAGTGGAATCATGTTTGTCGATAAAATTTCTAATGAAAATCATTATTTTCATTTTCTATTTTTCACATAAAACAACATCTCAAACCTATATACTACCCTACATTACCCATCAATCACTATTATCATATTTTAACCTAATTATACATGTGAGACCCACCACTATCAACTTTATTTACTTAAAATAATAATATTTTAAAATTAAATCTATTTAATGGGACCCACCACCTAGAAACTTATAAATATAATATTATATATTCAAATTAAAATATTGAAAATGGACCCCACCACTATCAACTTTTCAATTATTATATACATAAAATAATATTTCAAAACTACTCAACCAAACACAATTTCATTTTCTTTTTTTTTTTTTGATAACTCAAATTTCACGCGAACTACCTTTGACTATCTGAAGACAACAAACTCCGAACCTCATTGTTGCTTGCCAAGGTAAACCGGCGGGATGTGCACGCCTGGCCAAAATAGTGTCGACGGGTCTTTCCTCCTGGTAAAGAGAACAATTATGTTCGACCCCAATCTACTAATAACGATATCTCCCACACTGAATATTCAATGAGTTCCCACCAAATCTTACCAATACGCCTATGCCCCGGGGAAGCGATTTGATGGAGCGAGGATATGAACCCCGACCTCCACCCCACAAACAATTTGATGGGCGTTGATTTGAACCCCCCCTACACCCCACAATTGTTTGTGGTGGCGGGCTAAGCCACCCGACACATTCACAATCTCATTTCCAACCCTACATAAAATACATTCCAATTCATTCATCCAATCATAATTTCAATTTCCACACAAAAATCAATAAATTCTCAAAATTCTATTTCCAACTCCAGAAACTGGAAATGGACAATGGAAACATAAACGATAAGGCCCTAAAGTTTACCGATTTTGAGTTCCAATTTTAGTGCAGGTATGAATTTGTTATTAATTATTATAATTCTTTTTACACGAATACAATACAATTTATAAATTTATTATTGAGTGTATTTATCTTAACGTGATCAATAATATATTTAAAGAAAAAAATCAGTGTCTAGTATTAATCTGGAAAGTTTTCCAAAAATAATTAAAGCATCTAAGCCCATAGATTGAGGGGGAAGGAAAAAAAACAAAGTGGCCTGTCAAAAAGCATGATGTGAACCCCCTACCCCGGGGCCCCCCACACTCTCAGTGGGCCCCCAAACCCTCGAGCCCTTGTTGGGCCCTATTTTCCCTACCACCCACACCACATTATTCACCATACAAATATATCATAACATAGTTCCAAACTCACCGGATTGCCAAAAGCCTAAAATCACAACCCCTCTTGAGCCCTCCACTTACTTTTCTAATAATCAACAATAAATTAAAAAAAAAAAATATTACAAGTAACTATCAAGATTCATCAGATGCTTAGGCTAATCAAAGCAAAGGGATTTCTTTTCTCAATCAATCTTATATATCTGATTAATACCTTCATGAATTAAGATTTAAGACCCATTCGCTTTCCCTCCTTTCTTCTCCTTTTTTCACTCTTTCTCCGACGAGCATTTCTACACATACTATACGAAAAGAGGAAATCTGTACATAGATATTTTTTAGAGGATTTTATTTTATTTTGTTGTGAGGATAGAAATGGGGAATGCAAATGGAAGGAAGAGAGTGGAAGCGACAGCCCATCTGACGCTGAGGAGCCTGGTGCAGCGCAGGTTAGCATGGCCGATCAAGATGGTGCGCATGGTGCTGAGTATATGGGGCAGTCACCCCCTCCAAGTCCTAGGGCTTCTCAATCTCCTTTGATGTTTAGACCTCAGGTCAGTCGTGTTGATTACTTTTTCCAACTTTTTTTCATGGATCTTTCGAAAGTGTTCTCTTTTTCGTTTATTGTATTTTTAAGTACAGTTTATTGTAGTTTATATGCGTTGAAGATTTCTTCTCTATTTGATTTTGGTGTGTGGAGATGTGATCGTTTGCTTCAATTGCGTGAAATTTGTTGTTTTGAGTAGTAGTATTAGACTGTTCTATCATCTGGGGCTACTTGTGCATGGGTGACTGTAGCATATAACAATAATTAGACTAGATCTGAAGACTTTGAACCGGGTTTCACGCAGGATAATAAATTCTTTTGCTTCTATGATGTAGCGTTTGCAATTATGGCGAACTTTTTTCTTTAGATTTCTTTGTTCAATTCCATTTAGAGTACTGTATGTCTAATTAAATTTTGTGGGAAATAGTTGATTTTTTAGAGGATTTTAATGTAATAGATGTTTTATCAACGGTTGGTGACTATTTAGAGAATTAAACGCTTTGTTCTGGGATGGCTGAATTCTTGATTATTTTTCTTAGATCTTAATTAAGTTTACTTGATTGAGATTTGTAAAGACACACATGGTGACACAAAGTTGAACATTTTGTCATGAAACGGTCTTGTAGACTCATACTTTCGAGTTTTTGTCTGAGTGTGTGTTTTGGCTTGGAGCTTTCTTTTCCAAGGAATCTCTGCCCCTAATGTCATCTCAACCGAGAAAGCTACGCACGGAGTGACGTCATTAGTTCTCTGTAAATGTAACTATGAGATGTGCAAGTCTTACATTATCGTCTGATATCTACTCTCGAGGAACTATGCAGTGGACTGAGTGAAATTCCGTCTTTCGTTTTCTATTCAGATGCCAGTGGTTCCTTTACAAAGACCCGATGAGTTGAGCATCCCTAGCCCTTCATGGATGCAGACTAGCTCGGGTTATGAAGACACATACAATGAGCAAGGTATTCCAACTATGATCACATGGAGCTATGGTGGCAATGATGTTTTTGTGGAGGGGTCATGGGACAATTGGAAATCAAGGTTTTTTTTATTGTTTGATTTGTAAATCCATTTATTGATTAAGCTTTAAAGATTATGAGCACATTTTATATTTTAACTTTTACAGGAAGCCTTTGCAGAGATCTGGGAAAGACTTCACGATTATGAATGTACTTCCTTCAGGAGTTTATCAATACAGGTTTGTTGTAGATGGACAATGGAGATACTCCCTGATCTGCCATGGGACCAGGATGATTCAGGAAATGCTTATAACATTTTAGACTTGCAGGTAACTTTTGTTTTCTCCTCTTATATTTTGTCGTCATTTATATTTTTGTTTCTCATGAAGGCTTTCACTTCTTCTATTAGTTTCCATTTTGTCCATCTATTTCTTCTAAAAATTAAGGTAAAGGTACTAAAAGAAGTTACACATGATGACATGAATTATTTGGGAAAGGGGGACTGAAGTGTTATATCTTTGTATCCTGTTTTAGCTAGCTGATTTTTTTATTCTTCGTTACCTCTGTATAAATTTCTATTACCTTGTATGGGGGTAAGATGTTGTACTCTCTTGGATGATGCCTCTTATCTGCTAAGTTTTCCAATTTAAGATAAGAAGCTTTGCACCTTTTCTTTTCTCATGAAAAAATAAGATAAAAATTGTAAAACTATTGCATTTATATCTTGTTTCCTATTTCACGAAAGCTATAATGAACCTGATTGGCTGAAGTTTAGAGCTATCTAGTCTACTTAATGTACAGGATATTGATGACCACTATAAAAACCAATTAACAAATGATTTTGGCAGGACCGGCCGAGTTAATGATTAGTTAAAGTTGAAGACATGGATGATTAACTGTTCATGTTCTTTTTACCTAAAGTTGCTCCAATACATTACTTACCAGTATATTTTTCTTGTATACCCTTATCAATTCCTTGTTTATTGGTTTGAAATACATAAGTAACTATGTGTTCTTACTATATAGTGTCATTTATACTGTGCTATGCTTTTGCAACCTTTATTAAGTATGGCCTTGGTTAATAATGCGAATTATATTTTCGTTTTTTTTTTGGGTATATTGATCAGTCATGCTTTGCACCCAATGATTGTGTTTCCATTTTTGTCCTCCCAAATTGTACTTAAATAGTTAAATCTCAGTAACTATGTTATGAAGGCTGCTTAAAGTTATGCAGAACCTCAGTTTCTATTCTCCCTAAGGTTTCAAATTGCATATTATGACCTGGTGAGGGGAATGATTTTCTGTTTATTATGAGTGACTTAAGCCCACTATATTATGTGTCTCTGTGCTTCATAGCACATCCCCAGATTTAGAAAATTTGAGAACCAGTGTGGCTTATGGGTTACTGATTATGTGCTTTAGTCAATTATTTGTTAGAGAATAAAACACGGAGGGTGGCTTTCTTTAACCTTTTTGTTAGAGATGTGTCATATGTGATGCCATGTGAAGGACTCCCAAATATTCAGTTAATTATCTTGATAATGAGCTTACAAGTTGGTAAAGGACCACCCTTCCCGCAATCCCACCCCCACAACCCCCTGGCTACTAGTTATAATTATGCCCTTTAGTCTATTACTTGCTAGAGGAATAAATGGGGAAGATAGGTTTTTTAACCTTTTTGTTAGGGTTGTGTCATATTTGATGTCATGTGAAGGACACTTGATCTATTTAGTTAATTATCTGGATAATGAGCTAATGGATTGGTAACGGAACATCCTCCTCCAGCCATGCGTTCACACACACAATGACCTTGACAGCCAATGACAGAAATTGTTAGTGTGCGGGTGGAACCAAATATGTTTGTGTAATTTTCATGAAGACTAACACCACTGCTTTCAAGTAGTCCATTGAAACACGAAGAATTGACTGTGTTTATATGCTGTGGTAAAATTCAAGAGAGAGTCGAGACCTTATCTTGTTGTGTGAAGCCTTAGTTATCATACTCATTAAACATCAAACGCATTAGCCCAGAATCAAGAAGTTTAGTAACTAAAAATAGACCATGGTAAGTTAGTTTTGTATGTAACCTAGTTTCACATCTATCATTTGTGTGCATTTTTGTTTCCAATTTCAGATTTCTTGTTGAATCCTGATTTCTTAATAGTGTTGATATACATTGTCAAGCTTGTCTTAGGATTGAGATTCTATATATAAGCAATTTTCAACCTATTGAGGTTCGATGTTCATTATATTACCTCTAGCAAAATTAAAATCCATATCCTCCACATCTGTGATTACGTATTGACAGAAAGTGCTTTCTAACTTGTGTTTCAGGATTATGTTCCAGAAGATATTGATAGCATTTCTGGTTTCGAACCACCTCAATCCCCAGATTCCAGCTACAGCAATTTGCAACTCGGTCAAGAGGATTTTGCAAAGGAACCGCCAGTGGTTCCTCCGCATTTAAATTTGACTTTGCTTAACGCACCATCACCTCAGATGGAAATTCCACCGCCTTACTCAAGGCCGCAGCATGTTGTGCTAAACCATCTCTACATGCATAGAGATAGGAGCCGGCCATCGGTTGTGGCACTTGGTTCGACCAATCGATTCCTATCCAAATACGTGACTGTGGTGCTTTACAAGTCCATACAGAGGTAAAAATTGTCCGTGGACGTTAGTCTTCATTCGTTAATGTAATTGATAAAATCATAAGTACATGTCAGGTCAATTGCTTATGTTGAATTGAGAAACAGCCATACGAGATATATTCAAAAATCTGTTTTGATGCGAGGTCACTTGGGCTGTTTTTTTCCTCGTCTGCTATCCTTTTACTTTTTCTTCTTTGCTTGTTGCAATCTAACCTTTTTCTGTTATTGATTTGATTTCTTGAGGTAATTTTGTTCTTTTAAGCCGAAGCTTCAAGAAATTTCACATGAATTTTGACATTAGACTGAGATTATACTTACTATGACTTAAAGTGAAACTGTGAAAACCCTGTTGAATCTGAAAACCTCTTACAAGAGATGAACTCTATCACTCACTCCAACTCAATTTTGAGTGAGTGATAAAAGTTCATCTCTTACACGTTGAATTTATGTATATTGACTTTTGAGTCATTACAAAGGACTTAAATCTTATTCACATAATTTAATCAAATCAGTATTATAATTCTTTACTCAGAACTTTTTTAATCCTTTAACTTGCTTCTCTTTTGGGGTCAAGTTTTATGGAACCAGTTTTAACTTCTGATCTAGTTTTTGGATCATACCTGATACCACGAAAATGCTCATAAAAAAGGAAATAAGAACTAAAAAAAACCTGAAACAAGGAAAAACACACCCTTCAGAGCTGTTTAAATTTTTTTAAGACCCAATCAGACCTTATATGACAGAAGTATCAAACACAACACAGGCTCATGGGCTCTCAGGGTGCAATGCTTAGGAGTTAGGATGTCATATGTTGTCGATTGTTTATTGAAAAAGAAAAAAAGAAGTAGACTTGATTTTATAACCTGAGTAAGCCAACCCACGGCAAAGTGCATTCCCCAACTGGGAATTTGGTGTGTTGAGACTAAAAACTGTATTGGTTTGTGAAAACCAGCTCAACTTTTCCCTGAAGATTATCAACTGCAATTCCTCTGATAATTTCCAACACCAATCATATAGATAAGTTGGATCCACATTATTTCTATCTTTCTCTGAAAAATAGGCTGCAATGTCCCATTCGGAACAAGCAACACCGGCGTTATCCATGCTACATCATATGTATGGTATACTAGGTGTATTGATGAAGACCAGTATCCCATTGCATAGAAATACATATATGATGAATGAATCTACACCAAGTATATGTACTCTTATGTGAATTTTTTTTAAAATCCATCAGGTAACTTAAGCCATGTAGCCATTTAATTAGTCATCTTGTCAAACTTTGGTCTTAGACCACTAATTTTCAGTCTTTTTGGGCATTTGGTTCAACTTTTCCCGGGAAAATCTAATCTCATCGGAAATTGCTTAGGTGGACTAAATTATGCTGATATGGACAGAGATCGAAATTGGGCTTTTTTTTCAATTTTGGAGGAAATTGCCCAAGTGTCATCAAACATGTCATTTTAGATTTTAATTAAGAACTGAGGAGTTTTTTTTTTTTTTTTTTTTGAGGAAAGAATTGAGGATTTTTAATTGCCAACAAACATGTCATTTTATATTTTAAATTTTATATTCGTCTTCATTCCACTATCAAAAGCCCTATATTTATGTACAAATCAGCAATATCCAACTACAATTTTGCAACCTCTACAATTTCTAACGATATTAGAATTTTCCAGTTAAAATAGGAATGAAATGTCCAAAAAATTTAAAATTAGTGGTCTAAGAACTAAGTTTGACTACCTAGAGACTAAATGGCTAAATGACTTAAGTTCTTGGACATATTTTCCAATTTCCCTACTTTAGGTATAACATCTGCGTGATCAATGAAAGACCAAAATATATTGGCGGTTGTTATAGTAAATGGAGACTAGATCCCTATTCAACTTTTATATTCCACTATATTGAATGAATGACGCCCACTATATTGAATAAATGACGCGTGCATGTAAACATGACATTCACCCAATACAATGTAATAAGGAGTAAAATAGGAATTTGGAATAGAAAATCTCATCATTGTATATGTTAGCTGAAGGTTCTTTATGGACTTGATTCTCATTCTATCATCATGATTATAGGAAAAATAGATATAAACATTGAGTTGAGGAGTTGAATTTGCTAGCTGAGCCATAGTTTTGCAGTTATTTGGAACCTTCACCACCGTGAGATTTTAAGATATTGATAGTTTATAACCATGTTATATCATAGTTTTAGCTCCACTTGAGACTCAACCACACATTAATTTCAAAACCTATATATATATATGTGATATAATACTGACCATGTTATCCGGGTTTTGGTGCTCGAGCCTACCTGAAACCGGCCAGAGCTGAGTGAATTGATCGGTCGGATGATGATATGACCTTTCGACAATCTTGGCTTCAGACATGGGAATGGAGTTCTGACGACGAGAATGACCAGATTTAGTATAAACGATGCTAGAGAATGATGATAAGGAAACCAAATTTCACGGAATTCTTTGAATAAGGAAAGAAGACATATGCCAGATTTTCACCCTAAAATACAGATGCCTTATGCTAAATAAGATGTCAGAATTCTACTAGGAATGAAGAACTTTAGATATAATAGAGGTAAAAAACTTTAGGCAATCGTTTGACATATATATTAACTATTTCTAGCACAAATATATTGTCTCTCTAATTTTTTCGGATTCTTTCTGACTTGAGCATCAGAGTCTATATTTCACCACAAGTATATTCTCTCTCAAAACTGTTCCAGATCCTTTCTAACTTGAGTGTCGAAGTCTCTGCACTGGGGGCTACTTTTAGCACAAATATATTATCTCTCTAATTTCTTCGGATCCTTTCTGACTTATTTGTCAGAGTCTCTACTACGTTTCTAACACAAATATATTATCTCTCTAAATTCTTTCGGATCCTTTTTGACTTTTGCGTCGAGTATCTACGTTGGGATCCCTTAATGCTTTGGAGCATTATTTTGGCATTTTCAAACCGAGCAGCAGCAGACGGTCGATCATAGGTTTCGAGGGCTTAAAGCGAAATAAGAATAAGCCCCATCGTGTTTACATAAAAAAATTAAAATAACAAAATCAATGTTTTACGAATGTAATTTCATTGATTTAATTTATAAAATAAGGGCAAAAACTTGTATAAGGCAAAGCGTCTTATGTGTCTAATTTCATAAGACGGATCCTACTTACCCAACGGCTTCTCATACCCGCCCAATTCCGGTTTTTCGTTTTTTTTTTTTCATTTTTCTTTTTCAATTTTTCTTTTTCTTTTTACTAGAGTTTATTTCATTTCTTTTTTTACTTTGTTGTTTTCTTCTTCTTCTTCTTCTTCTTCTTCTTCTTCTGTTATTCTCGTTTCTTCCTCTCGATTTTCCTTGTGTTATTTTTTTGTTTTTGTTTATTCTTGTTTCGTTGCTCCAAAGTGTATTTTGCCGCTCATAGTCGAAGTGTCTTCTCGATTTCACCATTGAAGTTTGGAGGTTTGAAGGTATGTAAAATAGTTTGATAATTTCTGAAAAAGCGCAAATACATTTGTAAAATGGTTTGGCAATTAATTTTTTATGTGAAACTGAAGTGGAATAATTTACAAATTTATGCAAATAAAATCGAAAAAAAAACTTTAAAACTTTATAAGGGCTCAATTAAAATTAAACTCACAAGTAAAATAAACTCAAATCGGATGATCCAGTGAGACCGTCTCACGCAAGTTTTGTCATTTATGTGTTGATTATTTTTATTAAACTCGTATTTTTGTTAGATTTTTTGTTAGATGGTGGTGAAATTGTGAACATTCTTGTGAGAAATACTTATAATACGACATTGTTGTTCTGATTACAAATCTATGAATGCCGATGCTTGAAAGTATTAGAAATTGTCATACAAGTATCATAAATTACCTTAAAAGTATCGATTTTATGTCACATATTTCAACATTGAACATATATTAATGCATGTATTTCAACATTGAATTTTTGTTGAACTACAATTTTTGTTTGTTTTGTTGTTAGATGGTGGTGAGATTCTTAGATTTTTCTTGTGTTTTTAAGAATCTTGCCTTAAAAGTATCATAAATTTCCTCAAAAGTATCGGAAATTGACATAAAAGTATAAGCTTTTTCATATTTGTAGATGACGCCGAGTAGTTGGTGTGAAGGAGACACAGAGGAAGAGGCAACCCCGAGGAAAAGACAATTGTAGTAGAAGCACTCCGGAAAAATTGATGTAAAAGAAGAAAGTCCGATAAAGGAAGGTAGCACTAGCCGTATATTGGAAAACAAGACCGCATTTAAGAGTGATTTTGTTGACAAACTATCGTCATTTGAGATTCTTTTATAATTTGTATGTTGTTGAAGTTCATTTATTGGTACAAATTCATTTGAAATTGCGTTTCGTATTAGAGTTCTTGTATTACTAAGTTACACACTCAAAATACCCATTTGGATAAGAAGTATCATTTTTAATGTTTGGGAAGTATAAAAAATTAGTGCGTAAAAGTATCATCTTACAAAATGAAGGTTGCGTTGTGAAGTGATTTTTGTTGACAAAATATTGCAATTTGATACTCTTTTTATCATTTGTATGTGTGTTGAAGTTCTTGTATTTATATCAAATCATTGAATGTAGTATTTATTTGGTTAAAAAATATCACTTTTAATGTTGAGAAGTATCGATAATTATGTAAAAAGTGTCATATTTTTATGTCGAGTATTGTGCATGTTTAACATGGGATATATATCATTGTGCATCTTAAAAGTGTCATGTTTAAAACTGAAAAGTATTACTATTTGTCTAAAAAGTTAACTAACTTATACATTACACACTTGGAAATACGTTAAATGTGAAACTATCACTATGTATCTTAAAAGTACCACATTTAATGCTAAAAAATATCACTAATTACGTGAAAAAATCATTTTACAATTTCAAAACATTAAAAATTTGTCTTTAATATAACCGAATATTAGAAGTCTTGGAACCAAACTCCTTGACTTGAGAACAATCAAACACATCAATAGTCTTCGTTTTGCTCTTTTCAAAAATTATTTTTCAATGATTTCTATATGATCTTCATCACTAGAAACAACCACTTGAATCTAAATTTTCACCTACACAAGCTACTTTCTTGATTCATAAAAGCGTTTATCTTGAATACAAATGAATAAGTTATTACATCAAAAATCTTATAAAAAGTATCATCGTGCATTTTTTTGGAATATGTAAAATATGAAAGTATCACTGTTCATTTTAAAATTATCATATTTGATGCTAAAAGTATCACTATTTGGTGAAAAAGTACCACTTTTGATGTTTACAATATTCAAAATGTGAAAATATCACAAAACATCCCAAAAGTATCATATTTATTGCTCAAAGATATCACTTTGAGATTTATGGCTTTATTGGAGGAGATCGTAGGAAAAGATGAGAGAAATAAAAAGATCTATTGGAGGGAACCACGAGATAAGATGAGAGAAAAGAGATTTCTTTGGAGAACAGATAAGAAGAGAGAAAGAGATATATGCTCAAAAGATCCCACAAATTAAGATAATATGGGATTTTTGTGATCCTGTCCCTGATAGGATCAGTAAGATGATCCTACAAGAGATCTTCTCTAAAATAAGATATGCAATAAGGAAAATATCATACTCCAACTTTGACATTTCGTCTCATTAAAATAAAGTTACAAAAAAGACCATTCAATATAATTTACCATAGAAAAAATATCTTTTGATTACCATTTTTTAAAATAACAAAATTATTATTACAAATATAATTAACATATATAATAAGATATGTAATAACCAAAATATCATATTTCTACTTTTAAATTTCTCTCTTATTAAAATAAATTACAAATAAGATTGTTCAATATAATTTTGTCCATAAAAAAGACAAAAATAATTAGTTAGATAAAAAGGAAAAAGGTCTCTTGATCTACACACGCCTAAAATCGAAACTTAGAGCATCCATGATGGTAGTTGCAAGTTCATACTTTTTTAGGTCCGCATGATCACATCAATTTGAACTAAACCCTCTCGACTATCGAAATGGTAAGTTCAAGTTTAAGCTTCAAAATGGACCCCACTATCAAATTTATTGAACATGAAATAATGTTAAACCAAGTTCAATATATTGAACTCAAAAGTTAAACTTCCAACTATTCATTCAAAAACTTGAACCAATCGATTGTGGATGCTCTTAGACCTCGAGTTCAAACATTATATCTCTATCACTCCACAACTCGCTATCTTGTTATTCTTATGTCAACTGTATGTGTACTATATATATATAAAGAAAAAGAAAAGAGAAAATTCGGGCCCTTGTTGGCGGGGAGCTCGTGGCGGCACCATGTTCGATACCTCGGGCCTGTCGAACGTTCGAGAATTTGGAGATTTCTTGGTGGTGATCCATTTGATCACATTATTACATTCTCATATTTGAATTTCAACCAAATATACTTTTAATTTTCACACAAAGATCATTACAATTCAAAAATCTCAATACAAAATTAGAAACAATAAAAATGAAATTTCTCAATGAAGTTAAATACCACATGCGATTCCTAAATATTTATTCGAATTCAATTGGTTACACATAACTCATTAGTTGGAAAAATAATTCGAAACTAGGTCTTTGATAATTTGAAACTAGGTCTAACGAGCTCGTTGTACATGATTTGTGTGTGAGAAGTAAGAAATATACTCTCTTCTAGATTACATATGGTGGATAATTGATATAGGTAATATCCCAGTCTCTGTTTTCAGAATTTTATTTTAATTTTTCTTTGCAAAAGGAATTGATAAAATATGAAAAATCAATATATATAAAGGGACCTAATAGAAAATCAATACTAGATATATATAAAGGGATCTATTGAGAAAACACACCGAGAAATAATATGATTAGTGCAATATAATGTAAGATATAAAAAAATTATAATAAAACGAGGATAAGTTCTAAATTTTATTTTAATTTTCCTTCAATATAATTTAGTGATGACAATTAATGTAATACAACAAAAGATGATAAAATATGATTATGCAATAAAAATCCACCCAAAAAGGCAATTTTCTAAACTAGCGGCCCGCCCACTATCACTAATGGTGTAGATGTTATACCAAGTGAATATGTACTAAGTATATTTTCTCTACACAATCACACGCATACATATGTTAGTATGTGGTATCAATAAGACATTCACACGCACGTCTACATTCATATGTGGAGTGTTGTGGACACCACAATCTTCTTTTCTTTTTCTTTTTAAATTACATTTTGTTTCATGATGTAAAATCATAAATATAAAGCATATTAATAATGTTAATTTATACACGTGTCATGTACGTATTAATAATTTATTAATTTTTAATAAGACAGTATCATTTGAAGTCAAAATATCCTAGTTGGATGCCACCTCGGTTAGCATGTCCAAGACCTTTTTCCACCCTTATATATATGTCATGACTCATGACCCAACTACAGAAAAGGTACTATCTGAACAACCCAAAACTACTATCACAAGTCACATCTGAAAATTGGAAATAATGAGTTCAAATTCAGCCACTGTCAATCCACCTCCGACGGCGAGGCGGCGGCGGAAGAGAGATGCTCCGTCGAGGAGGTGGCGCTGGTAGTGCCGGAAACCGACGACCCCACTCTCCCCGTCATGACATTTCGTGCATGGGTTCTGGGCCTGGCCTCATGCACGGTCTTGATTTTTCTCAACACTTTTTCATTTACAGAACACAGCCCTTGTCCATCTCTGCCATTCTCATGCAGATAGCGGTGCTTCAATCGGAAAGTTCATGGCGGCAACGCTACCGGAGAAAGAGTACACGGTGTTTGGGCGGTGGAGATTCAGCCTCAACCCAGGTCCGTTTAATGTTAAGGAACATGTGATTATTACGGTGATGGCTAATTGTGGGGTGTCGATTGGTGGTGGTGATGCTTACTCCATTGGTGCTATTACTGTGATGAAGGCTTATTATAAGCAGAGTTTGAATTTTATCTGCGCCCTTTTAATTGTCTTGACCACTCAGGTACCTTTTCAGGAAATATCCATTTTTAAGAAAAATATTATTCACCTTTGGCTAGATATTTTGTTCTGATTTTCTGTAATTTTCATTTCTATGTTGTGCTTAATTTGGGCATTTTGATTTTTTTTGATTAAGTGCAGATAGTGGGATATGGATGGGCTGGAATGTTGAGGAAATGCTTGGTGGATCCAGTTGAAATGTGGTGGCCTTCAACCTCGCTCAAGTTTCTTTATTTAGGTCTGTTTTTTCCTTAAGTAGCATATTTTCATCATTATGATTCATGTCTCTTTATTGGTTTTCTTCAAGATTACTAATTGTTATCAGATGTTATTAGTCTTTAGATGCCACAAGTTTTAGTATCTAGTTTTTCACTTAGAAAAGAGAACCTATAAATTGAAAATGATTTTTGTTCATTTATGTTCATTAAGATGGATTACTCCGTTGAAACTGTTTTCTACACTACAAAAGGAAGATAGATTAGTGGAATACAATAAGGAACTTTCTTCTTTAGTTGATGGTTGTAATTTGTAATTCTCTTGATGTAATATTCTGAAAAGAACTGATATTACATATCAACTAGTCCACTTTGGATGGTAATCCAAAAATGAGCAAAATGATTATGTTGAAAATTTGTGATGGCATATTTTCTTTTCTTTGTGTACATTAATGTAGATTTGGACAATATTTTCCAGGGCACTTCATGAAAGGGAACCTAAAACAAGTGGCATGACAAGGATTCGATTTTTCCTCATATGCATGACAGCAAGTTTTGTGTACTACTTATTCCCGGATACCTCTTTCAGATTTTGACGTTCTTTTCTTGGGTATGTTGGGTTTGGCCTCACAGCATTACGGCTCAGCAAATTGGTTCTGGATACCATGGACTCGGAGTGGGTGCCTTCACCCTTGATTGGGCTGGGATTTCGGCCTATCACGGCAGCCCATTGGTGACACCCTTTTCTTCAATTCTGAATGTCATGATTGGATTTATCATGTTTATATACATCATCGTCCCTATATGTTATTGGAAGTTCAACACTTTGGATTCTCGAAATTCCCCATATTCTCCAATCAGCTTTTTACTTCCAACGGACACAAATATGATACTACTAGGATCTTAACCCCACAATATGATCTTAACATTGCCGCTTATGAAGGATATAGCAAACTCTACCTTAGTCCTCTCTTTGCCCTCTCAATTGGATCAGATTTGCAAGATTTACAGCAATGCTTACGCATGTCGCATTGTTTAATGGCAGGTTCGTCCTTTGAATCTTTTAAGTTAAGATTGTAATAAAATCCTAAAAATTGTGGCAAATATAGAAATGCTAAAATTTTCCAAATAGTAGAATTATAGAACTTAACCAATATATGTCTGAGTCATAATTTGACAACCTACTTGATTTCTGTTTGGCTAGTGATATTTGGAAGCAAAGTAGATCAGCTGTGAAGAACGTGAAACTAGACGCACATGAAACTGATGAAAAGTTACAAGCAAGTGCCTCAATGGTGGTACCTCGTTTTACTAGTGGGAAGCATCGCTTATCCCTAATGATGTCTTTTGTGTGGAAAGAAGATGTTCAACTTCCTTGGTGGGGAATGCTCTTTGCGTTTGTTTTAGCTTGGGTTGTAACACTCCCTATCGGTGTCATTCAAGCAACTACCAACCAGGTAATGCTTAGAGCTATATTAGTGTATATTGTTTCATTATGAACTCTTTTTGATTAAATGCTGTACAGGTGATTCTTGATATTGGAGAAAAGCTAAACTTTTGTCACTTTCGTATGTATTATGCAGCAACCTGGATATGACATAATTGCGCAGTTCATTATCGGATATATCCTTCCAGGAAAACCCATTGCAAATCTGCTTTTCAAGATTTATGGTGAATCAGCACCATTCATGCTCTTTCTTTCTTGGCGATCTTAAACTTGGGCACTACATGAAAATCCCTCCGCGATGCATGTTCACCGCTCAGGTTTATACCTTCACCTCTTGTCATTATTTGAAGGGATAATTACAAAACTTACCTTTGAGATTTATCATGTTTACAAAATTCTCCAGTTATCTTTCAAAATTTCAAACACCCCTTAAGATATTACAAACACACTCTTGAGGTTTGTATTTATTTAACACTTCCACTCTCTTAAAGGTGCAATTTGTAAAATAGAAACAAATGTCAATGTGGTATTTGTAATTTTGAAAAATAGCTGAGTTTATTTCTAATTAGACTGAACCTGAAGGGTGTTGTTTGTAATTAAGCCTTATTTCGATTCGCGTCATCATAATGTAAGTCTTCTCAATCTCCAAATTTTCTCCTTTCTAGCTTGTGGGAACGCTTGTTTCTGGCACAGTGAATCTCAGTGTGGCATGGTGGATGTTGGGAAGCATCAACAACATATGTGATGTCGAGGCATTGCATCCTGAGAGCCCTTGGAGCGTGCCTAAATTCCGAGTCACCTTTGATGCTTCTGTCATTTGGGGACTAATTGGGCCTGAAAGGCTGTTTGGACCAGGTGGAATGTATCGAAACCTAGTTTGGTTATTCCTAATAGGAGGGGTCTTGCCAGTTCCAGTTTGGATACTTAGTAAAATATACCCGGACAAAAATTGGATTCCTCTGATTAACATACCTGTCATCTCTACGGTTTGCTGGAATGCCGCCAGCCACCCCTACGAACATAGCAAGCTGGATCATTGCCGGAACTATCTTCAATTATTTTGTGTTCAAATATCGGAAAACATGGTGGCAATGATACAATTATATTTTATCAGCCGCATTGGATGCTGGAACAGCTTTCATGGGTGTTCTGTTGTTTTTTGCTCTGCAAAATGAGGGCAAGAATGTGAAATGGTGGGGAAGTGAGCCAGACCATTGCCCTTTTGCTTCCCCTGCCCAACAGCACCAGGGATTGTGATCCAAGGGTGTCCTGTTTTCAGGTGAAAAGTGGGCATTGTGTTTGCAAATTTGAGGACTAGAAAAATGTATTCAGATTGTATAGCAAAATGTAGTTGCTGAAGCTGGTAATGCAAAAATTCACTACAATTTTTGAGTGATCAATAAATTTTAGCTTGTAGATTGTTGTAAATCCTTGATAATTCAAGTGATAGTGCAATTCGCTTATTCGAGCTATGGGATTTTTCTTTCTTGCTAATATGCCCAGTTGGTAAGTTGCTTAAACATCACATCACATCACATCACAAATTTAAGTGACTTTGATGATATTCTTTCTATCCAAAGTTCCTGGATGAATACCAGCGGCATCACAGATTGTTCTCTCAACAGACGTGATGGAGCAAATGAGATTGTACGACAATAGCAGTTCCTATGTTTTAAAGAGCCTGGTGCGAAAAAACTGGGTCTCTATATTCATATAACAAATTAAAAAATACCTAATTAATCAATGTTACGAAAAATTAGTTTCATTAATCACAACATAAAATAATAAAATATTATATTACAATTTCAATGTTTCCAATTCATTAAAATAGTGCTACAAAAGAGAAATTTCAATATCATTACATCATATATTTAAAGGAAAAACCTATCAATACATTACCCATAAAGAATTGATATCCTTGCATTTTTTTTTGTTTGAGCTTAGATCTCCTTACATTTTTATGTGCAAAATTATTGACCAATCTTTATTTTAGATAGCCTAAGTGGTATCATTATACATTGCATGAGTGTTGATCGAGGTTCGAACCTCGAGTCTTTCAATTTCTTTGAGGTTGCATTTGGATGGAGCGATTTGGATTTGGGAAGGAAGAATTTGAATGATTCCAAAATAACTTACAAGTATTTGAGTATATTACATTATAGAATTACTCCATCTAAACAACCTCAATGAAATTCTTAACTCCAAATCCATCAATCAAAATGGAGTATGATGTTTGTTCCTTTAAAAAAACTCTAAGGAATTTACCTTTTCTTTTCTTTCATTCTATGTATTATCTAAACAAGTATTGCAGGCTTCATCGAAAAAGCAATTTAGTGTAGTTAGCAAAATTACCTTTTTTTTCTTTCACCAAATAAAACAAAAAACAGAATGTTGGTAAATTCTGTTTTATTTCATTTAGAATTTTATTATCTTGGCAATATTTATAATATTTTATTTAGGTTCTTCCTCAATTTCTTTTTAAAATTTAAGATACATTTTGATTAGTCGTTTGATTTCACCTTTATCAAAATTTCTATATATATTTATTATTTATTCCTATAGTTTCATTCTCTTTCCATCTAAAATAAAACCTTTGGCGCGATTGGATGTACTTTCATTTTGTTTTGCTAGAAAATAGTAAAATAAATTTCTGATGAAGTTAATAGTAAAATTTTGAGAGTGTGAATGGATATTTAATGATGACAGTTGATGTGATGTTTTTTTTAGGGTGAATTGTGATTGGATATGAGATTTTTTTTGTGTTTGGATGTGATGTTTGTATTTTAATATTGTAGAAATACCTATTGTTGAAACCAATGCAATTATAAGTATATGATTGTGCAAAAATAATTTTGTGAATATATCTAAGAAGAATGCATATGTAATTGTATAAACTTGTGGATTTTTTAGATTGAATTATAATATGTAAGTTGGATTAGGTGTCACTAAGATTGAAATAGTATTTGGGCTGCCAAGATTGGGTTAGATTTTCTCTCTCAAGCCATACACGGTCTTTTGTTTACCATTTTCCATTATTTCTTCTAATCATGTATTTCATACCAATCCATTGTAATTGTTTAAACAAATAAAAAACAGGATTTGCAGTGGATGGGTAATTTTTTTATGGTAAGTTGAATTTGATATTTTATTAAATCAGATTGGGAAGAACTACTGTCGCTTTTCTTCGCCGTGCCACGCCACCGTCCACCGCTGTCACCACTGCCACCATTCGTCGTTGTCACCACCTCTCCTCTTGTTCCTGTTTCTGTTGTTCTTTTACCCTTTTTGCACCATTTTTAATTTGTTCATGGACTTTCTCTCCCCTTCTTTCATCCTTCTGCGGCAATTTCTTGTTAGATTTCTTGTTTTATATGTGTTTCTTTCTTGGTGGAGAAAGAGATACTAAGTTGAAGCTAAATTATGAATTGAAATTTGAAATTGTTGGAGAACGATTTTGTGATTTTGATCAAGAATTCTAAATAATATTGAAGCCAAACTGTAATTGGATTAGTAAAGTAATAAAAAACTCTTAACCAATGTAAAAAAAAAGGAAAAATTATAAAAAGGAAAAATAAAAGAAGATGGGAGGTGGACACATGTTAAAATATAACTCACCAGAGGAATGAAAGAACCCAAATAAAAAGTCTGAAAAGACAATTCAATGTGAAAAGAAGTTCAGAGATGTGTCAGAAAAATGGGATTACATTTTACCAAACAGTGATATCTAGTGGAGGGTTACAGTGCTCATCTTCCCAAATTTACTCTACATGTCCATATCCAATCACGTGCTCAGTACATTTTCGTCAACTAGCAGGAATTTTTCATTTTCGCCCACATCCAATCGCCACCTAAACTTTTCTAAGAGGCATCTCCAACCCATAACACTGTAATTTGGTGTGAAAATCACACTAAATTTTAAGTGTTTTGGTGTAATTTTGCAAAACCCATCTCCAACCCAATACATTAAATTTTACACCAAATGGTATTTTAATATTTTCTTTTCATTTTGGAATATCAAATTTCTTTGTTTATGCAATTATTTCTTTTTGCTTATATTTTATTATTATTAATGTAACTAAATAAAAACTTATATTTAACTAATATTACATTAATTATTATATTGCAAAATTAATATTACAACTAATATCACAATAAATAAAAATAATTTATGATAGACTTTGATGCTTTTTTAATTAAATTATAATTTTGTTTTATTAATTATTTTTAGTTTATCAAAATTTTAAGTTTAGTTTATAATAATTTATTGGTAAATATTAACTATTGTTCATCCAAATAATAATTATATACAAAATTTAAATAACTAAAACCATGTTACAAATGAATTATATATCAAATAGAGAGGATAAATAGGAATTAAAAGTTTGAAGAAGAAATGGAGGGAAAAGAGGGAATATTTGATTCACAAATTTGGTGTAAAGAATAGTGTCACACCAAATTTGGTGTAACACTATTCATTACACCAAATTTGGTGTGATGTTAGGGGATTAGGTTGGAGGGTGTTTTAGATGTTTGGTGTTTTTGGTGTGGGTTTTAGAGTTGGGTTGGAGATGGTCTAACTACACTAATTTTGCTTTTTTAGATGAAGCTTTTTGTAATACTTGTTTAGATAATATATTGGGAAATAAGATTTTAGTCCCTAAGTTGTACCTTTTTAGAATTAGTCCTTTAAATTATCACATTCATGTTTTACTCAACACAACTTTCAAATTTCTAGATATTGATCCTAACTTTCAAACTTTCTAATATTCAAATTTTTAACTTTCAAACTTTCTAGATATTCGATCCTTCCCCAACTTAGCAAATTTTACTTTTGGTCCTATAACTTAACATTTTAGAAATTTAGTCCTATAACTTAGTAATAGTTAAATTTAACTAATTTATTAACGCGTTAGTACCTACACTTCACATTTTTTTTATAGGACAAAAGTAAAATAATTAAATTTCAATTTTTGAAAACTAATTAAATTATAAAATCAATTAAAATTAAATTAATTTGATTAATAAATTTTAAATAAATAGAAGTTTCTAAAACAATTAACTAATTTTAGGAAAATTAAAATAATTACATCAAATTAGTTAAGAGTAATAACTGCATTTAAATTTTTTTTACCTTTGGGTTTTAGTAGTTTTTAGGCCTTTAGGGATTTTAATTTTGGCCCAATGCACTCTTAGTAAAAGTCAGTCTTAATAACATTAATAGGCCCATTTGTAAACTTTATTTTTATTTTTATTTTCAAGAGCCCATCCGATTTCTAGAAGATCTGGTCGCAAAATTCTTTTAGTTAAATTCTAAATTTGAATTCTTATTTACCCTTATCTTTTATATCATGCTCGGATAAAACAAAATCTCTTCTTAACAAATCCTGGCTTCTATCGGATATTTGTTAACCCACGCTCAAATGCCTACTCTCTTAATTCCCTTAAACCGCATACTCCCAAAGACCCACGTCTCCACAAGTGCATCTTGAACCTAAACAAATCCCATTATCCCACGTATTCCTCCATAACCCATACAACTCCCACATATTAGTGAATTATTCGATAAATCTACTCCTATTCAAACCACTAGCTTGCTTCTTGGCAAAATCATTAGTACTTCTTCACCTTCACTGATAAGGGTAAATACGGGTTCTCTTAGTTTACAATTTTTTTTCAAACAAAACTCCTTCCAACCACCGCCACCACCTGTATCGGCTTAAAACCCGGAGAATTTCCGAAACCTCGAAAACCCCGAACCCCGATTTGTCAAAATTTATCCAAACTCACACATCCGGAAAAAAAAAAAAGCGTAATATACCCGAAACTCACGCTCTCGCGTTCGGCGGTGCTGCTCTCCGCCGCAAAGATTTGATGTGGCGGTGAGAGAATTTTTAGCGAGAGAGAGAGAGTGAGACTCGAGGGGATAGGAAGAGCCAGCGAGGCCCGAAAGGGAGTGAGACAGGAGACCGGAAGTAGAGACGAGATTGAGAGGATGAGAAGAGGAGGAGGGTTTAGTGGTTTTTGTTTTGCAAATATATATATATATATATATATATATATATAGGGGAGGATACAATGAGACTACATATATTTATGTGAGACAACGTGGACTCATCTCAACCCTTCCTTATCTATATTTAATGGCTAAGATAAATAGGGCTTAAAATTACATTAAATATTTAATTAAGGCAAAATAGGGTATAATTGTCAAAACAAACATGTGGGGGACCATCCAAATACGTAATCGCTATTGGAGAGAAAATCACGTGGAGAGAGAAAATCGCGAGAAAATGCACCGAGCGGAAAATCACGATGTGTTTCCGTCTACGATAGTTTGTCTGTTATCAATGATTTGTCAGATACTTAACACTCTTTTCGATGATGCTTAACATAATTTTCTTATCAGATATTAAAAATGAATTGGTCAAACAAAATATGTGGGGACCATTAATTAAAGAATCATTTATATAGAGAATCACGCCATTAATTAAATGCGACCGGATTCAATAAATCATCAGAGAGAAAAAATCACGCTCATTATCAGGTCTTGTATATTTAACATATATTTGATGTATACTTAACACTATTTTGATGTATGTTTTAACATAATTTCTTTTGATATTACAATTGTCAAAACAATATTATAATTATACAACAAAAAACATATATAAGTATACAACAAAATACATATAAAAGATACAACAAAATATAAGTATACACCAACATAAATACATACATAAAATTAACTATTTATACAAGAAACACATCTAAGATACATGAAAAACATATAAATTATCTGACAATCTCCAAATATGCATCGAAATACATATAAATACATACATCAAATATTAACTAATTACATAGTAAAACACATCTAAGTACACATCGAAACCCAAAATTAATCCAAAATATCAACCATGCAAGATACCAATGAGTAGCCCGCTTCGACCTTTCCCCGAGCCGCCGCTCCGATTAACACCATATTCGACCGAGCTCAAATCAAAGTTATCCACCATCGGATTCTTCGCCAAAGCCAAAACTAACGGCGGCACCACCGCGCACCGACATCACGCGCCTCCGTATCACAGATTACTCCAAAAGCGAACCGATCTCGACTTTCTCGCACGCTGGCTAAACTCCCGCACGGCTCTCACCAGCATCAAAGACAAAATTCAACGAGTATATGGGAACAACGGCAGACCCGCAAAAAACGGCCGCCTAGCTTCAAGTGGCACAGATCTCAGATTCTCGCCGCGACTTGTCAGCCATGACGCCGTGATTGCTTTTGTGAGTTAGATCACGCCTGAGTAACCGTGGTGCCAGAGAAACCTAGAGAGCATGACTGGCTGATCGATCTCAACCACCGGCGCTCCTTCTCGTCGTCTCCGAAAGCACGAGAAATGCAAAGATCCATCCGACTTTTGATTATCGATCGGATTTGACGAGAAATTTTCCGAACACCACGACTTGATCCCCCGCTCCATGGAGCTTATCGACGATCGCAATTGCGTGATTTCCATTAATTTTGACTGAGGCATTGAATTGCTTGAAAATTTCTTGGTCGTGCGTAGCGATTTGGTGGTGGTAACCGCCATTACAAACAAGTAGATTAATTCACCAATCACCGCAGATTTAACTTTGATTATTTGAAGAAACTATTTCGTGCCTTGCGCATTTAAACTATGCAGCCACTTTTGAAGTTCGGGAGTAAAGCCCATTTATCAAGTTTGATTAGAAAGTAGTTATTATTAGTCCAGAAAAAGAGGGGCTAAGCCCACGCTGCTTCTTTGGCTTTGAGATGATCATCACAAGATCCATTAAAAGTAATATCCAGAGTTCATAATAAACTAATCATCGA